>JACFYU010000024.1:4800000-6000000 GCA_014058305.1 Pleurotus tuber-regium
TTGAACCTTCCCTTGAAGGGGACAGACAAGTGGATAGGGAGGAAAGGGGGACGAGATGAGGAAACAGAGAAAGCAAGTCAATCAGTTGAAGGAACGAGATTGAGGCATTTATATATCGAGGCCATGAGTCTTTTTCGCGTTCCGCAATTATGCGATTGGCTGATATCCTATCAAGGACCCCAGAAACCGCAACCTACGCACGCGAATCGGTTTTACATAAGCCACTTGTATGTTGGCTTCCCAATTTGTTTGCACCGGGTGCATTAAATCGCGTAAAAGGGGTTCGAAGAAGAGATGCAACCATGTTAGAAATACCACTCGTACTGCTGAGGCACCATGCAGACCCACAGCGCTTCCTCCCATCGTCCCCAACTTTGATTTCAAATGGCATCTGAGGAAACACCTCTCTTGGAACAAACCTCTAGCGCTGATCCTGAACATCTTGCGGTTTATGGACGCTTCAGTCCTCGGGAAAAAAGAAACATTGTGGCACTTGTGGCCTGCAGTAGTCTCTTACCGCGTATGTGTTTCTCTATCTTGTCCGATACGAGACGTCTGTATGAATGAATTGATCAACGTATGAGCAACAGTGTGTCTAAGTGGTACATTCATACCCGCGATACCTCGGATAGCTAAGGACCTTTCCACGACGCCCCAGATGGTAAGGTATGTATATATATATTGGATTATGAAGTGATTTTCCGACAGAGATCCATTTCACAGCTGCACTATTAGTCTATCAATTCTTGGGGGCGCCATGGGCAGCATGACTATGGCCACCTATTCTGGCTTCTGTGAGCATTTATCTATCTGGTTATGCACATCTGAGGATATTTATCGCTGATAGTCAAATACCAGATGGAAGACGATTAGTATACCTGTTTAGCCTACCGTTCTTCTGCTTGGCATCGTACCGGCTAGCCGTTACTGATTACATCTATGAGCTCATGATCTGGCGATTAATTCAGACAGTTGGCGTGTCTGGAGGTACGTCGGTGGGTGCTGGTGTTATCAGCGACGTGTACAAGCTTGAGGAACGAGGCTTGGCTCTGGGTATATTTTTCGGTGTAAGTGATGAATCCTCCAGTAGCATCATGAACTACGTCCTTACAATGATTTCTATGTGTAGATTAGTCTCCTTGGATCAGCGTTAGCACCCATTGCGGGAGGTAAAGCTGAGTTCTCTGAATTATCTACGATTAATCACCCACTATATATAGGTTTAGCAACTCGTTACGCTTCCTGGAGGACTTTACAGTGGTTCTTCTTCTCCTACGGCGTCTGCCTGCTCACTTCCATGTGGTTTTGGCTACCGGAAACCAGCCACCCGGGCACACTTGGAATAGAGAAAATGTGTCAACAACAGCCCAATTGCCAGCGCCAGTTGAAGTGGGTCTGGCTCAATCCTTTTTCTCCCCTATGGCTTCTTCGAAGCCCAAACCTCTTGCTGGTGGTGAGTAGCTTGAGTTTACGGTAGATCCAACACAGTATCTAAACCAAGGAGGCAGGCTCTGGCGGGCACACTTTTATTGCTCACGAATTATGGTTCGTATATTTAACGTTGTAGCTCCTGCAACTACACATACTTCCCCCTAGTGCTCCTCGTCCCCTTGGCATATACAATCGTGCGTGAAAAACACAGCAAACCGCTCTGCTCTCTTATAGCTACTGCTAGGGAGCGCAGTACAACATCAAGAACGAAGCCCTGATAGGTGCTACGTTTATTCCTGCAGGAATAGGAAACATGAGTGAGCATCCATAACTTGAATAACTCGCTAAGCTTCCGTATTTATTTATGTTTCCAGTCGGCTCCCCTTTGGCTGGCTATATATCTGACAAAAAAGTCGTTGAATGGCGGGAGAAGCGTGGCGGCTTGTGGTATCCAGAAGATCGTCTGAGAGCGGCGCTTTTCGGCGCAGCGACATTCGTGCCCTTATCCGTCTTGTTCGCTGGTATTGTCATCGAGTATATTCCTGGAGGCGTCGGGTTGGTGCTCTGCCTTTCATGTCTACTTGTGAACGGTGTAGGGGTGGGTCAAGTCATAATGACGTTATCCGTAACCAAAGTCTCCTAACTTTTCAATTAGGTTGACCTCGTCTTGAGTCCGTCTGCGGCATACAATGTAGACATAATGCATGCACATAGCGCGGAAATAACGGCAGCCAATTCGTCGGTGCTCTTCGCTCTTCATGTATAATTACAATAATTGCTTCCTAGTGGGTTAAGGGCGCTCCTCATGTCCCTCTTCGTCGCCTGCATTCTTCCTATGATAAACCATGTCGGCGTACTTGTAACAAATCTAGTGGCTGCCTTGATCGCTTGGGTTGGAATGGGGTACGTGTCTCTATCCAGACAAGTATCTGTCCTAAAGCTCCGGCGATGCTTGCAGGATGCTACTCATCGCCGTTGGTTACGGACAACAGTTGAGAGCATGGGTAGACGTTGGTTATTCGACAGTGGAGAATAACTGAAACCATGCTCCGTCCATGCCTACATTCTTGAATATGCTTCATAATATGCACTTCATCTAAACCTTCTCCACAGACTTGTATTCTATTAACATCATCCGAAGTTGACTTCCTGCTGAATTAACGTACCAAGAGAGTACAGTATATTATTGCTGTCCAGCCTATGTCGCTGCTATGCACACACACACACACACACACACACTTCGCCCGTACCTTCCGCAGGAAGTCAGTGTTTACACTACTCACCATTTCAGAGGATCTCGATCTGAACGAGCACAACTCTTCCTCCGCAACAACTTTCTTCAAGAAATAAGCGGCAAGCCACCCGAACTATGGAAACGTTCAGCTTCGTTCACTCTGTCAATTTACCAGGCAAGCCTGTACGACGTTCGACGACACAGCCATATCACCGAAAGAGACGATGGATACTGGAAGGCTTCATGGTTTTTGGACCTAGTCTAACTATCATATACACGGTTCAAGATAATGCGAATTTCTGTCGGTCTATGGCAATGTTCAAAAGAGGTCCACTCCGTTCTTGCAAACATCAGATAATTGGCAGCCGTGACAGGTTCCGATTTGATGTCCATTCCACTGATACAAGTGCAGGCTTATGCTTGCCTATTCAGAGCAGTCAATTCTTCCCCTCTAAACCTGGCAGCTGGAACATCTGCAAGGAGACCAGTCAGCGGAGTCTGATTGCAAGTTCAGTGGATTTGAATAACCTCAAAGACAGTTTCCGATGGCACACCCCACCCTCTAACTCCTTCAATGTGATTATCCATTCTCGAACCCAGCATTATTCCAACTACAGCGCCACTTTCTTCATCAACTATAGGTCCTCCGCTAGAGCCTGCCGTTGGAGGTGGATGGAACAAGAGATGGGAGAGAGCGTCGTATGTCCCCGGCTGTCAATGTCTGTTCATAATGAATCTTTGAACCAAGATGTGCAACTCGCCTGTGTCTCGCGACCAGCAAAGTCACGGTACCCCAAAACCTTCCCTCGAACCCACTTGCTCCAGGCACCGCCAATCCATGGTGTCCATCCGGGTTCGTCTGGTGGGTGATGGGTCACAAAGTGCGCTCGAACAGCGGTCTGAGGATGCGCGGGGTAAGGTGATAGAGGAAGTGCTTTCAGTTGCTCAGATCCTTTGCTTGTCGATAGCACAAGTAGATCGGAGCGATGGAGAGCTGACGAGAGACTAGATACAGGGTGAATAGTCAGATCATCATCATGATGTCTAGTCACGATGAATGTCCCTGAAGCTACGTTTGGAGATTGCTCTGCTGTAGCTGAAGAGAAGGTGCGCGCAAACAGGGGTGAATTATATATCTGTGAAGGCGATTGTGTAAGAGCTGAGGAACTACCAATGTCCACAACCTTGCCTCTACTAATGTGTGTGCACATGTAACGAAGAGCGGGTCCGGGCTATTTGTATTCAGACGGAAGCCTGAGGAGACCGTTATCTTGTAGTCCTCGCCATTTCGTATGCAATGGGCCACAAGGGCGACATTCCTCTCCGTAGACTCGAAATCGACGCGGTGCCCAGGGGGTGGGCGCGATTCGTATGGCAAACTGATAGGAAGCACAGTGCCACCATGGTCATCGTAGTGGTCAACAAGGGTTGAAATGTCTATTGCGACGTTTGGCGGCGATGACTTGTGTTTGCGAACAGCGCTCAGGATCAGGTTGTCCAGAACTGAAGGTGTATGTAGGTTGGTGGGTGATGACGGTGGCTTTGCTATGAGGGTGGCCGAGCCCACTGTAGCGTATGCACGAGCATGTCGCAGGAGGCCTCTCAGCATTACTGTCAATGATCAATCTGGTGTCAAGTGAACTTGGAGCCCCAACAGTGGCCTTTAAGGAACTATTAGAGAACACACTATTATATAGACAATACATTTCATGAGACGTATATGCTGTTACACCGAGCTCTAGATCCTGTCTAATCAAGCTACTCATCTACAGGGACAGCCCAAGGGTGAGGGATCTTCCCCCACTGAATGCCTATCAACTCTTGCCTGATAGCACGACCAATCGGTCCCATTCCATCATCACCTGTTGGGATATGTATGTCTTCGCCCAAGTAACCAATCTTGTGCACAGGACTGATGATAGCGGCCGTTCCTAAGGCGTAATATCAATTAGCACGGACGAGCGAGAGTGAACGCGACAAGGTTACTCACCTGCACCAAAGAGCTCAACAAGTCGGCCGGTCTGCGAGGCCTCCTTAACTTCTTTCATCGTTATTCCGCGCTCCGATACCTTCAGCGGATGTGGCAGACCAGCGATTGGTCGAGTTCCAGAAGCATGGTCTCTCATAAGCTGTAGGACCGAGTCGCGAGTGACACCAGGAAGGATCATTCCATCAAGAGGGGGTGTGATAACTTCCAAACCTAGTGATAAACTGGTCAGGATGCGCTCTGAACACCAGAAGTTCGGCCTTTACCTCCGTCTTGTTGTTTGAGGACGACGAACATGTTCATAGTTCCAACCTGTATAATAAGCTTTGAGGAAATTGTAAAGCGTGCAGAACGCAATATCCACCTCAGTAAGATAATGTTCTGGACCGTGAAGCCATAAATTTTGTGAATAACCCTTTGCAGCAACCAATTTCTGAGGCATAACCGCGGGAGCATAATTCACGCCCAATTTGTATGCACCAGTCCCTAAAACGAATCAGAAGAGTGCTGAAAACACTACAAAGAGTCTCACCTCCCGGAGCAGCGCGAATAAATTCTGTTGTAGCATATAATGAAACGGGTTTCGCATAGTAGGGACCCACAGGGCTGCAGATAACGAAGAGAATCGCTTCGCTAGGGGGGTTCACTTGTATGGCTTTTTGACTGGCGACTGTTTCATGGTGAATGCGTTAAAATACAGGATAATGCACAATAGTGTAGGGCATACTCAGTGTGGGTCGAATATACAAACTGTGACCTGGCTCTTTCGGCACCCAATGCCTATCAATCCGTATGAGTTTCTTGATAAGCTCCAATAATGCGTCCCCGTTGAAATTCTGTGAGAATATGTCAGAGTTAGCCTTCAATATACATGAAAATTAGGAAGCCTACGGGAAGGGCGATTCGTTTGGCACTACTATTCATACGTTTCATGTTCATGTCAGGACGGAACATGAGAATACGGTCGTCCTCAGTCCGGTAAGCTTTCATGCCTTCAAATAGTGTCTGTGCATAGTGAAGTACGCTTGCACTTGGTGCTAAGCTAAGAGGACCGTCTAGAGAAATATTTTCAAAACTTCCATAGCCGGAATCTTTGCATACGTTGCGACTTACATGGCTTGATGTGGGGTGCTTCCCAGCCGTTTGCAGCACTCCATTCGATGGTCAACATGTGATCTGTCTGGATGGAATGACAACGTAGGTAGGTAGTGGTGAATTGTACACAGGCCAGACACGTACGAATGTTCTTCCAAATACAAGCGTCTCTGAGGGGGGTGGGGGTGTCGGTTGATCATTTTTGTCAATGATCAGTCTTCCTGGCTGCAAGCAAACTTCCAGTCAGTTCACTAAGAAGGTGGTTCGAGTCATCTCGCTTGTCATGGACGTCCAGGATATATTCGGCCGACGTCTTCATGTGGAGGAAATGATTAAATGGCAACCCACCTGGATGTCTGGAAGCTCAGTCTCTTGTCCAGAAAGTGGGTCTACATAAGCACTCATCGTTCGTGCGCCATATCTTGGTACCAATCTCCATGGCCTGCAGACATGACGCGACGCTCGGCGTGCGATGAGAATTGCGTGGAACATACTCGAGATTTCGTTTCGCGAAGATAATGTGACGTTCCTGTGCTATAGCTGAAGGACTTCAGCAACTCAGAGCCGATGAGTCGTAGGGGATAGAGAGATAATTTGTAGCTGGATGTTTAATAAATAGTTTGGTCAGGGTTGCAGCGATGCCAGATATCGGACCGCTAAGGTAATTTGACTCAATCGTTTACGCGTAGTTCACGTGTGCTCAGTTCAGAGATGCTGACCGTAGTGAGGCCTTGAGGTGTCGAATCGGAGGGGGCTCACGAAGTGAAATATTTGAAAAGATTATATACTAGCACACTCGGAAGGACCTTCTCGCGTCCGAGCGAATACAAATTTCAGGCCCACGGATCTTCCAATTCTATCAGACTTGATGTTGTAATAATCAACTAGCATTTAAATTTTACTATGTGGCGAATGTACACTGTAACGATTCCAAACGAAAAGATGTTAACGTTAATATACAAACGTCTAGTAAAGTGAGCATGAGGTCGCGTCTACAGATGACATCCAAGAAAAAGATATGGGGATCAATGGGGAAATGCAAAGTCCGATGCGTCGTGAGGGTAAGCGCATGAGGTCAGCTATAGGAGCTATGGACTTCTCGACTGTGATGTTCCCCTTTTCTGCATCTTATTTGGTGTTTTCTGTGAATGCCTTGAACGCCCCTCACTCGCAGTAAGTGTCCCAGCATGTCCCAGAGACTCGTCCAAGGATCTCAAAGAAACGCTTGTCAAATGCTGACGGTCTTGTGTGGAGATATATTCTGCGCCTTGGGCGACGTCAGATGGAGTAGGTATATTGTAAACAGAGGGTATTCGTGGTACGGGAGGGACCGACTTGATGAAAGGCTGAAAGGCAGAGGGAGGAGCGGATTGCTGGAAACTAGAAATCTGTGCATGCGAGAAGCCGTGCGGGGTAGAAGAGACGCGACGAGGGGGTCGATGACCAGAGCTCGACATTGAATGATCGTTACTGGAAGAAGTGAACGACGGACGAGATTCAGCTAGAAAGAAACAACATTCAATACTTCCTTTCCACCCCGGATCGAAAGGGGGTACGTACAACTAATGGAAGAGCGCCGCTGTCCTCGTGACGCAGGGGTTTCGCTGCGAACCGCAATTGGCGCCCATTTGTCTGCCAAACTCTTTCTCTTTACGGCAGTAGGATCATAGTAGCTGCTATGACGGCCAGACACGATACTCCGATCATCATTGGAAGCGTATGGATACAGCTCAGGTGCTAGAGGCGCCGGGAGGATGATCTGGATATTACTGTGAGGGCCATGGGGTGTGCCGCGTATGGTATTACGTGCCGAACGGGTTGTGAAAGTACTACTCGTGGACATCGTTGACACTGGTCGGGGCTTCCTCCCCGAGGGCGTGCGCGCTGGAGAGGGTGTACTGGAGGATGGAGAATCGGGACGTGATCCAGGATTCGCAGCAGGAAAGGGGGTATGTGAAAGCGAGGGTGTTAGAGGAGGCGTGGGTGAATTGGATGCAATTTCGGTATCACTGTTAAAACCCAAGGAACTAGAGCTAGCACTGTTGTGGTGGAATGTAGGATTTGGTATTGGCAGTGAAACGTCCATAGGGCTAGCTGAAGCAAGAGCGGTAGTGTCGTCGTTATGTTCGCTAGGAGCGAAACTAGTGTGGCGGGAAGGCTCTTGAGAATGATATGTACTGTCAGCCTCTTTGGTCAATAACGATGTCCTACTACCCCCGACGGTCCCAGTGCTACCGAGCGCAATGGGCGCGGCTAGGTGCTGCGAGGAATCCTGCCACGCGTCTAGTTGTGCTAAACGCCGTTCTCGGTCGTGAGCGAGAGGCTGCACTGGGGGCAGAGGTGCCGACCTCGAGGGTCTACGGGCGCACATCCTGTAGATTGCTCGGATGAGAAAGATAGTGACGACAGTGCATGCTACGCCAACGCAAACTGCGATGATGATTGTTGTCTGCTGTCTGTTCGAGCCATCCTCTCTCCTATGCCAGTGATGAAGATGGCGCGGATGATGGCGATGCCGAATATTACGCGGTGGTTTGTATAGATAGTTTTCCATAGGTAAGGAGTGTGGTTTGAAAGAAAGGTTGGGTAGTTTGAAAATTAAGCTCTTGAACGCGGAAGTCGGTGATTCTGAGAAGACCTCGTCACCACGGACAAGCGATGCTCCCCCTAGCAGCGGCGAGCGCGAGGCAATCAGTAAGGATACGACTGGCAGGAGTTGAAAATCAAACCGTTTGTGCTCGGCCTCTCGAATGCAACCCAGGCAGATAGGATAAGTCAGAAAGGTAGTACGGAATATTTCGACGAAGAGGAATGATACATCATAACCTTGATGCTATCTTTGGAAACTGTCAAACGTCAAGGAACCCATCAATGTGTCTCGATGCTCGTGAATTATGTAATTTCCATAAGAGTTTCGTTCCTGTTGCTCGCTGTTGCTCTCGATGGCCTCGTCCTCTCGCCATCGTTCTCCACAGCCAGCACAGTCCATCAAATCGGTCAATACATCTGCCTCAATAAATCCACGACAGCAACCAGTAACACTTGCCAAACGCCTGTTATTTCCGGCGCTAGCCACAAATGACCTTCCTCCCTTGCTTGACTCTACTTCTGTGCCACCAGAGCTAACGGCAGAGCTCTACGACTTTATCGCTCTCGCATTGCGTGCTTTTGTGAACCCATGGTGGACGAAGATTACACGATATGATAAAGAGTTCTTGCCTGAAATTACGCGTATCTTGATTGTTGTTGTGCGGTCACTGGAGAGTCGTGTGCGAGCGGCGGACCTCTCCCCTCTCATATTCCAGGACTTGCCCACCATTATAACGCAACACTATCAAGACTATAGGAATGCCTCTTCTAAGCTCTCAACGTCTTACGCTGGGGGTGGCGTTATGACTATTGCGCAGCTCTTCCACCAACTTCAGCCACACATGGCCGTAACTCCAGATGGCAGAATCGAGCCAGAGTATCTGCGCCAGGTGGTGGATCATATTTTGAAGGCTTGTCTACCCAAGGAGGACTATGACGCCGAAGCCGAGAGGTTCATAATCCGAGAAGTCATCCTCAAAGTAGTGCTCGAAGACGTTGTTCCAAAGCTCTCGCAACCTTGGTTCATCCAGAAAGTCATTCTAGACTCATTAGAACCCACGGATGACCCTGTATCACTTCATGTATGTTGAAATTGCCATATAACCAAGACCATTCTGACTCATAGACCGTCCAGTCCCAGGAGTCGACCTCAACTTTGTCGCTGGCAGCATCTGCCCCCCCTTCTCCACCCTTTTCCTTTCACAATATCGCCGTTCTCTTCCTTTCCGCAATACAGTCAATATCTGGCTTCTGCCTCGTCCTAATCCACACGTACAAGCAAGCTGTTTCCGCAATTAAGCTTGTTAATCAGTCGACACCCAAATTGAAGCAATATTCGCCGTCCTCCCCAATATACCCCAAATCACATCTAAGTGAACGCAGTCATATATCCCCTCCTCCACAGGAAATCACACAGCAAATTTTGCCCCCTTCACCACTTTCTCCACCATTGTCCGCAACTTCGTCAACTTCTTCACTCTTTGCGAACCAAGTTAGTCCGAATGATAATCGGCCTTCAGATTCTACGCATGTCACTCCTATTGCGCGATCGGATAACTACGCGCGGGGTCCTCTCCTCATGTTTACCGAGATATTTAGTATGCAGGAACGGCTAGCCTCAAATACTATCATGACTACAACTATGGTCCTCACGACGTATCTCACGAATTTCCTTGACCGGTTAGTTAGTAGTACTCAATCATCTTCGAATATTCTTTGGTTTTTAAGTCCGTGATGATCTAGGCTTCTCCCATATATGTTGGACAACACCCTTTCTGGCCAATTTATCACTAGTATCGTGCGCACAGCCAAACGTACGCTTTTCCCGAACGGATATCCAGCACCTGCACCACCAGATCCTACACTCGAGGAGCAAGCTATCATGCGCGAACGCCTAATTTCATGGAGGCCGAAAGGCGCTCTAGGTAGATTTGCGTCGTCCCTCTCCTCAATTCAAAGCTGACTCGGTTGTTGCCATGTCCCGCAGTTCATATCCTTGTACTCATCCTCGGTCCCGATTCTCCTTCCACCTTAGCTGCAGCCCTTGATCCACTCACGAACGTTGCCTGTAATGTGCATCTTATCATATTCATCCTGGATCGGATAATACTTGCGCTATTTCCCGAGCTTGGGGTATACTCAGAGGATACCATCGCAGATAGCACTCCCCGGTGAGCCACCTATGACAATATGGCGGTGTCTGCTCTGGATGGAGGATCTGGCCATGATCTTTGCTATATTAGTTGTAGTTGCATTAGGTATGTTTTCGTATTATCCACTTAGGAGGAATGCTGACGACCGCCATGGTGGGTATTGAGTTTATGGATGTAACCCTAGCTTGTGTGGGAGTTAATGACGTACCGTATACCCTGACTATCAACACGCAACTGCTGAAGGCTTCTCGGACCTGTTAGTTGAGTTGTGTAGCATCGGCCACCATCTCAAGGGATAGCCAGAATTGGTAGCATTTTCTTGGATTAGCGTCCTACCTCTGGGTTAACGGGCTCTCTCAACTACAATTTCCTTCTATACGAGGTTCTTATAGACGCCGCTCAGCTGGAGAACGTGTTTCAAGCTGCATATCAGACTTTGGACTATCAGTCTGAAACATAATAGCTTCACTTATTCACATTCAATACATCAAGTCCATAGTCGAAAGAAGGCGATTTACGGAATAGTCTAGCAAGAATTCAGAGCGAGTGAGAGCTACAGGCATATTTGTCGACAAGGAGTAAAGAGCCACGGCATATTTTGTACAATTATAATTTAGGCGTGCGCGGATACTTTACCTTTGCCGCTGCGGCTTCATCAACGAACCAATACAACTGCCCAGGGTGTGCCGGCCTAACCCTCGCGGCCGGCAAGCCACCCTCCGGATTGTCCAGAACCTCACTCAATACGTCTTGTTTCTCCCCCCCTGCAGCTACGAAGGCCACGCGGGCTGCATGATTGATGACAGGGAAGGTAAAGGTGATTCGCTTTGGAGGCGGTTTAGGCGAATCCTCGAGATAGGCGACCCATCGATCATCTTCTGTGAGGAGTTCATGTCCAGGGAACAGGGATGCCGTGTGTCCATCGGGTCCCATACCGAGGAGAATGAGATCGAAGACGGGGAAACGAGCAGCGTCCTTCTGTGCGAACTCCCGAATGAGCTCCTTTTCATAGGCATCCGAGAGTTCTTCGATGTCATTTAGGAGCTCGGGGTCAAGTGCATGAACTTGTGACATCGGAATAGGAACTTTGGAGAAGAGCAGGCTCGTGCAAGCGAGGTGATTCGAGTCTGGATGATCGAGCGGAACTACCCGTTCATCAACGTAATATACATGCCTAGAGGTGAAGCTTGATATTCGACACAACCTCATATACTCGGATGTACGAACCATTTGTCCCATTTGACACCAGGATTATCGATGAGTCCTCTGAGCATATTTGGTAGAGAGCCACCAGAGAGGGCAATAGTCAATCTGCCCTTCTTGTCTACGGCTTCCTTCTGTGCCTTCAGAATGAAAGAGGCGAGGTTTTCAACAATGGCATCTGCATTGGGGAAGACGAGCAGGACCGGTGCGTTCGGTGCATGGTGAGCCATAGTTTGTCGCTGAGAGGGACTGGAGCTGTCACCTATTGACGATAAGCTCTATCAGCGACGCGGTCATACCCAAATCGGGTAAGAGTTTACGTATGTGCCAGTTACTATGACCCTATTGGCGTATTCAAGTCAAGGAGAACATAAACGGTCATCACGAACAACAACGTTATGTATAAATGGCTCATTAGAATCGGGGAGATAAGGACAAAATGTAAAGTATGGTACTCATGAACAAGAAGAGGGGTAAATATGGGTAGTGATCCAGGGTCCAACTAAACCGCCGACGAAAGGATCATGCAGAGTCTCAACTAGCAATTGCAACCATAGCTTTGCGTTGTCTCCGAGTCGAGGGTGATAGGGTCGGGATAATCGCCGTACCTGCAGGAGACATTAGTAGCTTGAAAGACGCAGCCAATGAAGAGAAGTACATTTGCTCTTCAGCTTCTTGTTGAAGAGCGTTCTTCGCTACCGTCTGAAAGGCTTGCTCAACGTTAATGGCTTCCTTAGCAGAGGTTTCAAAATAAGGAATGTTCCCTTTCGACTGGCACCAAGTCATCGCACGCTTCTGAGTGACCTGAAAACAAGGGCGATAAGGTTGAAAGCTACCAATGTAAGGGGAGTATTTACCTGTCGCTTATTCTCTTCCACGTCGATCTTGTTCCCTAATACAACAAAAGGGAAGTTCTCTGGGTCATGCGGACTGGCTTGAATGAGGAATTCGTCCCTCCAGCTATCTAATGTCTCGAACGACTTTGCACTGTTGACGTCGTAAACAAGCACGCAGCAATCGGCACCCCGATAGAAAGCAACGCCCAATGACTGGAAACGCTCCTGACCAGCAGTATCCCAAAGCTACATAGTGCTCAGCATTGGTACGAAAGATAAGTACCTGACCGTTGACATACCTGCATAGTCACCAGTCGATCATCCACCATTAGCTCCTTTGTCAAGCTATCTCGAATTTCAACAACTGTGAATTGGGGAGAAACAAAACAGCTTACAAGTCTGCGCCAATGGTGGCCTTGTATTGGTTGCTAAACCGTTTATTGACGTATTGGTTCATAAGCGAGGTCTTGCCAACCCTATACGAGATATGTGTCTCATCACCACCAACAAAAGAGGATTCGCCAATATACTAACCCACTATCACCGAGAATGATAACCTGTAGAACAAGGATTCGTCATTAAACAAACGGAATGGAAGCAAATGTGGCACCTTGAGGAGAACTCGGCCCATGTCGGCGACGATGCAACTCTGGGGGTTGGGATGAAAAGGTGTAGTAGGAAGGGAGTAAGTACGCGGTTTGTATAATGGTAATGAGTCGTAAGAGGAGCGAGAGAGGAGGGGACAACCAAGTTGGGGAAGCCGCCGAACGGCAGCGAGCGGAGTTTGGAAATAAATTCCCTTGCATCTTACCCCTTGGCAGAACAATCCAACCCACTTGGGCGGAATGGCTGAGCCTTCATGGCAAGAAACTCTTCGTCTGAGATTAATAGAACGCGATGCAAAGGAGAGCGCATATTCTGGTATCATTGAGCAATGTAAGTCATGATTATTAACGCAATCACATTGTCGTATTGACTTGTTTCAAGACCGTAGATTAGCCCAGCAAACGAAACTGCTCAAAGAACGAAATGCTTCGCTGCTCAGAGCAGTAAATTCTGTAAAGGCAAATCCAAGTAGTTCTACCGTCTTTGTGCCTGGGACGAATGAGGAGTGAGTTCATCGTGTGCCTCCGACTTGGGTGATCGTGCTACTAATCTATCATATTTATCCAGTAGTCCAATTCGCGCTGCATACATGGCTTCGTTAGAATCGCAGATATCATCTCTTCGGGATGAGCTAGCGACTGTGTACAAGACGCAGGGTCAAAATGCGCAACGGCTTCTATCGATGAACGAAACGCTGAGGGAAAAGGAGGAGTTATCTCGTATCGACTCTGAAAACCTTCGAAAGTCTAGAGAGGAAGTGATTGCCCTACGAAAGAGGGTTGACCAGCATAATGAACTTATGGCTGAGAAAGACCGGACAATTCAGGCAGGCTCACACGTTCATCCATTTACAGCGTTCGGCTGACATCTCTTTCAACTCCCTTTAGATATTACACGATGAGATCAGTACATTGCAGCTCGAGCTTGGTCAAATCGAGGAACGAAATCAAACCCTTAACAAAGACAATGCTAAGCTCCTTCAGCGTTGGCTGGACGCGAAGCAGGCCGAAGCCAATAAGATGAACGAGGCAAACCAATTTTATGAAGACCTACGCTCTCGCCACCAAGCTGTTATTAACTGGCGGGATGGGTCAAATTCGCAGGACCCGAATGGTAATGGCGCTGAAACAGCCTCGCAGACATCTGCCTCGCAGTCGGGAAACGGGGAGCCGGAAGAGGACTCGGTATCGATTTTGACGAAGGATGGGATACCATCTCCAGCGTCAAAGGACCTGGATCTGAATCCGAATGGTTGATCGTCGATGATGAATAAACTCTTTAGATACACAAGCTGATTCTGGGACCCGCTTCATACCCCATGCTACATCTGATATCCTATATAGGCTTTAATGCACACGTTCATTCTTCCGGTATATAGATTATAATCATAGCGTCACAATTCAGGAAGATCCTATCGAACGAGCAGCTATATTTATTGTGTCATTCGGGGGGAACAGATTGGTACTTAGAGGGTAGGAAAGGGGAAAAAAGAGAAAGAGAAGCTCGTTGATAGGGAGAATACATATGTAATAGAAGTAGAAGGTAGAGAGACTGAGGGAGAAAGAGAAAGAACCATCAGATCAGCGAGGTGAGTGTATGGGGGAGCAAGGACGGGTGAGCGTGGTTGATACAGAAATGGGGAGGGTCACAGTGAAAAGCTGGTTAAAATCAGTCTTCGGAAGAGGGATGAACATTGGTTGGAAAAGAGAAAAGGAGACGGAAATGTATGGAATTGTAAGAAGTCAGGGAGAACATGAAGACGCAATCATGAAACGAACGGCTATATAGCACACAAAAGGAGAGTAAGGCCGGGTGAGAGCGCGATTAAGCAGCAGGAGGTTGCATTTGTGTATCCCCGCCGGCTTGCTGGCCAGCTGCTGCTTGTTGACTATAGTAACCTGTTATCCAATAAATACGACCATCTCACTCAGAATGAATCGATATGAACTTACCGCCCCAATAATTGTTATAATAGGAGGAGGGATCTGCTCCACCCCATTGAGCCTGGCCAGCTTGACCACCGGCAGCGGCACTGGGATCGGCACCAGGTTGTTGACCAGCACTGAGTCCGAGCCCTGCGCCAGGAGCAGTAGCAGGCTGAGGCATGCCAGGCGACCCAGCCCCTGGCGCTCCGGGTGTGCCAGTAGCCTGACCTGGGAAACCACCATAACCGGTAAACCCAGCATAACCATAACCACCAGGTTGAGGCATGTTGTACATTGGCTACAAGACATATCAGCAAATCTCCATCCATCAGATGTCTGAGTACATACCATGCCTGCGTACGGAGTAGTAGCTGCGGTTGGACTCATTGGGGTACCAGGTTGAGCGGTACCAGCATCTGCTCTGTCCTTACCCCAGCTGCACTTGATGGGCCTCCCATGTACCATTTGTCCTTGCAACTGCACGATGGCCATAGCAGCATGCTCATGAGTATCGAGCTTGACGAAGGCGAAGCCACGATCTGCTTGCATGCGGATCTCGGAGAGGTAACCAATCGATTGGAATAGAGGGATAAGATCAGCTTGCGTGCAGTATGGAACGAGATTGCCAACATAAACCGTGGTATTGTAAGCGGGGGTCTGCTGGACAACAGATTCGTAGGACAGGGGTCCACCCTGGAAGTTGATGGGAGCGGGCGCACCGCCGGCACCAGCTGGACGAGGGGCAGCTGGGGCACCCTGGGTCTTTTGATTAGCCCAGTTGACTCGAATGGCACGCGAGCCAAGCCATTCGCCATTCATGGTAGCAATGGCTTGCTCTGCGTCAGTTTTGTCCCTGAAGGCAAGGAAACCATAACCACGAGACTTTCCAGAGTTCATGTCCCACATGACGCGAGCATCGGACAGGGTTCCGAAAGCACTGAAGGCCTTAGCGAGAACGTCGTCATTGACTTCGGGGCTGAGGTCACCGACGAAGACATGGTAGTGACCACTGGTGTCTTCCTTGTTTTGCTGGCCTTGATAGGCCCAGTTGACACGGATCTCAGTATCAAAGATCTTGCGTCCGTTAAGAGTCTGGAGAGCAGTTTCCGCGGCACGCATGTCCAGATACTCGACGAAACCATAGTTGAGACCGCCATGCTGATAGTTTCGATCAGGAATGATCTTGACATGCTGGACCGGGCCAGCTACAGCAAAAATCTCCGCAAGCATGTACTCGGTAACACGGGGGCTCAAGTTCCCGACATAGAGGTGGGCTCGCCTCTGAAATTATCGATTACACCGGGAGGAGATCACGTAGTAGATAGAAGATATAAGCCTGGTTGTCGATAAGATCACAACAACGACTTACTGGAGCCTCTGCTGGACTTCCCATACCAAGAGTATTCATGATTTTTTTCGTTAACAGAAGGAAAAGGTTGGACCTATTCGAAAATGGGATAATGCTCAGTTCCTAGCATGCAAATCAAGTAGATCTACAATATCTCACACCAAAGACTGGAAACAACAGACGAATTATAAGTCCGTCGTAAATATGAGATACGAGAGGAGAGAGAGGAGAGAGGAGAGGAAACGATAAGAAACAGAGGAAAAAAGAGACGAGACTACAGCCAGTCGAGCAACTCAGATGAGGTTGAGAAGAGACGAAGGGATTCTCCCGTGCGAAACACGTCCCACCAGAAGCTCTTGCCAAGCATCCACACACAAAAGATAAGATCATATTATGTCTGTCCTACTTCGTAGGTACGTTCAATAGCACATTACCACCTCCGCTAGGGATGTATGTCACATTCGGATTGTTGGCCAATGACTGCACGATTGCCTTGCTAGCTTCAATCTTCCTGAAAGTAACAAAGGCTTCGCCTGCTTTCTCCAACGAACGTGAGATTACTGCCGCGGCCTCGGCCTCGCCTTCGGCACGAATCACAGCAGCTTGGCGTTCTTGTTCAGCCTGGAAAGGATGCATGAATACCTGGGCAGAAGCTTGAGAAGATCTATTACCTTTTCAACGATGAATTTTGCACGCTCAGCATCTACACGAATAGCACATCAATGATAAGTACTCGTATTGGTTCAGACTGACGTTATACCAACCTTGTTGAGCTATCTGTTTAGCCTCTACTGCTTGTGTGAATTCCTGGCAAATACTTTAGCACAGAGGATTGATACATGTAACGTTCATACCTTTCCAAACGTCAAATGTGTGATAGAAACGTCTTCCAGCTTGATGTTGAATTCACCAGCCCGTTGAAGGAGGTCTGCACGGATTCGTGATGACACCTCCGGCGTACGGTCAACATCCCGAGTAAGCGCATGGGAAGGGGACCAACTCACCACTTCACGTTGCGTAATCAACTCAGCAGCGTCGAATTGAGCTACGATACTTTTCAGTACTTCGTTTCCGATTGACGGAAGTACACGTTCATCATAGTCCATGCCAAGACTTTGGTAGATTTTGGGAAGGTGGTCAACATCGGGACGAGAAAGAACACGGAGCGTGATGGAGACCATTTGCAAATCTTTTGAGCCTGTTGTCGTAGAAATATTCTATATACTCCAAATCAGCATTTAGTCAATCATGCCGACATAGAATGCAGACGCACCCGGGGCTTTATTCTGCAATCGTACAGAATGGCTCGTTGCAGCCACGGAATTAGGAAGTGTGTCCCCTCCTTGGTTGCCTATAGCATGGTTTACAATAGCTTCACTCTCAGAATGCAACACGAATTTATACCTGATCTTTGACACCCGAAAACCTGTCAAACATAACAGCACGATATCCTCCTGGAACGTCATAGATGCTGGCCTGTCCAACAGCAAAGAGGACGCCAAGCGGAACTTGATTGATGCACAAGCCATAAGTGTGTAGGCCGTACGGAGCAACTAATGAACGTACTGATAAGTCGATTTGCAGCTTGCAACGCCATTTTTGCCAGTTAGTGAGCAAGTACGTGAGCAAAGCGGCACAAGACAGACGTGCGGAAGGCAATGACAAACAAGCAACAACGCGTTCCGATCACAATTGAATATTGAAGTCGGACCATTGAATATCAAGCTACGGGCTGCTACGAGTCGCTCGATTCTAGTAATACATCCCCTCTCTTCTCTCCATCCATTCTCGCCGAATGACTACCAAACTGCATGGCCCTCTTCTTTCGCTCACTGGCTTCGACCAACCCGAGTTTCCGAGCCGCTAAACGCAAGAGCATCTTATCTCCCATCCCCGTCTCCAACCTTGGATCTAGCTTGAATTGAACCGGAAGAGAGGCCAAGAAATTGACAACGCTAAGAGAAAGGAAAGGATGTCGTGTCTCTTTGCCGTGAGATGAAATCACTCGGTCGTCGCGACCGAGATTACGAGTAGGAATACGGTCGATTTCTAGCTGAAGCTAAACGCGAATTAGTCCATTGTTAAAGCCCTTTTTGACCAGCTGGGTTCACCTCTTCTATCACAGCCTTCCAGCCATGAATGAATGCAGTCCTGTGCCGGCCGTATCCACCTAACAGCTCATCTGACCCTAAGCCGCTCAAAACAACACGAGCAGAGCTAGTATAAGGCTCTGGTTCACTATCCTTATCTAGCCGCACTTGGCCAATTCCCCGAGAGGCGAAATATAATGCCAAAGCCAGACTCTGCAATCGTACCGTCAACGACGATGATTGTCACAGCCGAGAAAACCCTCACCAAGTCCATAACAGTTTGGGAAGGAAGCATCAATGCCTCTACGATAGGCCGAGCAGCCTGGGATTCCTACACGAAATGAGTCGAGGGGTTCCAGCTTGTGTCATGGACCTTACCTGGTACGGCACATTAACTTCGACCTAATTAAAACTGAGTCCAGTCATCCAGTGGTGAACACAAAAGACCTCACAAAGTTCCACTGCCGACCAGGACATAATCTATGGAGTTCTTCGAGCTCGCTCAGACCTGTTACTCTGTCTGGGACCATGTACAGGGGCTGTCTCATAGTTTGGTCGGACTTGACCACCTTGTTTTTGCGCTTTCTGATATGACCGTTGCCAGGACCTTGAAGCTTGCGAGGGTTTTCAAAAGCAACATTCAATAAATCAATGGGTTCGTCAAGTGGAATATTCCTGGCGAACGTTAATCCGGAAGGTGAGGTTAGTGAGCTAGCATTAACTGGACACACTTGTGAGCAAGGTATGCCAGGACTGTGCTGTCTATCCCTCCACTAAATAAAATGGAGACCCGAGCTGGTTTCTTTGTATTACCAACTCTGGGACTATCAGTCTGATTGTTGAAGAAGCACTGTGGCATTACTCACATCTTAGTGTTGAAGATGCTTGGAATATCACGTACGCGTAGCATTGTGCTCTCATCTAGTTGTGTTATCAGGCCGTCTACAGCGTCAGCCAAATATGCGGGTATTATGTCCAATGATACGATTTTAGGATGATCATCTGGGGGTAGTTCAGCGTTGACTCGGGAAGGGGTAACCTTCAGGCACAAATGCAACTGAGTTTTCGTTCAAAATTCTTCATAGTTGAACCACATACATACAATCCAGAGACATGGTTCTCAGATCCCCACCGAGGTAGAGTAGAGATACATGCATCGAAGGCCTCCTACACCTAATTTAGCTACTTCTGAGGTTTGAGCAGGGCTTGGACTTGGGCGTACGCACCTCTTCGTGTTTCGTGGAGCTAGAGAAGTCAATACAGTAAATATATCCAGTTGGTAACTCTTCGAAGTCATAGGTCGGAGAGAAGCCGAAAGTGACTGATGCGATGAGTAAATATGGTTTCGACGGCGATGGCTTGTGTATCAGTAAAGATCTACGCCCCAGAGGATCTCTTCCAAAGAACAGACGCTGCAAAGAGGCCTGTACATTGATTATCTGAGTCTATACGTGCTGCAGCACTATTAGGCCCGCCTACATGAAAGAACACGAATGCATAACTGCGACAGGTCAATGATGGCGTAAAGGGTGATGTTTGAGAGGTGATACTTACGGACCCTCTATATTGCCGAGCAAAGCTATTACTTCTTCTGAATTTTGCGTCTTGCAGAGTTCTTCAAATAAGATAGCGCCATCGTTCTCAGTGGTATTTACCTGGTGATCGCATGAATTCAGTTTAGCCCGGAGTGATCAGCTTCGATTAACATACATCCAACCCTTCGAATATCTACGCATTACTTCGAAACTTGATACGTTATTTGAGTTGTAGGAACTCACTTCTCCATTCCAGCATAATATATTATCATTCAGCTGGTGAGGTTGTACAACGGGCGCGTTTCCCCGCAATCGTAGCTCAGATGAAAAGAAATCGAGGTGAAAATGAACATGCTCGGGTAATGTATCAAGTCCATCCGAAAGAGAGGAAGACGGAAATTGACGATTGGTCAGCGAAATGCGAACCGTACGCTGTGCATCCGGTCCTAAATGTAGGGACATCATATTGTGGTTAAGTGTGACTGACAGACTGAAAGACCTTACCACGATGACCGTTCACGAGTTTCAACTTCTCGCATGCATCAGCAAAGTCTGACTGTTCGAATCCAAGAACTTCAGACGCGATTCTAGGTTGATGCGCACAGAAGAAAATTCCACACATGATAGACGATTTGGAGGTAAATGTGACTAAAAGCTGATCAAGACTTAAAATTAATAGATCTGATAATCAGGGACTACAATCAGGGGATAGGGGCTCATGCCCTCGACACATACAAGACTCTTTTGTACCTCATGCGGACTGAAACTTGAAAATAGGGAACCGTCATTTACTTTGCGTGGCTGACTCGACTTCTTAGACACGCCTTTGCAATGTGCTCGGCTTTGCACATATCCGACAGTCAGCCGCAGTTCACATATATTTGAGAAAGCTGACAGTGAATACCCAACGCCAACTTTCCCCATAGCCACTACCACCTCCACGCTAGCCATCCAGATAAATCTCATCATGTCTTCCACCAGCAACACCAGTACCAACACTCAATCTAAAATCACCACCCTCGCCATTCGCAAAGTCCGCACACTGAACGCCCAAGTCAAGGACATTGTCCAAAAATGCACCGAACTCGAAGGTATCCTAACTCAAACCGAAATACAGCTATCACGACAACTCAAAGTCCGCCCTGCTCTTCCTATATGGAAACCAGGAAAAGCACGACTTCTGGGCAAGGGCAAGCGAAGCGCGTCCGCCTCCGAACGACGCGTTTCTCGCTCAGTAAATGAGAGGCGGCTGGCATTGGCGAGTGCAAAAGCGGCGACGTTGAGGATTGAGCGTGCATCAAAGATATTGAGCATAATTTCCAAAAGGCGGTTGTCAGAGGCGTCCCTCCGTGCTACGGGCGTTCAAGTACAGCATGCTGGAGAAAAGCAGAAATGTAGTCCTAGGAATAGCCTTAGGGGTGTTGGTCTCTCCTCCACCACTCGTGCGTACTTCGAGGACAGTTGATTGATTGTGTGCTGATTTCCGCATCAAGATAATGCGATCATATCGGCCGAGCCCATAGGTTATACCATGGGTTGCGAGTTGCGACGAAGTACCCGTAAGGGTTTTCTTGGGTCTCAACCTCGTTGACAACTAAACATTTCATCTTAGTCCTGGACAAGGAGAACGGACGAACACGCATTCGCTGATGACACTTGTTCACGTTTTATACGCCATCTAAAGTATTTGTTGCGTGATTCATATTTGACCAATCTGCAGTATTACGCCTTTATGAAAGTTACATCTATAGAAGACATCCTCTCTTTCTCATTTTCATATCGACATCTAATTAAGCAACGTAAGTGGAAGCAGAGACGTTGCCACCACGGCCGGTCCAATTGACGTCTGTAAAGAAAAATCGTGATGAGCATCTATCAGGCGTCACATGAAATACCTACGGATATCTTGACCAGGCTTGAACTTATCGTTCTCCTTGCCAGGGAGGACGCGGAAAGTGTGGGCACCGAAGTAATCACGCTGGACAAGAATTCAGAAGATGAGCTCAAGTAGACGAATAATTCCAACGTACTTGAGCTTGAATAAGATTGGCAGGAAGAATATCGCTCCTGTATCCGTCAAAGAAGGCCAAAGCAGTGCTGAAGGCAGGGGTTGGGATACCCCACAAAACTGCCTGTGCAATCACACGCCGCCAGCCAGGCTGCGCCTTGTGAACGGCTAGTATGCGATATTAATTAAAAACACGAAGATTGGGAGGGACCGTCACTCTCGCACCCTTGTTGAAGAAGTCGTCAAAAAGAAGGGTCTCCAACTTTGGGTTCTTGCGATAAGCCGAAGTGATGTCACTCAGGAAGACACTCTGTATACAACGGTAAGTAGAATGCTGACCGGTATCATGAATACTCGCCTTGATGATACAGCCTCCTCGCCACATGCTGGCAATACCTGCGTAGTTCAAATTCCAACTGAGCTGTAAACCTGGCGGTCAGCAATGGGGAACCCGTACTACAGAAGATAGAACTACAAACCTCCTTGGCGGTTTCCCGCATAAGCATGAAACCTTGGGTATATGAGATGATCTTAGATGCATAAAGGGCTTGTTCGAGATCATCGATGAAGAGCTGCTTGTCACCACGGAACGGTTCTTTCTGCGGGCCAGCAATAACTTTACTCGCGCGCGTACGTTCCTCCTTGACAGCAGACAGGCACCGGGCAAACACGGCTTCACCAATCAGAGTAACTAAGATACAATCGTCAGAATCTTCGCCAATGTGAGAGTCAGAAAACTAGAATACACACCGGGTGTGCCGGCGTCTAAGGCGGCAATAGCAGTCCATTTACCGGTACCCTTTTGTCCGGCCTGATCAAGAATCTTGGTAACGACGGGCTCGCCATCGTCATCCTTGAATTTGAGGATGTTGGCAGTGATGTCTATAAGGAAGGAGTCGAGGACACCCTTGTTCCACTTCAAGAAAATATCAGCGATCTCATCCTCAGAGAGACCGAGACCACGCTTCAAGATGTCGTAGGCTTCGGCGATCAGTTGCATATCACCATATTCAATACCTTAACAGTGACTTTAGTTGCACGGCGCGAATCGGCCGAAAAATGTGGAATTACCGTTGTGAACCATCTTCACGTAGTGGCCTGAGCCGGTCTCACCGACCCAGTCACAGCAGGGCTCGCCATATGCTTGAGCAGCCGTCTTCTGGAAAATCTCCTTGATGTGAGGCCAAGCCGCTGGTGAACCACCGGGCATGAGAGATGGGCCGTGACGGGCACCTTCCTCACCACCAGAGACACCAGAGCCAACGAAGAGCAGGCCCTTGGCCTCAAGTTCTTTCGTGCGGCGGATAGAATCAGGGTAATGTGAGTTGCCACCATCAATTATAATATCGCCTTTCTCTAGGTGGGGCTCAAGCTGGTGAATGAAGTCGTCAACGGCTTGTCCAGCCTTTACGAGAAGGATGATTTTGCGAGGCTTCTTTAATTTAGCGCAGAGCTCCTCGACAGAGTGAGCGCCCTGGACGTTAGTACCTGTTACGCGCGCTAAGTACAGATCAAGTTCGTTTCGGTTAATCATTACCTTTTGCTTCGTTCGCCAGGAAGCGATCGACCTTCTCGGTTGTACGGTTATAGGCAACAACAGTGAAGCCTTTGTCGTTCATGTTGAGGATCAAGTTTTGACCCTTGACATTGGGTCTCAGTGCACAGAGGTATACCTTGGACGTTGCGTACGCACCATGACGGCAAGGCCAATCAATCCAATATCACCACTATCGAGTATCAGATTGACATGAGCACTTTGTCTGGTATGCAATATGGAGTACGTACGTTGCCATTGTTGCAGTCTTAGAAGATCTAAAGGGATGGGGAGAAGATGGTGGATGGAGGCTAAGGAGTTAAAGAGGAGTTGGCTTTGGAGAGTAGGCAGCTAAGTAAGAGCTGATGTGATGAGATTAGTGAGCGGACCGGGAGATAACGTTGATCGTGGGATTCCTTCTTTTGTCGGCATCTCTCCATCGATGTCCGGTGCACAACAGGCCTTGGTCGCGATGATATCCATCCCGGATCCGCCCTCGGAATATGAGAGCGACTGAAATATGACAGGTCGATAGCGTGTAATTCGGCGAGAAACCACATTAATGCTCGCTTACGCCCAATGACGGGTAAGGTACCTGTTTCCCACAGTCAGTTCCGATGAGATTTAATAATTGCTTTATGTCACAGCTTTCGATGAAACTTTGCATGTTTCTTTATTCGACGTCACAAAGCAATGATCATGTCGTCCTAGCCAACTGACACTGCTCCTTTGTAGCTGCACAAGCCACCCAATACACCGTATATATAGGGCTGCGCTCTGCCAGCGGCCCAGTGCCACTCACCCGCAGCTGTCTTCCAGAGTTACCCTATTTCAGTAGAAGTATTCTATTCGCATTCTACTTCCATACCATCATCGCACCAGTATGACGAAACCAACTACACTCTCATCTCAGATTCTCGTCGACACGTCGATCGCGGTCGCACAGCCCAAGGGAACTTCAGCAGATGCATCGTCTATCGTGTACGAAGGATGGGTGCTCAAGAAGCGCAGAAAGAGGATGCAAGGTCAGGCGGGTCACATCCTTCACTTTCAATTGGCGCTGACACGACTTATAGGGTTTGCCCGTCGTTACTTCACTTTATACAATACTGGAATCCTGTCGTATGCCTTTGAACCTGGGCAGCCCGTTCGGGACCAAGTCTCTCTGCTCAACGCAGCAATATCCACCGCGCCAGGTCGCAAGGATATTCACATCGACTCAAATAACGCGACCTTTCACATCAAGTGCCTCGACACCCAGGATTTCGATCAATGGATGGCAGCGCTGAGGTTATTCATACGTATCCGTTGTGTTATCACGACCTGATCGGTTAGCAACATATAGAAAGTTTATGCCTCAATCCCCCGATGCTAGGAAATCGTCAATGAATCATAGACACTCTCGCCAGGGGAGTTTTGGGTACACACGTCCAGGAGTAGCAGTGGAGGAAATAGGAGCTGTGAGTATGATTGTCTGTAGCGTGTTTCTCATTAACCCGGCCCTTTAGGCTATAGCAGAATTAGATGACGCAGTACATGCATTGTTAAACGAAGTCTCCCATATGAAGCACAATGGGTCGCATAAACCTAAGCACGACGTATTTGGGCTATTCAAAAAGAGTAAGACCGGCGCGAGTTCTCCTATCGATACGTATACATACTTATCCTGCTCCAAGCACCTCACCAGTCCGTAACCCAAGAGCCTGCATCGGCGAGCGAGAATCAGACGGGAGTACCTCACCCATATGCTCCCTTGCAGCAACGAGTAGACGATGCTTTAGACGCCCTTAAGATACACTATGCATTATTGCTCAAGTCGGTCAACCATCATCCCCATTTGCCTCATTTCGATCAATTGTCTTCAAGTTTACCATCGCCCCTCCCTATTACTGCTGAAGAAGACGAGGATTATGTCGATAATCGACCCCTCAGTCGAGTCTCAGTACATCCGACGAATAAAGCCTTGAAGCGTTCATCAGTCAGTACAAGTATCAGTGATGCCGAATGGTTTGACGCGCCAGAGGGCGACGGACCAGAAGAGTTTGTCTTGGACGTTCAAATGGTGGATGGTCACGAACAGCCAAGTAGAATCGTCACAAACGATAGCCGCAGCAGTCTGGGCCAAGAGCATGATTCCAGTGGAGACACGGACATCGATGAACCTGAGACTGAGCCGGAAACGCCTCGTTTATCTAGTCCGAGCGATCATGGGGGACAGTTACACGTTGTCCGACGAACCGCCCTACCCTCTCCTGTTGTCGCCGATGAAGGCAGCTTGTTTGCAGTTCTCAAGAAGAATGTTGGAAAGGTTTGATATCCTGTGTTGCTTCTCCGACCTTCTGTTGAATACTTATTGCGCCTACAAGGACCTTTCGTCTATCGCGATGCCTGTTACCTTCAACGAGCCTATAACACTTCTACAGAGAACAGCGGAGGAGTTGGAGTATTATGATCTATTGAACCAGGCAGCAGCAACTTCGGATCCTATTGAACGCCTGTGTTTTGTGGCTGCTTTCGCCGTTTCAAGTTATGCACATACCCGGCATCGCACGGGACGAAAAGGCTTGCGAGTCTTATTCCCTCGGTATCTAATGCGCATACTAAAGCCAAAAATAGTAATCCCATGCTGGCGGAAACCTTTGAAGATATTCGTATGAAGTTCATCGCGGAGAAAGTCCGACATCAACCATTAGTGATGGCTTATCATGCTGAGGGCAACGGCTGGGAGCTGAATGCGACCTCATCTGGTAAAACCAAGTTCTGGGGTCAGTGTGTAGCTTCTTTTATCGTTCCCTCCCGATGATCGTCCGGGTTACTTATATCCGGTTGCTCAGGTAAAAGTCTGGAGATTATTCCACTTGGCATTACGCGTATAAAGATCGGGGATGACCACTTTGAATGGTACGTCCATCTTATCTTTGTATGCCGTTAAACAATTAGGACTAATCTTTGGCCTTGTTGGCAGGAGAAAACCGTCATCTTTCTTGAGAAACATGATGGTAGGGACGAAATACCTTGAACACTGTGGAAAGATGACTATAGAGAATACCATTACGAATGCGCGATGCGTTCTCGAGTTCAAACAAAGTGGGTACTGGGGAGCAACTAACGTTGTCTCCGGCACTGTCCACTCCTCGTCGGGTGATATAGTTTCCCGCTTAGACGGCAAATGGGACGACCAAATTGCGCAAACCTTCGATTCAGAACATTTCCGTGTACTCTGGCGGGTGACTCCGTATCCGAAGAAAATCCACGAATACTATGGATTTACTTCCTTCGGCATAACGTTGAATGAAATCACCAGTGACATCGAGGGAAAGCTCCCGCCAACCGACTCAAGGTTTAGGCCTGACGTCAGGGCACTAGAAGAAGGCGATTTAGATACGGCGGAGGAGGAGAAATTAAGGGTCGAAGAAATGCAGAGGGAACGGAGGAAACGAGGAGAGGATCGGCAGCCAAAGTGGTTCAAAGAGGTAGGGGAGGAGTGGATATATGCTGGGGGGTATTGGGAGGCCCGCGCCAGCGGATGGAAGGGGGTCAACATTGAGCCTTTATGGTAAAATCTCGTTTTTAATCTGCAACAGTATTTATCTCTCTTGGACAAGGTGATATTTTATTGATTCGAATTCAAGTAGTTTGTTATCGAGCACACGCTGGTCATGGTCATGTGCGAACAATTATCCCCGATGCATGGCTTCTCCCATCGCTTTGCGCTGCATCACCAGTACACCACGTATACGAGGCTGACTTCTTAATGTAAGTTGATGCGCATTGGACATCGCTGACCAGTTTCTCCGCAATGGTTTTCCTTCCAAGAATTTTTGGATTGAAACGATCCCCATATGCTCGAGTATTCCTCGGACATAGCGACAGTCGCCACTATAAAGCTGCCCCGGCCTAACTAAGCCAAGGCCTTTGGAATCCACTGCGGGATAGTTGGGATACGATGTTGCTTCTCTCATCGCTCATTGTTTCTCTTGTCGCTCTTGTTGTCGCTCAGCAAGGTGTATACCAACAATGCGGAGGGATTGGCTGGTCAGTTATATCATTCATAGAAGGAAGGACGGAAACTGACATGAACGTGATCCAGGACGGGAGGGACCACTTGTGTTAGCGGAAGTGTTTGCACTAAGCTTAACGATTGTGAGCGTTGAGCTCCTCCAGCGATATTCAGTCTTTACTTGTTTTAGATTACTTTCAATGCCTTCCTGGCACTGTAACATCTGCCCCAACATCTGCGCCTACATCTGTACCTTCGTCCACTCCGACCTCTTCTCCGAGCAGCACTATCTCTACCAGTGTGGGCAGCACTCCTTCAAGTACACCTCCAGGTATCTCAATTACTTATTTTGATATCATCAGGCTTATTAACTCTCTAAAGCCAATATGTCGCCAGAGTGGACGGCAGCGTATGCTAAGGTCTGGACTGTTGGACGTCCTTGTTCACAGATTGCGCTCAGTTTGAATACAGGCAAAGGCGAAACTCAATGGTGTATCACTCCAAGACAAAGTATCCTTAGTAACTGGTTCGTTCTGTGTTACAAACAAACTTGTCTTCCAGCACTGACAGAAGTACACAGGCGTTGGTTGGATGAATGGTAGTGATGATTCGTACCCATGCATGAAGCTTCATATTTACAATGACATTTCAAGGAAACTGCGTTGGAAATATTCCTAGCGTAGCATCCATGAACTTCCCCGGCCTTTGCCTCCAAGGTTAGCGATCTATTTTACAAAAGCATTAGCACACGATATAGACTATACACCAGACAGTCCGCTCGGCGTCAGATACGCTGACAAGGTCTCGGTATTTCCAGCGTGAGTCCTGTTTGTTAAGTGCCTAAAGCTACCGGAGGTTCACGTTCTTTGGGAATTGACAGGGGTATCAATGTTGCAGCAACTTTCAACCGTACTCTTATGAGGCAAAGGGGTGCTGCTTTGGGTGCAGAATTCCGTGGAAAAGGTGTCCACGTCGCTTTGGGACCAGCAATGTACGTTTCAAGTATCATTTGATATCCTAAATTTGCCTACCTGATGTGCTCAGGAACTTGGCGCGTGCACCTGCCGCTGGGCGTAACTGGGAAGGGTATGTCACCTGATGCAATCCCTCGAATTGATGTGGAGAACTGTTTTCTCAGTTTTGGCGGAGATCCCTACCTCTCAGGAGAGGGGGCATTCGAAACTATCACGGGAATCCAGTCGGCTGGTGTTCAAGGTCTGCAAACACAGCTTGGCATACATCGTATCGGCTGACGGCCTACGTAGCTTGCGCAAAGCATCTGATCAACAATGAGCAGGAGCATTTCCGAGAGCAAAGCTCTTCTAATGTCGACGACAGGTAAGTCACAAATAGCATTCACTTGAGCCTTTACTTACGCCCTTAATAGGACGGTAAGCCAATATGATCAAATTCTCTAATTTGCTAAACCATCGAATATAGCAACATGAACTATATGCTCTTCCGGTAATACGAATACTACTTGGCAAGACCAGGCTTTGGCTGAATACATCTAGTTCCTTCGCAGCGTACAGGCTGGTGTGGCATCCATCATGTGCAGTTACAGTGAGCTTCTGCGTTCTAAGAACTAGTTTTCTATCTTGGCTAATGCCTGAGCTCAGATCAAAGTGAGACAACCATATAAATTCTGGTTTTCTTCCTAACACCAGCGTAGTAAACGGTAGTTTCGCGTGTGAGAACGACAAGATCCTGAACGGCATAATCAAGAACGAATTTGGGTTCCCTGGATGTACGCCTGTTTATCTTTGTCTGAGGCCTTGCTCTGACATCTTTTGCTAGATATCATGTCGGGTGGGTAGTCCGCGGAACAGTTTCACCAGGATGCGTGACACTCATATCTTGGAAGATTGGCAGGCAACTCATTCTACAGGTTCCGTGAATAAGGGCTTGGATGTCAGCATTTTCTTGCTCTTCTGCGGTCATACACTGATCTGCTATCATAGATGACTATGCCAGGCGATATTACCTTTAGTTCAGGCACTACGTGAGATCGCCGTCAACCATCCTTTAATCTAATTCCCCCCCTAGTTATTTTGGACAGACTCTGGTCAATGCTGTGCAATCTGGCAGTGTCCCACAGTCCCGGGTTGATGTATGGTGTTATCCTTGGGCTACACGATCTACCAGTCTGAATAATCTGACAGGACATGGCTACACGAATCCTCGCCGCGTGGTAGGAGCTGCTGACTCGGCATAGGCACTCGTCTTTACTGACATTTTGGATAATGAAGGTACTTATTAGGTCAAGATTCTGGGTATCCTGCAGTCAATTTCAATAGCTGGAATGTGAACGGTGCTGGGGCTACACATGTGGATGTCCAAGGCGATCATAAAAAGTATCTTTCACATAAGTCATTGTCCGGTGGCCATAGCTGACAATTGCGCAGCCTCATTCGGTCCATCGGTGCTGCATCCACAGTACTGTTAAAGAACACAAACAGTGCATTACCCCTTAAAAGTCCCAAGACAATCGGTATAATTGGCAATGGCGCAGGTTAGTCACTGGATACTATGTAGGATACCTATACTAAAATTCATCAAGGACCGGGTTCCCGAGGACCAAACGGGCAAGTTCTAGTCGTCAATTAGTAACTGCGCTTATCAACGTACAATTCTAGGTTCTCTGATCGAGGTGGGAATGACGGTGTCCTCGCTGAAGGTATCTGATCACTGTTTTCGCTGAGGCAATTTTGCTGATGTATTCACCAGGATGGGGAAGCGGCACTGCGGATTTCCCGTACCTCATCACGGTACAATTTAATTTTTATGACTTATTCCTATGTTTCATGCTCTCGTGCCACAGCCGCTGGATGCCATTAGCTCGCGGGCCGCAACCGACGGGACTACTGTTTCTTCCTCCCTCAGCGACACTGATCTTACTGCTGCCGGAAACATTGCATCCGGAAAGGATGCTGCTCTCGTCTTTATTACTGCTGATAGCGGCGAAGGTTATATCACTGTCGAAGGCAATGCTGGTGATAGAAATGATCTACAGGCATGGCACAATGGGGTAGGATTCATACCTCTTTCCAGACATTTTTGCTTAGCAATGTTTCTTCAGGATGCTCTAGTGGCTAAGGTCGCAAGCGTGAATAAGAATACTATAGTAGTTGTGAATAGCGTTGGGCCAATTATCATGGAAGCTTGGATTAACCATCCTAACGGTAAGTCCATTAACATGGGAACGTGTCGACCAATAACCCTGTGTTTTCACAGTAACTGCTGTAGTAAGTTCATCGCACAAACATTCATCCTCATTCTAAAACACGCCCTGACAGGTATGGAGTGGTTTGCCTGGGCAAGAAGCCGGTAAGATCTATTTGCTGTGTCTTCTGTTTCGTATTCAGGTTTCTCTCCTCCGTCAGGTAATGCTGTTACTGATGTCCTGTATGGCGCGTATAACCCCAGGTCAGTCGGAGCAAAGATTTAGGACCGTCTGTATCATTAATCCCTGTCCAGCGGCCGTCTGCCGTACACAATTGGTAAGAGCATCAACGACTACGCAACAAAGGTCATATACTCCGGCTCTGGGATCGTTCAGATCCCTTATTCTGAAGGGATCTTCATTGACTATCGCCACTTCGACCAAGCAAACATTGCACCCCGCTTCGAATTCGGCTTCGGATTATCATACACACAATTCGCATATAGCGGATTGACTATTACTGGCTCTGCTGCGGGAGGAAGTGTGCCGAGTGGACCTGGTTCGTCGTTAGAACCTTCGTGAGTTTGTATACGATATCTCCTACTCTTCCCGCTGACCAGACGATCATAATATATAGTTTACACGAGAAAGTGGTCACCGTCACCTTCACCTTGAAGAACAACGGTACTGTTGCTGGCCACGAGGTTGGTATTTCGTTTCGAATCGGTGAATGAAGCAATGGAGACGTATAAATCATAATAGATTCCTCAACTATATATCTCGCTTCCAACATCAGCTCAGTCAGCGCCAAAGAGTCTGAAGGGTTTCGATAGTGTCTTCCTCACTCCCGGGCAAAGCAAAACTGTCACACTGCAGCTTTCAAGATTTGACCTCTCAATATGGAATGTTGTCGCACAAGGCTGGCAGGTTCCTTCCGGCTCTATAGGCATATCCATTGGAGCAAGTAGCCGAGATATCCGTCTGACTGGGACCCTGGCAAATTAGGTACGTTCAAGCCTTAAAACAAGCTACCACTAGCTCTGACCTGCGCTTTTCGGAACATAGAGCTGGGTTGAATGCAGTACATATTTATCGTCTAACTTAACTTGTACGCAGTGCAATGACTGCAATTGACATACGCAGTATAATAACAAACCTCAAGCATCCAGAGCTTGTTGACCCTCATTCGGCATATTGGACTGTAGTTAGATGCAGTAACCAAAAGGGCCATAATCACCGACGGCTCGCCTATCTTAGCCCACATTTATCGCCCCCATTTACACTAGCATCTTTGCTCTGGCAACCCACTATGGACCCTCAGATTTATGTGGCACTCATGGAACTCGTCGTGAACGTCTTTATGCAATGTGAACGTAAAATCGGCCAACCGCGGTTCGACTATGCATGTATTGAAGTTGACACAGCACTTGAAAGTTTGCCAGTGACTCATGTCTCCGTGTTTTTATAATTCGTTCATAACAAGGTTAACATACCCATGAGCCTGATGCCCCAAATTGGGATGTGCAGGTTCGACCTGACTTCCCGTGGAACGGTTCTCAATTGATCTTACAATAGTCCATCTAGCACATATACATTATACATTATCCTTCCTATGCTCTATTCATTTTTTTGGCGTTGGCGGTGACTGCCGTCTACCCCAGCCTATTGCCCCTCAAGGACTCACCAGGGATTTGTCACGCTGAATACTTTATTGTTAACTTATTATTGCATCAGTAGATTACATGGAATCATCTTGTTCTCCCATGTTCCTTCGTCGATATGTTCGATGGATTTTTAGTTTCCTAGGTGCTTCGTATGGTTTCAAATTGTATATACTCGTCATTTTCAAGAACCCCACATTGGGTACGTCCATGACCTTATCTTCTGACGTGAACCACGAACCACGATGCATGTCATTACCTCAACCTTCAAAAACTTGTTGCCAGCTGCCGCGCCGCCGTTCGGATCCACGATCTCTCTATCATGCTCATAACGGTGGTTATGTATCAAAAACATTAACTCAATTGGCTATTTGTTGTACATAGAAGAGGATAATTACGATGTTACATTACTGGCCAGTTGATCAGACGTGAAAATTCACCGACCACAACATTATATGCGCCCTAATTAGCTAGGGTACCGGTAAGACGAATATCACGGCTGCTCGCTCCGACTGATACACCGATAGAGCCTGTAGGAACCTGCCAGCGCTGGGCAGCGACATTCCAAATTGATAGATCGAACCTTGAAAGTTTCATCGTAACCGTCTTGCTCTCCCCAGGTGCAAGAAGAACACTATCGAAACCTTTCAAAACCTTTGGGGGCGACTGGGCTGATGCAGGAAGCGATATATATAATTGCGGGATCTGAACAACATGCGTGAGATGAGTCATTGTCCAGTTAACCGAGGGACTCTGACCTCATGGCCTGCAACAGTGCCGTTATTCGCCAGGGTGAAATCAACAGTAACAACTTTGTCGTGCAATCTGGGATTCATCACATCAATGGTAGGTGTTTAACATCATGCAGACGGACTCACGAAGGATCGAGGGATGAACCATACCCACTCGAGGTATTTCCTCCAGCAGCAGAGCCAGTGATAGATAGGCCACTGTAGGTGAACTGCGTGTACGACAATCCAAAGCCAAATTCAAAGCGCGGAGCGACGTTTGCTTGATCAAAGTGACGGTAGTCGATGAAGAGTCCCTCGGAATAGGGAATCTGAACTACACCAGAGCCGGAGTAGATGACTTTGGCAGCGTAATCGTTGGCACTTTTGCCAATCGTGTATGGCAAACGACCGCTAGACAGGTGTTAATGATACGCGCGACGTACAGGTCATTACGCCGACTTACCTTGGGTTATATGCGCCATAAAGCACATCGGCCAGAGCGTTACCTAATAGGCTGGAATTGAGGGCTACAGTGCATAAAAGATTATGATGTTCTTACCAGCTTCTTGTCCAGGGAGTCCACTCCACACCTATGGGAGAGATCAATTTAGAGATGAAAATAAATGCAAATCACTTACAACGGCAGTAACTGAAAAAGAGACGGTGTCACTACTACTCCTATTATCAGATGTCACCAGACAACGCACCGTTGGGGTGGTTGACCCATGCTTCCATGATAATTGGCCCAACGCTATTCACCACGACTATGGTATTCTTGTTGACACTTGCGACTCTTGCTACCAGAGCATCCTGGAGAGACAGAGTTCAAAATGGAAGGCTGCTCAAATAATTGAGTCTTACTCCATTGTGCCACGCCTGTAAATCGTTTCTGTCACCAGCATTTCCTTCTACAGTGATGTATTCCTCGCCACTGTCCGCGGTGATGAAGACAAGTGCAACATCCTTCCCAGACGCAGTGTTTCCAGCAGCGTTAAGATCCGAGTCGCTGAGAGAGGAAGAGATAGTAGTCCGGTGGGCTGCAGCTTGCGATTTGATGGCATCCAAAGGCTACAATCGTGTCCATGAGAAAAGAGGTAATATGTCTAGAAACTAGATTTACTGTGACGAGATACGGATAGTCCGTAGTACCACTTCCCCAACCTGCAAAACGGGTAAACTCTGGCATAGTGACTAAATCGTTGAAAATACCTTGAGCAAGGACACCATCATTCCCACCCCGATCAGAATACCTGATCCCATGTCAGCGTCGTGAGAGGATAACGAGAGAACTCGAGCTTACCCGTTGGGTCCTCGAGAGTTTGGACCTTCACGAGTTTCAGTATAGAATGTATTCGGAGGCTATCGATCACTGACCAGCGCCATTACCGATTATGCCAATTGACTGAGGTTCCTTGAGAGGCAACGCATTATTGTTATTCTTGAGCAATACTGTAGAGGCGGCCCCAATCGTTCGGATTAGACTGTACCAGCCAGTCAGCTACGAGTCGAGAGAATGAAATGAGATGATTACTCCTTGTGATCGCCTTGAACGTCGACATGGGTAGCACCAGGTCCATTCACATTCCAACTGTTGAAATTGACTGCAGGATAACCGGAGTCTTGACCCAGTAAGTACCTTCGTCGTAGATGATCAGTCCAAGCGTATCGTAGTTGATTGGGAAACTTCTTACCATGCCGCAAGGATTCGGGTTGCCATGTCCTGTAAATTGTTTTCATTCTGACGAGATACATGCATATCATAACTTGACGTACATCCACCCGGGACTGTGGAATGCGTCCACCTTGCACGGCATCCACCAGATTCCGTCCAAAATAACTTGAAGCAATTAGTAAGACATGAGTAAAGGCCAAGAGTGATCTTACGAGGTGCCTGAACCGAAAGTAATATCCCCTGGCATAGTCATCTAAGATAGGTAATCAGTACTTGATCAATCATCGCAGAAGGTAAGCGAGATACTAACATCCAAGCCATTGACAGCAGAGTTTGTAGAATGAGTTGCAGACCAGTCTATGAAGATGTAAGAGCTATATATCCCAGCTTATTCATGGAAAACTCACCCGACATGATATCTATTAAAAGGATGTCAGAATCAATCGACTACTTCAAAGAAGTAGAGACATACATCCAGGGAACCCAAACTCCTTCTTAAGTATGTCATTGAGAACTTTGTCATTCTCGCAGGCGTAGCTACCGTTGACTGTAGTAATGTGAGAAAGATGACCGAAGTTCGGACTATATTCTCACTTTGATCTGAAATAAGCGTTAACGACAAACGAGCGGAGCTATAGGAACGCATATACTCACTATAACTGCACATAATGGATGCGACATTAGCTTGGACGCTACGGAGGAACTGGAACAATTCAGTTTAGATTCGAAATTGACGGAGGGTCTTCGTCTTACGGGAAGTGCATAGAGCTCGTGTTGCTGAAAGCAAATTCAGCAATTAGAGAGAGTGTACATTATAAAAACCTTGCTTACAGCTCTGCTCGAAAAGTTCGAGTCAGTACCATAATAGTATTAAGGGTGATCAACGAACGTACCTGTCATCGACATTGGAGGAACTTGATCCTCGGTAGTGCTCCTGCTCATTATTGAGGAGATGCTTAGCACAGGCTATAATGACATAGATAAGGGTGCGGTTCAGCCAGATAAACTATCAGCAAAGACCTTGCACGCCAGCAGATTGAATTCCCGTGATGGTTTCGAATGCAGCCTCTCCACTGAGGTATGGATCTCCACCGAACCTGTATGTACAATGCATAAACTCATGAGATAAACACAACTTAGCGGCATCAAATTGCATACCCTTCCCAGTTACGACCAGCCGCAGGTGAACGCGCTAAGTTCCTAAAGTGCGTAATTAGTTACTTACCCGTACCTAGAGACGAAGATAAGGGGAACGTACATATCCGGTCCCAAAGCGACGTTGACACCCTTTCCTCTGAACTCAGCGCCCATAGCGGCACCACGTTGTCTCATAAGCTCGCGGTTGAAAGTAGTGGCAGCATTGATACCCCTATTAATCCCCTGAGATGTGAGGCTCAACTTGACTAGATACAAGTGACTCACGCAGGGAATACTGAGACCTTGTCTGCGAACCTCACGCCCAATGGGCTGTCTGTGTGCAAAGTAAGAAACGTTCATAAGCTTTGGAACTTACAAACCTTGGAGGCAGAGGCCGGGGAAGCTGATGGACGAAATGCTGGGAATATTACCAACACAATTCCCTTCGAATGCCCCCACACATCAGTCACGAAACTCTGTTGGTAAGCGTGAGACGTTCTCACCCTTCATCCAACCGACGCCTATACACCTCTGTCAGCATAAGCGAAGGAAAATATTGATAACAAACCGACCAGTTGCCAAGGATACTTTATCTTGAAGGGATGCTCCCTTGAGCTTGGACTTTGCCTACAGTAGGTGAGCATACAAAGAAGGCAAAGATAATCGGTAGGTCGAACCTTAGCGTATGCTGCCGTCCATTCGGGTGACATGTTCGCTATCCAGGTGTCAACAGACAATTTAGATAGTAGCAATTTCTATTGCAATATACCTGGCGGGATACTAGAAGGAGTGCTGGTTGCGGTAGAGCTAGTAGACGTTGGCGTGGACGAAGTCGGACCCGGTGTTGTCGACCCAGGCACACATTGAGAATACCCTACGTCCTCTTTAGAACCTATTACTGCGCCGCTGGCCTATGGCTTACATTGGTTAACATATGTGCAAACAAGCCCATCAGCGCAAGTGGTTGGCCCAGTCCTGCAACCGGTATTTTGTGTCAGTTCTACTCTCGGGTGGTCGGTATGACAGACAGACCATCCCGAACCTCCGCACTTTTCCCACATGCCCGGAAGGGACGAAGGAGACGGGGTAGGAGACGGGGTCGATGTCGGTGTCGCAGTCCCGGGAACGCATTGAGAGTACCCTATGATTAATTCAGGATCTGATACGGGTAGCTCCTAGTCGCACACCACGCACATTGGTTTATGTAGGTACAGACGAGCCCATCAGCACAAGTGGTCGGCCCATTCCTATAACCAGTCTCTATGTTAGGTTTCGTCAGCTCTCAAGCTACAGTGAATATAGTAACCAGTTCGGGCCTCCACATTGTTGCCAAGTGCCTTGTTGAGCGATGGCGAGAGTGACGAGAGACAGTGCGTAAGATGAGCGAAGCCACATCGTTTCCGACAATTGTTCAGTTTAGCAATAGAGCTTGGTTTTCTCGATACAAGAGGGTCATGATTTTATAGTGACGACTCGATGCGACATTGTCATGTCGGAGAAATGCTCGACGCAAGGGCTTCCAGCAAAGCGCAAGGCAGAAGCGGAGCGGAAAATTGCTTGTTGGAGTCGTACGCGCTTCAACTGACCTAGGGAAGTCTAGTCTCGTATACGTGGTGTACCTGTGACACAGATTGACAATTAAGAAACTTTAACTCGTATACGTGGTAGTCATATTCTGATGTTAACCTCGTGTGCGTAGCGTCCTAGTGATATAGCTTAAAATTGATAAGCTCAACCTTGTAGACGTGGTGTTCCGGGAGTTCGAGCGACGCGACCTTCAGACCAAGAAAGTATACGTCTGGGTGGTCCGATGGCGTTCTTTGCAGCCATTACAGAAGTTGCGTCGGGTTTAATTGTTCACACATGACTGCAATCGTTCATCGAGCCTTTGGAAGCAGCGTACTTCAGCCGAATTAACGGGCTGGCGCGGAGGCGAGGAAGACATGAACATTGAGATGATATGGATGGGATATAGAAAATACCTATGGTGTACGTAACATATGCTAGGCGTGAACGTTGCATTATAATGTGAGATTGTAATCAATCTCTTTCCTCCCGATAGGTTTGCGCTCGCCCAATGTAGACCTCATTTGCTACTTCAGTTTTCGGTGCTAGTATTCCTTCTACCCCAATCTTCCGCCTTCTTGAAACCGCCTTATCCAGTACTCTGTGGCCAAGCCCAAACCTTAAGGATGTTGATGTAACGTACTTGTTATGACTTATGCCGAGCGAAGTAAAATTAGAGTATGCTTGGATTTTCTTCGGATACGGAGTCAATCGGCAGAGCAAGGTGGACGAAGAGACAGTCAAATGATCTTAGCTAGAGTACCTTAGTGTCTTGGGCCATGCGTCGAAACCGAGTCAATTTGAGCAAAGCCAGAACGCGAAACTACTGTCACTGACCTGAATCACCACGCGTGACACATCACATGCATCACACTTAGGGAATTTCTCACACTATTACTTACAGCTGGCCGATGCTTGCACTGGGGCTACTAGCTACAAGCTTGTGCCAGGCTCATCGGGCGCTTATCCAGCGCTTGCCATCGTATTGATTGAAAGGTGTCCCCAACCATTTCTTGGGTACTCTATGACTTTCATGCTCTCGTATTTGCTTCATTCCTTATTTGCCCTGCTTATTGTGCTTAGTACTAGTAGATCTTTGTAGTTCCATTGATGTTCGCGTTCTGAGAGGTAAAGGACCTGATCCAATTGGTCAACACCTCCCACGTGAGGTTACTGAATCAATGATCGGTTCCAATTCTGGTAGTCCAAACCAAACCTTCTGTCTGTTCGGCCGAAAAATGAAATTCGTTCCTCTCCATTTATGTCATGAAGTTTGGCGGACACCAGCTGCAAAGGTCCTACAAGTGTCTCCGTCGCTCATTGGCAACCCATGCTAGCTCTAGCGTTGTCCAGAAGGACTGCACTTCAATTACACCCCCGTATGCGTCATTGATTGACAGGCTCAAGACAGTACGGGAATTGCTAGGAAATCGACCACTCACTTTAGCAGAGAAGATATTATATAGTCATCTTCATAATCCCCAGAAAAGCCTAGGCAATGGTGGCCTAGTCAGAGGCGAAACTTACCTACAACTCAGCCCAGAAAGGGTAGCAATGCAAGATGCTTCGGCCCAGTATGTTTATACCTGTATCCAGGAGGTCTCAGTTTCACTGAGTTTGCAAATAGGATGGCACTGTAAGAAATGATCATACCCTTATATAGCTTGAAATGTTCATCTCGTTGGCTTCGACATCCATAGGTTGCAATTCATGAGTGCAGGTCTTGCCAAATGCGCGGTGCCAGTGAGCATTCACTGTGACCACTTAATTCAAGCTGCCAACGGAGCTGCCTCTGATTTGGAGGTACGCGCAATCTGCTCGTACTTGATGGCCTTTCTTAACCCCGTCTAGAGGTCAATTGCGTCTAATCAGGAGGTCTTCGACTTCTTGGAGAGTGCGGCTCGAAAATATGGCATCGAATTTTGGCGACCCGGATCGGGCATTATTCACCAGATAGTCCTAGAAAACTACGCTGCACCCGGGATGCTCATGTTCGTTCTCATCGCTATGAAATCACACCTTGATGTTTACTTATTGACCTAACGTTGTCAGGCTGGGCACAGGTTTCAACTATCTTTCCCTATGTTAACCAAATGTTAAATTCGGTGATCTAGATTCTCACACACCCAATGCTGGGGGGCTTGGAATGGTCGCTATTGGTGTCGGAGGGGCGGACGCAGTCGATGCTATGACTGGCACTCCTTGGGAGCTTAAAGCCCCACAAATCGTTGGTGGGTAGCTTGTATTTGAATCCGCTAGTCCCTTTCACCTTCAGTTCAACTGTCTAGGTATCCATCTGACGGGCAAATTGAATGGATGGGCTACTCCTAAGGACTTGATTCTCCATCTTGCAGGAAAACTCACTGTTAGGGTGAGTATGAATCATGCCCTAAATTACCTGCGTTAATAGACCTCATAGGGTGGCACGGGACGCATACTAGAGTATTTCGGCCCAGGTGTTTTCGACCAATCCTGCACGGGTAAGCTGGATTACCTTAGTGGTTTTTGAATGCCGACATCGCCACTAGGTCTTGCAACGATCGCGAATATGGGAGCAGAAGTCGGAGCCACCACGTCGACCTTCCCTTATACGCCTAATATGCGTGCTTATCTCGAGAAAACGGGACGCGCTCCTGTTGCTCGGGCGGCGGATGGCGCAGCTGCACAAGGCTTCTTGAATGCCGATGAAGGTGCCAAGTACGATGAAGTCGTTGAAATTGTGAAGCATGATCATACTACTTGGTCCTCTTTGAATTACTGACTTGTTTTCTCAGAACTTATCAGAACTCGAACCGACTATCAATGGTCCATTCACTCCGGATTTAGCGACACCACTCTCTCGCTTTGCTGACTTCGTCAAGGAACAAGGATGGAAGGACGAGTTTTCTGCAGGTCTTATAGGGTCTTGTACCAATAGTTCTTATGAAGACATGGTACGCAGGAGTTGATTCACCAATCGTTCCATGACTCATTGGCTACTTTCCAAGACAAGTGTCGCCGATCTAGCTCGACAGGCAAGACAAGCAAATTTGAAAGCAAAGGTAGAAAATATGTTTCCTGCTTCTCAATTGTATATTCAACACACGCGCCTTAAGGTACCTTTCCTATGTACTCCGGGGTCTGAGCAAATTCGCGCAACGATGGAACGTGACAATGTGACCTCTGCTTTGGAGGATGTGGGTGCAGTCGTCCTTGCAAATGCATGCGGCCCATGTATTGGCCAGGTGATTGTTATTATTTCTTCCGTTCGTTAGGTAGTTGACGTGTTGGCAGTGGAAACGGGAAGACAAGAAAGACGAAGAAAATGGTATACTGGATGTGACTTTCTTGCTAACACCGCATATGAATGATCATTTCTTGCAGCGATCCTGACCTCTTTCAACCGAAATTTCAAATCTCGTAATGACGGCAATCGCCTTACGATGAATTTCCTAGCTTCCCCTACTATCGTAACAGCTATGTCGTTCTCAGGAAAGCTCTCATTCAATCCGCTCACCGATTCATTGTCTCTACCTTCTGGCGAGCTATTCAAATTCTCTCCTCCTTCCGGCCAGGATCTCCCATCCGCTGGCTTTGCTTCTGGGGATACATCGTACTATCCAACACCTTCTCCCGTTCCACAACCCGATACCGAAGTGGTAATCAGGAAGGATTCCCAACGATTAGAGGTACTCGAACCGTTCCCGAGTCACTTTGGTCCGGACTCGGGGAATCCACGCGGCCTTGAACTTCCTACGTTGACGGTGCTCCTCAGGGTGCGAGGTAAATGTACAACTGACCATATTTCCGCGGCAGTAAGTTTTCAAGTTAATCGAGAAGAGTTCGTCAGCCTTAGGAAGTATCCTCTAGGGGCCATGGCTTAAATACAAGGGCCACTTGACTAACATTTCGGAAAATCTACGTGAGTGATTCAAATTTGAACCTAGTTGTCTCATCCTCAACCAGCGCCTAGTGATTACTGTGAGTTTGTCCTTGCATTCCCTTTCTTCTACATCGACCAATCCGTATCGGAAAAGGCTGTAAACGACGAGGGTGGTGAAGTCAATATTGCCTTTGATCATGATCACGATCCCTCTCAAAGTAAGGCTGATACGATCCCTGGTGTGGCTAAGCGCTTTAAGGCGCGACAGCAATCATGGGCTCTGATTGTTGATGAAAATTACGGCGAAGGAAGTGCTAGGGAGCATGCCGCGCTCCAACCTAGATTCTACGGTAAGCTACTACTTGAACAGTTGTCGATAATAAGCTAAACTATTGGTAAGGATGCTCTATGATCATCGCTCGCTCTTTCGCTCGTATTCATGAGACAAACCTAAAGGTGAGCCTTGAGATAGTTCTCTTATCGTGGAATATATTTATTCGCATGTATGCATAGAAACAAGGCGTGCTACCCCTATGCTTTGTAGATAAAGCTGATTACGCTCGAATTGGCTCAGGAGACAGACTTGAAACCATTGGACTGGCTGATTTGCTCAATGGTGTTTCTAGAGCCGAGATAAAGGTCAGGGTTATGAAAAGGGATGGTCAGAAATTTGAGATCCCCACCAAACATACCATGTCCAGTGACCAACTTAATTGGTTCCGTCATGGGTCTGCATTGAACTATATACGCTCACAAATGTCTTGAAAAGAGCATAATAGATTTAATTATATTTAAGTATCACTCGCTGACACCATGTCGCATCATCACAATTAGCAATGATTGATAAGTATCCGATACTGACTAGATGCTCGTTCAGTCTCTTAGACTAGTGTGCCAGTAAGTGAAGGACCTTAGGTTTTTCCTTTTTTATGTGACGCTCTCTATCATGTCAAGTATCAAAGTGTCCGGCCCGGGCGACCAGTGATAATTGGGGTGCTACTTCCAAGAACAAACGACTCAGAGCAACCACACCTTTCCGGCTTTCTTATTACTATCCTCACAGATCATTCGGCTCGGAGCCGATAGGGGCTTTTTTACTCCTTTTCATGGCTGTGCCACATGTGGCCCTTCATCAACCAGCCTCAGGACGAAATCTCATCCCCCTCAGATTCACTCACCAAAGAATTATCGACTTTGCAATACTTTTATCAATAACTCATTCTCGTGCTATGACGCTACCGCAAAACCTAATCTATCACGATGGGTAGTCCAAAAGCATGGTTTGACTGAGCTCAGCGGCAGGAGTGTATCCGTTTGGGATCTGAGGTAGTCTAAGGTGGTTCTTGCGATAGTCAATGCAGAGGGTGGGAGGCCAGCTAGCTGAGCAACCTTCAAGCCATGGCTATCCCGATTGATTCCCGGCTGCACTCGATAAGAATACGCAAAATGGTGGTCCTGTATGAAGCTCAGGGGATTGCCATCCAAACGAACACCTTGACTGAGATGACGTACCGCGATTTCGTCGACCCCAGTGTGATAGAAGGCAACTTCGCTGAAGATACCCTGTCCTCTATAGCCAGCATGAGTCTCAGAGTAGCCAAGCATGTCGGCCAATTCGTGAAAATGTGTTGCAAATAATGCGCGACATCGATTCTCGATTAAAAGGTGATGGACTGTAGCAAAGGCGATGGCTAAGCCGTCCCTCACAGTAGTTCCTCGGCCAACTTCATCCATGATAACCTGTGATGCATGAGGATTGATAAGGCTACTGTGCGGTAGCGGCAGGCTTACCAGGCTGCGAGGTGTTGCCTTGCGAAGAATTTCTGCAGTTTCCGTCATCTCAACCATGAATGTGCTTCGACCATGGAACAAATCATCCTTTGCACCGACACGTGAGAACAACTGATCTACGACACCAATTGTAGCTGAATCTGCTGGGACGAAAGACCCGATTTGGGCAAGAATGGTTATCAGTGCGGTTTGGCGGAGCAAGGTGGATTTTCCAGCCATGTTGGGGCCTGTGATTATGTGTAGTCGGGCTGAAGGACTTATTTCGGTCGAGTTTGGAGTGAAGACTCTCCCTGAGGTGAGCAACCCAAGTTCCACGGTCGGATGCCTCCCATTTTCAACCACGTATGAGCAACTGAGAAGTATTGGGCATGAATTGTGTGAATAAAGTCTGCATGCACTTACTCGTCCTTGATGGTAGGGCGCACGAAGTTCATTTCCCTTGCCAAGATAGCAAAACCTAGTGTGACGTCAAGTTCATCCATGATACGAGCATTGCGTCTGAGTTGCGATACGTGACCGTTGACCTGGATATATATCATCATCTAGTATCCAATACGAAGATATTGTTAGTAATTTACCTCATTCCCAAGCAATTCACAAGTTTCCTTTTCCGCCATCTCCAAAGCTTGGGCTGTCTCAACGATCCGGCCGCCTAACTGAGACCATTCCTAGCGTCACAGAGTGTGATGTTAGTCAATATATCCGTACTCGAGAATGTGTGCCTACTTGATTGAAGTAACATTTGGTTGTTCCACTTTCTGCTATGCTGACGAAGGCGTTTGATTTGTTCAACTCTACTTGGTCGCGTTTCTTTGCGAGATGCACGTGCATGCCATATGCGGGCGACGTTCTTAGAGTCAAAGAGGGGGCATCTAGGCATTTGTGAGTTTCTTGTTGAATAATCTAGGTGGATTGTTAACTTACTGTAACGACGTTGTAAATTAACCTCCAACTCTTCGCGTTGTTGAAGAAAATCTTTAAGGTTCCTATGCAGGAGACTAAGCTTTTCTGAGAACCTGAAAGAAAGTTCAATCCTAAGCGGCGTCAGTGAGGGGAATAGACATTACTCGGAATTGACCATCCATTTATCCAGACCGAATTTCCAAACAGGTTTTGATACGATGGCTTTGGGATATTCCGCCTCTACGTCGTCATCATCCTCAGGATCCTGGTTTATATCTATCTGGTCTTTATCAAAAGCCAGATCTATGCGGCCAGAAAGATGGCTGAGGTCGACCAAATGAGACTTCAGGGTGTCAATACTAGCCCAGTCAGCCTCATTAAAACTCGGCAGTTCTTTTGCCTCCGATCGTCGTTCATCCTCTATGAGCCTTCGGATAGAAGAGCAAGCCTTTATTGTGGCACCGAGGGCCAACAGATCACTTGCATCTCCTCGTCCAAGCAGGAATTTCTGTACAATCCGTCCTGCATCTTCTATATCCTTCAGTAATAAGCGCAGACCATCGCAGAGGTGTGGCCTTGTATGAAAAAATGCGACTAATGATTGACGAGTATTGATTTCTTGGACCGACGCACTTGGGGAGCCTGAAATGAGCGTTAGCTCAGAAAATGATTGGATGCCAGACGCGCGTACACAACCATCTGGCCAAGAGGCGGCTACCACTGCTTGTCACCGTCCGCTTTATGACGCTTAGCAGACTACCTTGTGTACTACCCTCCCTCATACTTTCTCTTAATTCAAGTGCTTTGATGGTATGAGCGTCAATTCGCATCCGCCCATCGTTACCTTCTCTGTTCGGTAGGTTCAGAGTTGGCATATTCTCTAGTAGATTTGCATGAAGGTAAGCAGTTATTAGTTCGAATGCACGCTCTTCCTGAGTAGAAAAAATAACGTGAGTTGCAGTGCTTTGACTGTTAAACTGCTCAGTGATATTATCCGGCGTAGTGGCTGCCGTGTCTTCGTCTATTTCTTGAAGCTTTGAGAGGTCGTGGAAACCGGTTCCCATGGAAAGTGGTACGGTGGGATTCAAAGTGACGTCGATGTAAGATACGAAGCAGCCCTCTTCCTCCAGAGCCCGACGCACAGAATGAGCTGACAAATCTTGAAGCCGCCGATCGAGCACTATTTCTTGGGGATTTATGCGCACGAGGTCGTCTCGTAGACTTTCGAGAGAAGATAGCTTGGACACGAAATCACCAGTTGAGATATCAATCCAAGCTAAGCCTATATGATTCTTGATTTCCTGCATGTTACCAACCAGCTGAGTGGAGCATTCATCACTGTGGATGGCAAGAAGATAGTTATTCTCGTATGGGTTTAGGAAAGGTTCGTCGATGAGAGTTCCGGGCGTAATGACGCGTACGACGCGACGGTCGAACTGCTTGATTCCATCGGTAAACTTGGGAAACTCCTCGCACATGGCGACAAATCGTTTATGACGTTGGACTAGTGTCTTGAGGTGCTTGTCGAGATGTATTAGAGGGAAACCACACATAGGAATTCGCTGGCCGTCCCATTTTCTAGTAGTGAGCTTGATATTCAGAAGACCAGCAACTTCAATAGCCTGATCGAAATAAGACTACACGCCAATACTTGTTAGAAAGTACTAGAAAGCCTCAAAAAATTGACCAACTTCATAGAACTGCCCTACACGGGTGAGAAGAATGCAGTGAGGATATCTCTCCAAGTTTTCCAGAATTTCTCTGGCGAGCTGATTTCGCGGTTGCAGCTCAGTACCTTGTGTAATTGAATGTTGAGCATGAAAGTGGAAGTAGAATTAAATTGAAATACTTGTGGAATCTTCTTCGGTCGACGCTTGCGCGACGCGTTTAACACGTCGTTTTCTGGCTGGTTTAACAACCGTCTCAGCACCATTTGTATCGCCAAGGGGCTTGATTTCGGTAGACTCTACTAATAAAGACAGTCACTACACAAAGCCACATCCAATTGAAGTGCGGCGTACATCTACGTCGTACAGGAGGTAGTTTACCCTCAATGCCACCTTGCCACTCTGGAAGAGGTGTCGCTGACGTGCCATCTGGTAATATGTATGCGGTTGGCAAGTCCGCCAAATTTTTACGAGTTTTCTTGCGCTTAGGTTTCGTCGTTTCGGCCGTTCCTTGATCATTGTGGGTAGGACGACAGAGTGAAGCATGGAAAGAACGAGGAGCAAATAGATATTTCTGACTAATTATACAAGGATTGGCATGGCGCAAATTCCTCAAAATTACTACCATACAGGTAGCAGGTCTGCAGAGAGTTACAATCGTTTGACTGGGGACTTCAAAGTTTGCGGGAAGAAGTTAAACTCCAGAACAGGAAGGGCAACCTAGCGGAGTTTCAAGCCAAATTCGAACTAACTATTTGCTTTCCCTGCCCTTCCCTACAAAATCCAACCTCCCCAATCCCCCATCCCTACGCGCGACGCTTTCAAGTCTTCATTCGACAACGATGATCCCACGTCGACGAGGAAACAAAGTCAAGAAGGGTGTTCAGTTCACCGTCATGGTCGTGGGTGCGTAATTTTATTGTTTCTTCGTAGCCCTTGCATGGCTGTAGAACACTCGTCTTTTCGGCTTATGTAGGTGCTTCCGGCACTGGACGCACGACATTCGTGAACACCCTTTGCGAGTCTGAAGTTTTACCACACAAAATCTGCGATAACCCAGAAACTGCTCATGTTGAGGAAGGCATCAGGATCAAGCCTGTAAATATCGGTAAGCTTCTCACATACACGTAGGATCTGGCCTCTCAACAAGATTTTTCAGAGCTTGAGGAGGACGGTGTCCGTATTGCGTTGACTATCGTTGACACCCCCGGGTTTGGCGACAATATTGACAATGAATTCGCGTACGTGTTGTTACCCAATGCCCTGAGCAACATAAGAACACATCGTGACATATCTCATAGCTTCCAAGAAATTGTTGGCTATTTGGAACGCCAATATGATGATATTCTCGCTGAAGAATCCCGTATCAAGCGTAACCCCCGTTTCCGGGATAATAGGGTACACGCACTTCTGTACTTCATTCCTCCTACCGGTCATTCGTATGTTTCTCAAATTTGTCTACATTTTCTCCATGCTAATGTTACGCTGGGTTAAGCTTGAGAGAAATGGACATTGAGTTAATGCGTCGTTTGTCGCCGCGAGTTAACGTCATCCCTGTCATTGGCAAGGCGGACTCTTTGACCCCGAGCGAACTCAAGGGGTTCAAGAAAAGGGTTTGTTCGGGCTTCGCCACGTTATCAATGACCTAATGTATGCTTCTTTAGATTATGGAAGATATCGAGCATTACGATATCCCTGTCTATAACTTCCCATACGACGTGGAAGAAGATGACGAGGAAACGATCCAGGACAACAGCGAACTTCGTGTATGTCACTCTCAATCTTGTTTATATATGCAACCCTCATATCTGCACAGGCACTCCTACCTTTTGCCGTCATCGGCTCTGAGGAGGAGGTTGAGATTGATGGACAGCCTGTCCGTGCAAGGATCTACCCTTGGGGCATCGCCGAAGTCGATAACCCGAAGCACTCAGACTTCAGCCGACTCCGAAGTGCTCTGCTCAAGTAGGTCTTATGTCCTACATATAGAATTATATTATTGATGGCCATTAGTTCTCATCTCGCGGACCTGAAGTCTCTCACCCACGACGTCCTTTACGAAACCTACCGTACTGAGAAGTTGTCCAGAACCGTTCATGCCGACTCACAGTGAGTATTCTTTTCACTCGCCTTTCCGTGTTGCTAACCACGAAGCATGCAGTGATTCTTCCATTCATCCCGAGGAACTTGCCACTCAGAGTGTACGACTCAAGGAAGAACAGCTCCGTCGTGAGGAAGAGAAGGTCCGTTGTCTTTTCTTCTAGCCCGATCACCGCGCTAATCGCTTGATAGCTCCGCGAAATTGAGCTCAAGGTGCAACGTGAGATTAATGAGAAGAGACAAGAGTTGCTGGCGAAAGAAGAATCTCTCAGGTTTGTACATCATACTGAATCCCATTCTTGCTGGGTGATCTTGACGTCACTTCGGCTTTGCAGGAATTTGGAGAGTCGCCTTGCCGCTCAAGGGTCCCAATCCGAGTTTCGTGGCTCCGACTAGGTAGGCGGAGGATGGTAGGTCGCCACGTAGGACCTAAAATATTTGACCCGGACACTACGCGGAAATATATACCCGTTTACTCGTACGAACTCAGACGCTTGTTCGCTCGTTTCTTGTTTTCTGTTGATTGCGTCTTTATACACCTCGGATAATCATCGTCTGTCGTTACCTATCCAATCCTTTCAGGTTGTCTTGGGTTTCTAATTTCTAGTATCTTTTGAATGATGCGATTTTCCACATTGCAATCGTTTGACAAATTTCTGCTCTGATGGCTGAGATGTCCCTGTGAGATGAGAAGGAATGTTTGTTTCCAGGCTTTAGTGGCGTGAGAAAGTATTGACGGGTCGGGCAAGAGTAGCAGTTTCTCCATACTGGCACTGATTGTCTAGCAACTTTGGTCATCCTCCATGTTCTTCCCTAATTGCTGATGCTCAACCCTCAGTCTTGATTCTTCTCGCTCGTTTGGCTCGTCGTTGCCCACATCAAACAACACCAGCAATCGCCGCAAGCCAGCTGTTTTGCTCTTGTATTCGTTAAGATACAACCACCTTTGCAGTCAGTCGACTCGAGCACCAGCTTTTGCCACCAATCAGTCACGAGAAATTGCCAGAGCATTATTTGCACAGCGAGCAAGCGACTTTAAAAACATTTTTCGAAAGTCACCTACGATCAACTTTTATTGTTTTCATCACCCAGGGCAATGGAATTGGATTCGCGACCCATATCTATACCCCCGCGCGATTGGCCCGACCAGTCAAATGTGTCCGGGTCGACCCACCTCTCTGCAAGTTCTTCTGCTTTCATGAACACCCCCTCCCTTGTAACGCAGAGGCGGAGATCTTCCGCCGCACATACGAGACCAGCAGCGCCTCCGCCAAACCACCCTATCCCAAACATCCCCTCCCAACCGTCTAGTCCCCCGAGAACCAAACCAACGACGCCAGAACCCACAGAGCGTACCTATCTGCCGCAGAGTCAGGTCAACGGCGTTTCAGGGGGTTATCCGTCGACTTCGTATACGAGACCAGGCGCATCAGCGAACCTGGCTGCCGTTGCTGCGTTCTCATCATCACGACAAGCCGCTTCGGCTTCGTACACTGAGTTGCATAGTCCTCAGCCATCCGCCTCGTCTTCAGTGGACAACCTATCTGATCCGCCACCACGTTCCACTCTTCCTTCTTCACGGCGCTCACCAGAGCAGCCTCCCCGTGTATCCAATGACAACTATCTCTTAACGCCGCCCGAACCACGCTCTGCACGCGAGGCTAGACCATCCTCGCGACGTGCCCTTATGCGAGCACTAGAGCTTGCTCGTGAAGCAGTGAATCTGGATTCTACTAACGATGACCCCATTGCCGCTGTACAGGCATATGGCAGAAGCGTGGCTCTTTTAAGTGAAGTAATGGAACGGGTAAGGCGAGGGGAGGATAGTACAGACTCGCATCGAAGGAGGAATGGCCGTAGGAGAAGTCTTGTGGCACAGGAAGAGGAAGTTAGACGTCTAAAGTCGATTGTAAGTAATTAGACACATGCTACTCACATTGTGCGTTTATCGTTGATTCCGGCCTTCTCCCTCACAGCACGATACCTATGCCGACAGAATGAACATCCTCAGTTTAATCTACAGTATACCGCCGATGCCGCACTCGACCGCATCTGTTTATTCGACAATGTCTGCTTCCACTGACTCGACTCAACCTTCTTCGCCCACCTCCATATCCCCAACCTCTGACACCTCAGATTCGATACCTCATTCATCATACACCTCATCGAGTCCTCAAGACGAATACGGAAATGAACAACATACTGGTCATGATCGGGATCAAGGCCCCAACATCGATTCCCTCAGTAGCGCGATATTTGGCTTGGACACCTCAAACCAGACCACCCCTGTAGCGCATCCATATGCTGCGCGTGCCGAATTCGAATCACCTGCACCGACGGCTGTACCTACTACGAATTTGAATTCTTCGCCAAATAGATCACTGACCAGGCGACCGCGTTCAGGTTCTGCTAGTCTGCCGCCACCAGCGCCGCCTCCGTCGAGCCTGCCTCCACCACCTCCCGTACCTGTTCCCGTTTTCACAGACCCATTCCCAGATGCACAGGGAGGGAAATCACATCTTGACGTCGTACCTATTCGCCAACGCGGGGACTCTATTGGCCACAAACGTACTGGCTCTGGCGGTAGACTGGCTGCTTTGCAGGAAGAAAATGAAAGGCCTGATGAAACAGCTCATGGAGAATATCGCAAACAACTACTGCTGGATACGCCGAAGACCGCAAAACGAGAGTCGCATCCTTTACCTCCTCTGCCTTCACCTTCTGCTACAGATGCCGAGACGCCGACAACGTTGGATAAAGCCCCCCCTTCACCAAGGGTGTCAGCTATCGCCCAGCGTCAGCGTGGTGTCTCTCAACCGCCCGCCCGCTCAGAGTTTGGGAACCTCATCAATGCGTCGACTAGCCAAGGTACCATTTACCAACGGCGGTCAAAGCACTCTACTGCATCAACACCTCGGTCCTCATCACCAACCGAATCAACGGCATCCATTGGCTCGCTCCCTCCATCCAAATTTTCAATACCGTCAAGACCAGCAGCGTCATCGTTGCCGTCTTTAGGTGCAGCACCTGTTATGACAAGAAACCGCGCTTTTTCTCAACCTGGTGGAAGATTAAATGGTCGCAGCTCTCCTGAACCTCCTTTACCCATTTCCGCTGGCGTGAATGGGCCTCAACCACGAAAGTCGTCTTTTCCCTCGAAGATGCACCCCAATGTCCACTTACCCCCGCTAACGGTCTTGACTGATGTTCCCTCCTCAGCTGGCCTTTCTACCGCCGCCTCTCTTGTTCCCCCGCCTCCTACGCTTTCTGGTAACTTGCCGACTACCCCTCCGTCACCGTTGCCTCCAGTTGCTCCGAATGATCCAATGCGCAAGCCGTATTACATGATGAACCTTCTCGTGACGACCATGACATCTGCCACAGGTGGTTATATTACACGTCGTTTGCATGTACCTCAAGAGGTATGGTCGCAAGGAGGCGCGAAGTTAACCAATATTCCAGAGAAAGTCCGTGTGGTAGAAATTCTCTGCTCTGCCTTGGAGGATTTGCAAGTGTCTAGTGCAGAATCATTTGGTGCAGGGAATGTCAGCAGTGGGATGGCTCTCGGCATTGGAGGCATAGGTCGAAAAGAAGGGGAAGCTTGGATTACAAAGTTGGAAGAATTTTCCGCGTGTTGTGACAATGTAGTGGCCAACTTTGGTAAGAAGCTTGGTGTTGGAGAGGGCTTCGTGGTGAAGAAGACTACTGGGGTATGCTTTCATCATGATATGCGTATATTTATACTCATTACTGTTGCTTCAGGTTTCGACATGGGGAAACAAGTTGTCGCGTCGTTTTGACAAATTTACAAATGGCAAAAAGTGAGTTATAGTGGCATTCAAATCGTTTCTCGAGCCAATTTGTCGCTCCCTCTAGTCTTGATTCTCCGGCTGCATATGTTCAAGGTCTCAAACAGTTGTTCCAACACGCGCAGCTTCTGGATGAGCATGCTAAAGCTGTATTATCTCAACCCGTGGCGCCGTCATATGCCGCGCTTCCCACTGATCTTCGATCTTCTGCTGAAGCCAAGCTCAGACGGTCATCCGAATTCTTCGCCAGTGTCATCCTGACATTTGTCATACGCGACCTGTCCCAGCTCTTGGACAAATATGCCAAGAAGTGTGAAAAATGGTTGGCAGAATGAAGAGGTATACTGCGCTCGCTGGCTTTCTTATTCTCTGGCTGTATTTCCCTCTTACGGGACCTTCCCTCTCACAATTGTACATTGTGGAATCATTACTATTATTTTTATCAAGGGAAGTGCTCATTTGCGGCGTTCGAGGATCACTTCAGTATTTTTACTGTATTATAGCATCAGCATCCATAGACTTCGTGCTCCTGCCGTTGGAAGCCTGGGACCTGGACATCGCGCTATTTCTACATATTCATCATCCCCCCTTTGTCACTCAATCCCATTACTATATCTGTCCAATATCTGCTTTTCCCTTGCGCTGCGCAACCATCTCATTTGTCTATATCGCATCCGGTACTCAACTTTTCACGTTTACATATTCGATTTATCTTCGGGATAGTACATTCATAAAGATTGTGCACGTAGCAGATGTAGGATAATGCGAGTATTTTGGAATTCTGTTAACCTCCATATAAGGTGGAAAAGGCGTATACTAGGGTGATCTTACATATTCGAATACTACGAAAATTAAAAATCTGATAGACAGAGAAGCAATAAACAGGAATAAGTAATGTATCTTGCTGGTTAACATATTCAATAAACAATCCGTCCATCATATCCGGAATAAATAACGAGTCCTCCGATAGATTGTAATCATTCTTAGGCTGACGTACGAAAGAAGTGGTGGTCAGCGCATCATTCCTTGGAATCGAGGGTCTGGATCGGTGGATATTTGCAGGGGCCGGTACTCATCATCAGTCCGAGATATCGACTGAACGCGACTTAGAACGTCCAAGCGGCGCGCTGAGGGAAATCGCATCAGCCGTCTGCTGAAAGCGAACAAGATATACTCGTGTGAACTCACTGTAATCGTGCCGAACATGTTCATCTGCAAACTCCTCATCAGAATCTATGAGAGGATCGCCATGCGTCAAGATATGCCATGTATCTGAAGAATGAAGAGCGATATTAGAGGAAAAGCCGGTACAGAAGCTAGTGTCAAACTGACGTTGTAGTATGGAACGCTGAGGCACTCGCGGGAGTGGGGAATACTTCCGACTTGATCGTCGTGGACTCACTTTGCCTGTCCAGTATGGATATTGGTTTGGAGGCTCAGGGGTTGCACTGGAGATGCGTCCATACACAGACTGCGTTCTAGAGGGATGCCCTTGAAGTAGTGGTTGTGATGTCATCTGATGTGAAGGCTGCGGATACCGATTTTTCGGTTGCTGAAGACCTGATTAAAGAACAAGTATGAAAAAATGACGTCTGATGACAATTTGAGGATGCATACTTTCCGGGAGGACACTGTCGAACTGATCATCGAACGAGGGTGCAGATACCTGTTGCTCCCGTTCGAGTTTCGCCTTCTTGATCCGTTCCCGGCGCAACCTATCTGCGGCGGCCTTCTTTTCCTTTGCTGCGGCAGTCCTTGACAAGGAACCGGCGGCGCTGGCGACTGGACCACGCCGGCCTTTTGGCTTGACGTCAGAAGCAACACTAGCGTGGTCATCTTCATCCGGAGGAACATCCCCGGACACCGCTTTTGAACCTTGAGTCTTGATGATCTCTGCGCGTTGATTAACAAGCTTCTCGGCAGTAAGCTTCTCAGCGTCTGTATCCTGATTTTCAGTCGCCGCTTCCTCAGAGGATAGAACAACTAATGCGGGCAACCTGCCAGGATCACGATGTTGATCTGCGAAAGGATTTGTCTGTGTGGTGCCATCACCGTCGTAATCGTCGTCATTGCTAACACAAGGCGATTCGAGGTAGTGATAGCACAGCCAGAGGAAAGCACGGGCACGGGAGGCGGAAGATATTTGTACTGGAAGGAAGAGATCGAGGAACTCTAGGTCGTCTGGAAAGTGGATTTGGCCAAGTGGCTAGAAATTGATGACATTAAAGGTTTTGGGGTGGTGAAAGAGAACAGTGCCGACATACTTGGGAGTGATTGGCCATTACAAATATCAGATTGGTGACAGTTGTCGAGGGGATTTGACCAGCCTTCTAAACAGGGGCTCAATGATTCGTGAAGTGAGTAACAATCGAGAAGGGGAGCTCACAGCGCGCGCCAGGATGTCCGAGGGAGTTGATGGTGGACTTTTGTTATCACCATCATCAAGGGTACAGGCTTTGAGGATATGTTTTATCCGAGGGGCATCTTGGAGGTTACCATTCGTCCGCTGGAGCGCAGGAATAGGATGATACGTCCGGATGGCTGTCTTCATCTCAGGAAAGACTACGAAAATGCAATGGGTCAATGATCGAACAACAGTGATGAAAGTGGCTCACAGCTCATGGTCGTGTTTATTCTGCCGACGTTGGTCAACAAAGCGAGCATTGCAAAGTCGGTGGCAAAGTTTGGCACGTCCTGCATCTTCTCCCTAAGCACCTTTGTTGCCTTGGAAGATCGCATTATGGAGTTGATGTATAGTTCGCGAAAGCAAACTTTGGTACCGGGTGGCTCGCCACTGAGAGTCTCGTGGGGGTCGGTGAAGACGGCATGGTCGTCCTCGAAGATGTAGTTCAGTAGATCATACTGGAGGTCGACGCGAGTGAGGGGTTCACCGTCTGCCCGCTTTATGGCGAGGGTCTTTCTGGAGACCTGGGCAGCAGGCTTTGCAGACATGGCATTGGCGACAAACTGTTGGACGCGGAATGCAATAACTGTGAATACCAATTAAGGAAACCTCGGCAATAACAGCCACGTGGGAAATGTCGGCTAGGGGTATACCATGGTATTACCTAATACTACTTCAAAGACATGCCAGGATCATTAGATGTAACCAACCTGTTGGATACACGCAATCAAACGGAGGAGTGAATGAGCTGATTGCTATATATTCCATCTCTCTTCCTTTCTCCTCACAAAGGCGCATGTAGACTGCCATCCTAGAACCAAGGATACTGAAGTCTAATGCTTCTCTTGTTACTGCTATGCTATACCATAGTCTTGCTCGGCCTTCATTCCACTCTTTCCTATGCTTCCAAAATCGTAATCCGCGCCGGTGACCCCAGCCTACGATTCTCTGAAAACTGGAACAATCGAGGTTTCTCGGGTGGTACTTTCCAGTCCGTGGATCAACTTGGCACACAACTAGAAATATTTTTACCTCGTACGCCTGTTTGCCACTTCCGTAAATTTATCAACGTTCAAGGTCTCTCCAGCTAATTCAACGCGAATGGAGTATACTGGGTTCAAGCTGCCAACGGGCTCGCTATACGGCATATGTATTGATGATCCTCTTTGTTCTCGTCCAAATGCCACCAATGCAAGCGATCCAAATGCCAATTCCGAGTCCCCACCAGTATGTACACCGTCATGCATGCAAGATAATGAACTAAAGTACGCGTTCTGACAGTCGGTCCTCTTCACGGTGTCAGTAGATCCTGTTTCACCGCATAACATCACAATCACCAACCTGAAGGATACTCGGCCTGGCATATCCAACGTACTCACATTTGTCTCGTTGACGGTGACAACGACTACTTCCGAAAGCCCTGGTGAGTCCATTCAGCTGATTGACGTTACTAATAGAATTAACGGTCTCTACGCAGTCGCACCAGTCAGCTCTACGACCTCTGCACCATCGGGTTAGTTACAGATAAACTATTATTATAGTGATGGTCACTGACACCGTCTGTATGGTTCATCAACTGTCGGTACTGCTTCTCTAGACAGTGCTACGGAATCAACCCTTAACTCGCTGTCAGCATCAATCATCGCCCTGACCGTCTTGGGTTCCGTCTCTTTACTCGTTGGCCTCATCCTGTTCCTATACAGCTCCAGACAACGACGGTTGAGGTTGATGCAACAATATGGAGGCGTTGAACGGGGCGAAGATGGAATTAAACCACCCACAAGCCAGGTGGTAGCTCATCAAGGCGTTACAACCACCATCGCCCCTATCAGTCGTTTCAACACCATTGTCTCTCAAACCATCTCTACATCACCAAAATCATCTCAACACAAACCGCTTCCTGATATCCCCCTCCCATCACGCCCGCCTTCAGCGGCGCGTTCCGCTTCAGCAGCACGTTCGACTTCAGCAGCAGCTCGTGCCTCGCGTCCACCTTGGGTACCAGGTTTACCCTCAGCACCAGGTCCTCGCGAAGTACATGCCGACGAAGCCCAACGCCTACGCAACCCCAACTTCTTTCGTCCCAGCTTCTTAGATTTTGATGAAAAATCAGACGGTAGTTATATAGCAGGACCCACTCCTTCGCGTTTCTCATCTTCCACCGTGGGTCATCCAAACTCTTAAAGCAGGAACTTCCACGTATATAATTATAGTTCTTTACGGCTCTTAGTGTTGTAGTTTTCACATTCAGATTCCGTATCCACTGGTTATTTATGGTACCGTGTAGTGGACGGTTTAATTATAAACCATACAAAGGTCCCTTGCAGCTTGTGAGCGGATGCGAAGTAAGATCTTATGTACATTTCCTCCATACGTCTACAGACAAACTACAACACGGTGTCAGACAGAACTGTAGAATTAAGGTGTGTTGCGTCGAGATAAAGATAATATAAGGGGAGGAATGTGGTAGATATCCGGCAGTATTCGCCAGCTGGATATGACCATACAGTCCACCACATGACGTTTAAAGAGGTAATTTACGAGAGGCCAAAAATACAAGATAACGTATGAAGAAAGGAAAGTAGATGACCGAATCTGTATGCAACGAACCAGAGTAACGCAAATCCGAAATGATGGCTGGTATATGATCACGATGGACAGACAATAAAACAGAAGGAATACGCAGAGGTTACGCGGCGGAATCTAGTGTATGTGATTATTTCCAAGTAAAAACACCTGAAATTCCGTCGTTAGAAGGTTAAGGGTGACGAAATCATAACCTAGAGACGCACCGAGAGCTACGGCCATTGCCCTCTGATTCGTTCCAAGACTTCAACCACCACCGCACTCTTATACATAAGTGCATGATCTGCACCCTTGACAACCTCGACAACACATCGGTCGCTCATATTGCGTTCCATCCATCTGACTGCATTCTCTGCGATCTTCTCATCCTTGTCTCCATACCACACTCGAACCTTGTGGGGATAGGAAGAGTACGAGAAACCCCAAGAATGGTTTTCGTGGTTCAAGATTTGCAACAGATCGCTATGCGTGCCCTTCGCCGACTCCGCATGAGACGCAGCGATTAGGGCATTTCCTAGAACGGATTGGTATGAATTCCCATTATCATTCACGAGAGAATATGTCGAATCGGGTGCTGGAGACGCGGGAAGGGATGTTGGAGCAAGCGAAGAAGTGAACGATATTGACCGACGCCCAGCTGCTCGGGAGTAGAAAGTACCATGGCTATTCGATGAAAACCGCTCTGGAGTGGACGTTTGAAATTCAGACCTCGGCAGCGACGTTTCAGACGACTCGGGCTTGGGCCAGTTTATCTGTTCCAATCCCAAGCCAACCTCCAACGGAGGCAACGGCAAGGGAAGAGAGGGTGTTGAAGGTTCTGACGTTCGCGAGGATGTCTGTGAAGAGGATTGCTTGCCCTTCAAAGACCCCACGGATCGTAAAGACTTTAGCTTCTTGCCAAACTGCTTATCCTCAGTCGGCGATTGGCTTTGCGAGCCTGATGAGTGCCCCTTGAGCTTATTCAAAAAACCTCGAGAGGTTTTTCGCTTCGTCTTCTTTTCGCTGCTCGCTTGGGCTCCTAGTGTGCTCCTGCTCTCGAATCGCCCGTCAAAGTCACCCAAGTCGTCATACTCGCTGAACGAGCTCGAACCCAGGCTTGGACGTGAAGCACCATTGGATGGAAGATAGATAGCATTAGGGGCTGTTACTGATCTTGTTGTCTTGAAGCCCTTAACAGGCGTCGTTTGAGCGGTGTACCCAATACCTTGATACGACAGGGAAGGCGGTTTTCCTATCATCCAGGCTTGCAGTTTCCACTCCGCTGCTTGAGCCGTCTTCAGAATACCGTTTGGTACATACTTCAACCATTTGTAGCCACCTATACATTGTAAGTCCACTTCCGCTGGATCCTATGTATCCCAACTCACCACTTTCACTCCCACCAACCCAGGGTGCTAGAAGGCATATGTCGCCGACTATGCGATCTGGGAGCTTGTTAGCAAACGAAAGAGCATACGGAGCGCCAGCGGAATGGGCCATAATACTGCATTTATCGACGTGCAGTAAGTCGAGAACTTCTTCAACAATGGATGCCCATTGCATTATGCCCTTTGCAGCTTTGGGTCGCTGATCTGTCCGTCCCAGACCCCATCTATACGCTGATCAACTACACAGCCTTTACAATCAGACTAGGTACATACCGGTCAATTGTGATCAACCTCAAGCCTAAGCATTCTGCCATCTCATCGTACAGCCCCATGATGTGGCGAACACAACCTAGGCCCAAAAAGACGACAATTGGGATGCCATTTTGGCTTCCGAGATCCGAAAGACTGACGGTAAGTGGATGATCTGGTGAGGCATGAGGAGAACGCGTCAATTTCAGTAATGTAGTTAATCGAGTCGAACGGAGGTATTGAGCAACGGCTTGTGAAGGCGTGGGTTGAGGAATTGATAGGAGTGAAGGAATATCGAAGGGCGACGTCGAAGGTTGGCTGGACGCTGCTGAAGAGGAGTAGATCGAGGACGACGCTCCATTCTCGGAACGAGGAGAAGAGACGCTATGTGTATCCGAAAACGTTGAGTGGCGTTTAACAGATGATTGTGAGCGCTGAAGCCCACGCGCAGGCTTGAGATTGCGTTGGTTTCGAAGCGTTTGTCTTATTTCATCGGCAATGCTATCGATCGAAGATCGTGAAACCATTTCTGCTTCCTCGTCGGCAGTGAGTGGTTCGAGTTCGGATTCCGGTTCTTCCTGGAGCGTGTGATCACCCTGATGGCTACGAGAGTACGTTGAAGATCCACGGGTGGCGGGTCGAGACCGAACCTGCCCTTCTGGAGGAGCATGGGTTCGGATTATCTCGGATATAGACGGAACGACGCTCTTACGCCTTTCAGGCGATGGAAATGAAGACGGTGGTGGAGGGGCAGAGGGTTTTTCTTGTACAGGTGTAGGGGAAGGAGGGGGGGTTTCTCCATCGCTAGGGGGTGCTTGGGTAGGTGGTGGGGATGACGGGAGAGTGATAGTCGAGTTGGAGCCTATGCGAGCGCTGGAGGCGGTTTTCGGACGTCGTCGACGAGGGCGCGGTACGGAAAGGGATCTAGGCGAGGAGTCGTCATCTTCGCTTGAATGTGATGGTTTCTTCGTCGGTCTTCTAACTTTAGTGGCACCTCCCAAGACGATGCCCGGTGGAGGGGTAGGCAAAGGAGGCTGGTAGAGTGGATGATGATTGGGAATACCAAACCTCGCCCGACTAGTTAGGCTCGCAGCACTAAGAATATCCCCTCCGTTCATCCCATCTACCAATGCATCCATAGTTTCGACACCAGCTACGGGCGCCGCTACTACAACAGGTAGATTCTCAAACGAACTACCGTAGGGAGTAGGGTCAATAGGAGTATGCGGTGGTGTCTCTGTATGCTGAGTCGAAGATGAGCCAGAAAAACGTAATGTTGGTACAGAATCTGTCCAAGCGGATGATGTTGATGGATCTGTCTTCGTACGTGTCCGCGAATAAGCTCTTGGAGTTGTAAGTATCCCGCTAGATTTCGTGTTGGGACCTGTATCGAGCGTCGGGAATGCATAGCATGGTTTGACAAAAGAATTAGCTGTACTAGTTTCTCCGACACCAGTGCACGAATTTGCAGGCTCCTGAAATGCAGGGTCGCTGCGACTTGGTTTCCTGTCGTGCTCCTTCAGTTTGAACTTGTATTGACGAGGGTGTGGATGTGTTTTTGGCCTAGGATAGACATCGAAATATGATACTGTCCTAGAAGTTGATGTTGATCGCCCTCCAGAAGTGTCAATTTGTGGGAACTCTATTGGCGAAGGAATCTTATCCTTTTCTCGACGTAGCGAAAGGAAGGAAGACGTTTTACGAGGAGCTCGCTGAGGAGATGCAGGGGAGCCAACCATGGTGGGACGAGATACGACAGATTGCATGGAAGACGAAGCTATAATATACTAGGAAAGGGTGGATTTTCTCGCCAGCGGCACTGTCAGTTCCAGTCGAAATATTGGACGTTCGCTGCCACTGGCGGCAAGGAGAAGAAATTGAGAGCAAAGAACGGACGGACCAGGTCGACGCGGTCCTTTGACGACAGTAAGAATGAGAGCCAGTATTTTTCGGAGATCACACCTCTCAGGGTGGTTCACGGCCAATATCTATACGATATAACAGGCAACTGCTCCGAATTCGGCCATTCACATTATCCAAAAAATTGTCGATGCCCATAGCAAATACGTTATTGTATTGATGAAGCTATACTATACTCGAGGAAGTGGCGAAGAGAAGTAGTATGTATGTACAGTCAATTGGGGCGAGAAGCTTTAAGCGAAATGAGTAAGAGATGATACATCGATACTCCGCGATGCAGATGCCTTACCAATCTCAAGTGCATCTGCATCATTCCATGGCGTAACAGAAGGTGGTTCGTACGTGCACCATGGTAAGTCAAGATATTGTAGCTGAGAAAGCGCGCCAGATGTGATGAAACGCGCCCATTGGCAAGGTGTTACGCGAACTACGCGTCCCCTAACATCCAACCTTATTAGATGAGGGCAATGCTCAGCTATAGACACGAGGCCGTCGTAGTCCAAAAATACATCATCGAGCATCAAACATTGCATGGATGGGCATGGTGGCAAGTCGGCGTCGAAGAAACTCTGCCACTGGGCCTCGAGGCGGAAGCATTCCACGACGCAATGTTCCAAGATCGACTTGATTTGGTTAGGGGTCCAATCCCCATCATCGCCCATTGTGATATTAAGTGATGGTAGCCTCGATGGCTGTATGAGATGGATGGGGGACCCCCCGACAACCATGACACCATCAAGCGTCAAGTCGCGCAATGAGAAAGGAGGTGGCGTAGAAGAGTATTCGATGTCCAGCGAGAGATGCGATAACCTCAGAGAATGGAGATTGGGAAACCTAAATGCTGCGAACTCGTCCCACTTAAGAGAGGCTGGAGAATCGAACTTATCCGCAAAGAATCCTCCATCAATCGACAGCTCCGTAATTGACTCGGAATTGGGCAACGCTCGAATAAACCTCTCCGCTTCAATCGCTAGTCCCCCTCCCAGCGAAAGTTTCTGCAGACCTTCAAGGGACAACAGAAACCTGACTGCAGCAAGGTCATTCGCTGTCACTCGTTGATCATCACCGCACATCGGTTTGAGCTCAATTCCCCTCACGAGAGAGCGTAGATGTGGATTTGCTGCCAAAGTCTGCGAGAGCTGGTAGCAGGAAGTAAACGAATACAACGACGGGTAGGAGTACAGTCGTTTTCGAGTGGGGTAGAGCCAGGAACGTGACACCCTGGACAACCGACCCAAGTCCCGATGCCACCAGTTATCGTCACCCTCAAGGATGAGGTTGACGACATCATCGAAGAAGTGATTTGGGCGATTAGGTCGAATACAGTACATGGGAGATGACGAATTCCTGCAATTCGTAGGTTTGGTTAAGTATGCTGCACGTATACGATGCTGCAAGCGACAGCATCTCTCCTGCTGGATGCCAACAGTCCAGGTCCGTGACCAACGCACCCGTTCCTCTTCCCTAACAAACCTTTATTGAAGGTCACGTGATCTTCATAGTTTCCGTTTAGGCCCGTAGGATTCTAGGAACCAAAGATTCAGAACGTCTTATCTTCGTCCAAAAGCCTCAGAATAATTATAGCTGCTTCATTCTAAAAATCCTAGCCCCAAAGATTCCATGGCCTAACAATGCTCGCACAAGACATTGTGTCCTCCTTTTGAACTTCATACCAAGGGAGAGGATGTCTGACAGTATGTTACTACTTGGGGTACACGATTCTCATCAATGTACAGAAGTTAGGAGCTCGAGAGTGGTCCCTGGTCTTCGATAAGCCACGGCTGCACCATGTGTATGATTCAGCTGGGTTTAGATAAACCTCATAGCGCAGCTTCAATAAAATCAAGTACTATCTCCCGTTCTTCTTAACCCCCCGAGATTATGGCCTACATTCAAGAGAAAGGCAGTAGCGGATTCAACGAGCCTCGAGACACAGGTCCTAAAAATATCTTTAGTCCGAAGCTAGACAATTCTACAGCCGAAGCTGATGTCTTTGAAGAGAGACCAGACCATGATTTCCACTACAAAACTTTGACTTGGCAGGTTCGTCTTCAGACCTTCTTGACAAAACTCATATTCAGACCTTTACACCTAGTTTGTGAGTTTGTTGATGATAGCTGAAATTGTCAGCAATGGCATGCTTTCGCTACCATCCTCACTTGCGGTAGTTGGTAAGTTTTATTCTAGTTAACATCGTACAGGGGTGTTCATCCTAGAGCAGGAATCGCCCCGGCCCTTATTTTGATCATCTTCCTTGGTATCTTCGGGCTTTATACAGCCAAACTATTGATTGACTTCAAGTTGAATCATCCCAATGTTCATAATATGGATGTCGCCTTCAATAGTCGGTCAATTAGCTTCCTAATACTAAATGTATATTTAGGGGGGACGCGGGCTATATTCTCGGTGGTCCACTAGTCCGCGAAATCCTTTCACTCGGAACAGTAATTTTTGCTATCTGCGGAACAGTGAGTCTTCGGGGAAAATGCTAATATATTCTTTACTTACGCCGTTACATTGCAGGGCTCTGAAATACTTTCCGGTCAGCAAGCACTATCCGTCCTGTCAGATAATGGTCTTTGCGCGATGTATCTGGTCCTAATTTTCTCCGTGGCAACATTCATCCTTGCCCTCCCTCGAACATTGGACCGTTTAAGCAACTTAGGTCTATTCAGCGCCTTACTCATAACTCTATCTGGGATTTTAGCGATGGTTGCTGCCGGGAGAAACCCGACGCCCGGACGGGTAGTAAGCGCTACTATCCAAACCAATTTCTTCCAAGCCTTTCTAGCCATCACGAATCCAGTCGGTGTACTCGCTACGATTATTGGATACATATACTGATGCAAAGCTTTGAGAAATATAGGTCTTTTCATATGCTGGTACGTTCAGGTCAATCCTTTCTGACAAAAACTGAGCACCTTTTCAAGGGCACTTCATGTATGAATATATCATCCTCTTGATAATTTGTCCCCATGACTGTTCCCCTCCTACTCAGGTTCTTCATCTTGATATCTGAGATGCGTAGGCCTCAGGACGCAATGAAAGTGAGTATCCCAGCTAAGATCCTCCGTACATTGTTAAGTATAGAGGAATTAGGCTGCTTGGTGTCTGCAAGGCTTCGCAACGATTTTCTATAGCGTTTTCGCTGTTGTGATGTATGTAAGTTTTATTGACACTTTTGAACTAATGACTCACTTAGCGTAGCTATGTCTCTGTAGGAAATACGGTTACTTCACCGGCTCTTCTTTCTCTGCCCTCAGTTTGGTCAAAGATCACGTTTGGTGTTGCCTTGGGCAACTTCTTAATGTCTGGTTCACTTCTGCTCTCACCCGCGCACCTGGGAATCTAACCACTTCCGGTATTTCTATAGCGCAGGAGGTCTATATTCCCATACGGCAGCCAAATTGATCTTCATCCGTCTCTTTCGACACACCCATCACATGTATAAACATACCATCCTCGGGTGGTCCGTCTGGGTGGCACTTTGCTTTACGGCAGTCGCCATAGCTTTCATCATGGCCATCGCGGTCCCTATATTTTCCTACCTGATTGGCATCACCGCAGCCTTATTCGCTTCCTGGTACACCTATGGTTTGGCTGGATTCTTCTGGCTACACGACTCGTACCACCTTAAAGGCGGACTTCAGGCTTGGAAACATCACAAGATTCAAGCGGTGCTCTCTGTTCTGACAGTAATCGCTGGGGGCTTCATATGTATTGCTGGATCATATGTTTCGATCAAGGTGATGCACTCTTGCCTTCAAGTCACTTGTTCTATTCTTATTCAGTGATTGAACACAGTTGATAAGTGATGCATATCGTGATGGACTTGTGGGAAAGCCATTCACATGCTGAGCGCGCTCAGGACTGACACTCAGCGCGTATTCTAAACACCATGTGTTCCTAGATGAATCGACGGCTTGACCCAACACTTCATGTGAAATCAGCTTAACTTTCTACTCGTACGAGCAATTTCGCTTCGATAATCGATATACATGTACACACTCTTACATGTCTGAGTGAGTTTGTATGATGCTCCACAGGCGTATCAGTTTTGTACCGAGCTTATGATGGCATGTGTTGATGTTGATACTTCGACCCCCAGGTTGCTTCTCCCATGCTTGTCTGAAAATATGACACGCCCTCAAGGCCGAGGATCTTCATCACTGATATATACTTGTCCCGCAATCTAACAAACGCTAACGCACTCCTTCAAATACCATAGGCATCCCCAGCATCCCCTCATTTATGTTCTTCACTCCTATTCCTCAGTCTTCTTCACATTGAGACTTATTAATAAATAATGTCTACTCCATTTCAACGCCGTGCCATGCTCTTGAAAGCACTGGATTACGCTCATGAGGCCGTCAACCTTGATATGTCAAAAGACGGCCGGGGCGCGATTACAGCTTATAAGAAGTGTGTTGTATTACTTGGAGAGGTGATTGAGGCCGCAGCGCCGTTGGATGACGAGGAAAGCACTACAAAACGTTCAATATCTGAAATCCGTCATTGGGTAAGTGAGCCGTGGTTCTCGTTGTCAACTTGGTGGACATGGGATTTTAGCATGAGCGATATGCCCAGCGAGCTGATAGGTTGATACGAAAGTACAACATATCACCGTTATCTTTGGAGGTGACTTCGGCAGGAGTATGAAGAATTTCTATCGTCGTTTGTTTACCACGGTAAGGACAACCTCGTAGAGTCCTTGTATATATTCATTGATTCGAATTTTCAGCGAAGCCATGTTTTGGCCATATCCACTCCTTGACTCTGCACTATTGAAATTTGGAGGGCTCTCGTCGGACTCAGCTTATATATACATATTATTGTAATATCAGTCCCATACTTAGTGGTTCGCTTCTCAAGAGAAGCCGTGTTCTTGGCCGTTTGCAGGATTTGGGACCGCCACTTCATGAAGATAAAGACCTGGCCTTCGAGCCCGCTGTGTGAAGAATGATACCACGTAGCAACATATTTTGAGCGAACAGCATCGCGGAACATTCTTTACGAAGGGTTGGGAGGTACGGGGTTCTTTCCAACTAGTAGAGCATGTAGTCGAACCGGTTGCGATAATTTGTGCGACTCTGTTTCCACTACGATTTGAAGTTGACTGGTGTTTTCAAGCCTTTCCCAACTTCTGCTTGTAACCCACGGATTGAGACGTAGTAACAAAGTTGGCCGTTTGCATCCCTCGTGGAGTTTGAACGGCTCCAATTGAACCTGTGTTCGTCTCAATTAGAGGTAAGGTGTGTAACCGTCGTCAGGTAGTTGTCAGGCTGTAAGCAGCTGAGAGTACTACTACTTACCATTTCTGGACCCAAGACCTTCTGTCTTCTCCGACTCGTCGTGGGAAGTCTCCACTTTGCATCTTCCCCTGTCGCTAAGACTTGCCTTCGAGTTACATAGCTCGGAGACAAATTATGAAACTAGGGGTACCTTGCCATTTGGTTAATTAAAATTTAAATTTAAGGCCCCACCTGTGAAAGCGCTGGTTCCTCAACTTGCCCTTGCCTGAGTGGCATAAGTTGTATATTGACTGTGTCAGTATTTGACCCTCTTCCAGCTCACGCTTCGAGTCTCTCATCCCAATGGTCGGTGCTCCCAAGGAAACACTCCAGAAGGCACTTTCAATGGCCAAAGAAGCTGTCAGACTCGATACCAATAAAGATAGCCATGGCGCCGTTCGTGCATACATTCAAAGCATTCAAACCCTGGATGAAGTGATTCAGAATTTGTCTGCTATCATTTCCCGAGAAAGAGGGGAGTCGCGATCTACAGAAGAGGAGATGGAGAGAGTCAAGAAGATTGTAAGCAGTCACAAACGATGTGTGACGTCTAGGCTGATTATAGGTTTTGATTTCCTAGCGAAACACGTACGCGGATCGCGTAAAGCTTTTGAGCATGAGACACAACATTTCGAACGAGTTCAATCGCAATTTGTTGTAATTTTGGCGGTTAGTCTTCGGCTTCACTACGAATCCGAGATTGATCTAACTATTGATTGTCTAGGCTTTCTATGTCATTGATCAACCAGAGATGGAGAACGCTGACCGTCATCCTAGTGCTTCCAGACGTGTAATATCACTGTACCTCGTATATCCCTATCATAGCTTGTAGGAACCCAAATTCCTACTCCCTGGAACTTATCGTGCCACTAATTTGAATTAAAGCGTTCTGTGGCTTGACCATCTCCTTGTTACCTAGTTGAGATTCAAAGAGTCGAGACTGTCATACCCTTCTTATTAAAACCAGTTATTATTTCTATACAGGATGGCTTTGTTGGAATAGCAAACACGATACGAGCCGTACACGCCGAACTCGATATCGCGCCGCCCGCTTGAGCCACGTTCTACCCGCTTCCTCGCCGTTCCCGCTCTCGCGATTGCGCCCCGAATATTCCTCTTGTTTTCCCCTTATTTACTAGTAGACATTATCCACTCATTATCCCGTAGATCCTTACCTATTATCTCCTTCATACACACTCCCGGTAGACTATAAAAACCCTCTGCTATTACCTTAGGACCTCAATAGTTTGCCTCGCAAACAACTGAGGTATGCATTCACTCTTTACTCAGACATCTCGTGCTCACTTTGTATCTAGCTTTATATTCTAGGTACTTAATACATTTAAAGTAGTTTGCCTCGCAAACAACTGAGCTTTATATTCTAGAACTCTTACAGGCTTCTCCATGGCTACCCAGATGTGCAGTGTCTAGTTGAAAAGTAGTAATACTAGAATTTGAGTTGAAGCCCCTGAGCGCTGGGTAACGACTTATTGGGCACGTGCCTAGCCGACTATAGTCACCGTCGGCGTGCGTCGTGCCACTGCTGGCAGTGCTGCTGCTGTTCAGTGCTCTACGTTAGACCACCATGGCGGCGAACCTCCAGCTCCACGAGATCCCAATACCTGATAGACCGCCGTCGCCTTGGTCCCGTACCTTCAAGGCGCTACTTTTCCTTGTTATGTTCAACTGCGGTTGTGTGATGACGAACTCATGTCATTTCCTCCTTCTGCCTTTGCGCATACTTCCTTTGCGTCTGACGAGAGAGCTGTACGACGAAGGTATAAGGTACACCAAGGGTGCATTTGCAACCCTTTTGAGTGCGTCTATGCTTGCCTAGCTGTTAGACCACGAATAATTTCGGGCAGTATTAACATGTCAGTGGTTTGCACCCTCAACTCTCAATGTGACATTCGAGCAGAAAGGACGAGGGAGATTTACAAGAGAAGAAATTGAGCAAATCATTGAAAGGGACGCAAACGGCAGAGTCACGGCGCTCAGGTTACCAAAGAAGTCTGTCTTAATAGCGAACCACCAAGTATTCCACTTCTTTGTGATTAGACATCATCGCCTCATTGAATCGATACTACTGTAGATGTACGCAGACTGGTGGTACGCATGGTGCCTTGCCTACTTTATGGGAACTGAGAGGGATATCTTCATTGTACTCAAGAAGAGCTTGAAATGGATTCCAATCGTCGGCTGGGTGCGCGTCATGTGTAGCCTTTGCGGACTACCAGAGAGATCTGACTATGTCGAACAGGGCATGCAATTCTTAAGGTTTATATTTCTAGCCCGCTCCTGGGCGTCCGACAGAATACAACTAGCACGGCAACTTTCTCGGTTGGGCAAACAGGCTCAGGAAGGGGACAAGCCTTTCATGTTTTTACTGTATCCGGAGGGAACGCTCGTGAGTAAAGACACGAGACCCATCAGCAAGAAGTTCGCAGATAAGCTGGGGATTGTGCGTCGTAGTTACAACTTTGAGTATATCATTGACGAGTCTGTATAGCCCGATATGAAGCAAACACTTCTGCCACGGTCTACAGGTCTGCACTACAGCTTGCGCTCGCTGGTACCCCGTATACCAAGCTTGAAGCTGATAGACGCGACGGTTGTCTACCCAGGTGTGTACCGTTGAGAGTCTGACAAGAAGCTTCTTAATTGACATTGTCAGGAATACCCTCGATGGGGTACGGCCAAAGTTACTACACCCTGCGCTCAATTTTCTTCAATGGTGTCTCTCCACCAGTGATCCATATCCACCTTCGGATGTTTGACGTCGCAAAGGAGGTGCCCATTGGGGATCTGACAGGCAGCAATCCTGCCACTTTGCCAAATACTTCCACCAAAGGAAGTATAGTTGAAACAGATATTCCGGAGGCTGAGAGAACTAAGTTTGATCAATGGCTCAGAGATTTATGGCGCGAGAAGGACGAATCAATTGAAACATTCCTCACGTTCAAGCGTTTTGGGCCAGGGCAAGAATCTCCACCTGTTGAAATTCCGTTGCAGTTACGTCGCAAGCGGGAAATATTGAATGCGTTCTGTTTCTTTTTGCCAGCTGTATTAGTGGGTTACGTTTGGCCGAAGTGTTCGCATGTATTCGCATAGATATTGTCATCGTGTTTGATCTAGACGTTTCCTTGTATACTATCGTAGGGGTGGATATATACGTAGTGGACAATCATGACGCGCCAGCCTGAGTTCTTTGCTCTTCTATCCGTTGAACTAAGTAAAGACTTGTGTCGAGGAATCTTTCAACACAATTTGCAAGACAACTCTCCTCGCTGCGTGAAAATCTGGTTGAAGGTGTGCCTGTGATACATCTAAAGACAAGAGACACTCAATAAAAAGGCACAGATAATGATAGACGCGATTACTTGTCCCAGCAAGTGCTTGTCAAGTTGAAGATAGTGGCATGAAGTCGCGCCTTATTGACTGTTGAGTTAAAAGGGAAAATTGTAAGAGATCAAGGGCTACCTGAGCTTGTTCCTTGTCCAAGAATGTCTGCAACTCCTTCTAAACATATGATTTAGTGAGCCAGAAGGCACGTAGTGCAGGATAGCACACCTGGGTTGCTTCATCAAATTTATCGGCCATGGTGGTTGAATGGGAATGAGGGTGGCTGACATAAGCGTATACGAGCCCCAAGTTGGAAAGAGAATCAGGCTCGCTCTCGCGGAGGCAAATCGGCGACTTTCTCGAAATCATGTCGTACAAACTCAACTTTGACAAAATTCATCTGTTTCCAAGTTTCAGACTTCTGAGAACATGCTGCTTGCTTCATAATTCCCTTCGACATATCTTCATTTCGCCTATCAGCTCCTTCGCTGACTCGTTCTATCTTCGACAAGAATATCTTTGATTCTCCTGTGTCGTAAACGTTGTCATCCCCCTTCGGGGCAATCCCAAGAGCGAGTTTGCTCTGAATTTCCCGCAAAAGCGCGTTACACGTGAGATTCTTTGACAGTCTCACCCTTTGGTATATAGTTCTGTTCGTTTAAGGGCATGGAGGCTCTCTCGCCTCGTGTTCGTACAGTGCCTCGTGTCCATCCATAGTTCATCCTTCAAGTCAATGGCATCCGCACCGGCTGGTTCGTCCTCCCAAGCCCTTCCGTCGCCATGGCCCGCAGATACAATGGCTCCGTGGGTTCTTCCTTGCGTTCATTAATACTTCCATTCATATGGATCTACTTCTAGTGTGGGGTATCTCAGCCGAAAAGCACTTCCCATCAAACGTGCAGACGCAGAACCATTGACTCGAGAAGATGTGCAGTATGATCTACTGCATCATATATTTTCAAACCCCCAGGCCGTCTTTACTAGCGCAACGCCTGGGAAGACGAATAAAGTCACCTTTTGTGATCTCTATGTGGCTGCACTGTATAACTCAACTAAGTGCTCAAAAGTACTCAAGGATAAAATGAAGGAAACACCTGCTTTTGCTCTGGAATTGGCCAAGATCTCGTTGTTAACTAATGTTGGACGGATAAATACGACAATGGCTTGTGAGATCGTATCTATACCTATTCGCGTGGAGATGTATCTGATCTCAGCGAGGATAGTTTTCCCGGAGATGAAGACGGCTTTAAGGACATATCATCCAGTTCCTTCGTTGCAGAAAACGGATGGTAATGCTCAGGATGCTCCAAGGATTAAGAATTGCCTGAAAGCCGCGCTATTACCTTCAGAGATAAAAAATATGCCGCCTTCCACTCCAGAAGAGATTCTGAATAAGCTTGTAGGCCATTGTCCAAAAAGTCCCATCGAGCGTAGCTAATCTCTTATTGGTTATTGAAAGCGTTCTGGTCAGAAACCACCCACAAGTGTTGTAAACCTTGTCTTCGTTCTTGCTACACATTCTGCGGTATGTACCAACCCTACACCGCCGCCAACGATGATTCCGCTTAATTCCACTCTTTAGCCGCTGGCAAGCGTACACTTCGATGGTTCTTTCAACTTCCTTGACCTATTTCTTCCGCGTGCCTTATCTTCAGCTGACCGTGCGCGAACCTTTCTCTGGCTCATATACTACTACTTAGAGGATCCCAAACCACCTAACCCTTTCGATGATGAATACTCCCGGACAAACCCAGACAAAGCACCTTTACCTCGTGTACTATCCGATGATGAGATGGAGAAGGAAAATGTCGACTCCCAAGAAGAAATTAATTGGGGCAATATGATGTCGCACCAGCGTAATGCATTTCTTCAAAAGCTGGTGTCATCTACGGAACACGAAAAGAAGATTAAGTCCTCTGCACCGCATTTCGTTCCAGGTCAGCTATGCTTTCTCATTCAGTGCTATCGGACCGGTTTCTCAACCTAGCCCAAAGAACCGGAAGCTGAGGCAAGCCCAACGACAAGACGTGCAAGATCGAATAGACACGGATTAGATACACCGAAGGACGAAGCGTCATTCATGTACTACGTCCCCAGCAGGGAGGCACCTCCACCTGGCCCTGCTGTTAAAGGTGCAGTAGTCACAACTGCTCGGAGATTCTAGGATTTGACAGTTATCAGACCCCTTGCCTAGACGAATGCCACGCGAGCCTCGCGAAGACCGTTCAATGCTCCAACGTGTGTAATACTCCCTGACCGCATACCGACCCAGACTCACAAGGATGTAGATGCTTGGCACGTCATGAAGAATTCTGATCCACTAGCTGATTCCGATGAAGAATTCGCAGACGAATATACTCGAACTGACTATAGTACGTAAAGAGACTCTTGTACGTTCGCCGATTGACATCGTAATTATTCAGCCCGGCGAATAGATGTACTGGGCAAAGTGCAAAGAACGCTACCGGACACTCCCCTTTTATTAGCAGCAACAGCGAGTACAACGCAGTCGCGTAGTGCGAAGCGGTGGCCACCTTTGTAGCTTGTCTTGTTTAAGGACGCTTTATCTTGTTTCATAGGGGGATGTGGCCTTAAGCCCACTGCCATAACATGAGGGGATCATAAGAACTGTACTACAAGAGGGCACTGCCCGTCTACGTAGGAGGGATGGAAAATACAAAGGGTGTCCTACAATGAGCGTGTTGGTAGACGGTATAAAAACTGTATCGGTGAAGGCTGCCAAAATGTACTTAAGAAGAAATCGAATCCCAGATTCCAGGTGTCAAAAAGTCTCCCTTAAAAATGCTATGAAAATCCACGACATATCGTACACACCTCCGTTACATATAAACGGAAAAGAGCTAGCTAAGACCCAAAAGTAAGAACAAGCTGGAGCTTCACGCTTCAAAATGCTCCAGGAAGCGAGAGAATCGGGTGTTCAAAACCAACCCGCTTAGTTCTTTGCATTTCCGCAGGTGCACTTCGCCTCTTCCAGTGCTTCTGCTTCGCAGAGACATCATCCTCGTCGTGACCTGTATGTCCATACTCAGAAGGCATTAGGCGACGTCTGAGAGTGGAGATCATGTCAGAAGATCGGCGAGAACGGGAGTCAAGTGCAAGCAAGTTGGACTCTGAAAGTTGCGTGGGTGATGTGGTAGCCGTGCGAGGTACGACAAGAGTCGTCACTTCTAATGTCGGCGTAAAAGGCGAATGAGGTGAGATGGGGGGTAGGATACGGGATGTCTCGGCCTTGGCTGGCTGAGGAGCGCGCACAGGCAACTGCAACCTACCCACACCAACGGTGAGCCTAGGTCGTTCAGATGAAGCGCTCACTGGACGGGCTTGGTTGAGGAAAAGCGGAAGACGACTGGCGTTAGAAGAGTCGGATTCAATGCTGGCGCTGCGCACGTGCCTCTGATAACGCATGCGAGCAGAAATTTGGTCCAGCGAGGGCAAGGGGTTGTGGGCGGACGAATCCCTTGCGGTAACGGGCTGTCGCTTCGCTTTGGAGATGTCAGCAGGAAGGCGGAAATCGACTTGCTCGACCCAGGGTTGTTGTTCGGCAATGGGCCCACGAGCCGGGTTTTCATTCAATGTCTCGAAGAGCGCCAAGGGAGAAACGAGACCTGGAGAGGGAAGGGAGTAATGGAAAATGGCGGGCGATTCGGGAGGCGTTTTGGGCAAGTTAGCTGCAGTAGGAGATGGAGGCGCCATAACCTTGGATAGGAAAAGCGCACGCCGTTCAACTAGAAAGTGCTTAGCTTGATGCGTATCAAGTATAATAGCATATATCTACCTTGCTTATTCTTATGGGCCTTCAGTGCAACCTCTTTGCGCAAATCATTCTCCTTTTTAGCCATATTCCTTTCCCTCGAAGCCCTCAGCAGGGCTTCAAAGCGGTTGGCATCAAGACCCTTATTCTGAACCGTTTCTGGCGGACGCAGAGGAGATGGTTGGTGAACGAAACGAGGAGAGCCGACAGGAGGCGGGGTGAGGTGGTTGGATCTAAAACCGTCTTCGTTACTAGTAACGAATGTAGTCCTGGAAAATGGGGAATAGGGCTCTATTACGGGTTCTGGTGGTGGGGCGGGTGAGATAGATATTTGTGGAATGTGAATAGCGATAGAATCCATGTATTACAAGGGAAACGAGAGGACTGGTTGTGAGCTGTAGGAAATTAGGGATGGAAAGTACGTGGCCAGCCACCTGGTGAGTTGCGCGCACTGGTGGTAGTAGAAAAGAAAGAAGAAATAGCCGAGACCCACAACGCGCAGCGTTCAAAGAGCGATGCTCTGGGAAGGATTATATGGGTGTTGCAGGTTGGCAGACTAGCTGTGAGAAGGAGAATATAACCAACCCAGCGACTCTGCATTTATCTGCTGGAACACAGTCTGCGCACATCTTTCCTTGGGCCTGACAACGGTCACCACAGCGTCCAACAACGTTCTACAAATGACAGCATTTCCAGTCACTACTACTAATACATTCCATCTAGCAAATTACCCAGACATCGCCTCCCATAGCTCTCTAGTCCACACAACTCGGTACCCAGTTCTTGTAAATTCTACCTACTGACCTTAGCAACACCTCAACAATCATCAGAATACTCCCGCTAACACATCAATCCTTCAGGGAATGCACAATGTGACAGCATATTTGGAGGGCTCAACAAGCTCCCACAACTCGTTCTCATCAAACTGTTATTTGATCGTATCTCACTTCTTATCCCCAATCTATGTCTCCAATGAACGGAACCGCTCTCACTCTCGACTAAGTCCCGACCGTATCTTCTTAATAATCTTTCTTCCTGAGCGGTCGAGAGTAAGCTCCAGGCTCCATTAGCAAAGGTTAGCGATCACTCATATTTCTCCATCATCTAGGGCGCCGGTTTGTAGTCAAGTAAACGGCGACAACAACCATGCTAGCTGTGATACATTACAAATTCCATCATTCGGCGTGGCGTATCTATACCTTAGAGCTCTACTCTTTAACGGCCTCCGCCAGTCTCTCTTTGAACAGCTTTTCCGCATCCGTCCAGACGCGGGCCGTGCTGCGGTTGGGAAACTCTAGCAACGACGGCAGAAGATCCGAACTAAACTGCTCTGATGCCTCTCGAGGAAGCAAAGTGGGTAGATGGTCGATCGAAATAACAGACAAGGGTGGATTTTCGCTCCTGGATCCATACAGGTTCATCAATGATAAACCTAGATATGATCATTTCGTACTCACCCAACTTCTACACCAACCGTGGGCTCCGAGAAGGTTGTGTTAATATTGTATATAGGTATGGGATTGAATGGGTTCGTAGTATCGCAGCTAACGTCAACGACGATAGAAAGTCGCCTCTTCCCACCAGCTGCGATAATTTGTTCACGTGTAAGGAATGGAGGGATGGAGGACGAGAGGTAAATGCAATTGACGAAGATGTCAACATCTAGGATCTCTTGGAACGGGCCGCCTTTGGCTGTTTCATCAAGATCCCACTTGAGGATATCATCTCTGTTGAAGACAAACAATCGATGATGACATCCATGACAAGGAAAATCAGGCGTACTCATCAAGGCCAATCTTCCTCAATAAATCAACAGCTCCTCTGCCGCATCGGCCAAGTGCACCAATCACAAGGGCACGTACGCCCTTGCCGCTGCCACCAAGGGCCTCTTTGACTGCGCTCACCATAGCATCCTCATTCGGATATGGGGTCAGTAGACCGAGCTTCTCTCCATTTCGCTGCGCAGCCAGCCCAAGTGCTCCGGCAGCTGCACCAGCAAATCCAGCGTGGAAGCCGAACGCTGCCACACGTCTGCCATTGGCGTCATTCAAGAATTCGAGATCGTACAAGGTCCCCCCTCCACGATGGAACCGTGAAAGAACGGCATCCCACCCTGCTTGCCGTTTGAAGCAGTGTGCAAATTGGATGTGGGTATGAGGCAGTGGTTCATCGGATTCGGGGAGTTCCTTCAATCCAATGATCGGTATGTCCGTCGGGGCAGATGGCCATGAATTATTGTCTACAAGCTTGCATCCAACCCTGTAGTATTGTTGAGAAGTGATAATCGGATGTAACAGATCAGAAAAATAGGAAAACATACGCCTCGTATTCAGAGTCATCAAATATTCGCTGATCGTCACGCTCAACGTAAATGTCAAAGCCCGCGTCTATCAGCTTCTTGGAGGTCGTGGGGGTTAAAGCAGCGCGCTTTTCGAAAGCCTTCTTTTCGCAACGCAACCAGAGCGTAGGTTTGGTCATTGTAGAGGAACGATGGTAAATAGATCAAAGACGCAATGAGTTGATAAATCGTGACTCGTCCACCAAAATTTCAGCTGCTCAATGAATCTGTCACTGATCCGAATCGAGATTGGATAGGGTTTGTCACGTGCGACAGGGGCTACTTCCTACAATGTATGATACTGTTATGTTTATAATACGGTTTACCAGTTGTTTCTAGCTGCCAAAGCCTTGGTGACAATTTCGTCCTTGCCTTCTTCGAACCTCTGGAATGCCGTAAGGGACGCTCCAGCGGGCACATGGGTGTCACCCTTCTTGAGGCCCTCCATGGTTGTTTTGATGTACTCATCTAAAGGCATCCATAACTTCGAAAGCCTTTCCGTAGTCCCTTCCGCTATAAGGATAGGATCTCAGTAATACATCATGATAGCCGTAATAAGATGGCCGTACCATCATGAAGCTCTGATTCGACAAGCGGAGGAATAATTTCCATAATATGAACATTTGTACCTTGCAATAATGCGTGGAGGGATATGCTGAGGGAGTGTAACGCAGCCTTCGATGCCGAATAGTTTGCCACCCATGATCCGGGGGTAATCGCCTGGATTGTGTCATAAACTGAGGATACCGAACGCATATATCCGTTCAGAACTAACCAGACCAGATGTAACGGGTATTATGAAACAGGGTTTGCCTTGAGCCTGGTTTAGAATAAAGTGAGCTACCATACAGATGGAATGAAGTACACAACAAGATACTTACCCCAAGTTTCAAAAGATGCGGCAAGAAAAATGTAATTGCAGTGAGAATGGATGTGTAGTTCACATTCAGTTCGCTAAGAAGCTCTGATATTATGCATGAGCCTTAGATATTTAAATGATTAGGGAGTAGATAGTCACTATCGAGGTTGATCGTTTCGGGTTTATTGAACCAAGTCTCGTACTGAATTCCGGCGCAGAGCACAATCGTATCGAGCTGGTTTGTCATGAACAAGTGAGCCAAGAATACCCAATTCTCTGTCTTCAGGGCAACGCACATCAGGGTACTTGGTAATAACATCCTCGACGAACTGTTTGATCGTCTCCTTATCCGTATCTAAATCGACCTGGACTGTCTCGAGCTTTGGTGCGAGTTCATCTAACCTCTCTTTTCTTCTCCCCGCAGCAATGACTCGCGGCTTGCTGGGCAAATCGCTGATAGCAAGAGCCAACGCCCTACCAATTCCTGCTGTAGCACCAGTAACGAGAACGCATTTACTATCATTGATGGAAGGCATGATTGTCTGGTGACGAAGCTGCAGTGACTCTGAGGTGATTAGATATCACTTTATATATGGATTTCTTCGGAGATTAGATAATAGAGGTGATGAGTGATCACAAATGCAGCACAAGGCTGCCGATGTCTGAAAACAAGTTACCACCATCTCAGTCCTCGTCTGTGCCCGCTGAGAATGATCAAGTTGAAACGGCAGAAAACGTCGATATACCCTTGGAGGTAGGAGATCCCAGGTCGTGTATTGTGGACGCCGACCATTGAAATTATTCAAACAGGAACGTGTTCGTGCAGCAGAGGAGTTGAAAGCAAGAGGCAATGATCATTTCCGTGCAAAAGAGTGGAGTGATGCTATGTCTGCCTATCAGTTAGCTCTGGACCAGTTGCCAAAGAGGGAGGTTTCGAAACGCACAAATAATGTTCAAGAGCCGTTTGGCGACGATGGCGACGATGACAGACCTCGTCAGGCTGACCAACCAATAGACAGCCCATCTACTTCCACTTCCTCGGTTCCTGGAAAAAAGCCATCTGAGAATGACATTACGTGCGTCAAGCTCAGGGCTGTTCTCAACGCGAATATTGCTGCTTGCCATGTAAAACTTGTGGGCTCAAACTATTAGCAATTTTGTTGCATCCTTTGACACACCTTTTGACAGGGAAGTAATAAAGAAGCTGTCGATGCGTGTACACAAGGTCAGCCTACTAAGTTCTTCTACACGACAGCATCTCCCTGAATATTAACTAGCTATTCTGGATGATCCCCAATACGTCAAAGCCTTGCAGCGTCGAGCTGCAGCCAATGAACAAATCAACACCTGGTCCTCACTTAGTAGTGCACAAGAAGGTAAGAAGGTAATCTGATTCGTAATGAGGTTACAAACCTCATGCATATAGATTATAATACATTGTTAAAGCTGCTTCCGGATGCCTCGCCACAATACCGAGACGTTCAGAAATCATTACGTGTCATAGCTCCTAGGGTTGAAGCGGCTCAGAAGGCGGAAACTGCTGAGATGCTGGGGAAGCTCAAGAACCTGGGTAACAGCATTTTAGGTACGTTTCCATTTCTTGGTTTCCATGAATGTAGTGCTTACATGGAAATAGGCAATTTTGGCCTTTCTACTGATAACTTCAAGTTCGAGCCTAATGGCCAGGGTGGCTACTCAATGCAGTTCACTAGATGATTTAATGACAGGATTCTTAGCGGCGAATAGTGCATTTTCATAATCACACCATGCATATTCAAGCAATTTCTTCCTCATTATAACACCACGGTTAATCTTACGGTTAAGCTAGTCTAAGTAGGTGAGGGGGTTACGAAAGATGGTTCTGTCTGGGTATATCTATTAGATAGGAGTGAGAATGGGTCAAAACAGAAAGCATGTGTACGTACTCTCGCGCGTAACTTTGCACGTACGAGCGACATGGAAACTGGGCCGTAATCGCGCGAGTCTCTTGACATGGCAGCATTGTCGCCGCTGATCCAGATATGCCCTTTCGGGATGACTACATGCTCGGTTGAGGGGGCTTTCGCGCCAGTGGGGTCGACACAGATAATATCTCCTGGGAGACCAATTACTCGTTTGCAGATAATGCGTGCGGGCTCTATGGGTGAATATAATGTGATGAGATCCCCTCGGGCTATGCCAGCTGGGTTCAGCCGTATTGATAGGCGGTCTTCGACAACGATTTCGCCAGAGTCTGCTAACGTGGGCATCATAGAAAGACCACTCATCTACGTCCCCGAGTGAGAGAAGGTTCGGATATCACATCGTAGAGAAAGCTCACTAAAGATATTGTGCCAACATATTCGGCAAATATATGTATGGCACAAGCCATATTGACTACCTGATTGGATATGAACTCGCCTGCCCATGTTGGTAGACAATTGCAGGCTTGCCTTGAGGGCGGTTTTCCCAGCAACTTTACCCTTGTATGACCATGGTTTTGACCAAAATCCGCGAGCAGCCTCTAGTCTTGCATGCGATGTGTTCCTCAACGCTTGTGTCGCCAGCGAAACTAGCTTGTACATAGAAGTAATAAAGGTGGCCAAAGTTACTGCTTGTTGTTGCTGACAAAGCAGTCGATGCCGATTAGGGGTTGACGTCTTGACTCGTACTCTTCGCGCTACATATCTACGATCACCACTCCATTGGTTACAGATGTCGTCGTTCAAGCGGAAAGCCTCTACAAAACAAGTGCCATTATTCCCCGGCACGCGTGCATCCCCTTCATCGACTTCGACTATCATCACATCAACTGGAATACCTTCCTTCGATGATATTCTCGGTGGCGGGTTGCCTCTATCATGTACATCTATTACGTTAGCTCCAGATCCACATTCTGCGTACGGGGTACTATTACAGAAGTACTTCGTCTCTCAGGGAATTGCTTGGGGCCACTGTGTCTGCGTTGTTGATGATGATGCCGAAGATTTTCTGCAAGAGTGTTCGTGGACTCCAAACACTAACGGATCCCCGGATACTGCAAGTCTTGATGATGGAGACGAAGATATCACCGAACAACAGGATACTAACGACAAAATCAAGATCGCGTGGAGATATAAGCAAATGAAGCAGTTCACAACCACCGTTTCAGCCAGTAGTGCGTATGTAATTTTACTCTGATAGGGTTTCCTGCGGTTTATCGGACGTGCCTTCATTTTCTGTGGGGGTACAGGGGCTCTGAACAATTCTGCCGTACTATTGACTTGTCATACAAGTTGCCTGAGGCAGTCGTGGAAAAAGCTCGACGCGATGGGATACTCTCATTCGTAAGGGTAGACTCTGCGGATTCCACGGAGCGTTCGACGACAAGGGTTATTGGCCAGTTATCCCTATTGCTGCGAAAGAATTTACCGAGTCCTGGATCAGGAGTTCCTATTCGCCCGCTTCGCATCGTTATCCCAGCCTTGGCATCCCCTCAATGGGGGGGTCTTACTAGCGAGGTATGCTGATTGATATGCAGATTTCATATTGTCATTTGAGACTCTCGTAATGTTGAAAGGATATCCTTTTGTTCTTGCATTCCCTCCGTGCCTTAATGCGCCAACATCCCTTTGCGTGCGTATCTTCGTGCATATCCCCCCATGTATCCACAGACACATGGGGCGGCGCCGGCTGGATTCATAAAATTGGCTGGCTTTCTGATGCAGCAATTACCCTGTCAGCGTTCACCGGTACGTAAATTATCTTATTTTTATTATTCACCCGCATATCATCATTGCTCTCACACACGCTGAGTGAACTGACATGTGGCTCCTTCAGTATCGACGAACTTAATCATCTAATTACTCTCTTCTCTGCAGCCATCCCCTCTTTATCAGCCACATTTCCATCCCATCATGGACTGTTACATATTCACACTTTGCCTGCTCCCCATACTTTGCTCCCACCAAGTGACAAGTTCTCAATGCTTCGGGGCCTATCACCTTCTGCCGTGTCTGCCGGCGGTGGAAGTGGGGAGAACAACCTCGCATTCAAGTGCACTCGAAAGCGCTTTATTTTTGAGACGCTCCATTTAGACGTAGAAGGTGGGGTTGGAGAGCGGCGGACGACGCCCTCTTCCAATGCCATGGCGTTGGATGCTGGGACGATCGCACGTCAGGGGGGTCCAGAATCAGAAGAAAAGACGGCGCCAATCCCTAGCACTTCCATCGCCGCGGTACAAGTTGTATTGGAAACCGGTGCTATTCCAGCAGCTGAAGCTCTCCCAGAGGTTAAGACACTTTCCGCGACGAGCGAGAAACCGAAAAAGCCCAAGAAGAAAGTAGCATTTCATTCTGACAGGCCAGACCTCTATGATTTCTAAATCCCCATTGACGATTGCGTTTCACTGCCGGTGTTTTCATTTAGCGAGCATGGAGAAAACGAAGCCACGATGACATTCCTTCCGAGGACGTGATTAGAGGATGTTACAGGGGATAGGGTAGCTGGATCGGATGCTTAGGCAATACGGAGGCAAATAGCCTGCGGTCATGTAACGACAGAGAACTTTGATCTGGGACTGGAACGATCAAGAAGAGGGATCAAATGGCTACAAAGAGGAGGGGCGCCCGTAGAGAAGACTTGGTCGTGTCATTACTGTCTTTGGATGACTTCATGCGAAGTGTATCCATACCCCTGACGATCGATCAGCTTTAAAGTACGAGTGTATATGATCCTGAGTCCTGGTAGCAACATGAAGAAGAGGGTGATCTAACAATGCAACCTTGGAAACCATGCGCAGACAAGGTGGAGGAAGGTTTGCTGCCAGGGGTTAAATGTTCAGGATTTTCTAATTACATAGTCACGTTTCGCAAATATAGACATGATAGCGCCGTCAACGGAAGAACTGCCAGTCATCTACATCATTGGAGATAATGTGTACAGATAGTTCTAGGACGCGTCGTTTGGATTGGGGCTAGAGCAGCAACATACGGGGGTTAAGACGATGCTACTGGAATGCCAGAAGGTAGAAGTGAAGAACACAAAGTATGCAAAATGAGGGTGGTTTCTCTGCTACAGTCGGACGCAGTATATATATACTAGTTCCCAGACCACGAACTATCGCGGTATGAGTATCATGCGATTGATTAAGCTCTCAAAACGAGAAGGCAGTGTATTGTTTCCCTCACGTTATGTCCATGCTTGCCAGGCGGAGTTGAGGATTTACTCGTGAAATCAGTTACCTGTTGATGAGACGCTTGACGGCATTGATATGTAATTTTCATGCGTGTATATGTAACATTTTGGGGGCGCAGCCGACGTATCTGAGTGCATAAGTCGAAGCACGCCAAGCCAGTGCGCGGGGATCCCTTTTACTTTATCCTTCTCTTCTGCAGCTTCAGTATATAGAGGTTTCGCCGACATACGTGTCCGTTGGAAACCGGGGTGTATAGATCACAAGGAAATTTCGGGCTCCATCAGTTGATTGATTTGGAGTTGGGAAAGTATATGGACCAGAGTTCCCCTGCGACAGAATTGTGAGTTTCCAGCCTCTGACAAGGTACAGTTGCTCATATTGCGCGGGAAATAGGGCAAAGGTCGGGTTTGCTTCTCGACCTCCACTTCGAGTTCACCACTTGCGTACACTATCGAACGTGGACAAGCCATTACCTCCGATGCCCCAGAAGATGGCGAAGTCTTCTCTCGTTGACGGTGGCAGGATAGATCGGGTGTCGTGGGTGTCGATTGACGAGGAGAGCGAGGAAGGTGAGTTCATGAGACTGGAGAAGCGTCGGGGTATTCGAATCGCATATTTGACATTATTTGCCCTGGACTGAATATGGGCTCTTTGATTTCCTCTCAGTAGTCAACTCGCTCTATCCAAATGCTCATTAATTTCTGATTTTATATATACCAGACTCAGTAGCTCTCCATTATCTGCGCGACCAGCCTTCTCCAGCTCTTCCACCAACTCCCATCTCGCCTGCTGCCCTCGGTCGTCCTCGTTGCCCAACCCCTTCGGCTTCGGTTTCGCCTATATTCGATAATCTGGCACACGACGCGCATAATATGGATTCTACGTCGATAGAGTCGATTCCTACTCTAACTCAAAGTCCAATCTCGCTCAATTCTCCATCGTCGCCCTCATCTTCTCACCAGTTCTCTTCCCACTCGCCCCTGTTGCGATCAGTCTCAGAGAACGAGTCTTCGCTACTTGCAGAATCGCAGCCTCAGCAACGCCTTTTTGCACGGCCAGCAAAGTCTTCTATGCCGCTGCCGGACCCTTCGCATTTTCCTGACCCTTATCCTTTTCGTCCCCCTCACCATCACCTGACATCGACTACCCCCGCGCTTTCTTCTGCTGGTTCTTCCTCGGCTTCCACACGATCTTCGGCATATACTAGCTCAGGTAGTGCAGTCGCCTCAGCAGACTATAGCCACGTGCATGTCGCGTCGGGGGAGGAGGACACCGCGGCGGGTGTGGGAATCACTTCAGATGCAGTAAATCAACTACTTGCCAAAGACTCCACTACATCACCGTTGTCTAGAGCCCTCCCATCACAAATGCCAGTTGATCAATCAAGATGGTCAGACGCTTATTCGTCCAGCGTTCGATCACGATCGTCCTCTACTGGTAATTCAAACGAGAATGCTCCGCCGCTGCCTCTTAGGCATCAACCCAGTTACGACTTGAGTTGGCAAGCTGTCGATGAGAAAGACGAGAATGGCGTGAGCGAGGATGATACGGATTATGAACATGGGTTGGATGAAGAAGATAATGAAGACGATGAAGAGCGAGAGGAAGAACGAACCTCCGCTGCCGTGATAGCAGATGAAGGTCGAGGTCTAATAGTTCAAGGCGAGGGCGTGCAACTCTCAGATTTGCATGTTCAGCCAGGTATCTCCCTTTCGCTCGCATAATCCAGCCGTAATTGACCATACTTCGCACAGGAACAACCCATCTTTTAATAGGTTCATCGAATACCCCTAACGTAACGCCCGCCTTTCTGTCGGCCACCATCCCACAAATATGTCATACGCTTCTTGCCCTTGACATTTCCGCAAACTTCTTAGACGCCCTTCCCCCGTGCCTGGCGATGTGCTCTCAGCTTGAAGAACTTAATATCGCATCCAACCCTCTTCGCGTTCTCCCCGCCTTCCTCTCACAACTTCGCCACCTTCAGGTGCTGATTGCAGACTGCACAGGCATTAATACTTTACCCGATTGTCTCGTAGAACTTGATAAGCTACATACGATAAGCATTCGCAGAAATAAGCTACACTCGCTTCCCAGTTGGCTTTGTCTACTACCCGCCATGCAAACTCTCTGTGTCGACGGCAACCCTTTCCAAGGACCATGGAAAGCTCTTGTCGAACCTCTTCTAGCCAAGGTTCCCATGACACCGATGTACCCTCCATCCACACCATCGTATCCCTTGCTTTCTGCTGGCTTACGTAGCTCTCAGGCAAGTACTGATAATGAAAATACCGATGCGGACGACCTTTCCGATCCTCCGAGTCCGGACATAAGTAGAGCACAGAGCAACTCTCCCGAAGAGGAACCAACAATTACACCCGAGCGAGCTCCGTTCTTGAGCCGCATTGCTCCGGGATCCCTTCCTTCTCCACCTCCCCAGGTACCAGCACTCCCTCAGTCACAACCCAGGGGCCTACAGCGTACACGTACGACTCCCAATCGTGCATTTCACGAGCAGAATCGCGCTAAGAGTGTTGCTCCTATAGCTGATTCTCAGAATGTAATTGCAGGACCATCGAGCCCTCCAGTAGGAGAGGTTAGTAGGTTTGGTGGCGACCCCCATCTACGCAAGATGAAGAGCGCTGGAGACTTGCGACGTGTGAAAGCGTTGGGGCCTTCCAGCCCTGACTTAACGGTGATAACACCTCCCAGACCAACGCTAGGTCAGATTGGGACCTCGCAGTCCAGCTCGATGGTGACGAAGACGAGTCCTCCGGCTTCAGAACGCCCGGGAATGACAAAACGCTTTGCCAGTCTTGGACCTTCGTCAACGATGGGATCTCCTTCTCGCCCGGGAACTGGATCAAGAACTGCAATAACGAGATCTCTATGGGAAGGTACCTCGGAAATAGAAAAGGAGTCGCCGCCGCCATCGAATCGAAATACAGTAGCGGGTGACAATAGTGCGCCACCCATGAAAACGTTCAATCCTCAGCCACAGGACTTCCAGGATGCACGCACGACTGTCAGACCTCGACCTGCGAAGGATGGTACGAAGGAAACTAAGGAGAGGGGTAGTCGATGGGGCTTTCTCAAGAAAATGTCGATGGGCAAGATAAGAGCAGATTTGCCGTCGCGCCCTTCAACTTCGCAGGGTCGACCGCCTCTGTCACGCCCCTCTACATCTGTGGGCGGTTCGAGAATGAGTACTTCACCACGAATTGATGTACGCTTTTCCACTACCGGTGCTCTGGACGCTTTCGGACCCTCGGGTACGCCATCATCGCCAGCGGCATCGCCGCAATTGCTCGCCTCCAAACAGTCCTCTCCAGAGCGCTTGCAAGCTTCTTCTCCCTTAAATCTCCTTGCCCCGCCTTCCCCTTCGCCTATGTCACGGTCCTCAAAACGCCGTAGCTTCTTGCCCGTTGACGCCCCGACACCACTACAAATTCCAATACCTGATGCGTCTCCTTTCATCCAAGGAGTAACAGCTACCAATGAAGTTGACGATGATCGTCGGAATGCAACCCCAAGTCCTATTGACGTCGAACAGCAATTACGACGCGAAGAGGAGCGTGCGCGCGAGGCATATATGCGTGCTCTTCGGTCTGTCATGGCGTATCTGAGAGATATGAATGATCTTGGCCTATCGCAGCAGCCAAGCCCTATGAGTATTTATGGCGGTCCTTCGGAAGAGGTCCTTTCTGCTGCTCGCTCACGGCGACCCACTGTGTCAGAAGGCTCACGCGACACGTCGATAGTATCCACTCCAAACGAGTCTCCCAGCCATTTACGGTCCGCAGAGTCTATCTCAGGACTGAGAAGTGGTGCGGCCTCTCAGACTCTGAGTGTCGCAACAGATAGCAGCGCTGGTTCGGCAGATGACCGAAAATTCAAGGATGACAAGGGTAAACGGGCTATGATAATCCGGGAAATCGTAGCGTATGTATATATAATCTATTACCTTGTTGCTTGTCTAACACTTCTGTCATAGCACGGAAAGGACCTACGTAAAAGGCCTCGAGGAACTGATGGAGATCTATATTAAACCTGCGTCGGTTCAAGTTAATCTGATAACTGGTGTCGGATCCTCCAAGGATACTGTTGTCCCACTGGCCGAACGAAAAATTGTTTTCAACGGAATTGACGCACTATACTCCTTCCATAAGGATAGCTTCCTCCCAGCTCTAGAAATGGCTGCCGATCCTCTAATGCGACCACCCGCCGAGCTGCAGACAGCGGACGCAGATGGACAATTATCGTTAAACGTTGCTAAAGCAGTGGGTACAATGTTCCTCAAGCATGCGGCGTTTATGAAGATGTATTCGAGTTACATCAAGTCAGTAGACTCTTTTTTATAATTTAACTGCCGCTTAAGTACTCGTTGTCATCTAGTAATTTCGATAATTCTGTTCAACGGGTGAAGAATTGGACATCAGATCGAAATCCGTCAGGCAATGCCAGCCCAGGTGGTACTCTGTCTCCGTCACCAAGCGCTGCCCATCTGGCTGGTGTTGGACTGGCAATGGCAATTTCTAGTCCAGGGACCTTACCCGATGTTGGAGCTTCTTTGGCCGTCCCAAATTTATCAACAAGTCAGCGAAAACGTATTCGCTCGTATCTTAAGCGATGTCGAGTACATCCTCGACATTCACAACTCAACCTTGAAGGCTATTTACTTCTCCCCGTTCAGCGGATACCACGGTATAGGCTTTTGGTAGGACCTCTCCCTAAACAATAACACACATCTTTTCTGATTGTTGGCATAGTTAGAGGAGTTGCTGCGGAGCACCCCGCCCACGTTAGACTTTATGGATGATCCTCTAGAGCGAGCCCTCTCTGAGATATCATCTTTGGCTAATAATATGAACGAAGGCAAGCGAGAAGCCGAGTCAAGGCGCAAGCTTGTCCAATGGCAGAGTCGGATTCGGGGTAAATTCCCCAGCCCTCTGGTTCAACCCCATCGGTCAGTGCCCTTCTATAGCTTCACTGTAATAAGCCTCATGCTAGCACAGGCGTCTGATTATGGATGGCAAGTTGCTGCTCACACGAGTCGTTCGCAAGACCGCTGTAGACTTCGAAGCCATCAATGCCCAAGGAGATGCAACATCTGTAAAAGTGGACTGCCTCGCGCCTGAATTGACGCCCAGACCTCTCATCGGGATTTTATGCAATGATCTACTCGTTCTCTGTCGTGATCCATCAGATGGCCAAGATCCTATGTCTCCTGTGGACTTATGGGCTGTCCTACGAATGCAGACCTTGCCCCAACCGGCTAGCATCGTGCATGGAAACGGTATGTCGTATACTGTCATGCCCCACAACCATATCTAAGAGTAGGTTTTCAGTTCTACGCCTCGTCGATAACAAGGCTATCTTATACTTCGATGCTCCTTCTTCATCCGACGCCCTAAATTGGTATCGAGGTAAGCATACAGCCGACCTTCCTTCGATAGCAATTCCTGATAGATGCCGACCAGCTATCAACCTTCACATCCCTGCATCCAAAGCATAGATCATGGCATTCCATATATGCATCCAGTTTCAATATGATTATCTTATTAGCATTGAACCAGATTTCGTTCCGTTGTCATGATATACAACAATCTCTTCATCGTTATATCTCAACGGCTGGTTGCCGTTATGTCCATTCCATTCCTTTACAATTACGTTTTAGTTCTTTACGTCAAGCCCTGTATACGTTCATTAGCAACATCGTCCATAACCTACTACAAGAGTTCCATGTGCATGTGGTCTTTACTAATTCATCCTGTAATATCAGCAAAATTACCTATCATCTCTCGAAAGTGCTAGTGGGGAATTCGAATACTTATAATTCAATAAATCGTGACTGGCTAGAAGTACATTGTATGGCAACCATCCTCTACTAAGCAGGGTGGGGTTCATCCTTTAGCATCTCTACAAAATCACAATCTACATTGGTATCTGATGTAGGAGGTTGAATCTTCCAAAAAATCCAAGCGCGAAGTAAATCCTATGACAAGGTGAGATGATGCAACATGCAAGATCAGGCTATCTAGTCAACTGACTGTCTGAGTGCCAAATACAAGAACGGCGGATACGGGTGCTAAATGCAGGCAATGAGTGAAACCGTCTGCAACAAGGATAGGCACTTACTAAGTCCTATAATGATATTGGGTATAGGTGCCATTACGGCGGATAGATAGACAGGAGCAACACTAAAGATGCATAAATCAGTAATATGAATACTGGCATTAGCGATTCCATTTCCAGACGTACGTTATCGACAGTATGGAGAACAGTGTAAATGTTCCAACTCTTAAAGATGTTTTCATCGAGTGCATGGTGCGAGCGTCCAAACTCTTCAGCAGACGCCAATTGTGGTATAACGAAAAAACGATGAATACTTGTACGTGACTCAGCGGCTATTGGTCAGAAAAGCATAGAGATAGTGCTCACTTTCTAATAATACAGCGGCGCCCATAATAATAGCCACAAGGATCGCAGATACTTGTCCGGGTAAACGAATATTCATTCCACAGTACACGCTGCTCTTTGCCCTACTCACGCTGTCAGGCCATCTCAACCCAACCTATGATAGGATTAGACCCGCTCCTGATGACGAGGACCGAGAGCATACTTACCACCAGAGATGCAACGAAGGTAACTAGGGATATCGAATATGGTACAATAAGAAGCTGCGGTTTCGCTTTGAGGTGAGCGGGAAGATGCGGAGAATAATCGTATATTACAATCAAGGTAATCAATCCGCTAAACCGCTTCCGACGAGACGTAGACCCTAGTGGAGCGGAATTAACATTGAGCCACAGCTACACATAACATTATTCAGCCTTTGACAGTGAATACGTAAGATATGCACCGTCACCTGTACAACCAGTGCAAGCGTGGAACACGCGGTTCTTTAAAGTATATGCCGTTAGACGACACTTCTGTGGCTATTTCGATTGAACTTGAACATACAAAGGAGGCACTGCATAAACCAAGCTGGCCTGCGTAAGGCATAGGATATAATCAGGGTCGGTCCCGGTTTGTTGCCCAGCAATTGGAAGTAAGAGATATGATATGCAGGATATGATCCAAGTTAAGCAGAAGTTAAACCAAGTAAGATCCCGGTGTATTTGTCGTGATATAAGTGCAGTGAGAAGTAGAAGACTGAGACCGATTGCACCACTTGCTTGTAGGGCAATGAAGGCACGAATGAAAGAAACACTGGTTGTTTCTGCATCCGCTGTAATACAGCATCAGTGAGCGACAAGACAATAGTGTATTATATGCTCACACATGCGGAATACGCTGATATCCTGCCTGTACTAGGTCAGACAAACCGTGGCCAGCCAACGGCTACAAAAAGAGCGAGAAGTCTGTTTGGACCAGCCGCTCTGGTAGAAAAGGGAGGCAAGATACAGCCACTGTTCCTACCTAGATCTTTAACTAAACCGTGATGTTTGAAACGGGGAAGCGACTCAGTGAGAGTCAATGATCAAGAGGTCAGGAGAGGTCCATTCTCCCGAGTCGCCCACTGAATAGGCTTATCCCCAGAACTAAGCTATCAGCAATACACATCAATCAGCCTGATCGCGGTTGGGACAGCTGGGAATCGAAGACATATAATACGTTGTTTCATAATTGACTGTGGTGTCTTTCGTTACCGGGGCGCATATGATCCGGACCGAAGTGTCATCAGAGGAATGATCAACTGCCAGAAAGGTGAAGGAGTCGACATTGCTGTTTTCTGTAAAGAACATGCCGATCTTGGCCGTAGGAAACCATCGCAGATGGGGAGAGTATCTACTTGCATAATTCGTAAATAAATATATATAAGTATCTACTTGCATAATTCGTAAATAAATATATATACACCCATTGTTAATGTAGGTTGGTTACTACCAATGCTTGGTTTTCACTGAAATGTGTGCATTCTCGAAAAGCGTAGGTCCAGTACGGTCATAATCAGCTATGTCCTCACAAAATTAGATTATATATCATTACATGCCCAAATACTATATGCGAACGTAATGTTTTACATCTATAGACATATCAGGTGAGCAAAAATTGAAACTGAGCTGCCAACTTCAGTTACTCACCAACCAAGCCCAGAATGCTTCCCACATATTCTTCGGGGGTGGGTCATCGTACCTGTGAATGACAATGTCATTAACTGCCAAACAACCATCGCGTTGCTCCTACTCACGTGTCAGCTTCGATCTCTGCTATGTTTGTCACAAAGTCCATTTCAGATGCCTTCTTGACTGGCTCTCGATAGAAGAATTTAGCTCCAACGTAGAGGACTGGGAACAGCATGAGGGGGAAGTAATTCGTAACGAAGGTGGCTTGATCCCAATTCCCACGGAGGAAGACAGCCCAGCCGCTAAACTGTGAACAGTGTAAATGCCTCATCCTGAAACCGCTAATACAGAAAGAACTCACGAAACAAATAACAATGCAGGCCACAAGTCCATACCAAGCAGCGTATGGCTGTAACTTGGAAGCATAGGGCAGGCTGCTTCTATCATAGCCTTGGGCTTTGAAGCCTGCGTAGAACCGAAGATAGGTTACGCAGATGCCAAACCATGTCATCAACCCAGCCACGGCGGTCATGTTTGCAAACCATGAAAAGACTTTGCCTGAACCACTGGTAGTACCCATGTATGCTAGCGCTGAGAACACTGCACAAAAGATGACAGAAACATATGGAAGACCGGAGCGGGACGTTCCTTACGAGACGACCAAAATCATATGAGCGACCAAATTACCATGACAATCGGAGGGACATACTCAGGAAGATTCTTGGTGCATTGCCAGCAGAAGCAAGACCATCTGGATACCGAGTTTAATTGTGGAGTTTGATATTGTGGACGACAACTCACAAAGGGCGCGAGAACTAGTATACAGATCACTGGAGGCAGCTGACCATGCTGATGTCAAGAGACAAGCATTGATGATCTACGGTGTTATGGGTTATGCTATCCGGTCATTGCGGACAACGGAGTGGAAGCTTACCGATGGTAGCGCTTTGATCCCTGCGTTCTGAATTGCAATGACAAATGGAGACGAAGCAGCATCTCCAGAGTTTAGGTTCAATCCAGGGGCGTTGGAGGGAACAAGAAGACCGATAATGATTGTGCCTAGAATAAGTTAGTAAAGCAGAACTAGACGAGGAAAAGTACGACTTACCGCCAATATAGAACAATAAGATACGGATGTAAACACGTCTAATAGCCTTCGGTAGGTTCCTGCGTGGGTTCTTTGCTTCTCCTGCTGCTATCTACATTCCAAGAGATCATCAAAAGCTAAGTTAGATGAGAATGACAATACTCACAGCTACAATTTCCGTCCCAATGAACGAAAAGGCAGCCTGCGTCATAACAGCCCACCATCCCAAAAATTGTCCCTTTGCACCAGCTATGTCGTCAAATTGGACGAAAGGGCCAGGATGCTTCCAGTAACGGAAGCCCAAGCGGTCGTGATTTGGTCCACCTAAGCGATCGTTACACGAGCTGGTAAGGGATATATCACTTTGACTAGCTTACCTCCGAGGTCCAAGACAATGCCAAGGATGATTAGGCCTGTGATGGTGATCACTTTGATTGATCTTGTGATGACAATGCAAGTCAGAACGTTTCCTTTCTGACTACCAGAAGACTTGACTTACGCAAAGATAAATTCGGCTTCTCCGTAGACACCTAGCACACAGTCAGAATAGATAACAAACAATGCGTAGTGGGACCACATACCTGCACCACACATGTTGATCACCACTACGACTACTAAGCAAATTGATATCCAAGCCGAGGGATTGATGTCATGATTCCAATATCCAATAAGTACCGCAGCAGCGCTCAATTCCGCTGGCAAGATGATCGTCCAGTTGTACCAGTAATTCCATCCCATTGTGAAGGAGAATGCAGGGTCGACAAATCGCTCTGCTAGTTTAATATGACCGCCGGGAATTGGGAGGTAGGCAATCATTTCGCCCAGGGAAATCATAACAGAATAGCAAATCGATCCGACAGCCATATACCCAAGCAAGAGACCTACAAATCTTGTCAGTGGTGACGATTAGCGCTGAAGGTAAAGAGAACACTGACCGATTGGACCTCCATTTTGCAAAGCTGTAGCAGTTCCAAGAAAGAGACCAGTACCGATGACACCTTATCACCATTTCAGATATGGGGTACTTGAAAAAAAGCAGATGGAACTTACCTCCGATACTGATCATGGCAATATGTCTATTCTTCAGCTGCCTGACGAGCTTTCGCTCTGCCGGCTGTGTCGACTCCGCCATGAGCGACTCTGCATCTGAGGTAGAGCGAGCTATGGACTTTTGCTGGGTTTCATCAGGAGCCTTCTCGTTGTATTGAGGTGTAGCCATCGTGCCAGAAGCCAACTAGTCGTAGACGTGCTAGTGGAAAACTAGTAGGATCCGGTGGGGGAACAGCCCTCATGATAAGCTATATTCAGACTTTATATTGCGGGGGTGAAAACCGGGTGGAGATCGGTGGGTTCAGATTTCATGAATCCAATGATAGCTCGCCTGTTCAATCCAATTTAGTTTTTTGATGGATGTGAAATCCAAGGTTGGGGATATTGGTTGATATTCGCTTACACGCCCGGGAATGTCGCCGTCAATCTGGATGAAACTGACATGAAAATATGAGTCCCGGACTAGCAAAGCTGTAAAGGCTCGTGAAACACGTTCAGCCTGCAAAATACAGGCACGTGACCTTCACTGAGTAGGATTCACGTTTATTTTTAGAATCATACCTTATGCTACTTCACAACATATCGCTACTAGTAACATATCAAGATAAATAGATAGGACAAAGGTACCATCAATATCAAAAGCGAAATAAGGTCCCTAACCATCCTAGCGAACGGCTAATATGTGGGGTCCTTTGCGACGATGAGGTAACCTCTTCAGCTTCTGAAGATCCAGTCATCAGAGGTTTCCTAACTGGCAGTTCTGCAGCGCCCGAGCGTGACATCGATTCCGGATCGTTCTCTCCCGTACTTTCAAGCTTCGCGCCCGCGTGTACGGCGGGGGAGTCACCATCTGGTGACAATGGAGTCGGCGATGTGTCCGAGGCGTTATCTGCCGTGATAGGCGGAGTGTGACCAGAATGGCTAGTCAATACCTCAGACGACTTTTGAATATGCAATGCTGGATTGTCTTTATCTTGTGTGCCGATGTCAGTCCCTGACAATGAAGGAACAGTGCCTGTAGGTAATGGATAACCGTTCAAGAAGTTCTCATCCGAGTCCTGGGCGTCTATCATCATGTCCAGGTCGTCGTTGAGTTCCTCGTCGAGATCTTTAGAGCCATCATTGAGCTTATCCACATCTTCTACCGTAAGTGCGCTATGCGAAGTAAGGACGCCCTCTGACTCATCCCCATCCTCTGTGAGTTCAGCAATTCGACTCATTTCGTAGGACCTGATCGCGGGAGGATTGTGCTTCTTGAGAATACTCCGGATTCTCAGTGGGGGACCCGAAGGAGCTAGATTCTGTGTCTCCGCTCCGTCAGACCATTTGAGGACTTTAGGTCCTCGAGTGCGTGGTTCGTGAGAACTCGATGAAGCGTAGCGCTCGGCATCCGTGTCCTCATCGCGTTTCCTCTTTACACCGCTCGTTGGAGTTTGCTTATCAGTAAGAGACCCTGTGTCATCCACCCTACTTTCTTCGCCGGCTAGGCGAAGCCGCGGTGGAGGGGGCGGGAACGTTCTACGACTTGATTTGGTGGGCTTGAATCGCGGAATATTCCGTTTTGCGGCGAGAGCGAAGAGCTTGGTGTAATTATCATGAGCCCTCGAATCGTTGTATGGATCCGCACTCCAGGATTTAGGACTACTAGAAGAGGAAGGAGAATCTTTCAAGCTTGAGAGTGTTGCATCAGGGACTTTGCTAAGCTGAGAGCTGGATCCAAGCACTGATTCAGACGGAGGTACGCGAGGTGTAAGTAATAATGGGTCTGGAGAAGGGGTCAAGGGGGAAGGTGTGAGGGGGTCGAGCGATGGCAAGCGTTCCGGTACGGATAGGCTGGCGAGGGCGTTATGCCTTCGCAGGATAGTGCTTGGGCGATCGGTTTCTGGGCGATGATCTGCTGCGGATGGTGACTTTCCATCTTCTGCAGAAGTTTCACCTCTGACATGACTAGAGGATCGATCTGCGCCACCACGACGAGAACGTTTAGGCGGAGTACTAGAGCGAGTACCCGTTGGCGCCTCTTTTCTTTTGCGCAACTGATATCCGCGAATTTCTCTGTCTTCCTGAACACGGTCTACCCGAGATCGAAGAGCTGGCGGGGACGAATACGGCGACGTTGAAAGGCGCTTCCGTAACAAGTAAGGTGAGCGAGGGCCGCTGCCCTCTTTTGATATGCTGCTAGCATGCAGGATATGTATCTCGTCTGGATCTGGACCAGGCGGGGGTGTAGCGGGAGGGGTTGGTCCGCCTAAAGACGACTCTGCTTTGACCAATTCATCAATTATGTGCAGAAAGTGTCGAATTGCATCTTCTAGCTGAGCCGCAGTTTGTCCTGGCATGACAAAACGCCGCGGTTTGACGTCATCAACATACATTGAGCTATCACTCCAACCCGTAGCATGGTGTGAGGAATATTCTTGGCTCGCGAGAGTTGATCCAGCCATTGCGTCGCCATACCTCAGTTTTGCTTTCACCCTCTTTAACTCTTCCTCGATTTCTTCTGGAGTAGCTTTGCCCAGTTCTACTTTCTCGTTGGGCAAAATAGTCCTACTACCTTGAAAATCGATGATTGTAACCTTTGCATCTCCCCCGATGAGCATATGGCAAAGTTCAACGTCTCCGTGGAGAACGCCTTGATTGTGTATTTGCTGGAAAGCTTCTACGCAACGTCTCTTGAGAACGTGAGGCATGTCGGATGACGCCTCTATCCAAAACGAAGGATGAGGGGGTTCGATAGCTACGTTCAATCTATTGGCAGCGGTGTAAACACCAATAATTGAAGGCACAACTTTGCCTTGAAGAGGTTTCAATTGGCATTTATATAATGCGAGCTAGCAAGAAACTTCAACCATTTGCCTGGCGTGGCCTAAAGAGCATCTTACCTCCGTGAAAAAGCCTTCAGATTTAGCCTGAGATCCTACCCAACTGGACAAAAATTCAGACGAAGGCTTATGGGTAATAGCAACAAACGCACGATTTAGAGATATATTGGATTCTACGGCCATCGAGAGAGCCGCTATGGATAGATACAGAGCACGTATTACTATCTGAACGTTACTTGTAATCTAAGCATGTATGCAGCGATTTAAAACACTGAGCTTACCACTATGAAGTAGAGTTTCGTGTTTGATATCGTCAATGGACTTGCCTTCTGCCCATGACCACTTGCCGTGAGGCGTGTATATATTTCTGGCTAAGACACTCGGCCAATATCCACGAGGAAGTGCTGGTTCTATTGATACTTCGGTGGCGTCAGAGACAGTTGTACTATCAGCTTCCTCGTCAGTCCAAGGCAAGTCAACATATGGTTCGTCGGAGCCGTAATTGTTCGTAGGGTCGGGTGAAAGAGCTTGACGCGGTTCCGGAAGTTCAAAGGGTAGAAATGGGGCCGTGAGGACTGTGAAGAAAGTCGATGCCCGATCGACACATGTTGCGAATGTCGTCGCGAAACTACTGCTACCAAGAGCTGACGTGGAAGAGGAAGCAGTGCTAGAAGAGCACTCTGACTCTAGTACGTTATCTGGCGCTGAAGCGCCTAGGAAGATTTCTGGAGTAGGCATGAGGAATGGGAGAAGGAAGCGGGCAAGCAGTGTGTCTTGCAGGTAATATGGTAAGAATCGAGGATGAGGCATGGAGGAAGGTGGCGATATGACCAAGGCACGGGGGAGCGCAGTAGAAACTTGAGGCAGCCATGCTGGAATCGTTCGTTTTCAAGGTGTTCTTGTTCGTTGAGCGCCTTACCTCTCAGTTCATGGCTTTCCATAAAAGGCACAAGAATATGGTTGTCAGGGGCTAGGTGATTCTTCGTTAATAGTACTTCGAATACACGTACAAGAGCTATACGATACAATGTAAAGATATACTAATCATATAAGGAGTGTAGCTTATAATACAGAAGTCATGTGTACTATCGATGCAGGTGTGGGGTTACAAGGTGTCAATTGTCCAGCGATCTACGCCTAGGGCAAGAGTGTCTGTATGAGTGTGACAAGAATGTAGACAGTTCCCGTAAAGAAACAGTACGGTCGGATGCAGGGAATAAGTCGTTAGCAAAATGGTCATTTCCGAGCTCATCGAGCTGCTGTAGGGTACATAGAACACTAGCCCGATGGTCCGTAGAAGCCGTGATATTTCCCCCAAATGAAGTCATACCGGGGGAAACGATATCGTATATAGGGATATCGTTGTCGGATACATCGCTCTTTGTATCTTCGGATACGTCAAGCCAGCTGCCTATCCGTTCGTATTCTTCCAGCGTCATTCGTCTTTGAGGGCTGTCCCTGTATTCCAAAGATTCGCGCCGCTTCTCTGCGAGCCATGTCGCAAGAGAGGTTGTTTCCACAGATTCAAGTGAAGCTCTTCGTCGAGGATGAGAAAAGTAAGGCGTAGGGGGGGAAACTTCTTCCCATGCAGGCTCGGGACTTGGATAATGAGGTGAACTAGCTTTCCTAGATTCTGTGAAGCAGCCTATGCGTTTAACAACAAGTCGAATGCCTTTTTTGACTACTTGACGGAAACTTCTCCAACTTCTGCGTACATCCGGAAGTCCGTCTGCCCTATGGCTATCACGTTCTACGTAATTGGCTGGTTCGGGTGCCCTGGCACCGCTACGAGAGTACGGACGCGAATAAGAACTTGTAAACGCAGACGATTGAGATGCAGGCGTTATAGGGTGGAGAATTTCTTCTCGAACTGGTGAAGACCAGGGCACATACGGACTATTAGGGTGCGAGAAAGCGGATATACTGCATACTGCTGCGTCTAGAGGTTGGCGACGCGCATCCTCGCCTTCCGGTGTTGTGTCTGCAGGAGGTGGGGGAGGTGAGGCAGAGGTATTCGAAGATGGTACCCAAGGTTGGTCAAGCTGAGAAGATAGTTCTAAAAAAGATGGCAGCTGAAGGGATGACGTCGATGGTAGAGGCGGTAAAGGGGAAAAAGAGGATAAAGTTGAAGGGCGGGCGTGAGGCTCGGTTGGAATATATTTGATTTCTGTAAGATTCCGTTGGACGGAAGATTTGCGTTTCGGAGAAATCGGATTATCCAAGGATGACTTTCAATGTGATGTTAAAATTTGTAACATTGATGTAGATATGCTTCACAAAACATACTGTATTCATATCACGCGACTTGTCAGTCAATGGTGAACGGCCCGCCCGCTCAACGGAACCCCGTTTATCACCCACTGGTATAACCAGAATAGGGACGGGTTCGATGGCACCATTTGGACGCGAAGAGAATGAAGGAGCATCGAAATTGAAATGAAAGACCATTGCGTCAAGACCAGCTAGACGGTCGAGTTCGTGAAGACGATGGGACATGATACGGAGAGATGAAAGAGTGTGTGTGTTGGGGAAAGGAACGGAGTCAATCGTAAGGGCATTCGCCACTAGGCGGCATAGATTAAGGACCGTAGAGTGGCTTGAGTACAATAGTCGTTTCAAAGCCTCATGTATGGAACAAATGCAGCCCCTTAAGCGCGCGTGTATTGTGTGCAACCACGTGACATAACAGAACTGTCAGTGTCACTGTGCTCAGTACTCTCAGTACTGACTCCGCGGGTCTACACAGTATATAGGTTCGTTTTCTCAAGCGATCATCAAAACACTGCCAGCTCATGTATACCATAACTTTGCATCCAATCACCACATCGCATATCTTTCAGTAGGACACACATGCTCACAACTCTCTGTCTTTTTTGCGTGTTCCATCATCAGAATATCCCGAGATTCAGCCCAACCGCGTCGTTCTATATTTATTGTCGTCGGTAGCTCAAGCTCCTCCGAAATCATGTTATATAGCAAACCGACCATAACCTTCACCGCAGCAATCGTTTTTGCGGTATGAGTGCCTGGACGTTCGGATTTTGATCCCCTGATTCTACCTTATTCATGTTAAGATCTTCGGTGATACTTCATCATAGTGCGCAGGTCTCATTCTAGCGATCGATTCTCAGAGACTTCATACTTCTCGCAATCGGCATTTCAATGTTGATAATCGCTAACCTATGTCCGCATATACCATTTCCGCGAAATATCCGTCATGGCTCTCGTGGTTTGTAGCATATTTCTCCGTTTACCCCTTGAATGACCATAGTCGAGTATTCAGTATAAAGCCTGCACTTGGCAGAAATTTCTGCTCCAAGTTGTCCAGCCAAAATCGGTGTTGCCTACACCTGAAGCCTGATCGGTGGACATGTTCAAGTTTAAAATCCTCGCGGTGCTTGCCGCCGCTGCCGTCCCACTGGTCTATGCCGTCAACTCACAGACATACGCCTGGAAGAATGTCAAGGTGGGTTATGTCTGCATGTGCCTCAAACTACTTTCTTGCTGACTGGTATATACAGATTGGTGGCGGAGGAGGCTTCGTGCCCGGCATCGTATTCAACACAAAAGAGAAGGTAAGTAATGTTCAAGTAGACAAAGACGTACTGACGTTCGTGTAGGGCCTTGCCTATGCTCGCACTGATATAGGTGGTGTCTACAAACTGAACTCCGACGATTCCTGGACCCCACTTCTCGATTTCGCCGACGATGCCCGTTGGAATTATTGGGGTGTTGACGCGCTCGCGACTGACCCTGTCCAGTCCAACCGGCTCTACTTGGTGAGACACTCCGTCATAAAAAGACGACTCAGATAATTAACTCAGCTGCAGGCTACTGGGATGTACACCAACTCCTGGGATCCCAATAACGGCCAAATTCTTATCTCGACTGACTATGGTGCTACTTTCACTTCGTCTCCTTTGCCATTCAAAGTAGGAGGCAACATGCCTGGTCGTGGAATGTGAGATATCTTCTTTCTAGATGTTCCGAATGCTAACTTCTTGCCTAGTGGAGAGGTACGTAACTTACATGGAGCAGTCTTCGCATAGCTGATATGCCTTCGGAAAGCGTCTCGCCATCGATCCTCATAGCAACGGTATCCTCTTCTTCGGTGCTCGTAGCGGTAACGGCCTCTGGAAGTCAACGAACTTTGGCGCCACTTGGACTAAAGTCGCCAACTTCCCAAGCACTGGTACATTCGTCCCCGATCCTAGCGACACGAACGGCTACAACAGCGATAAAATTGGTCCGTGTATTCAGTTCTACTCATGTGAGACTCGCTCCTCTCATCACTATCTTGATCTCAGGTATCTCCTGGGTGACGTTTGACTCAACCACTGGTTCTTCGGGTTCGCCCACCCCTCGCATCTTCGTTGGTGTGGCCAACAAGGGGTCAAGCAACATATTTGTATCTAATGATGCTGGCTCAACATGTATGCGAGCATTTTGCGTCTTTGGCTTTTCGTCTCTTAACTTGATTGTATAGGGTCTGCTGTTCCCGGGCAAAACACAACATTCATCCCTCACAAGGGTGTCCTCTCACCGACTGAAAAGGTCCTCTACGTAAGCTACAGCGATGGTGCCGGTCCATACGATGGCACTCTGGGATCCATTTACAAGTATAACATCACTTCTTCCACCTGTAAGACAACGTCTTAAACTACTATGTACCCATGAGTGTCTGACTCACCTATAGGGACTGATATTACCCCTGTATCTGGTGGTGACCTCTATTTCGGCTTCGGTGGTTTAACTGTTGATTTGCAAAAGCCTGGAACGCTCATGGTTGCTGCTCTTAACTCATGGTGGCCTGATGGGCAAATCTTCCGCTCGACTGACAGTGGTGCCTCTTGGAGCCCATTATGGTCATGGGCTGCTTATCCTAACATCAACAAGTTCTACACCTACTCCGACTCCCTTGCACCGTGGCTTGGCCCCAATTATGTCGATACTACCCTTGGAAACCTCCAAATCGGTTGGATGATGGAAGGTATGTATTACCGGACTTAGACATAATCTTTGCCTAAATATTGTGAAACCTAGCTTTGGTCATCGATCCCTTCGATTCCAACCACTGGCTCTACGGCACTGGAGCTACCATCTACGGCGGTCGCGATCTTTTGAAATGGGATACCACGCACAATGTCACGATCAAGTCTTTGGCTGATGGTATCGAAGAAACTTCTATCCAAGGTCTGATTTCTCCTCCCTCGGGACCTACCTTGCTCTCGGCAATTGGTGATATCCAAGGTCAGTTTTGATCAGAGTGAGAACACACGTTAGCGCATACTAATACTCGGTATACTCAGGTTTCGTGCACAATAGCCTCGACGCTGCTCCTGCCAACTCTTACACCAACCCTGTATGGAGCACCGCTGCTGATATCGACTTCGCTGGTAATAAACCCACGAACATCGTCCGAATTGGTACTGGCGACAGGTGAGTTGCACAGCTTAGCTAGCTCGTGCGTGTATTGAACCTGAATTTTTCTTTCCTCAAGTACTTCCGGCAAGCAGGTTGCGTTTTCCAGTGACTCTGGTGCTACATGGTAAATACGACCCTCCAGACATGCATACCAATTGTAGAGCTTAACTTTGTCAATAGGTCGCAGCACTATGGCGCTGCTGACAATGTCAATGGTGGCAAAGTAGCTATGTCTGCCGATGGTGATACAATCCTCTGGCGCACGAGCGCCAACGGCGTCCAGGTCTCACAGAACCAGGCTCAATTTACCGTTGTATCCTCTCTTCCAGCCGGTGCTGCCATTGCCTCTGATAAAAAGACTAACTCGGTCTTCTACGGTGCAAATGCCAATACCTTCTATCTCTCTACCGACAACGGAAAGACCTTTAGCGCAAAGGGCTCACTCGGCTCCTCCACCAGTGTTCATAAGATTGTTGTCCACCCCAGCGTTACTGGTGATGTTTGGGTCTCCACAGACAAAGGTCTCTTCCATTCTACCAACTCGGGCACTTCCTTTACAGCAATCAGTAGTGTGAAACAAGCTTGGGCTATTGCTCTTGGTGCTCCTGCTACCACAGGCGGCTATCCTGCGCTCTTTGCCGCCGCTGATATTGACGGTATTGGCTACTTCCGTTCTGACGACGCCGGTGTCAACTGGGTGAAGATCAACGACGCCGCGCACGGATTCGGTGCTGCTTCTGCCAATGTTATCTCGGGAGACCCTAGGAAGTATGGCCGGTGAGTTAAGTGGTTCAGCCTGTACGGGAAGCCACTGACGATATGGGATAGTGTTTACATAGGGACCAATGGTCGCGGAATCTTCTACGGTGATGCCTCAGGAACGAAGCCCCCCAATACTGCTACCGCTACTCCTACGAGCACTAGCAGCGCACCAACAAGTAGTGGACCGTCGTCCACTTCTACCAGGCCAAACACCACGAGTACAAGCAGCTCGTCAGCTAGCTCACCCGCCCCAACTGGTACCGCTGGCGCTTGGGGACAATGCGGAGGTGAGTGACACATGTGCCTGCAGTTACCCTCCGTCTAAACTTCAATCTATCAGGCATTGGCTGGACAGGGCCTATAGCCTGTGTCGCTGGCTACACTTGTACTTACAGCAACGACTGTACGTCTTGTCTTTGACTTTGCGGATTGTTACTTGCTGACGCAGAATCTCTCCAGATTATTCACAGTGCATTCCCAGTTAAAGTGAACGAACAGAAAGACTATATTAGGGTCTAAATAGTATATAAATAGTTGATAAACTTTATTCGTCGACTCCTCTGGCATTTTTCCAGACCTTGGATACCCAAGCGTCAGATTAAGGGTACAGAGAAATCGAACTGCCTACCTCAAAGAAGCGACGTCGGTCAACTACACTGACGCCTCTACAGCTAGTCAAATCTAGAGCATACAATATAGCATGCAAACAAGCTCGACGACCTATTTGACCTACCTATTCTTTCTAGTTTCGTGCAAGCATCAATGATCGTGAAAAGGCCTTGGTCTTCTGAGGTCAGCACGGAAGGACAAGTATGGCGATTTCAGCTCACTAGTGAACTTTGTCCCTTGCACCTCGAGAGTATTTAGTTTCTGACACATCGAAATGTAAACCGCCGCTTCATCGTCAACGCCAGTGTTGTTAAGATTTAGGAGCTCGATGGGTGATGGGACACCATCATCATCTTCTGCCAAAAGGCCCGCCAAATCAGACGATCGAAGATACATTATGCCCGCAAGGTTGAGTTTCTGGAGAAACGAGCATCAGTCATATATAGATAGAACCACCGCTGGATTGACCTTGCACTTTCTGCCAACGCGTTTTACGAATGCCCCTAAAGCCCTATTATGTTTGCCTGTAACACCTAATTTAGCATTCCCAACTAGATTTATGCTTTCTATTGAGGCAAAGCCGGATAATATGTCGGTAAGGGATTGCAACGTGTCGTCTGTCATCGTCATTGCAGAGGAGTTACCCATCGTCGCGTTGGTTGCCTGCCCACCGCCCAAAGCACCTAAAGATAGTGTTTGCAAACATGGTAGACGTTGAATAATGGCTAATAAATCAGCCCCTGTTATAGGTGTTGAAGTTAACGACAACTTTTCGAGAGGCGGTGCGTTATCGAGGTCCGAAAGAATAGATGGGTGTTTGATGAGGGTGAATGACACGTCCAAACGCCGCAATGAAGGACACATTGATATGATTGGATTGAGTGATACATCGGTAAGCGACGCTCCTCTGAGCTTCAAAGTGTGAAGAGACGGTAAGTTAACATCTTCATCTAGCCCGGTAAGAAGCTTGCTACATGTTGTGTCCGTCTTCGTGGGTAGATCAGATCCCTTTATAAAGCACGGATTCAGTGAGGGAAACTGCTGACCCAGTTAGAAATGCCGGCCACTTTTAGCACCTCAAGCTGGCGGCCACACGACTGAATCAGAGGTACCAATGCAACAGGGGGTGTAGACGTATAATTCAAGTTGACTATCCTCAATTCTTTGCAAAATTTGGAGGCAGCTTGAACCGTTGCAGTGCCTACTTTTTGGCAGCCACTGAATCACTAGTTGTCAGCAGCAAAATAGAAAGCTGATTGTGATACCTTACCGCAGCACGAGTACCATTAAAGACGGTAGACTGGGGAGCACGGAGGCAAACAGAGAATCCGAAAACTTGTCGAAGCGCACAAGCTCAAGCTCCCGAAGCCCCTGTCCCATCCTCTGTATATCGGCGATGGTTTGCTTACCAACGCCAGGTAAGTCACTAGTCAGAACCATGACCGAGCCAGTGAAGAAAAACTATCCACATTCTCGTGAGCATAAGCAGTTGACATGGCTAGTAGCAACACACAGAAGTCATGAAAGCAGCATTAAGGACTGTTGGACAAGCCGTCCTGAGCATTGCAAATATCCTAGTGAGGATGCCCTCAGGAAGAATCTTCAGGTATTGCCTAGTTCCTTCCCAGGCGTTTTCATTTCGAGCCAACTTTCTGATATTCTCTGCAAATACGCGTATGCACAACGAAACAAGTGAAGGGACTGAAGTGACAGGGAGAACCCTGGTAGAGAAAGCCGAAGAAGAAGGTACAAAGTTGCGAGCGGACGGAAGGTCGTCTTCCGAAGGAGCACCAAATGCTGCAGACCCCGACGTGTTCTTTGCACCTGCAGTCTTCGCCTTTTTACGGGGCGGTAAGGACTTAGGTGGCATTATGTAACAAGATACTTGATGATGTTAAGTATCGAGTCAGACCTTGTGTTGTGTTCGGAAGAGGCATGCAGTATTGAGATATCACTATAAGCTGAGATAATCTGAATCACACGGGGTTAGCATGAATAATTATTAGGCTTTCAAGTAATGGGTTAGGCCTTAGGTAGGATCTCTCTCTCTCTCTACCCGATAATTGGTGATAGATTATTGGTGACAGATTCTTGGGTGACTTTCCACATGAGGTGCGTCTCTGCTAAGTATTATCTTGCTTTCTTACATAATTTCCCGTGCTACGCACAGGCCTAACTGCATATACCTAGTACAATGACGAGGCACACAGCCAGTAATACTCAAAACATGAAGACAGGCTTTGATTACGGCTTCCTCTTAACTCAATCCTAGGTTCCTGCCATGATGCGGCTGTTTGTATTCATATTTTTTGTGGAACCTCACGGCATGATTGCAAAATCTTGGCAGAGGAAGAACACACTGATTTGGAGATCGGTGCATGACTCCATGCCGACGGACTACATATGATTGAAGAGTGGTATTGGCGAAATTCTTTGTAGGTAATAGTTACCGCTCTTTGAGCACTGTGTCTTCTTCATCTGGATAAACGAGAGCCTGACGCAGGACTGCGTTTCTAGTTCGGTGAAAAGGGGATTAGCTACAGGCATGGTGTACGCAATGAGATCATCATACCTTTGCTTGAACTGTGCAAGGGTTGCTTGTGGAGATCTGCGTTCGTCTTGAGAGGTCTCCATGTGCCTGATACAAAAAAGTGTAAAGCCCTAATTGTAGGAATTAGCTAAGGGCATCGCACTTTTCATCCTTCACCGTCGTTTCTATGATGTACATTCGATCGTTCCTCGGAGGGCCGCCCTCATCTGCAGCAGCGGCTCCTGGTGCTTCGGTGATTTTGAGACCCGTAATTATCATATCTTTTGATGCGCTCCTCACAATGGGTGGTGATGGAGAAGCTGGATCATAGTCCAGGATCAAGACAAGCTCATCCGGAGATTGAGGTAGCAAAGACAACGGTGAATCGTCAGCATAGTGGTACTGAATCACAGGATGGCCAAGGGTATTAGACTGGATTATTGGGTTTGAGCCTGAAGTTGAATGAGAACAGAGTATATAATATGGAGGAGCTGCAGCTGGGTTCATTGTGACAGAGTCATAAAGGGAAACTACTACCATCAATGAACTTGATCACGAAAGTCATACTGACAGCAACCATCTATGACATTCCGACACATCCTGTGTGTCGACACTGGAGGAATTCCAGTATAAAACTGCGCTCATGAAGCCTGAGTATCCCCCGTAGCTGCAGTCGTTCTGCTTGGTACAACTCAAGTAATAAACGCTGTGGATTGTCGGGCTTGGCGGTATCCACGACACTGCGTGGGTTAACCATCCTCGGTACCAGGGACCTAGCGACGAAATCCCGGAGCACGCGACGCTATAGCAACTCTATAATCCAACAATCCACACTGGATTTTACCGCAGAGGGTATATAGCCTTCCCAGGGAGCACTTCCCGACGCCTCAACTCCTGTTCGTCGCACTCTCTCTCAGTCGGCGTCTGTTTCAAGTCCTGGTTTCCCTATAATTTTGTTACGCGAGCTCACCTGGGTTCCCTTGGACCCGTTCATTCTTTACATCTGACGTTCCTTTTCTTTCATTTTTAACAATGGCTCGTCTTTCAAGCTCGTTATTCGCTTTCGCCATCTTGTTCTCCCTCCTTCCTGTGGTTTTATCGGGCCCTGCCTGTGCCAAGAAGCATTGGAAGGCCGCCGACTGTATCCAGAGGTGCAAATCGAAATGGGGATTCCCCGGTCGCATGATGGGCACCAACTCCTGGGGAGTTGTGATGCAGAAAACAGAAAAGCAATCCGAAGAAGTTTGGAACCAAGCCTTAGCAGCAGCGTGCGGGGTCACGTCGTGAGTAGTTTCTTAATTATGATTTAGTCAAGTTAACTCATGAAACTCGGCTTGAAGTGATCAATCTACCTCGGGAGGACCTGTCAAAGCTGACGGGGCTCTGCCTAACGTATCAGTGTCGTCTACATCGTCTGTTACGACTTCATCCAGCTCTGTTCCTTCGCCAGTTTCTACGTCTTCATCTACGTCTTCGTCTTCGTCGTCTCTCATCTCGTTGTCTTCTACCACCGTGTCTTCTTCTACGAAACCCGCCCCCACTGTCAACAAAGCAATTGTCAAGGGGGCGTTAGGTGGTTCGGAGACATCGTCAACTAGTACATCTTCATCTAGCCCTCCGCCACCACCCCCTTCTTCCAGCGCGCCACCTAAAGAGGCACCTAAGCCCCAACCTACTCCTGCGCCGCAGCCGAAGCCTGAGCAGCCATCGTCTCCGTCAGGTGGTGACGTTTCTGGCTCCGGTGGTGGGGCTACTGGTGGTGGAGATATAGGCACTTATTTGTCAGCCCACAACTCCGTCAGAGCCCAACATGGCGCCGCTCCATTGTCTTGGAGTGACAACTTGGCTAGTAAAGCTCAGCAATGGGCAAATAACTGCAAGTTCCAGCATTCTGGGGGATCTCTTGGACCATTTGGAGAAAACTTAGCTGCCGGTACGGGCGGCAGTTATGACATCCAAGAAGCCGTCAAATCCTGGACGGACGAAGTTAGTGAGTAAAATTCTCCTAACTGCTACTCAGTGTCCAAATGTCTAATCTCAACTTCACAGAGGACTTCAATCCGGGAAATCCTGTTCCATCTCACTTCACGCAGGTGGTTTGGAAAGGAAGTACTCAAGTTGGTTGCGCCGAAGCCCTCTGCGATGGGATTTTCGATGCTAGCTTCGGGGTAAGTATATGTGATCTTGTCGTCTCTGCCTCTCTCATTGTGGATCCGTTGTATAGAAAGCGAAGTATTTTGTCTGTGAATATTCCCCACAAGGAAACATCATTGGTCAATTCGCGTAAGCCATCTTTTCGCTGATTCACATCGTATTGTCAGCTTACCTTGCCTCTAGTCAAAATGTACAAGCTTGAAAACGTTACCATTTTTTGCTTTGTATTCGATTACTGTTTTGCTTTGAAATTTTTGTGTATTTTTATCAGTATCTTTTTCTCTGTCTTTTTCTCGTCTCTCATTCTGCCGGCGCATCCGGATGCAATGGCTTATTTCTCTTTCTTGTCTTCATAGAACGTGGTCCCAATATAAACCTGTGCGATTAGTATCAAAGATGAATAAAATTAAAGTGTCAATTAGTGTTATGTAAGGGCATTATAAGTCATCAGACTTGCTTTACTCTTAGCGCAAGCATTCATTCATTCCATCTTATACATAATGCTCTCACTTCCGGTCAGAAAAACACTTTCGGGACTGGGCTATATTGTTCTTATCATCGCAACAGTATGTGTCACAAGTTTATCGTGTGTGGCTCTTCTGGCGCAAGCAGTACGAACATCCCCTCGCCGATCGTGGACGAATAACTTTGACGCAGTCGTTATTGGGGCATCTTACATTATTGTGGTTAGTGCTACCCGCCTGTCTCTTCATATTGTAGTTGGTGTGGCCTAGCCGATTATGCATAATACCGTGCGCGCGCCGCCATTATTCCAATGGCTGTTAATGTTCGATGTGATCGTTCATTCGCTCTTTTGACAGCTTGTCGCATCCTTGTCCTTTTGCATAAAACGCAGAATAGCCGTTAGGCAAAGGCTGCAACGCATCTCCCAGGTGTATAGGACAATAGGACGAGATGATGTCCCAAAGGTTACTTCAACACAATGTGCTACTATTTCAGTTTCATTCATGTCTTGGCTTGTTACTAGTCCGTACATAAGTACATTGAGCAGGAGTACGCTCGTACATGTCTTGTTGCGTATGAGTCGTTACCGAGGGATGCGTTCCATGAGGGGTGGGGCAGGCCTGGTACGTGTTTTGCATCGCTTAAGGGACGGACTAAGCTCACTGGTAATGAACCCTGTTCATATGTAGGAACCAAGTACGAAGGCGTCAGGTTTAAGCGTGCATTGTTGGACACCGTCCCCAAGATTGGTTTGTTGTCATTCCATTCATAACCATACCCTCTACTCAGTCACAATATGTTTCTGTCCGCCCTATTACTCGCTTGATGAATCCCTGAAACACCCCTTGTCCATTACCAGACAAACTAGTCCGCGCGGTCATCCCGTCACACCCTGCAAAGAAACCTCACGCTCGTGTGCTCCACCACTTCCGGTTCATCCTACCACTACTTCCGAGCGTTGCGACCGAAGAAGAACATCTTTCGTACCTTCATTACTACGATTCCGCTATCCAAATAGCTAATCATTCGTCGAGAGAACCTACCGAGGCCGAGTTTGAGATCGGCATGCATGCTGCCCAGGTGATCATTGACTGGTGAGTGTGGCTACCGGCATAAGTGAGGCCTGCCTCGGGAAGTTACTGATTCAAAGCATGTATCAGTCTGACTGAATGCCAGTTGGATGTAATGGAAGGTTCAACAACACAGCTTGAAGGAACGTTATCCACGGAATCGACCTGACATTAACGATCATTGCCCCTGAATCTCGGTGCCAGGCTATACTACATGATCAAGAAAGAAGTTGACAGGAATTGCGCGCCATTACCAACGGAGATGTAACCTAATTGCAACACTAGTCCAAGGATTCCATCCTGTATATCGAATCAGTGCAGGCCCTTCGCATATACATCCTTCCAACTCTCTCGTTCACTCCACGCATACCAGTATGCTGCAACTTTATTCGGAACTTCTCTTCCGAATGCTTTTCCAAGAGCTTTGACGCCATCCTCACTTTTGGTTGCGCCGACAGTCGCAGCGATCCTCGCCAACCAAGCGCCAAGGTGGAAATCGTCCTCACCAGGAATGTCTCCCCCGATAAAAACCTGCCCGTCTGGGAGACGTTTGGGAAGAACATCCATAATATATGCACCTATATTTGTGAAATGGTTCCGTGACTGTTCAAAGAAACCTTCCTTCGCCTCCGAAGGTGCGATTCCGTGGTAGATTTCCAGAAGACCACCGTTCCCTGCCAATTTTGTGGCATAGAAATCTTCAAACGGCTTCCCTTCGTTGGATACGGATATTTTGCTAAGGACATCCTGTCCTACGTTCATAATTCGGTCAGCTTACTATTCGAGCAATCAAGTAACACACGAACGGTTCGCAAGGAAGGTCCTGGGCAAGCCCTTCGCTTTCGCCGAAAGCTCTTCTTCGTTCCTCTACACCATTGTCAGCTTAATCTTATAGTATGAAATGTCGACTACTCACGGCGAGCAGCAAAGCAAAGTTTGGATCGATATTATCTCCGTGAATCTCTTTGATGAGATCCACGTCCCCCGCTTTGACCTTCTTTGGTGCGTGCCTCACAAGGTAGTCCGTGACATCTGCGGTGCTCGTATAAGTCTTTCCGTCCGCTTCTAGAGTTGGCAGGGTAGCATTAGGGTTCTAGGTTTATCATGCATCGAAAGTAGTTTTTAAGAGCACGTCCATAATGAAAGATGATACGTACGATTTTCAAAAAGGCAGGTCGAAAGTTCTCGCCGTGGGCGAGGTCAATGGTTTCCTTGATTATGGCATCCGATGGATAACCTAGTTCACGCCTTTAAAGAAGCGTGCAATGTGGCAGTTTGCGATATGAATACAAGCGAGCGCACTGAGGGTTATGCTTACAGAGCTAGTTCTGGTACCGCTGCCCATACGGACCCGCCAAAAGTGTAAAGAATAGGTTTGGATCCCGACATTGTTGATGAATCGATGATGGCTGATGGTACTGGTATCTAGCCGCTACAGGCACGTTCTGCACCGAATAGAAGTATAGATTGCATTACTTCCAGGATCGCGTTTATTATACTTCTGATGTTCTCTGCGCACGTGACTGCGATGGGATCATGGACTGCGTTAACTAAGACTTTGGTCAGCCATTGGTGAGCAGCGATGACCTTTGAAGCTGAAAAGCTTGACTGACGCGGGTATTGCATTACCCGGCTTATATACTACCGTTCACGTTGCTGATCTCGGTGAGGATAGACGTTTGACCAAACCAAGCACGTGAATAGGCCGATGAGCAACTCCCAGTGGACCACATCTGAATGTACTATCACTACATACAAGCCAGGTGAATCCTTGTGTAAGGCTGACCGCGACATGTTATTGGGTCAGACAATACCCTTATATCGCACAACACTGTTTCGCGAGCGTTTGTGTTTTCCGTCAGGTTTCCGTTGCATGACTCTGGTCCTGCGCCCCGCTGGCTTCATAACTCATTGCAACGTGCTTCGTAAGTGTAAGGAGGCAGCGACGGGTGCCACGGACAGCTCGCGCCTCATGGTTGTTATTTCAAGACAAGAACTAGCGGTATGATCAGATGCCGGCCGTGGCATGTCACCATTGTGCTGGAACCTACTACAAAGCTTCGACGAGCCACAGGGAGTTGCGGCTAGGGTTGTATGGCAATCAGTACCATTATTTCATGCGGATGTTAGAAAATGTCAAATGGGTGAGTTGGTCATGGTATCACTGAGGCGTGAATGTACTCAGCCTACTGAAAAGTGAACAGCTAGGTTTCCGCGAATGGGCAGCGTTTGGCCAAATTCCAAAGGCGCGAGCCTTCGGAATTCAAATCCAGTTCTCCTTGTCCAATGCTCCCATCGGTATCTCGACGTGCTTTGCAAGCACAGAGGTGTTGCAGACAGCTTTCGCCTCATGGCCCTCGTCCAGAGTGTTTAGTGCGTGTTCTTTTGCCATCATCCACAGGACACGGTAAGTTGCTGTTCAACTGGCATAGTCGTAAGGGGTATCTCACACAACCCTCTCTTCCATCAATCTTCGTTTGATCAAGGACTAGATACTTCCTGTTCATTATTGCCGCGCGATGAACTATGAAGAAAGCTCAGAGATGAAATTAAATACTCCGGACTGATGTTCCCAAGGCAGACGTCGATCTGTATTGGGTTTAAGGAGGCGTATGGTATTAGAGTTTGTTCGTCTCTCGGAACCTTATGAAGATCGACATCGAGCTCAAGTAGAGGTGTAATTCCTCGTTGGTACGATCAATGGGTTTGCGGAGATAATGACGCGGCCGCAAGAAATGATGGATGGTGGAAATGCGGTATTCATCATAGCAATGTCCAAATACTACTGACCATGATTGTTGAGAGTGATGGACAATCATCACCGTATCTGTGGTCTGGATCCCATTATGGGTCTGATCTACGGGGGCCATTCACAGTACCAAGAACATCTCGAACGTCAGAATCTGTATTCTGGACAGAGTCATATCAAAGAGGCCTGATAACTGGGGTGCCACAGAACCGGGTAAGCCCATATGTGCGTAAAACCGCGCTTGAACCGCGGGTAAAGATTGTAGTTGCTGTTGGGACTGATTATCATCGCTGCAATGACGTGGCATTTCTAAATAGCAGCGACATTACACGTCTCATTTCCCCAAACAGATCTCTAAGCATTTACTCCAAGACAATGTAACCCCATTCTAAGCACGAAAGTAGTGATATCGATAAGCAGCGCGGGCGGCTTAGAAGAGGAAAACCTAGGATAGCAAGGCATTAGCTACAGTATGAATAAATTGATAGGGAACAAACCTGGTCAACTAGCTTGCTAACAGTTCTTGGAGCCGGGTATTTGAGCTCTTCGAGATGCTTTTTCATAGCAGTCATCATAGGCGGAGGACCGCACATGAGGATCTTGATATCATCCGCTGTAGCCGGAAGATGAGTCTGGATCTGCTCTTTGCTAACAAAACCCACGCCTCCTTTCCAGCCCTCAGGTGGGTTGTTGAGGACATAGTACACCTTGAACCTATCTGGGTTGACATCTGCGAGGTCATCGATATCCTTCTTCAACAGAATGTCCTCGTAATTTACGTTGGCATAGATTAAGCTAAGCTTGGTCTTGTCGAATGGGTTCTTAAGCGCGGCACGAATGATCTGGAGCATGGGTGTTATACCAGTACCACCGGCGATCATGCCAATTTCAGAGGCAAGGGTGGGGGAGTAGGTGAATTGTCCTTTAGGCCCTTTGATACGGACTTTATCACCGAGCTTGAGAAGGGAAAACATGCGAGAGATGTTGCCCTTCTCATAGGACTTGATGAGGAGGTCGAAATGACCAAGATCGTCATCCGAGGACGTGGGGGTATAGGAACGCATAATCTCCTTGCCATTTATCTCGGCAGAAACGGAGATATGCTGCCCAATTGGCAGACCAAGGACATCCTGTGGGTGGGGAAGGGCGAAGCGATAGCTAAAACGCAACGTGCTATAGGGCGGTACCGTGTCAAGGGATAAGAACTTACACTGCGGTATTGGGGGAAACCACAATCTTCTCTTTGAGGGGAAACTCTTGCCAAACCTGAGGATCGAGCACGGGTTTACGACCTAAGAAGCGAGTTAAGTGCAAGCGTAAATGATACATGGAATACACGCACGTCTATGTACTACTTTGACGTAGAGAAACACGGTGGTGATGACAGCAAGGGTGAGAGCGAGGGCCTGGGGAGTGAGAATGTGTTTGAGGTCGTGCACGAGGCCAACATTGAATTCTCCATTGATTTCTCCCATGTTCGTGTCGTGCGTGGTATTCAAGCCGAGTAGGATGAGGTTGGATATATCGTAGCCCGCGTCGACGAGGCTTTTCGTAAGGATCCGAGAGACGACGAAAAGAAAGATGGAAGTGAAGAGAAAAGAGCCGACGAATGCGAACTGATGCCCGTTCATATGAGGGCAAGCAGGGCAGGACGGGGTAAAGCGTTTGAAATTGAAACAACCATCAAAGAGTCACGTGGCTACGGTATATGAGCAGTGCATGGTTTGACGGATTCGACTTGTGCTTGTTCCATCCTGTTGACCGTCTCAAAAATCCCTTTTTTCCTCCTCTTTTCATTATTTTTCATTTCTCGTTTCTTTTGATTGCTTTCTCTTCGCTCGTTCATATCCTTTCGATTTAACTGTTGCGAGCACAAGTCGTCCATACCAACGCTGGCGTAGCACTTTCATCCGCATGCCGCAGCCGATGCCTCAACCACAGAAACAAAGAAAGCGTCCCCCCTCCTCCCTGCGCATCGACACCCCTGCGTACAATCCTCATATAGCTCAGGTTGTCCAGGATAACATCACCTCAGCTTCAGCAACAGACTCTGCCGCTTCAGATTACTTCTCTTCACCTTTCAATACTATGTCTTCTAGGTCTTCAAGGAACAAGCTTTCCCTCACCCTTTCGTCTGCGAGGTCATCTACCAATTCACTCGCGCTTGACCGTTCGGATGAGCCACCACCAACCGCAGACCCAATCAACAGGCCGAATCGACCACGTCGGCCTTCCGTCATCTCGCTCCCTCCTCCAAGCAACCCAGCAACTTCTTTATTGCATCGCAGAGAAGAAGAGGAGGGTTCATCGCCCACAGCACCGTACTGCGATGGTCCTATTCAGATCATCCCCAATATCTGGCTCGGTTCTGAGGACAATGCCCGAGATTGGAAAACACTCCACACTCTCGGCATAAAGTGTATACTGAACGTAGCTAAAGAGGTTTCGTCCCCTTTCGACTCTGCCGCCTCGGGTAACATGGGTTCTGTACCTCGCCCGTTAAGACAAGCAGCTTCTACTCCTAATCTCAACAACAAAGATGAGACTAAGAGTACTTATTATCCACCCCATGTACCGAGTGGCAGGCCAGGTATGCACTATCTCAAGTTACAGTGGTCCCACGGCCAGCAAAATCTTGTCGACGAAGGATTTCCTGCTGGGATGGCATTCTGCGATGCAGCTCTAGACAGAGGCGAAGGTGTATTGATACAGTGCGTAGCGTTGCTTTCATCACCAGCCGTCACTACAGCTCAATTACTAACTATCATTCAATTAGCTGTCAGTGCGGTATATCCCGCTCAGCGACAATGGTCATCGCCTTAGTTATGCGGGCAGCTGCCGAGAATTCTCCCCTTGTTCCCCCGGAAATATGGGAACTCAAAGGTATGCAAGGCGCGTATACGTTTGTCAAAGAGAAAAGTAAATGGGTCGGCCCGAATATGTCGTAAGTATAGATCGCTTCCTTTATCAGCCGTATTCGTTGTCTCTGCAACGAACCGGTCTTTGGTAGCCATCAACAGTGTAACACCGGAACATGAGTTGATAATTCCATTTTTAGGCTCATCTATCAATTGATTGAATACGAGCGCAAACTCAAAGGAAATTTATCTCCGGCATCGTCGGAACGTTCTTCTGCCATTGCGGAAGAAGAAGAGGAGTGGGGCCGACGCCGAAAATTGCTCGACGAGGTTGAGGATGACGGTCACGAAGATGAGAGAGAGAGTAAAGCAGTCCTTGCGGAGGCTCAGGCTCTGGATAAGGCTATGGAAGAACGCATCGTAGCAAGAAGATCCTCAGCATCTTCGCTGGCCTCCAATTCGTCTATGAACGGAATAGGCATTGGCATGGGTATGGGCCCAGCTTGGCGCAGTCGTTACGCAGTCACGCGTAAACGCACCGGCTCCATCGCATCTAATCACACAAACCGTAGTGTCCTCAGCGAGGACCTTGTCGAGGAGGACGAGGAGCAGGAGCTTCTCGGTGTTGGCGGAGGCTTTGATGACGACCGGCCACGGTTATCAATTGCTTCTTCCACTGATTCATCTACCGATTCTTCGACTACTGGCATTGATTCTGCCACGAACTCATCCAACACTTCTCCCGGTGTTGAAACCCGAGAGTCCGCATGCACTGGCGGCGAAGACGCGTTCACCCCTGCAACTGCGCGCCCAATGTCGTCAATCCCTGCGTTCCCTCTCCCCCCTCCCTCAGCGCCCGTCTGGAAGTCTTCCTTTGGTCATTCAATGACTTCGATACCTCAGACAGCTTCCCGCTCATCGTTTGACACTTCCATTGACCCTCTTGCTCCGTCGTGTTCGTCCTTTACAGATGTATCGACTACTCCCAAAGCGAAGCCAACAAAGAGGAGACGACCTGCGCCCCTTGGATTGAGTATTTTACCTCCTGTACCATCGTCACCGATAGCCATTATCACAGACGAACCTGACTCTGGCACAGAGTCTTCGTCACATTCCCAGGTGGACAAACCATCATCTCCCAAACTGCCATTAGACTCTGTACCCCACCCTCCTGTTCCTCTTTCACGCGCTCCACCCTCTCTACCTCTCCGCGTTCGTACCGAGTCGCGAAAACCGCTCCCTCCTCCGCTCCACCTTCGCAATGCTACACCTCCAAAGTCTATCTCCATTTCTCGCCCGGCCGATTCCCAGCGTCATCATCGCAACTCATCCTTGTCGATGTCTTCAACTTCCTCGACCTCCTCCCACTCCTCTTCTCATTCCATATCAGTCACGCCTTCACGCAATTCCTCCTCATCCTCACTGTCCATTGAAGTACCTCCGCGTCCACATATGCAAGCCCGTATAGCGTCTCAACCTGTGCAGCCAAGCACTCCAAGGCGGCCACCTCTTCTCCGCTCCCAATCAACACTCAATACTCCCTCCCAGACGCTATTTGTGTTTCCTCCGTCTCCAACATTGAATACACGTACGCCGTCAACCATGACACTCACCATGTCTAGTATTGTACCCTCCGTGGGTAGCAATGCGGATCAGGGTTCTGATACAAGGGGTGTTCCATTCCCAAGTATGTCAACGCCAAGAGTAGAGACGTTCAGAGGCAAGCACGGACGCACCCGCAGTTTCATTGGCCTTGGAGCACCACCAACTCCCACGACAGCATGCTCGCGGGTTGATGCAAGAGGATGGGTCGGGCTAGAGTGAGTTTGCAGTAAGACACGGCCATGATGGGGTGCACATGAGTCGAGTTATATTACGAGGTGAATGCGATAGGCCCTATGGTCGACTCTGCAATCATGCAAATTATGTCCGCAGCACCTTGACATTGTGCTCACGTCCTCCCGATTATGCCGTCCTTCCACCTCGCTCTATGCCTCTTTGGCTGTCGAATCAATTTGCTTTACTCCCTTTTTATGGTCTGGACCCTGAATTGTATATATCTATGTTTCCACCGACGCTCTTCGCATGGTCATTATTTGTGTTGCTCCCTTCATTCTTAACACAGCAACCAGCTCACGCCTATTGACTGTTTATCAGGTACACGAAAAGCGACGAGTCGAAACCATCCTCCCCTGTTTTCCACTTCCTGTTTAGTTATTGTTGGACATCGTTCTTGGTTGTATATTGTTATTTTTCCCTTTCTCTTCCAGCATGGGTTGATCTGGTATCAAAGTTTGTATGAATACATACGTGACAGGCATTATGTTTGTTCTCGTCTTCCTTGCATTGTGTTTGACATTTGGCATCTTGCATCTTGCATATTTTCGCGTCCTTAAATGAACGCTTTACTGTTGTAGCGATTTTGAGCCAAATCGTTTCGAAGGTTCCTGTAGTACATCCACCCTTCTGTCTTGATCGTTCAATAACTATTTTCGTCATCGTCATTTCATATTACAGACGCGAAATATCAGGTAATATAGAACGTAATGAAGTGAGAAACTGAGTGGGTCCCCAATGGACTAGGTATTCGAACTACTGGCTGGGAGCTGAGGGATCGTCAAAGCCAAGGGAGTATGCATGTGGGTGATTAGCTGAATATTTTCCCGACACTTTTTGATATAGCGGATGTAACAAACTGGCCGCCCAAGCCACCTAGACCCCAACCACCTATAGCGTTAGTTGCCCAGCGCTGCTTCGCATCTCGATCTCTACAGAACGAATGTAATGTAAGGAATACAGCCGAAAGAAGGCCTAGGTGAACATACGCATAGGTAAAGCCAATGGCATTGGTGAAGTTGAAAACAAGTGCAAGAATGACGATTGGAACGTATCTTGGTATTAACAAAAGGTGACAATCAGCAGGGTTCAATATTTAAGGAACGGAAGCAATTTACGAGAAGTTGAGCTTGACCAACGACACTATCAGAAGGGCCACCCATAGAAGAGGGAAGGAGTATACGGCAGCCTATGAGCGGAATGAGTAAGAAGATCGGGTAATCGGACGGTATCACATACCCAGAACATCCTGAAGGACACGAGGGTTAATACTGGACCAGAAGTTGACAAGGTAGAGCTTACTTCGAATCGACTGGGTTTGCCGGACGTGAAGGCTGGCCATAAATACGTTTGAGTTATAGACGACATAGCTTTCAGTATGCTTACGTCTCGGCTCTCGAATACCCAATAACTCTCCCCGTCTTCATCAACCTGCGAAGTAATTGAGTAACAGATGTGTGTACTTCGAAGGAAATGACATACTTGATTCCAGAACCGTAGTCCCACAAGTGTTCGGCCGGATACATTCTGAGTAAAATTGAGGGCCGCAAATAGTAGCGAATAGACGAAAGCATACTCTACAGTTCCAGAAATCCATTGCCAAAAGCACCACAACGACAACCGTCTTAATTATTAGCGTTAGATGTGCCCTCCACGTCATTGATGTATCCGGCACATACTGATAGTACGTAGTTGTCTGTGACCCAACCACACATGATATATACCACGATGGCCGCTAGTCGGAAGATGTATAAGAAGAACAGAGCTAATGGATGTGCCGACTGCGAATCAGGTCATGTCATGAGCTGAAGTGGGCATATTGATACACGACTAACTCATACTTGTCGAAATATGCCCGCAATTCCTTGATCAAACGGTTAGCCGAACCTTGAGTCGTATTGCATCTAGCACGCACCTGACTCGGCATCGCTCTGTGTCGTGGCCATTTGAGACGCGTGATTGGTAGGGGTGAGGACCACGGGTGTGCGTGTGCTCTGAGTAGCAGAGATATTTCCTGATACTTTTGGTGGCTCGTCGACATCTGGTTCTATGGTATCGTAGCCACTCATTGTTGTGGTTGTCAGTATCGTGTCGGTGTTATGATGCGCTTTCCAAGCTGGTCATACACTGGTACGGATGAGGGCGCTGGTCAACAAAGCCAAACAGCCCATGCATGTCTGCTCGCCGTTATGAACGGTGATCGACCGACAGAAGTAACTGCACTTCTGGACCGTGTACGCTCACCAGATGTCCAAATATTTCCTTCAATTTCACCAACTCTCGCTCATGTCTCAACGCTCGACGTCCAGCACATCACGGCCGACGACTTATGCCCTCATGACCTCGCTGACTGCCCGCCAGAGGTCAGAGTAGCGTATTCACTCATTGTCCTACTCAAACTGCGCGAAGAAAGGCTGCGCAAACGCCCAAGAACGCACAATCTATGGGAGTTATGGAAAGAACTTGAAGAGAATGCAAATGATGTGGAGCTACTCGATGTCCAGATTGCCAGCGCTTGGAATATGTTCCTTGCGGAATACCGTAATGCAGTGGAAATCGAAGACGTTTTATGGCTAGCGTTTCCGGAAGACCAGTCTGCGACTGCTCGGAACCTTAGAGGCATGTTATTTTCTCTCCACCATCAAATTTAGCCCCTTCAAGCTCACACAAACTCCCAAGTCATTGATTTCCTTCACGTTAATGACGGGCCTAAAGCTTTGGTAGTCCACCGTTTGGTACATCTCAGCCTTCTAAGACGATGGAAGCAGGGTGCAATCCCTGAGGACACATTCGCGAGCATCTCTCCGCGAATTTTTGTAGATCGTTACGACAACCTTGGCACACCGCGGTAAGCACCACTGCATCGCCACTAATGTGTTTGATTCCTGGCTCATCTATCGATGTCATTCTAGCATATTTCATTTTCTCGAGCTCGTATGCCAAACGGTCTACTTGTATCTTCTAGCCTGGTATCTTCTATACCCGCCCATCGTCTCCATTGTCGAACCCAGTTTCACCTCTGATCACGGCATGCGCGAAATATTCATTATACTTCTTTCGCTGTCACTTACAGCGCAGGCGTGGTCGTCTCTGTCTATACCCCCCTTCCTTGTCTTCGCCGCATTCATGCTCTCTCTTCCGACGATACCCATCCCAGGCACGAGTCTGTTTGCAATTCTACACGTAGCCTTCGCACTGCATATCTACCAGCTTCATTTGCCCGTCCCGTCAAGCCCCTTGTTCTTATATCAACCCGACAGTGCCTTACCTCTCGCCTCACTCTTCAATCTCAGCACAAACAGGGTTTTATGGCCAGCCTTGAAATTTTTCTTTCCAGTCTTCATCCTTATACTTGTCTTGCTTTCATACTCCCTTGTGGATACCTTTTCGTTCAAGATTATGGACTTTGCCCTCACCCTTCCTATTCCAAGCCTTTCAGCCCTCCCTCCTCCAGCGGAGACACGTTCAGCATTTCTTTCCGTGCTTATACTCATTTTGATTTTATACCTTTCATCCTTGGCACTTCTTACTGCCATCTTACCCAAAACTTGTGCGTCGCATTCGGTAGAGAGGTGGGATCGCTACACAAAACCCGTTGGCCTTGAAGCACGCCGAGCGTTCATTTTTGCCACCAACTATTATAGTGCTGCATATACGTTTCCACCCCCACTCAATCTTTTACAGCTGGTTTTCGTTCGTTTCCCTACGTTGGTGGCTAGGCTTATCCGCGTTGATCACCACTACATAACCGATTTCAACAAGAATCTCTGGAGGATTTCTGTTGGACCACTTGTGGCTTCCCTTTCTCTCGTTTTATGGACGATATCGCATACATGATTACGGATTTCGGGGCTGTCGAATTTGTATTCGTAGTAACATACCGGAATGTAACATGAACTTTTGTGCTAATCCCCTCTCATAAAATTTTGTGGAATCCGTTTCGCTTGAGCGCGCTTAGTTAGCAGGCTTCATATCTACGTCCAACAGTCATTTCTTTCAACCATACAGTAGTTCTCAAAATGAATTGGGGCTATTCTCATGGGAGAATGCATCGTAATGATTCAGAATATGCGTATATGATAGTAATGTGTACAAATTGATACGGTTACGACGCGCAAAACCCTCATCTAACATTCATATGACAACCACCCAGTGCGTGCGTAAAGTAAAGGCCGAAGGCATTAGTTACCACCACGGAGACGAAGGACTACAAATAAATGAGCAACATGCTTTGGTTGATATCAGGTTTTACACTTACCGAGATGAAGGGTAGACTCCTTCTGGATGTTATAGTCAGAAAGTGTCCTTCCGTCTTCCAACTGCTTGCCGGCAAAAATTAGACGCTGTTGGTCAGGAGGAATACCCTCCTTGTCCTGAATCTTCGCCTTCACGTTGTCGATGGTGTCCGAGGACTCGACCTCGAGAGTGATGGTCTTCCCCGTCAAGGTCTTAACGAAGATCTGCATACCACCACGCAAGCGTAGAACAAGATGAAGAGTGGACTCCTTCTGAATGTTGTAATCAGAGAGTGTCCGTCCATCTTCCAACTGCTTTCCAGCAAAGATGAGACGCTGCTGGTCGGGAGGGATGCCTTCTTTATCCTGGATCTTTGCCTTGACGTTATCGATGGTGTCCGAAGATTCGACTTCAAGAGTGATAGTCTTGCCGGTCAATGTCTTAACAAAAATCTGCATACCACCTCGCAGACGAAGGACAAGGTGGAGAGTCGACTCCTTCTGGATGTTGTAATCCGAAAGGGTTCGACCATCTTCAAGCTGTTTACCAGCAAAGATGAGACGTTGTTGGTCGGGAGGGATACCCTCCTTGTCTTGAATCTTGGCTTTCACGTTGTCGATGGTATCAGATGATTCAACCTCGAGCGTAATGGTCTTGCCTGTCAAAGTCTTTACAAAGATTTGCATACCACCACGAAGACGTAGGACAAGGTGGAGGGTCGACTCCTTCTGGATATTGTAATCCGAAAGAGTACGGCCGTCCTCGAGCTGTTTGCCGGCAAAGATAAGGCGCTGCTGATCAGGCGGGATACCCTCCTTATCTTGTATCTTGGCCTTAACATTGTCGATGGTATCGGAGGACTCAACCTCCAAGGTGATAGTCTTTCCCGTGAGGGTCTTCACGAAGATTTGCATGCCACCACGGAGACGAAGGACGAGGTGAAGGGTGGACTCCTTCTGAATGTTGTAGTCGGACAAGGTCCGACCGTCCTCGAGCTGCTTGCCGGCAAAAATAAGTCGTTGTTGATCTGGAGGAATGCTGTTCATAGACGAGTTTAGTCTGGCACTGACTTGAAAGTAACCAAACAGCTCACCCTTCCTTATCCTGGATCTTGGCCTTCACATTGTCGATGGTGTCAGAAGACTCCACCTCGAGAGTAATGGTCTTTCCGGTAAGAGTCTTGACGAAGATTTGCATGCCTCCACGAAGACGGAGAACAAGGTGGAGGGTAGACTCTTTCTGGATGTTGTAGTCAGATAGGGTACGCCCATCCTCGAGTTGCTTTCCAGCGAAGATCAATCGCTGCTGGTCAGGCGGAATTCTGAAGTCGCCGATGAGAAACAAGCCTCAGAACTCATCGGTAGTGTAAACTTACCCTTCCTTGTCCTGGATCTTGGCCTTGACATTGTCAATGGTGTCGGAAGACTCCACCTCGAGAGTGATGGTCTTTCCGGTGAGGGTCTTAACAAAGATCTGCATGCTATTAGGCGGATTAGTAGAAGGAAAGGACGGCTGAAGAGGGTGGCTCACATTGAGGTTTAGGATGAGAGTGATGAAGAAGAGATAAGACGGCCGTCGTCTGGGCAGAGCCCCTTTATACCATGATCGGAGTTTGAACTGCCACAGCCATGATCGGGGCTGACTCAGATCTGTCCCGGAGCGTCTGGAATGCGCTTGAAGGTTGAAGAATCGCGCGAGATGAAATAACACAACGCCTAGCATTACAATCTACTACTACTGTCTTCGAATTTTCCTATAACAACCGTGGCCCAGCGCCCCACAAAAAGGCCGTAGGCTGCCAGAATCAGCGCCACTTCATAATTCATCCTTTGTTGTCACATTTTCATCAAACCACAATCTGATTGTCAAATCCTTTTCCATTCCAGCAGAAGCTATGATATTGTGAGTCGGATGCGTCTACCATCCCGTTAGCAGAGGAAAGGTTGAAGAACAAGATAATCAACATACTGCCACTGCGAGAACCACATCTAGATTTCGCTTATTATGAGTGGGGATCTATTTACCCAGTGGATTTAAAACGAACCTCGGTGGCCCTCTAAAATCTGCAGAACCTGACGCGTCTGCAAGTCCCAAATGTAAATTTTCGAATCTTCGCTCCCGGAGACGATACACTTGCTTCCACTATTCGTAAAGCAGACAGGGATGCAATAGGTACGATTAATATGACCGGTGTAAGTCTTCACGCAGCGGGAGGTTTGATGATTCCATAGTCGTATAGTGGAGTCTTGGGTGGACACTAGAACGAAGCGAGAGTTTGGGGAGAACTTGACGTGCGAACTAGTAAGTGACGTCAATGAATAGTCGAGGAAAAAGTGGGTAAGTATACCATATGGGATTGTCATCGTCGACCAATGTTTTTAAACATTGCCCAGATTCTGCGTCCCATATACGACTTCGGAGAGATCATTATTAGCGGAGACTGTCATAAATGGGCCACTGACATTAATCCATCCATCGCGCTAGACACTATAAGCGTTCCATCGTGGTTAAAACTCACAGCCGTGACGGGGTCAGAATGTGCAGGCAGCACCTTCAGGCATCTACCTAACCTTCGTTTGAGTCAGGCCATAGACAGCCAACACGCGATCTTACCTCTAGCAACGTCCCAAACGCGAACCGTCTCGTCAAACCCGCCAGAGACAAGCAGATTCGAGTTAGGGTTATAGTTGACGCAGAACACGAAACTTGTGTGTCCAACTAATGTCTTTGCTGTCGAGCCCTAGCATCACATACTCAGTCAAATACTAGACGAAAATAATGAATAAAATTACAGTTTCAAGACTCCAGATCCGAATGGTCTTATCGTCTGAGGCGGTAGCAAAGTAGTCTCCATCACCTGACCATGCAATGTCGGATATACCCTGCGTATGACCCTCAAAAGTACGCAGAAACTCTCCTGTGAAGGCATTCCAGAGCTTCACGAGCTTGTCGGCGGCTTCACTTCACACAACACGTTAGTTACACCAACCTTGAGTATGCAGTCAATGTATCAATAACCCCACCCGCAGAAGCTAACAGTGTCCCATCTGGACTGAACTTGAGAGACGACACGGATAGAGTATGCCCACTCAGGCTGTATCGTAGTTTATAATTTGGGTTTTTGTATTCGTTCACTTCAGGCGAAGCTTCCTTGGCTCCTGGGTCGCCATTTGAGAGTTTCATTGGGACCTCCGGAGTAGGAGACACAAGCACAGAAGTCTTGGAATCCGTTTGGTCTTGTTCAAGCGTCGTATCAAGTTCGCCTGCCGTATCGTCGATGTCCATGGTTTAAATGGAAGAGGACTCGGCTCTTGAGTCTTTCAGCTTTCAAGGCGAAGTAGAAGAGAGTGAACACGTGATGTATATACCAAAATTTCTCTAGTTCAGTAGTTGTCCACCATCCATCGACTCTAACGATGGTCTCAGCTTGGATTTCACCGCCCGGACGACCGGAGCTCATAGAGGCACTCGTATCAGGAGTCGGTGAGATATACTATCCAACACATCTAAAACTTCTATTCACACTATACTCTCAGACAGATACAACCCTTCCAATGTTGGTATCCTTGAGGACTATCTTTACCACCAAATACGTAGTCAAGAATATGATTGCATGGCAAATCTTGCCATCCTCAAACTGTAACTACATCAACCTTCTTGATGTGAAGCCAACTCTAACCAAAAAACCGTTGAATGAATGATCACAGCTACCAATTTAACCCAGATCTCTACAACCCGGACGTAGTGATAAACATCCTCATCAAATCCCTTTCCGCATCTCCTCTTCCAGATTTCAACTTATGCATCTCCCTACTCGAGGAGCGACCAATAAATGCTACACTTGATGAACCAGACCCTCTGCCAACCCTCCTTCCTGTTCTAAGACATCTCCATAATCTCCTTTACCGCTGCCGCTTCCCTGCTTTCTGGGCTACGTATAGATCTGAACAGCTTGAAAGTTTGCGAGATAACTATACTGTAGAATGTACTGGATTTGAGGATTCGATCAGGGATGTCGCTATTCGGGCTGTGAAAGCAACGTTCACGCGTATTAGCACGGAGAGGTTGGGCTCTTACCTCGATCTTGAAGGTATGTACCTTCTTGCTTGCCTCGAAGAGCGATTCTATCTTACAATGTGCTCAGGTGCCGACCTCGAGGCATTTGTCAAGAAACAGGGCTGGACACTTGACGTGTCTACTTCTATGATCAGCATCCCACCCAACCCCGACAATCAGATTGAAGCTACGGTGGTGCAAGAAAACATCAAACTCCCCCGTGAGTCAGACATTCGTGTGGATAACTATGTATCTAATGTCATCGCAGAGCTGACAAAAATCATATCGTTCGCGGCGACAAAATCATGAGAGGGCTTCGTACTACACGTGGCATTCTTTGTATTCTTGTAGCTTCTATCTATACAACGCGTATCAAAAGTCCAGTCTATTACTCACTGATAAGTTAACAGAAGAATTACACGGATCTAAGAGAGAAGATATAAAAGGATAGACAGCACACTCAAGCCGACCACAAGGCAGCTAACGTCCCCCAGATAGCCATAATAGTTGCCATCACCAACGTTATGCCGTCGAACCATCCGCACTTCTTTGCTATCGCTACCTTAGCTCCGATGGGTCCGATCACGCACAACACGAAGGCTGAGAACGCCCCAAGGAAGGCCATGACAGAGCTAAACTCTGGGATAAAAATCGAAACAGCCACTGACGCAAAAGTCAGACCAGCCCGTTGAAAAACATGGAGTATACGCTTGAGTGGAACACATGAGCCTTGGGGAGAGGATTTGCCTGAGAACTGTTCGGGTGTAGCGACTTGCGAGTCAAGACCCATGAGAATTTCGAGAGTCGTATTGAGCTGAATTCGGAAGAGTTAAGTCGGTTGTTCGCGGAGCATACTAGCATGTACATACCGGCTGAGTTGCCAGCGCAAACTTTGACCTAAAGCATTGTCTAGCTTCGATCGTATAAGAAACTCATGAACTTACAAAGGACTGATCACCAGCATCCAGAGTGCAGCCTGATTCAAGACAGCACTATAACCGGGAGTGTTCAGCAAGTCTATACTGATCTACATCCCACATACTTGAGCGTAGAAGCGTGATTCTAGTGATAATCACCTACCTCTTCGCTAACATTATTCCCAAACATGAGATACCCAGCGCATCCAATTATAGCGTAGATAGATGTAGCAATTACCTAGCATTCCATTAGGAACGCAATCAACGAAATGGGTACCGATAAACTTACGAATGCCCAATTGATCATCGAGTCAAATTGAGACGGGTCTGCCATATCTCTCGCTAAAGAAGGTATGACGGCGTGGCCAGAAAACTGTAATTGTAGATATGCATAAGAGTAGTATCTCGGGTAGCGCGAGCGCAGTAGCTTACACCAGCCATGAATAGACCGTAGGCGATGCCCAGCTTTTCATAACTTTCGACTCCAAGAGAAGTTGCTGCTGGGCTCCATAGAGATCCAGGAGCGTCTGTCTTAGACAACCCATCAATTAATAGCACAGCAATGAGGAAGATTATGCTCAGAATCCCCATGATAGATGCGTAAGACAGGAGCGATAGTGGAAGAAAGACGGTTGGAAGGAGTCTAAGATCGAAGCAATGGGTGATCAAGGCTTCGTCATTAGATAGCATCACTCACATGGCAAGGCCCCATATTTTGTAAGTATCAGAAGAATATTCGGGTATGATTGTATGCAATGAATCCGCGTACAATGTGACGAGAACAACGCTATAAGTTTACAAACATTCACTTTACATAAAAACAACCTGCATACCGAGGTCACTTACCTAACAGTGAATAGCTCTAGGCAGAACAAGAGACTAATTGGAAGGGTGGCTCGTGGGCCAAATGCCTTGCGGCCTATGTCTGAGTATGACTTAAGGCGTTGGTCAGACATGATGATATGAGCTAGAATTTTTGCGCTGTATGCTTCGTGAGTGACGGAAGCAATGAAGCAAGATGAGCATTCACGACGTACGTGTAACATGTGATGAAGCCATAAGAAATAACGATCAGGGTTCCACAGATCCACCCGGAATATGAAAACGCAAGTGGTTCGGATAACATCCCGATTCCAAGTAGAATGGCGATAGAGTTGAACAGCTATTACCGTTAACGTTTATGCACCGGTTTAACCAGAAGGACCAACACTCACTGTCTGTCCATACGTACTCTTCCCAACATGAGACTTGATCTTTAAGGATGCACTGGAAGGGTGGCGTCCCAACGCAGGTACCTGTTCCGTAGCCGCATACGAAGGCTGATGGTGCGTAGGCAAAATTGGTGTGGAGTGGGATTCAAGCCTTGGCTGACGGATACTAGACAACGAAGATTTCCCGAGTAGAGGTGTTTGCTCGTCCCTCATGATTTCTGGAGTTCCACCAGCAGCCATGGGTAGGCTGATATGTGAGCCTCCCCGAGTCGCATAAGTCCAATTTTGTGCATGAGGTGGCGCGTACGCTTGCTGTTCCTCTATGTCGTCCCATTCAAATTGACCAATAGTTGTTAACTCATCAGTCCTGGCGCGATTTTCGTCTGTGTGTACCCCTAAATCGTCTTCGGACAATTCATTCCTTGGTCTGATGATAGCCTCCTCGTCATCTTCATCAAAAGAAGAGTCATAGGTATCCGATGCAGAGCAGACAGCAGAGCCTGCTATGAGAAACTGGGTCCGTCGATCTAGAAATGGCAGAGTTAGCAGACTATTTCGTGTCAACTCGAGATTTGAGCCTGAGTCACGTACATGAAGCTATAGCATCTCTGACGCTTTTCGCGCTGGACGCAGAGCCAAACGTAAACCCGGTAGGCATCGAGGTCATTGCGGTCGTTGACAGTCGTAAAGAATCGTAGAGGTTCGTAGATCCTGTCTACTCCTAAACGGCTTAAATCTGAAATTCGCCGTGATAAGGAACCTGAAGAGGGTTTTCAGCTATCAACTCGGGCTATCCATTAATCGGCAATGAAAATTTCGCGCAAGATCCGGAAACAAGAAGAACAAAGCGAAAATTCTCGAAATGAAGCTGTGATTCGGGCTGGGTGGAGAATTCGAGTGATGGAAATAACTGCTTCGGTATCTATAGTCAGTATCTGATCCCGACAAACGATGAAAAACTCGAATTATGATTATTTAACTTTACAACAATTATAGAATTGGTGGTGTTCTATGATGAGATTGTACGCATTGCCAACGGTATGAAGGAAGATTGTGTGAAAGAGAAAGCAAAAGTGGTACGGATCTTACTGTATGTATAGAAATCGGCAATGGGAGACGAAGATATAAACAAACTGGACCTATGATGAGTTCACCGCTCGACGGTTGATCCACATCATGTAAGGTTCTCGCGCAATGTCATTGCCAGAAGCTTTGGTTCTCGTGCTACGACGTGCTTCAGGAAGTTTTGCACTGATATTCAGGTCCTAAGCATGGGACGTCGGTAAGCAATTGTGAGAACTTCGAGCATGGATGTTCAGAACTTACGGCTGCTCGCTTCTTTATACCTGCAGTAATGTGGATCCACCATTTACTGAGAGCCGTCTTAAGTGCGAGTTCACGATGGCCTTTGGGATTTAGCCATGCAACGAACTCATCCAGCTAAAAACGCATACACTAGTTAGTGATGAGCGTAGACAATGGCGAGTAAGACGCACTTCTTCGATATCAGAGTATACAGCCCAGTCACCAGGTCCTAGGATACCCTCTTCCCCTTCTTCTTCCCTCCTACGTTCTTCAATCTCTTTTGGGGGTCGTTGACTCAACAGCTCCAGATCAAACACACTCGGACCTTGAATGAAAATCCTCCCCGTCCCGTACTGAGCAACACCGCCACTGCCAACCAACGATCCAGAGCCCATACCATCAAACCACCATATACGATTGTAGAACCGATCGCGTCCTATAGGTTTGACCCTCACGGAGCCCAAGAGTTTCCTGAAATCTCGCTCTATGCCCTCAAGACGGCGCTCAAGCTTGTTCACCTCCTCATCTAATCGCCGATGTTCTGCCATCGCCTGCCTGATTGATGCCTGCTTGAGCCTAGCAGCTTCACGCTGTTTGGCATGTGCCTGGGTCTGGGCTTTTATACGCATCTCGTTCGCTTTAACAGCCTTCTGTCTGGCACTGAGGGAGACGTTTTCCGATCCGCCCTCCGAAGCGGAGACGTCCGACAGGTCACTCATATCTTGCATCACAATATCCTCTTCAACACCATTCGGGGTAGAAGATGTGGCCTTTGTTTCTTCTTCCTCCTTGTTCTCGAGAAGTGTGTTCATTTTCTCTTGACTATGTAGGATAGTTAGACTGTTAATGACTGCTGACGCGAATGGTTAGATAGCACTCACTATGATTTCTTAAGCCGGTTAACTTCTATTTTCTCTTTCCTCAATGCAGTTAACTGCTCTTCGCAGCTCTCCATGTGTACATGAATAGCTTTACTTGAGATAGCTAGGTTACACATGAAGCTCAGAATCGCGATACGGTCTGCGGGGGGTAGAAAAGCGTATTGTTGATCAGCGGTTGAGCGTTGGGGAGGGCCGGGTTCTTCCTCTTCAGGTGTGGAATCGACAGCGAACAGTAACCTGGTCAACACTTCTCGCAGTCGAGGAAATGACTGGACAGTCGCATGCTGCAGATAATTCAGCACTAACTAATGAAGGTGTGTATTAGACTCACATCTACCAAGCAACTGACTACACAGTTCTCCCAACCCATCCGTCCTTCGGAGGACCTCAGCGGCTGCCTCTCCCAGCTACCGCTCAGTGTGTACATATACCCAATCAGCGATTGGGCATCCACCCCCTGAACATCATCTGCATCATATCCTATAGCTTCGAGCGAGCGCACGGCAGCATATCTGGTGAAAGGAACACTACGTAAATTGTAGATGAGCGTAGAGTGGATTTCAGCCAGCAGGAGACAAGGTGTATCAGGTATATTATGGCGCAATGCATGTTCGAACTCGTCAAGGGTGAATGTAGAAAGGTGTAATGGTTGGCTATTTGTGTTGAGATTAGCTTGCGAAGTACGCATATACTCGAAATTGCCTACCCGTAGACATTGAGGAAATTCCATACCATTAGGAAGGATTCGAACGTTCCCGGTTGCTCAGTGAAAGGTATCGCTGTCTGGCTTGCCAGAGGCCTCCTCACTTTCATGCCAGCCTTTTTGTCTTTGTCAGTTAATCGCACATCTAAATCTTCAGTCGGGTAGCGTATGGGCTTTTTCTTCTTCTTTTCCGCGGCAAGCCTCTCAGCTTCCTCCTTTGCCAGTCGCTGTTTCTCAGCCTTTTCACGAGCGTCACGCTCCTTTTTCTCAGCTACGGCTTGAGCAGCTTTTACTGGAATGGCTTGTCAGTACAAGGTAGATCAAACCTATAGCTAGAATATCTTACTTTTCTCCTCCTGAGCCGGTGACATCCTCTTCCGCTGGTTGAGCTTTGGTTTCTTTGCTGGAGGCGCACCATCGTCATTAAGATGGACCTTCCTGCGTTTATCGATTTCGCCCCTCTTGATATCTGCTACACCTCTGCGAGTCTCTTCCGGCATAACTGAGTCTACGCCGTAACGTTGAGCAATAGCAGGCTTGACCGTCCAAGGTGATGCAACAGCCGCGTCTCTGTCCACGCAATCACGTATGAAGCGACGCAAGATGGACTTTGAAAAAGATAAACGATCGCGACTGTTGCACGCAACAGAGTTCGTCAAGGGTTACGTATGAAATATAGAGTATGAAGATACCTCATCATGTTGCATCGCACTTCCATAAGGCTACCGATCATCTGAGCATCCTTCTCAGAAGTCTTGGCCGACTTGCCCTTTTCGTGTCTATCTTTCTCAAGTTCGAGGAGGTGTACCCAATAGTAATACATGGTGGGGTCGTCGCGCGTGTTCGCTTCTTTGAGCGGAATCTTTAGGTCGCCGCCAATGATATGAGGGGGTTCATCGTCGTCTGCATCCATGATAGCGTTTGTGGTCGGGTCAGAAGGCTTATGCGCGTCTCGGGCCTTGACGTCCTGGTAATACTTAGGCGGGTATACCTTCTCGACGCGGGCGTAATACCTAGATGCAAGTCGCATATGTTGATACGGTTATGAAACGTGCATAGCGGCGATACTAACTTAGTACCCAGATCTACTAAGACTCCTACGTGATGTGAATATCGCAGTTCGTGATTGAGACATCCATACACGTACTCTCATGCCTGAAGTAACGGTCTTTAAACCGATCATAAACGGCTTCAACAAGATGGTCGAGGCGGCCCATTACCTCTGGAACAAGTATATATCATATGTTTATAGGCGAGCTGCACGGAAACGTACGCCATTGTACAGCCTTAAGGACGGCGGGTTTTAGAGGTTCTGAGAAGCGGGAATGCAGCGTCGTAGCTTCGTGTCTTTCACTTTCAACAGCCTGGAAGTAATCTAGCCCGCTCTTCCCTGTCAATTCACATTGGAATTGTTTGAGCCTATAGAAGGACATGCGAGCAGCATAAGCTCTGGGACGGAAGAGTAGTCAAGGCGGTCATGAGGCGGTTAGTCCTCGGACAATAGGCTGATGCAGGCTTACTCGTAGGTCTCAAATATTTCTCCAGTTTGATGGAGGTAATACACCTCTTTGTGTGGATCAGTCTTGAGAGCGGCCAAAAGGTCCTCTGAAGGTTGAGTAAGAACGACTCTTTTCCGTCTGCAGGTAGGCATCGCGAAGGGGGGTCTTAGGGAGTAAGAAGTGTAAACGAGGCCTGTCGCTGCGCAGATGAGAAGGGATAGAAAGGGAGGGGGGCTAAGGAGGGTAGAACGATGGGGAGGAGGACGAGGAGGAGGTTGGCGGTCACGATGGTGTGGATTGAGATAGAATGAGTGAGGGAAAGGGAGGATGATGGGAGAGCGGCAAAGAAAGGGACACGGCCACGGGTGGCTTGAAGGGAGATGTTTGCGTTTCGGTCACTTTTCAATCGTGTCCCTCCGACCGCCTCTATATCGCTATTACCACATTGCACAATAAGAATATAATCTCTCTCGCCACATCCTCTACAAGCCGCTATTCACCATTTGATTCTTGGAAATTGAGAGAGAAATAACACGCCGACAACCAAATTGCAGCTCTGGTCTGTGCCCAGTCGTGTCCAATTTGGTCTTCCCAGATGTTCCGTGTTGGTTGCAAACCTGTGACCCCACATTTGTCGATATAACCATGGCAGTAAATTCTGCTTTGTTGTACAACTGGCTCATCAGCATTCGAATTCTGAGCAAACTTCTTTCACGATGCCAGCATTAGCCCGAGTCGGCCCCGTTTCTTGTCTTCCCTTAACCTCCAGCAAAATCGCAAGTGACTGTATTCACGTGACCCATTTACTCAGTGTACAGAAATTTAAAACAACCAAAGATCATAGCGTACATAGGTAATGTCTTATAGATAAAGAATATAGATCCGAAAGTAGATGAGGAGTGTACATGAAATAATTCTTAGTGAGTGGGTGAGTGCATGAAAAGTTCAAATAACCTGTAGACATCGAAAACCTCTCAAAATCCGTCCATACTCCTGCGTCGGTCATTATTTCTAGATGACTCCGGCGTGCCCATGAACTTGAACTTAGACCGAAGTACACCCCGAGTCCTGGTCTTAGTCTTGGTAGCTGCCTCTATGATATGAGCCGTAGCCTCAATTTCCTTCGTCCTGTCCACCAATCTCTCATCCGGTTCATCTGTATGCTTCTTGTTCTACTTATGTGACGATGAAGCTCATCTAAGTCATCGCACCAATGTCAAGCGGGCCGGCAGACGCACCGAATTCCTCCTTGTCAACGATAATAATCTACGCACAGCGGATGAACTTTCCTCCCCTGACTTAGTCTTGCTCTTTGCTTCGACTGCGTCAATCGCAACTATCGCCTTGGCGGTCGAAGGCGTTGGACTCTGCTCGGGTGGGCCCTTCCTGGGAAATTCTGCCATCCCCCTCGATAAAGGTGAATCCGGCGCAGTCGTGTATTGCAGCGAAGACCGGCTGCGCGACTCGCTTGTCCGATGAACGCCGCCTAGGTGTTGTACGGATGCATCCGTCCGAGGTGACTTCTGATTCTGCGCATCTCTGTCTACGTTCACGAGTACCCATCCTTGACCACTGCTTGAGCTACCATGTGCCCCCGTTTCCTTGCCCTTTCCCTTGTTGGGAAGCTTTGGGACTGGCGGGGTGGGCGGGAGAGCGGGTGGATCCGCGATGAGCCCCACCACGCCTGCCTCACTCTTACGGGACCTGTGATCTCCTTGCTTGAATTCAGGCGACTCCACAAGAGACCTTACCTCCTGAACTTGTCGTTCAAGGCTAGGCGCATAGTGTCGATGGGGGAACATATCACTAGAAGTCGGACTATGACTCTGAGGATGAGGGAATCTGACGTCCTCTTCATTTTTCTCCTCCACAGGAGTCGGACGCCAGCCGCCGGGAAACATTGTAGTGGAAGGCACCTGGTCTCTTTTGGGCGAGCCAGGCCGTAAATGATCGCGAGTTTCAGCCGCTGGACTAGCGGGACCAGTCCACTTAATCGGTATATCGTAACTTGCCTCTGAGGACGAAAAGGCCGAATCTCTAAATATCCCTGGGCTGAGCAGGGCGGGCGTCAATGACGGAGTGGAACGATTTGTTGTCTCGGTCGGATGTATGACGTGTGTAATTGGCGGGGTGGAATACGGAGTATTCCCATTCGACACAAGCAAGGGGGGCGTCTTCGCCCGAGGCGGGCGAGAAGGGCTTGTTTGCGACGGCGAGGGGAGCGTGGCCTCCGCAACGGCCTCGGGTGATCCAGGAGGTGAAGTCCCAGGTCCGCCTATCCATGCTGGCGCCGGGTGGAATAATTCTGGAGAACCTCCTCTGGAGCCTATTCCAGTCATATCAGGGGTCCCATTGCTGATAGTACTCGGAAGATTGGCCCTATGGTATTCGCGTAGTTGCGCTGGCGCTTCGCCGTCGTAGAGAGCAGAAACGGGCACCTGTGCCCGTGGTGCAGGTTTACGGGAAATAGATCTCCGGTTAAGGCTAGACGACGGATCAACCTCGTTTGTGGAAAGACGACCTGTGAACTGGGTGTCGGGAGTAGCAGCGTAGTTGATTGAACCCTCAGTAGCCGCCCGAACATGAGGTGACTGAGGTGGTGGAGGTGTATTCACAGGAGAACTTGCGAAACGTCTATGCTGGAACTGCGTGTGGAATGGTGGTGAATGTGAGATATCTTGTAAATGCACTAGTCGTTTCAAGTCTGGCTGTGAATTGTTCAGTATGGAAGACAGTGGGGAGTCAGGAAGTTGGATTTCATCGGACGACGATGGTGGTCCCGCAAAAATCCACAAGTCTTTAACTCGAGAACGATTGCTCAATGACAAGGACGTTATGAGGCTAAAGTCATATATGTCTAGGGCCGTCAGAAGGGTGAGGATATGTCTTAAGGAATCCGTAGCAAACGTGTCTTCTTGAAACCCTAATTCAACGATTGACTGTCAGAGTGGTAGAAAGAGGCTTCAGTTCGTACATACATTTGTATCCTTTGAGCTTGAATTCGAAAGCGCTTGCTCCGATCTTCTTCTCAGAAACTACGCCTCGGGGCCAAGCACCTCGAACAGCTTGTAGGATAGCAGGGGTGATGTTTAGTGGTGGAGATATCACACGTAGAAGGGTGGCGGATGCGAAAGAAACACCGAAGAATGTTCTCCTGGTGCCCTGCCTCTCGTGTAAATTGCTACCAGAAGCATTTGGAGTGGTGGGGGCAGGGGACGACCCTCTTGTGGGTTGCTGGATGATGCATGACTTGGAAAATGTCAGAGCTAAGCGGTCATCGTGTTCGCGCCCGTAGTCAATGGTGGACAAGAAATTCCATCCATGCTGGGCAAGGACGGCGAGGACATCGAGTAGCAATTTCTCTGTGTAAACATTCTTAGGCATGGTCCATGGTTTCCCCTCCATCGCAAACTCGCAGCAATTCTGCGTTGTGTCTTCTCTAACGAAGCTCATGAGCTTTCGATGCTCGAACATGATGCGGAGCGCCTTGATGACCACAATGGGGAAAGAGTAAAGCCTGATGAGATTCGAGCCAGAGATTGTCATCAGAGCAAAAGTATTCGCGGTTACTCGCTGGTCGCGCAAAAATTCCTTTCGCGGGACAAAACCAGCTTCCGGAGGGGATGCGGAGGCCATGATGTTTCCGGGAGGGCTGGCCATTGTTTGTGATAGTGGTATAGTAAAGTGAGCAAAGAGCCCAGGAGGTTAGATCGTAAAGGGTATAGGTCGTAGACTAGTCGTTGCTGGCTGAAAATGAGTCGTGACAAACGGTATGATGAGTGGAATGTTAGAGTAATGGATATTTCATGATTGCTGGAGTCAAGTGCCCGTGTCATGTCCATATATATCTTGAGTCAAAGACGTCACGTTTGCCACGCTGCTAGCCTCGTGGTTGAGGCAGTGGCTGTGCTCCTTCTGAAAGATCGTCCTTGCCGCTACAGTAACACCAAGGCGCGGCCGCGACATGTTCAGCATGTCCTAGACTCTCCGTCACTACGACGTTTCGTCTGACAATCCAAACTTACTGTGCTTTTACATAGTAATCATTTCAGACCACAACTTCTTGTATAGGTCTCAGAGGTGACCCATGGCCCTACGCGCACGTACTTAGCCATCTAGCATTCCATACAAGGGTAAAATCATTTTTGGTTTCAGACACAACGGTAGGTTACGTGTCTCGATCTCCACGAACTTACAAGTCCAAGTCTCCGAGCAAAGCCTCGGATTAGAGTGTCTGACGTGAGCTCATGTTCATCTCTTCATCCGCATTGAAATGGCCACAGTCGGGAAGAATGCAAGCATCAGGTAGGTTTATGCGGACTATGCGCTTTTGAGGACCTTCTTCCGCAACGGTTTGTGTTTTAGGCTTGCCCATATAACGAACTCCCGTTATCTGCTCAACGTCAATGCAGGGTTTGAAAGACGTGAGATGAGAATGATGGTATTCTTTAGTGCTATTGTGAATGAAATTAAAAGAGTTCTAGCTTGAACGCACGTCTCGTATCATGCTATAATCTCAAATTGATATGACCCCGGAAACGGCGTTGATATCAAATGCGTCGAAGATCAACAACTCGGGTACGGTGTTGTTGTGAATATTCGGTCAAGATACGTGCTCACATCATTTCATTTATGAAGATGCAAGCATGGTGCATAGCGCTGAACGTCAGCAGGGATCCATGCGGCGCAGGTACGAGCGTTTCGGGTAGTATCATTAAGCGAGACATGAGCAATCATATCAGCACGGGGAGCGGTAAATATATGCTCGGCCATCCAGGACATACGACGGCTTGACCTGAGAAGATACTGTCTGAATAGCATGAGACTTGTGGAGCAACATCATGGAATGTAGAAACTACTGTATTCCTCATCAGAAGCAACTCATCATATCATGAATCCCCGTCTGGTGTGTCATCAGCAACCGTAGCCTTTCTCCGTCTCTTGCGTTTACGTCCAGTTGAATGCTCTTCGGCGACCGTGCTATCAGCTGGCTTAGTATCGCCTCCAATCTTATCACCATCATTATCTAGTTCGCGTTTGCGTTTCTCGCCCACTTGTCCTTTTTGTCCCTCGTTTCCAAGGCTGTTCGGATCCATCGTGCCCTGATCCTTCGCCTTGCCCTTAATATTGCTTCTCACGGACGTATCCAGCTTTGGATCCAGTTTCTTCTTCTTCACGCTTAGTGGATTAGGACCTTTAGGACCTTTTCGTTTCTTTCGAGGAGGATCAGATACTGGCTCGCCCGTGCTCGACAGTACTATCGCTGCATCAGATGCTTTAGGTTGCAGGGCTTGCTGCTCAGTCTGTTTCGCGGATTGAGTATTCAAGTACCTTGGCAAGATTGCAATTGTTTGAACATACCGCTTCCTTAGCTGAGATTGTGGCGTCGCTGGGGGGTTCGAGCACCATGACTATCCGGTTGATGTGAACGAGAGGGACCGCTGGAATCTGTCGAAGCCTAGCACGAAGTGGCTGTGATTGTGTCGCGATAACATATCGGTGCTTATTCCTGTCACCTTTGGATTACATACTCGTGAGCATACGATACGTTGAACAAAACTTCAGACACACCAACTACGCTTTCCAGGCATTCGTCTCCCGGTATTGCTTCGCGATGGTTACATTTTCGTCGCTCGAATGACTTGGCTAAATCGACAGCAGACTGCTGAGATTTTCCTTTCAGATAAAGCTCGTGTATACAGCATTGTGTAATCACTAAAAATCAATCTAAGGTTAGAACGCGCATTCAGTCTAGCAAGGCAATAGGAGAAGGGATAGTTGCATACTTGGCTTCACCAAGCCTTGAAGAACTAGTCCAAGTTGTTTTACAATATCGATTTTGTGGTCTATTGCTTCTTGGCACATTTTCGAATCAACTATTAGAAGTTACTTGTCAGGTATTCGCCACACACGATGGCGACTCACTAAGTACTTGGTAAGGCTGCCGGAATCCAAACGACATGGAGTACAGCGCCATAAGTTTCCTATATGTTTTGGCACGCTTTTGACGCATGTTGGTCGAGTTTCAAGACTGGATTCTGCAATCCGACAAAGTAACTGGAGAACGAATCCTGGGTGTACTAGGCGGCGCCTTTGGCGCCAAAAAATCACCTTGCTTCAACAGTCCTATAACCGGTGATTTGTTTCTGTTGCTTTCGGGGGTCTTTCTTCGGAGTCCGTTGCACAACACGCGTAGCTGAAGCGTCAAGCTTCAAGTCTGAAAGTCAGTCCTGGATGTTAAACTTTTCAAGAATGTATCTCTGGGTCCTTAGTTTCTTGCTGATTTCTTGGTATGCTTAAAAATCCAGTCATTACTGTAAGACTGCTGATTTAAGAATAAACAGGTTGAACCTCGCTTCCGCTTTGGACGTCCAGGGCAGCATAACTTGGAATGATCTCTGTTCCGGTGAGCTATCTGCCTTTACCGAGACACTGAAGTCTAAACATCGTTCAAAGGCATACAACAATTAGGGCACTCAAAAGTTATCTTAGATAATGGGAAGCATGTTGGAGGAGTACAACAGGATGGTAGATTCAACATGTAAGTGAATTTCGACATTCTGCTATGGCCAGTGACTGACACTCGTCAAAGACCTGGCATTCCAATTGGCACATATGTTCTTTCCGTGATCTCCCATGATTTTACTTTCGATCAAGTGAGTTCTCTAGGTTGACTCGTTGCCCTTGACCGATGTGTGCAGCTGCGAATAGATGTCCTGAACACGACTCCTCCAGCATTAGAAGTGCGCCCATACGTACCCGGGACTCCGCTAAATCCTGCATCTTCAGTGTTGTTGCCTCATCCAGTTACTCTTGTTGCGAGGCAAAAGCATAACTACTTTGTTCCTCACGAATCTTTTAATCTGGTGGCAATGTTCTCAAACCCCATGATGGTTTTAATGCTTGTCACTGCCGTCATGGTACTTGGAGCGCCATATCTTATGGTGGGGTACATTTCTACACTACTCCAAGCGTATTTGACACCGAGCACCCAGAAAAATATGGATCCTGAGGCATTAGAAGAAATGCGAGCTAATCAGGCGAAATTGGCCAGTGTACAATCTGCATTCGCTAGTGGAGACATCAAATCAAGGTACCTCTGCACTTGTCTCTCTGAATTGTGCTCAAACCCATTTTCAGCCTTTCTGCACTCCTTTCTGAAGACACCGCTCCACCGCAACCACAACCAAAAGTCACGACTACACAGAACAAGTCTCGTAGCAATAGAAATAAGCGGCGGTGACCGCCTTTCAATAGATTATTTCGATGCTGGATAATCCTTTGCGCCAGCCGGGAGAGAGCTTAGCCAAGACCTCGCCGAGGTGCTCCTATCTTCATCTTTACTACTAAACCTTCGTTCGTATGAGCTTGCTCTGATTCTTATGGCGATCACATGCCGAAGGTACAGTATCATGAATCGACAATGATTCGTCGGGCCGGTCCTTGTATAGTGCTTCTCGGCCCGCCGCTATCCGTCGTTTGTCCTTAGTTTCTCCATAGCCCGCCCTTTTATGCCAGCGCAGGCTACCATGATGAACAAGCTAACCCTCCTTCCTTGAGTTTTCACTACCCTCTTAAGCTCTGTCAAAATGTCGTCTAACCTAGCTAAGCTCAATGTTTTAATGTGTAAGTTCATCACCTCTATGACCTATCATATATCTGTGATGAGGTTAAACTTACGAGATTAGGCGGTACGGTAAGCACTCGTCTACTTTCGTTGGACATTATCTTTGAAAGATGTACGCAATTAGGGAGAGTACACCACGGGCTGGACTGGCTCAGGCGCATCAAAATCCGACAAGAAGGTTGGTAATTATCGCGTTATTCCTATGAAACCATGATCCTGATTATCTGTCGTAGATCGGTGTATGTTCACTGTATTTTCTCGTGTATTCCTTGGAACGACATGTGTCGCTTCGTAAATTTAGGTCGTTGGCCTGACTTTATTTGATCTGCGGAGATTGGGCAAGGTATACCCACAAGGGAATCATTTTACTCTTTCAAAGCTAATCAGAAATTCCAAGGTTGACCATCTCGGCATGGTTGGCGTCAACGGTGGCAAGTTCCCTGCCATCCGCCAACATTTGGCTGAGAACATAGGCGGTGTTTACAAGGACATGGATCTATCGTAAGTTATCAAGAGGTTCTAAATTGAGATTCAGCCATCTTATTGATGGCAATTATAGCTTTGATGCCTATCCTGAGGAAGGCAAAGTTGATCCTGAAGCCTGTACGACAAGCCACTAGAACTCTGCGTCCCCCAGTTCCTAATAATGCCATAACCAGACAAAGACGCTATTGACAAACTGTCACCTGGAGACGCGGTTATAATATTTACGCCAGATAGTGAAGTAATCTGCATTGCAACTAGGCCTTAGTCCTCAGAAGTTGTTGCAGGTACGCATTACCCAATTGCGATCTATGCTATCAAGAAAGGCATCCATGTCCTCGTGACAAAACCTGCAACCCAACTACTCTCTCACCACAACGAACTCATCGACGCGGCCAGAGAGCACAACGTGGTCTGCTTCGTCGAGCACCACAAGCGGTACGACGTCTCTTCATCCGTGATAACGGTGCATACAATAGTCTCCATTGTACCAGGTTTGATCCAGTGTACAGCGATGCTAAAGCTCGAGCTGCGACACTGGGAGAGTTCAACTTCTTCAATGCGTGGATGAGCCAACCTAAAAGCCAACTGGAGACTTTCCGAGCATGGGCAGGGAAAGATTCGGACATAAGGTGAGATAGAACTTGACCCCACAACCTACTGATGCCGTGCTAAAAATTTGAAATGTTTAGCTACTACCTGTCTTCCCATCATATTGACATCTGCTGCTGGATTTTGCAGGATATTGCAGTCCCCACGGGAGTCGTCGCGAGCGCTGCTACGGGCATCGCAACAAGCGAGCCATATAACTGCGTTCCACAGACAGAAGATACAATTACACTTCTCGTCGATTGGCAGTCTATCAAGAGCCCTAAACATAAAGGCACCGGTGTATACACAGCTTCATGGACCGCACCGCTCAAGGCCGGAGTGCACTCTGCGCAACACTGGTATTATATGGGCGAAAAGGTGAGGGAAACCAGATTGATATGAACTGTATACTGATGTATGTTGCTTAGGGAGACATCACCGTTGATCAAGCCCACCGTGGTTATGACGTTACTGTTGACGAGACTGGGAAGACATGGTACAATCCATTCTAGTATGCCTTCTCTTCTAGACCCCCGTTGCATGGGTCTAATCTACTCTTTAGCATGAAATACTCTCCTTCAGAGAGCGGACATTTCGATGGACAACGAGGCTATGGCTACGTTTCTATTGAAAAGTTTATAGACGCGGCCCGCAGCGTGAATGCAGGTCTCACAAAGCCTGCTGATTACGATGCCCACGGACTTCCAACTATTGCTAACACGGTCTTGACGACTGCCATCCTGAATGCCGGCCGAATCAGCTTGGATGAGAAACGACCTGTTGGAATCAAGAAGGAGGGTGATCGCTGGATCCTTGAGTAAATGTATGGTCAAGTGCGGCCAACGGACAAGTAATACACCGCAGGGCATACGGAGGTGTCATCGGTGACGTTGAGTATTTATTTATGAATCGAATTATCTACTCAGAATTCCAAGTACGCGCTTTATGTCAATGTATCATTATGTTTAAAACCGTGTAATTTCTGATGGTCTTCTCTCTTCTCATCGCATCGCATCCGTGCACACGGCATATCCCTGGCATCTCTTACACCACCCCAGCGCCCCCATCAAGAAGAAGAGAAGCCCCCCTAGGTAATTGGAGGGGACTCCACAACAAAAGGGAAGGACAAGATTGGGGGCCCAGCTATTTCGTTATTATTTCTGATCTAAGATGAGCGCGCCGCGCAACACTCATGGGTCCATGCGTACATTAAAGTACCGGTCCTTCGTTCAGCATCGAAGTCCGAGTATCCCTGGCACGCTATTCGGCCAATCATATCCGGTAAGCACACGGGGTTTCCCTTTGTACTTTTGAGCCTGTTGCTTTCTTGTCGCACTTCGACGTGCCTAGCAAGTGGGTTCAAAAACCCACCCACGCATAATGAAAAAAAAGCGAAAAGAACAAGACGCAGTCTCCCATGCAATCATGATGTGCCTGAACGACGAGACTGAGTGTAAGGTAATAATTCAAGACCCTTCGGATCGCCCACTTGGTCCTATTTCGCCTGATTTGACACTTGGTATGCTGTGGGTAAGACTTCTAGGCTTGGTGTGTCATAAACCTCCGTGAGCGTCGATAAAGCCACGTATCACAACCGTCTGTTGGAATCTCAAAAGCAGGGATCTCAGCCTGGAAATTATCATAGGTTCGTAAAATCACAACTGGCGCAAGCCTTCTAAGGAGCGACTTTACCCTTCAGATGTACGTACAAGGGATGATGATCGTTATCGATACTCTGAGAAAGAAGCAGCACATTATTTCTTTGAATCTGATGATTGATTGCACGGATACGACAGTGATGACTGTATGTACTACGAGTGGTGTATTGCAACAATGACGAGAGTTCAGGAGAATGTGCAGGGTAAGGGGGTTGGAGAGAAATGTAATGTGCAGAGAAGTGCGGAAATGCGTGTGATAGTAAGAAAGTTTTGTACGGCGGACAGTTTGGTAGGGGGGAAATGGACACCAGCGGAAGCAAAAAAAAATATACTGCAAGACACCACTACAATCCGCCATCGGAGCGGCGTCTGGGGAAGAGTAAAAAGAATATAACATAAACTGAAAATAATAAGGTATAGTTAAGAACGAATGCGATTGTCGCTAGGGAGCTATAATGTGGCGGAAGGACTCGATCGCGGGGGGGAAGAAGAGGGGTAGTAATGCAAGAGAAAGGAAGAACAAGTGTAAATGAACAATTGCAAGGATGATGGGGAGACTGCATAGTGACCAAAAATTGCATTGAATGAGTGTAGTTACTTTGTGTTGACAACCAGAAATAAAAGGATGCAGATAGGATGTGCTGTTCGAGACAATGCCTCGGTACAAGAAAAGCTATATCGGCGGGTCCGGTAGCAGGCAGGGAACTGAAACAAAACTGTCCGTTGTTTGCAACGTCGATGTGGAATCATCGCGTACTAGGGATGATTAGAGGTGCCGTCCCTCCGAAATACATCTTTATACCGCTGTGTAGATGTGCGTGTAGATTGTAAGTCTGCCTTTAATAGGAGTGTGATGCCAGTGGAGAGAGAAGAGACTCTTGCAGGGAGGGGAATCGATGAATGCATGCATATTGCGAAAACAGAGAAAAAATTGCGGTTGTGTCGAGTTGACGTGGATGGTATTACATTTTGCGTTATTGTTTGCGTTTTAGTGGAAGAATCGCGCCTGTTTACTACGCCATCGTCCGAGGTGAGGCAACGTTCAAATTGTGGAGCGCAGGACGACCGAATGTAACGTAGTCATGCGGGAGGAATTCATCAGGCGTTGTTTCAGATCGAAGAGGCTTGATCACAGGCTCTATAGATGAATGCATGTTCTCCTTGTCGTCTGAAGAACAGTGTGTACTTGGGAAGAAATCGCTAGTTGATAATGGGCTCGTGGGTGTGACGGGCATATCGTCCGAAACATCCGAGAACGACGTGGTGGAACTCATTGGCGTACTAATGATGGAGGAGGCGGGCGAGCGCACAGGGGTGACCGGTAAAGGAGGATACGTCTGGCGGGCGAAACGACCGCCGTTGAGGTAATAATGAACCACAAACGTTGCAGCCTTGGAATAAAAGGCATACGAGTATTTGCGTACAAGAACCTCGGAGAGCTCGTTTACATGCTTGGCCAGACGATTATCGAGATACTCGACGACTTCAATGCATTCGTCCGTCTCTTCCCAGACGCGGCGAGGCTTGCCACATAGATACCGAGCCATAGTCAGTGCAGCAAGAGCAATCGTTGATGGGGCGTGCTTGACAAACTCGCGATAAAATAGAGTAATCTCCATCAAAAAGCGAGCCACATGCTGCACTTTGGGTTCTTCCATGATCGGGCCGCAACACATGAGACGCAGCCAAGCCTCAGCGGTAGGATGTCCCAAAGTCCACTGGATGGTAGACAAAACATGACCTTCCATTTGAATAAAAGCCGACTCATCGTAGGCTTCCTGGCAAACGGAAGCAAGTTCTTGGACGGTGGGCACACGGTCCTTGGCGTCCTCAAATTTTGCAGCGATCCAGAGAGCAGCACAACCGACAAGCTGATAATGCTTCACATAAACGATACGGCGTGAGACATATCGATCGATGATGTTGAGAGTCAGGTATAGAGTCTCTGGTCGGAGCCTAAACGCAAAGTGCACTTCGACGAGAAAGTCAACTAGGCAAGGACGCATATGCCAGCGAATCTCAGGTTGCTGATCCATAGATTGCAACGAGCACATCGTGTACCGCTATAGGTTGCACGAAAGTCTAAAGTTGAGCGAGACGGAAGACAAACGCAGGATTTACACAAAATATGACTGACCTCCATGTCGTGCATGTAATGGCGGATCTCTTCGCGGTACTCTTCCTCTATAAGGATTCCTTCTCGTCGGAGAGCTGCTATCTGTGCCTCGCGTTGCCGCTGTTGAATGAGAGCAGACTTTGCTGAGCGAGGAGTTTTACGAGGACCGTAGGCGGGAAGGAGAGGAGTTTTGCGAGGCTTTGCAACGCCATTTGGCGATGGACGCTTCTTGTGGTAGAGGAGAGAGTTGGAGTTGTTGCGTGCATGTCGGGTGGAGGATGTAGAAACGTCTTTCATGACGAGAGATAGTGGTTCAAAGTCAGGAGGACTATGAGCACAAGAATGAGCGATCATGGTGAAGCAGAGAGAAGAACAAGTTGAATCGTCGAGCGAAGATATAGGCGTGGACATGGTGGCCAGAGCGAACAAAGGCCACAGTGTCACGCTCGCTGGGCCGGGTGGCTTGGAACATATAAGCCAAACAATGGGCCACAGCGCACAGACCGGTCTACTTGAGTATAATAACATAAAGACTCACATGAGGCAGACCGTTGTTCATGCAACAACGGGGGGGGAAGGAGAAACTAGAGAAAGTCGTTGTCAGCGTTGATGGTCGTGGTCGTTCACGTCGAGGGGGAGTTGCTCGACGTTGAGTGTGAGGGGAAGAGAGCGAGACAAAAGACGAATTGTGGAATTATAAAATGTACCAAGAAAGGAAAGTACCGGGAGTGACGGGGGTCCACATCCGAATGCGGAAATATGAAGCAGGTGGCCGAAAACAAGGCTCGAAAAAGTGAAATGGTCAATTCACTCTCGAAGCCTATCACACTCCCGTAACCACCTTGATCATAGCCCCCGCACTTGTGCGACCACAGATGCAAATCTCAACAGTCTTTGCCCATATCCGGTCCCTGCCCCATCCCCTTGGCTCGGCCCGATCTCTCTCACGGTCCACGTTTCCCAACGTCCAGCTAAATGACGTAGATCTCACCTTTTCCACAAAGCCCTGGTACTAATCTACTGACTGTATTGTCAGTCAATCGTCTCTCGTCCATAGCAGATTCAATGCTCACCGTTGGCAACGAAGGGGGTGGGGACTATTACACCTTGAGATTTCTGTGTCGCAGCATTAAATTTCCCGAAATTCTCTCATGCATGACCGACGTACTCACCACAAGGTGGAAAGCGAACTTGGAGTATTAAAAAAAAATGAAGGGAGTATTTTGCTTTTTGAAAAGATTACGACGAGTCTTGCGATCAGGAGAGATGTAAACCAAAATGAATGACTGTGGTGAGGATAACTTGCTGGCGGCTTCTAGACGGGTTGCCACGAAAGACCAAGGACCAGGACGGAGGAGGAGAAAAAATCACAGAGCGCACTCGAAATTAACCGAGCGATTCACGGGTGGGCGGCCTTGAAACAGTGATGTGATCCAGTGAGCACCAAAGTCAAAAACCCGATGCTCGTCGAAAGACTGCACTGCGCAAAGCCGGCACAAAAGAGAGAGAGGAGAAAAAGAGGAGGGAGATGGTAGAAAGGTTGTCTCGGTTAACGACCAAGCAACTTTTCAAGGGCAAGAAGCAGATTATGCTCCTGCAGCAATGCGTTCAAGGCGTGGTTTAGTTCTCCTTTCTCTTTAGGACACCTTTGCAGGCTCACGACTTCGGCGATATTACACTCCCTTTTTTGCCCTACACGTTCCTTGCCTGCAGGCAGAAGAACTATCCAGATCACACCCATACTTTGGCTCACTTATGTAATGCCCACTGATGGCACCCAAGCCGGTTCTCAGGCGTCTCTAATCACTTTATCTCCTTTACTCTGCCGACACCCAAGTCTGGCCACCCAACGCAAGAACAGAATCATCATATTTTCACGTATTTTATCGGTAATTTCTGATCCTCGTTATTTTACAGTGGTTTCTGCGCCTTTACCGGCCCATCAGCAAGAGTTGATGGCCTCACGCACATCATCGCCACCTCCCACCATAGCTTGCACCCTCCCATCAGTCACACTTATCTGCGCCATCATGCGTGGAACGAATTTTCCTACTCACTTTCACAGGCTCAGACATAATTACCTACATGCTTCATTCAAAAAGAGGTGGGCTAGTCCTCTGTTCCGCATTTAACCGCCAGTCTAAAAAGTTACGAGCTAGACACACGTCGTCGTTGTGGATCCATATCTTAGCCTTATACTTGGGTATCATTCTGAGAACGTAGGGACCCAAACAGCCTATGTCGTGTGCATGTCAAAAATAATCCACCCCTTCCGTCAACATTTGACCTGTCCAACGCTTTTTCGTAGTCCAGCGCCTTTGCTCGCAATTTGTATTTCCCCGCACAACATAAGATCATCCAGGCACCCGACGAAAGCCGACAAGAACATACACATCAAAATGTATTTGACACCAGTCTTTGGTTTTCCGCGAGAGGCCACTTGACCAAAAGTGTCCACGCATTGACATAAAATCACCGGGTTGTTCACAGGCAGTGGAAAGCATCCCCAAGACTGGCTTAGACGCAGAAGTTCAAGAACGATAGAACGTTGGAGAGCGCTTGAAGCACTGATCATCGGTTATGTCTGGTGCCATCGATAAAGCTATTTAGGCCCTTCATTACTTTGGGTCGATGGGTAGGGTTCAAATGTTCACGGCTCACGGAAGAATTAGTCGATGCCGCGGACGAGAATATTAAAAGTGTCCGCACAGGGAGCCGCCGTTTTGAAAGCATAACCACCGCTGCCAAACATTTCGACGGTTCTTCTCACTGGGGGGCCGAGTGGAAAGTACCCAAGCAAGATCACCAGAAACTCAGGACGGCAACTTACCAGACAAATGGATTTGTGGATCCGTATGGTCATCAAAAGTGTTGATGTCGGATGCACAACATACTTATCTTCTAGACAGCGGTGGCGAACTATCCACAAGGCAACCCGGACTAAGCGTGGCAATAGAACGTTGCTCTATTATGTTTATTTGAGGCAATTTTAGACTTAATGTCTCGCGTAGAATCGTGGATGCTTGAGACCAAAGAGGAGGAGTCCATATGCTGGACGTGTGTGCAATGGAAACTGACATTTGCGGCCGAGACTTCGAATTCACAGATGGTAGAGTCTGGTAGGATTATCGATAGGTGAGTGCCGAATGGTGCATCTCAGGACAAGAATTGGAGGTGATGCATCGGGTGCAATCGTATCGGGGCCGCCCAGTGATCTGAGATACCGATGACCCAACAGGCTGGCGACCACAAAGTCTCTGTTCCGTTGGTACATTCCTTCCATTTTCAGGGGTCCCAATGTGGGTGCCTCGGCATATCCCTAAGTCGCACTAAATACAAATCGTTTGCAGTCCAGGGACTATAAGATGTTTTACTACTCGTCTGGATCTTGCACAGGAGATAGAATGGGTCCGACTACATCCTATGCAAACCTGTACATCGTACCTCTCACTGCGCCTTCAAGGCGCCTACTTGGCTTCAATATCACATTTATTCGCCATTTTTCCGAGCGTTCCACAGCGAACTGACCGGGCGCATTGCGCATCTCCCTTGTTCGATCGCTGGGCATTATCATTATCATATTCGAACCGGTAGGTTGCCAGCTGTCGGCCTAACCTCACTACATTTCACACAAAGTCACTGTACGTCTCCACTCGAACCTGGTGCAACGTTGCCTTTCAGATGGAACCATTGAAGGGTCCTCCGCACACCACCAGTATTTGCAAATATTAGCTGGTTATATGATCTCACCAATGATGCTGCGAGCCACTGGGACATACTGTATTTCTTTCAGGTAAAGGCAGATTCGTGGTGGTTCCGATTCGGACGTTGAAAAAAAGTCGAAATGATATCTGTATGATTTGTAGTGAAATATCGAACAGTCAGGTTAAGTAGGATATGCATCAGAAAGGGCCAGAGTGTAAGTCCGAAACACAAATTGCACGAAATACGAAAGATGAAGGGGGTTTACTCTCTGTTAGGGCCACCCATAAGAAGCGCCATGAGATCAGGATTCTGTGGATTGGTAGGGGGGAGACCCTGTTGTTGGAGATGAGCAGGCAAGCCTGGTGCCATGGGATGAGGCGGTAAAATTGGAGGTTGCTGCTGGCGTATTCCTAGTAGAGGCTGCATTTGTCCGGGTACTTGCTGAGGATTAAACCCGACGGCTCCTCTAACACCTCCGACGCCCATCAGTTGGGCTTGATTGGGGAGACGCATGTCCATATTATTAGGATGACCAAGTCCTATGGAGCTATGCGTCAAGCTATTCTGAATTGGCGAAGGCCCAGGAGGAACACGTATCGGAGGACCACCGAAACCGAGGTTATTTGAGCCGGGTATATTATTGAATGGTTGTTGAGGCAAACCATTATGCAATGCGCTCAATAAGCCTGCATTCTGCATATTCCCCATGCCGCTAAGGAACTGATTGGGTTCGTGAGGTGGTCTGCCACCCAAGTTGGCCAGACCTGGAGGCAATCGTTGGGCATTCTGGATCTGACTTTGGAGGGAAATAGGAGATGGGCCGCCACGGAATTGAGGTTGTTGTAAAGGCAAGCCCGCATTGCGACCAGGTTGTTGGGCAAACATAGGCACTTGAGCAGGGAACATGTGTTCTGGCCCGCGTTGCTGTGACGGCATCCGCTGTCTAGCAAAGTGCAGAGGATCGTCCATAGGGTCAGGGAACATCCCACCGTTGTCCTGGCCGCGAGGAGGAGCGGAGCGAAGTCCAGGAACCATTCCGTCGGGTACGAAGGATCGGTCATCGAGGCGACTGTCGTACAGAGATTCAAGTCGACTGTTCTGTAGAATTTGAGGTTGGTGTTGTAATTGGGGTTGAAGCATCTGCAGATTATTCTGAGCCTGCTGCTGCCCGAATGGCCCATTCCCGCTACTCATAGCCGGGAGTGGTTGATTGACACCATTCATTGAACGGCCCTAAAAACAAATCAGAGTTAACGGCATACTCGTTGTTGGCATTGAGATGCCCACCTGGATAGAGTTATTCAGCATGTTGAATATTTCCATCATGGCCCAATTATCGGTGTTTAAGTTGATGGGACTATTGCTGACAAGGTTCTCATCCGGCCTTGGAACCGGTTGCAGTCCCATCTGTGTGCCCATGGAGGGTTGAGCGCGTGCGATAGCAGGATCCCTACTTTTATTGCCATCGAAAAATTTGGCGAAGCGACTACCCTTGCTGGATGCTAGGGCAACATTGGCGGATGGATCTAATGCAGCATCAAGATGGGCGCCGTTCTCTGCAAGAGGCGGAGGTACACGTTCCGCTGACACACGTCGTAGCGACGAGTTGATCTGAGGTAAGTTAGCAGAGTCGTTTGTCTCTTGCAGCACAGAATTCGGACCGCTGAGTTCTTCAAATGGCGAGAAAGTGGGCTGAGGGCGAAATTCGGGTTTGGGCACTGGGCTTAAACTAGCAACATGTGGGCCTATCTGATGATTTGGCAGGATGGATGACGACTCTTGTGAGGAAGTGGGCAAAGGGGTTTGGGGTTTGGGGTTCGTCGCGGAGGGCGAGCGTGCACCGAAGGCGAGCAAGCGGGATCCAGGAGGAGGGTTAAGCTGATTAGAAGAGGCAGGAGACGGTTCAGCGAGAGGTTTTGCGGAAGAAGTTTGAGGTATGGGGAAAAGTCTGGAAGTAGGCTGTTTATTCTGGTCAGGTAAACCGGGGGGAGTAGATCTAGATGGCTCAAGAGGTGGGGTCGAGTTGGAAGCCGAGCTAGCTTGCGTCAGCATGCTCAGCAGTGCATTCGGGCCGTCTGCGACCGAAATATTGGTCGCTGTGCTCGATTTAAGAGCAACATTCGGCTTCTCTACATCTGCGAAATTTACTACTTCAGCTGGTCATCAGAGTGAATTGCATGGTAATCGTATAAACGATGGCCGTGCAAAAAAGTAAAAGAGTACTAAATGGACATACCAGTTGACGGGGGTGGAAGCACGGAGGACGCGGCCTTGATGGTATCTTCACCTTGACTAGTGGGCACTACAGTCTGTCCTTCAGCCTTCTTTTTCTTCTCCTCTTCCTGCTTCATGAGCATGCGGAACATTTGAATTTCATCAAGCCCATTCTGCGCGCCAGCTAACCCACTCTCTAGTGGTGCCTTTGAGGAGTCATCGCCTGCACTATGAGTCGCTGTCTTTTCCCTTTCCTGCTTCTCTTGTTTCTTCATGTCTTTCTTCCACGCCTGTATTTCGTCTAGTTCCCCTCCCTTGCCACTCAAGATTGCACCACTGGAGGGAGAAGGGATGTAAGTATCCATCCAGGCTGGTTCCTTCTCCTTCTCTCGCTCACGATCCCGGCGGTCATCCCTCTCCTTCTCATCGACGCCATTAGGCTTCCGATCACGAGGAAGCTGCCGCTTCCCTCTGCTATCATCCATACCAGGACGATATGAATCGTATTCACGGTGTGGCCGGTCTGCGCGGTCTCGGTCACGCTCACGATCGCGGCGGGTAGCCATCCTTTCTTCACGCTTACCATCGTCACGCCATCGTCGAGGGTCCTCATCTTTATCTAAGTCTCGGTCCAAATCTCGGTCACGGTCGCGTACAGCCCGATCACGGTCCCTGTCACGGCGCGCGGCCGAGGGATCTCGTCGAAGTCGAGAAGAATCACGTACACGAGACCGGGGACGTTCGCGGTCCTCCCGGTCTCTGCGAGTGGTGTCCGATCCTGGAGAAAAATTTGAGAAAAGGATAGCAAAGAATGTGAATCATTGAAGGCTTACTATCGTCTCTTGAAACCCGTTCACTGCCTATTCGAGGTGGTGAGGGATGGAGAAATAATAAAGAAGAGACAACGTACCTCGCCTCCAGTCATCGCCTTCACCTCGCCTTTTACCACTGTCGCGACCGTCTGTCCGCCTAGAAGTGGTGCTGCCTGATTGGCCAACCAACCTCGAGGTTCCTGCAGTAAGGTGTGGAGCGGTGTCTCGGTCCTTGTTACGAGCATTAGATCCAAGACGATCCCGGTCATACTTGTCTGAAAGCTAACGAGGAGTAAGAAAACGTTGACAAAATAAATAGAGGCAGTACACCAACATTTCTGAGGTGTTCATGCCCTTCCCTGTCCCTTGCATCTCTATCACGGTCTGTTGTTCTCGTGGATTGGTGCTTGAAATTACCCATTTGAGATGGCTGGGATAGTGCGGGACGGAAGGATGGCCTTGAAGTCGTTTCTAAGAGGTTTGACTCATTAACTGAATAGTGCAGTACTGTTCCGGGGTTCGCATACCATCCTCAAGCTCTCGCCTGAATCTGAATGATCACACTTCAGTTAGTGAATTGCGATGAGAACAAGGGTGCCATACCGTCGATCCCTAGCGCTATTGACGGTTAGAGAAGTCTCAGATTCTTTCTTATTGATGTTTTGTTCATTCTCAGTCCTGAAGGTCGAAATGAGTGCGAAATCATCAAGAATTGGCCTCGACTGAAACTAACCCAAACCAGTCTTTGAGGTCTGGCATGCCCTTGGGGGGCTGCACCAGAGGTGAACTATGCAAATACAGTATTTGGACTGGGGTATAAATCATCAGCGGACGTGAAAGAGCATCTTGTTTTGCTTTTTCGAGGTCTGTAGGGTCGGTTTGACTGGCTTCATCTTGCAAGGCCAGATTTGCTACCGAATTTGAGAGTTCTTGTACGAGTTTGGGTTGCTGTTCTGCTAGAGAGACGCCGGTATCTGAAGCGGCCATGAAAGAGTTGTTCTTGAAGTGAGGAGGGTCGGAAGGTGCGAGAACTTGTATGCGAGAAAGCCAGCAGGCGCAGACGTAGCGCGGAATTTGAAATGATCAATTGCTATACTCGTCAATCTTTTGATGGGCCATAATATATAATATGCACCAGCACCTCACTCTCAAACACTTCATCCTCAAACAACGCGCACTCAATCTATATCGCTATGCTATACGTGCAACAAGAGGTTTGATGCACATCCATTTGCACACTGATGTGCTACTGAGCCATTAGTTCAGGTATTCCTGATCCCATGGCCAGACGTGAGACCATTGCTTGGATTCGACATGACTTTGAAAAGAACAGACACCTCACAGATGTGGTACGCTCCTATATTACTTTAGTCATTCTTGTCATGACAGTGTTCCCAAGACCCTGATAGAGGACAAAATCAACGGAATGCGACGAGAACTCAAGCAAATACTTCCGGGAACTACCACCGTTGACAAGTTAGCCAAGATCGCATAAGATGCTTGCAAGCCTCAGCGAGTTGACTGATCTGTCTGAGTGCCGATGCTCTGGGGCAGCCATCTGGGAAAGTACATTGATTGGATAGGCAGTATTTTAAAGAAGACAACACACAGCTAACTGCTAGGTACCAGGGCGTACATTATAACATGCATGTCTGGTATACATGCAAAGTGCACGGTATGTAGGGTGCACATAGCATGATGTAGAAGAGTTTGGCATACCATCCTTCAGGCTTGATTACGGAGGACTAGAGATGGTGTCAACTTCGGCGGACAAAAGCTTTAAAGACAGAACGCACTAAGAATCACAGAGTCTCCCCTATAGTGGCATTTTCATACCATTAGAGTAGATGCAAAAAAGAATGGCGACGACATACCGCAAAAACATTTTACTGATAAATCGATCCTTGTTCACTGGCTTCTTATTCTTACCCTTAGGTAGTTCTGTCCACATCTAGCAAAGAATCAGATCAATGAGGATTTTCTACATACAACGATGATAAATATCAACTCACCTCCTTCACGTTTTCGAGGACCTATATCAATGAAAGCATTCCTAGTCAATAGACGGTTTAGGGTATACAAGATGATCAAATACCATGTTACTGTGACGATCGAATGCCTTCACGCGAGCCAGGAGTTTCTTGTTATTTCTCAGCGAGATAAGCACTTGTGTATGGTTGCGAACCGCCTGCTGCAACACTGACAATGGTCCTTGACTGATCTCGTGCTCTTCTAGTTGACGAAGTTGAGCCTCATCAAGCTCCGATTTTGGTACATGCACGTATTGACTACATAAACACAAAATCGACCAAAGATTAGGGACAATCCAAATCAGAACACGGAACGACTTGCCTCATCGTTCAACTTCACAGAAAATATGCGTTGCGTCGGATTTAGCGCCCATAGATGCTCTTCTATTGATTCGTGAGGGCGAAGACATTTGGTGCAAACACCCATTTCCAGATTCGGCTTATAGCAAAATTTCTGGTCTCCTGCCAAAGTCCTAAACCATGGGCCGTCTACGACAAAAGGGCAAGGCTGGTGCCGCAAAAGCATATGTCACACGTACTGCTGCAATAAAAAAGCTACAATGCTCTCTGGCTGATTTTCGAAGATTATGTATCTTGAAAGGTTAGTTTCGCTTCAGATAGATACTACACAACCACTCGCTGACATATTTCCAATAATCAGGCATATTTCCTCGTGAGCCTCGCAATCGCAAGAAGGCCAACAAGGGCTCTTCAGCACCTACATCCTTCTATTACACAAAGGATATCGCATACTTGGCTCATGAACCCATACTCAAAAAACTACGTGAGCACAAAGCTTTCGCAAAGAAGTTGTCGCGTGCACTCGGCAGAGGGGAATGGAGTAGTGCGAAGAGTCTGGAGGAGAACAAGCCTGTCTACCGGCTTGACCATATCATCAAAGAACGGTAGGTAATTGCAAAGCGGCTGCATACCATTGTTCTCAGTATTAGTATAGGTATCCGACATTTATTGATGCCTTGCGAGACATTGACGATGCTCTATGCATGGTGTTTTTATTCGCATCCCTACCCTCTAACTCTCGCCTTCCCCCCGAACTCATTGAGAACTGTGCCCGCCTCGCAGCTGAATGGCAGCTCTATATAATACATTTACGATCACTACGAAAAGCCTTTTTGTCCATAAAAGGTGTATATTATCAGGCTGAAGTCATGGATCAAACGGTTACTTGGCTGGTACCATACCAGTTCACCCAAAATGTGCGCTCATTCTTTAGATCAAGTCACTCTAGCTGATAGCCTAGTATAGATACCACCAGACGTAGATGTCCGGGTGATGCTGACATTCTTAGAGCTATACCAGACGCTACTAGGCTTCGTATTTTTCAAGCTCTACACTGATGCCGGCTTCGTCTACCCTCCACCACTAGACGTTAAAAAGGACGAGGGAGCCGCCGGAGTCGGCGCGTTTAACCTAGAAACTGTTACTCGAACGGCTCAAGCGTCGGCGCCTAAAACAGTAGTTGTCGCAAAGAAGGTCTCTGGAAGGGACGTTAGGCAAACCATCAAAAATATCGCAGCATCCTCTGAACAGGAAATGGAGGTCGACGCAGAGGTCGATGAAATGGCTAATGTCGAAATCGACGAAGTTTTTGTTCCCCATCCTTCAACATCCGACCCCCATTCTGCGACGTCACTTCCTACTCTACACTCGCTCTCAGCATTACCTCAGACGTTGCAAACATCACTTTTCTCTCCGTACACTTTTTGGTTATCTCGGGAAACTTCTCGGCCAATGTTTGAATTTTTGGTACGGTCGTTCGGTGGTCGGATAGGTTGGCCTTCATCATCTGGCAGTGGTTCTCCGTTTGGCGAGGACGATGAAACAATTACTCATGTTATAATTGACCGGCCGCTTGTGGAGAAGCCAAATGAAACTGCTGAGGACAGGCAGCGGAGATCCCGGCGTAAGTACGTACAGCCTCAGTGGGTGGTCGATTGCATCAACGCTGGTAAGATCTTACTCGAGGAGCCCTACTCCCAAGGTAAAACATTGCCACCTCATCTCAGTCCGTTTGGCGAGCGCGATGGTGCCTATGATCCCACAGCCGCAGTTGAAGGGGAGGCAGTAGAAGAAAGCGAGTCGGAGAGCGAAGCTGTCGACGTCGAGGGCGAAGAAGACGGGGAGGAAGACTCTAGTGCAGACAAGCGAGCGCTACGCGCAGCGGCCGAAGCAACTATGGATGATGCGGCTGCCCTTCGTGCCGCCGAGCTGGCTGCCGAAGTTGCTGGAGTGGATTATGACACGTTCGAGAAAGAGGTTAATAAGTCTCGCAAGAAGGCAAAGAAAGCGGCCGCCGAAGACAATGAGGTCAATGCGGAGCAGGATATGAATAAGATGTTGATGAGCAATAAGCAGAGGAAACTTTACGAGCGCATCAAGCATAGCCAAAATAGGAGAAATGCTGAGGTCAGTTTGTTGCTGTTTCTTGATGATTACTGCATTGAACTGACAAATATCACCCACAGCGTACGAAACTGGAGGAACGGAAAAAGAGCCTTATCAAGCAGAAAAAGCGTGAAACAAAGCTCAAGGCATAGCTCGCATATTAGTATTCCACCAGATAGCAGTACTTGTATTTATGTCAGTGTAGCTAAAGATGTTATGTCAGATCATATGATCTTGTCCCCCTTATGTCGATGTGATATTTATCAGTTATTCGACCCTTACGTTGAACCCACTTACCACTCCATATCCTTCACGCTCATTGCCCGGCACACAATCATCGTCCTTTGAATTGCCTTTGAATGGGATTTCTTCGCTGAAATTCCCGCCTAGAGTTCCCAGTAGCTCGTAGACCTCATATACGAGCATGGTAGGCCTCTTCAACCTTGGCAATAAAAGCTCGCCCAGTCGTCCAGCTACTGCTAGTGCTGAACCACTGAGTTCTGATTCTGCCGAATCCCTTGCACCACCACCGCCATACAAAGAGGCCCCAACCCCTTCGCTAGTCATGACGGAAATAACAACTACGACGGAAGTCATAACAACGACGCAAACCACGACGCACTTCTTTTCGTTACCTTTATGGCGCAAACGCGCGGCGCCAGCTTCTGTTCACGATCCAGCATCCGTTCACATGCAAGCTGACGAGAGTGGCTTTGTTAGCAGACCTGGCACAAACTCGCGTCTGCCCATTGTAGACAAGGCCTTACCTCCCACCCCGCCCAACGAACCACAACTCACCCCATTCCCCACGCAACTGCCAGAACAAGTTCAGCCAAACGGACTTACTAGTCATGCGTCACATCTAACCATATCTGATGAAGGAAGGAGGTCTCGGTCATCGTCTCGTCCGTCCAGTCCAGTACAACGGCCTCAATTAGAACCTAGGAAATCCACAACTGCTTTAGCACAAGCTGCATTAGGAGTTGGCCTACCAGCCATTATGCCGCAAGTGGCCGCATCTTCGTCGAAGTCTGACGCCAACACGGTAGCTTTACTCTCTACGCCTGTTCCCCAGAACAAACGCGCTGGAGTACGACGAGCAAAGAGTACCCACAAGATCAAAGAGAATACCCACCCCGATGTTCCATATGCTTCTGACAGCGAAACGTCCTTCCGTGCTCGCAATATTTCATTCACAGCGTCGTCTCTGTTGCCTTTTACTCCGGATGTCAAAGGGAAAGGGAAAGGGAAAGAGCGAGCGAGCGCAGAAGAAATAGTGTTCGCACAGTCTACGAAAACAATTACTCGGAGACCTTCATTCTGGTCTCGCAGGAAACAAACATCTACTAAGAGACCTCCAACCCGCGAACAATCTCCCGTAGAGTCCACTTCGCCAACTTTGCCAGTGCTGCCACCATTCTCACCATTCTCACTGGATGGTCGTATAACAACCTCCCCCGAGCCTCAGGATAAATGTAATCTCCATCGCCCTGCTATCTCACCAAATGGCCCAATGCGCAGGCGATCCATCTCTGTCACACCTCCAGCACCTGAGGCACCTAACAGATCTCGCGGACCTACATCTCCTCCTTCTCGCCGCCCTATGACTGCTGATTCCTGGACTACATCACCAACTCGCTCATCGTTCTTCATCACACAATCTCCAACCGTTGACTCACCATTGTCCAGCCCCCTGCTTGAGATTGAGCCTGGGTCTTCATTCCCGCTTAAGACGGACGCAACTACTCAACGCCGACCGCGTGCCCAAACAAATCCCCCAATCCTCCATCGATTATCCCTTAATTTATTCTCGCTTACTCCTTCAACCGGTCCTTCCCTCAACCAGTCACATTCTTCGCCCCTTGCTAGTGCTAGAGCATCCCCACGGCCATCACTCACTAAGCGTCCGGCTGACGTACCAAGACCGCAAGAAGACGAAGAATCTCCTGAGGTCTATCTGGCGCGTCTACGAGCTGCTGTTAGCAAGGCCGAAATTGCCGGCGTACTTGCTTCTAGGTGAATTTTCATCATTTTGTTACTTCTATAGCCATGATGACCCTATTCTGTGATATTTCAGCGCTGACCCATTTCATGTCCGAGCTCTACGCGCATATCTCGAAGAGTTCAATTTTATGGGTGACCCGCTAGATGTTGCTCTTCGGAAGCTCCTAATGGATGTTGGCCTGCCACGCGAAACGCAGCAGATTGATAGAGTGATGGAGGCATTTGCTGCACGGTATATGCATTGCAATCCTGATTTATACACATCTGAAGGTTGGTTACTTACGATATTCTTTGAATCTTCACCAACACATTTTCTAGATCATCCGTATATTCTAGCTTTCAGTCTCATTATGCTCCATACAGACGCGTTTAACAAGTCTAATAAGCGTAAGATGACTAAAGCAGATTATATCAAGAATACTCGGCTTCCAGGTGTCGCAGCTGAAGTACTTGATGTGAGTACCATTTTTAACTATCAGGTAAATATTGACCTCCTTCAAGTGTTTCTATGATAATATCGTTTTCGCTCCCTTCATATTTATTGAAGATCCTCTTGACGTCAATGGACAACGTGGCTTAGTCCCCGATGCCGCGACCAATCGTTTGTCCTCAGTCAGTACCCTGGCCACCGCAACGAATGGAATCACGACACCAACAAGCAGATCTAACAAAGTTGATCCTTATTTCCTCATCACAAATGTATGTTCCGTGGTGTAAGAGATACGGTTCAACATTACTAAATCATGGCTAGGATTCGCTTGATCCTCTGCGAGTTAGAGTCGAGTCGTACGTCCCGATGACTAACCCCTATTCATATGAAGGCACATCAGGACCTTGGGATACAGAAGAGTTGCGTCGTGCCTTCGCTAAGGCAAGCGTATTGGAAGTTGGAGTAGCCGATCCCCTCCGTTCATCTCCATTTTTTGGTCTCAGTGTGGGCGGCGCGCCTAGTCCACTGCTCGGCAACATGTCAGCCTTTCCAGAGGTGTTATTACCCTCAGGAAATGAAGTTTGGACTTTGAAAGTAGCTAAGGTTGCTTTGCTCAATCGTAAGGATGACCTGTTGTCTGGAGGCAAGAAAGCGATGAACCGCAAATGGCGTCCATGGAGCGTGATCCTTACAGGATCACAACTACTCTTCTTTAGGGACCCTTCCTGGGCTACTACACTGGTCGCACAGTCTGAAACGACGGACGGACAGATTATCTACCCTCATGCATCTATTTTCAAACCAGATGAGCTGTACTCCGTAAAAGACACTATTGCAGTTCATGACAAGTCGTACATCAAGGCAAGGCTTTCCGTTTTTTTTTTTGTAACGGTGTGCTGACATTGGAAACGTAGCGTCCATATACTCTTCGACTCGCCATGCCTGATGCACGTCAATTTCTCCTTCAAACCGACGATGAGCGTGAGCTGAATGCTTGGTTGTCACGTATCAATTATGCGAGTGCCTTTAAATCCGCGGGCGTTCGCATGCGACCACTTGGCATGTCAAATCGCGACGTTCAACTAGCTGGTGTAGCAGCTGCAACTTCCCATTTACATGACATGCAACACCAGAGTGCATCATCATCCACAAGGTCGCGTCAAAGTGGCGAAACCGTGTTACGTGATGTGGCGGCCTCACCCAATGGGGTTTCGCCCACCAAGCGTCCAAAGCGTAGCATGACCTTGATGAGTGATCGTTCCGACTTGGATATGGATGTACCGAGAGCTCCTGAAGTTGAAGGTGCAGACCAATTAAAAGCTACTTTCGATCAAGTCAAGGCAGAGCTTGCCGCAGGGCATCGGAAAGCCTCCGAGACCAATTATCCGCATTCCCCGATTGAAAGTCACGACTCTAGGACGTTCGCAACTAGCCAAAATCCACGGGTGCTTTCTCGGTCTCAAATCATCATGTTGAAGATTCGAGACCTAGACTCCAAAATCTCAGCTACACAAACTCAATTGGATGCAGACCTTCGATTCGTTCGTAACGTGGCGATACTTGCGCCCTTCCAGAAAGCAACCCGAGATCGCCTTGAGTTGGCAGTACAAGGCGTTACAAGGCGGGTGATGCAAGCACGGCTGGATATTGCCAGATTCTGTTGCCACAGGGATGTGCTCTCCGATGACCTGACTGCGGAAATGGAGGACTGGCAACGAACGAAGACGATGGCGATGAAGGCAGCCGCGGAAACATTGCGTAGCAAGACTGTTCCCCGTATGACACTTTCCTTCCATGATGAGGAAGAGGTACTTTCGCCAATACCTGTTGACAGCAAGTGGAGCTCGTCATCTACACACAGACCAGAGTCCTCCATTTGTGAGTCTTTCCATTCGGCCATTGATTTTGGGCCCGACTGGCCTTCATACGAAGATACGGGATCTTCAGGCTTATTGAGTACCTCACGTCTGTTCGACTCGCCTGGACGCCAAAGTTCGAGCTCATTACGATCTTTCTCAGCGCCGGAGTCGGAATCGTCGAGCAAGAGCTTGCCGGACCCCCCTTCCCCTGCAATCAGCCAACGTAGCTCACCAAACATCGCGTCGCCTCGCAGCAGTACTGATACTCATAATCATGAAAAGTTCTACACTGCCCATGAGACTCTCGCAGAAGAAGCTGAAGATTGGAACAAGACCAAATGTGCACAGCGTGTTTCTCTGGTCAGGTTACCCTCTGATCTTCGACTCTCTACTCTATTCGACAAACATCAACGGTCTCCCCGACCATCATGATAACTCTGCATTCGTTGCCTGACACCTAGCATAAGTGGACGTTCTAATCTTTGCATTTCGATTTATATCACGGCATAGCTATATCCTTTCCATTGGCAACATATTCTTATCTTCATCTGCTAGAGCTGTACGAAATGATTTGTCTTTAATTGAGGAGCAAAATGGAATTGGGTTATGGGACCATATCTTGCACCGGGTGATAGCTAGGTAACCGATTGGTCCCTGTCGCTAGGGTAGCAGAACATACAGAGGTTAGTGTACCTGATTCGCTCTTCAAGTTCACCACATTTCACCCGATGGATTCCCACCGTAAAATTCTCTGCCAAATGTTCATAAATGCCCCCTTACAAGTTCTCTCTGCACTTTCTACGGGCCCAATTTGCACCAGATACATACCGCTGGAACCGGAGTATTCCAAGTGCTTCACCCCGCTAAATAGGCCAACCCCTGTACGCCTCCCATCTACAACAGCCGTGTAACATGTATGATGAACAGCTAACATATCATATCCCCAGTTAGCTCCCCGTCGCTGATGGACCCGTCAATGCCATCAGGCCCCCACAAATCACGCAACAGTATCTCTGTTATGCTGCGTAAGATATCGCCAAGTGTATTTAACTGGGGGCAGTACGGCACCAATCAATCCTCCACAAGCGAAATTGCATTTTCTCCCAAAGGCACGCTACCCCAATCCAACGTGGTCGCGTTCCCATCGTCGTATAATCCCAGCAACCTATCTCTAAACTCACGTATGCCACTGCTTTCACAAGCTGTTGGATTGAACGCAAGCGCGTCGCAAAACGGGCAGAAGATACCTGAGACGGTAAATGACATGGACGCGGAGGAGAAGGCGAGGGCCGTGAAGAAGGCGAGGAAAATAAGTCGCGTCTTCGGGGAGGTTCCCGCAGCCAATACTACCGTACCCGCAGCAGAAGAAAGTATACCTAGGAAGGGCAGCGATGGCGGTAGAATGATAGTGGGCTCTTCCTTGTTCCCCACAAAGCGAAGAGCATCACTAGGATTTTTTCGACTACCGTCTGTCCAAGACTTTGGTGTACCGCGCGTAGTACGGCCTGCCACGACAGGTACTCCCCGATCTGCGCAATTCCCCACCAATCTACACGGAAGTAAGTATCAGCACTGTAATTATTTTGAAATACCTCTCAGACCGAGTCATTGACAGTTTCGAGTCGAAACACGAGTAGAGTTTCACTTGAATTAGATGCTAATTCAGAGGAATCAGAGGAGCCAGAGGAACCTCAAGCGATTCTGACCCCTCGGCAGACACGTCGCATGTCACTGGCCAAGCTTACTCGACATCTGGGCGAGAATATTCCTCCTGAATTGCTTTCTCCACCACCCATACCAGATACTCGCCTTTCTTCAGATGGATCGTTGCGGAGGTCCAACTACACTCGCAAAAGCCTCGACGTTACCTTCTTCGACCAGACCAACCGCAACCAGTCTGGACCTCTCGGCCCATCCAATAGTACACTGAAGCGGAGTAAATCCTTGTGGACGCGCAAGAAGTGTCAGACAAACGAATCTATGTTATCGTCTGATGATGCTTTCAAGCAGCGCTATCAGAATAGTTTTGGGAACGAGGAAGAGGTGAGGGAACGTTGTCGAGCCATAAAAGTCAAGCGAGTCAGGAAAATTACGCAAGTATGGTGCTCACTGTGATCATTCAGCTACCCGTAACTCATCACTTTATCAGTTGTTTGGCCAGGAGCCGCCGCCTGAATTCTTGCAAGCGATAGCAAATGATGCTGAAGGACGACTATTCGAAGTGGAAGAGGGTTGTAGGGATTCGATAGCAACCTTTATCTCACTGTCCAGGACGTATCTGCGGTCGACAACGCCATTGTCTCGGTCTCGGTCTCCCTCAGTAACAACCACAACATCAGAGGCGGGATTTATAACAGCACCTGAAGACGAAGAGAGACCATCAATAGCTGAGCGGAGAAGACCATCCACACCTCCATTTTTGAAGCTGGCTTCAGCGGAAGATCCTGTAGAAGATCGTCCAAACCACGCACGGCGTGCATCAATGTCGTCGATACAGTCATACATGCCGCCAACGTTCCGTGAACGTCGCTTGCGAGCTGCCAAGCTGACTCGTTTTTTTGGAGTCGAATACCAAAATATCTCTAATTCGATGCAACCTAGCCATGATCATCCTCACGACACGCCGGCCGTCGAAGTGGATATTAGAATTGCCACACCGAGCAAATTCTGGGGATTGTTTGAAGGCAGAGGTCAGGTGAAGGAAGTCGAGATCGGTGATGCAATAGGCAGGTTGAGGGATTTACGAGCAAGCTAGATCTCGGATATATGTTCTCCCGCATTATTTGATATATTTTCATACTGCAATGGAAGGTTTTTCAGTCATGTTATAGCTTCACAAAACGAATGAGAAGACTATGGCCCATCACGAATTCTCCAAAGGTATATAGTCAGGATTCATTTGCGCATGAGAAGATATACAGGATCGCCCAAAACAATACTTGTCATATGTCGGAATGATCCAGTGAGCGACATGAGCAGTCCACCAAACGAGGCGTATGCGGTGCTATAAATTCTCCAGGTGAGAGGTAGTGAAGCAAAAGGGTGACAGAGTAACACTGACACAACTTCACTTGTTCCGCCGTCAAACTTGTAGACCTGGAACGGGATTGAGTGGTAATACAGCAATTATGCGAGAATGAAGTGTACCTTTCCGTACATCACATAGTCGTAATCCTCTTCCAGCCCCCTACGGCCCTTGCCATCAGGTCTCCATACGTCTCGATCTTTATCATCGCCGTCCTCCCCATCAGCAGTTGCGTTAGCTGGACCTTCACCGCGTACGAGAGAAGAAGCAAGCGCTAATGCAAAGTTTTGATCCACACGCAAAGGGAACAGTTCTATGTTGTAGTCTAGTGTCAGGTCCATGTCATAGTTCTTGGAATGAGCGTATAGCCGTGAAACTAGCATCATGGAGTCGTAAATTCCGAGAAGGTAGCATGGACTCAAGTTAAAAACTAACGAACCTCGATCAAACTTCTTCCCCTCTTTATCAATGGCATTTATTGTGAATATATCATCGAATACTATGTTCGACGCCGCCGAAGTCATCGCAGAGTAGTCGCACTGAAAGGATCAAGTTCTCTGACAGTGAAGACTTGCATGCGCGGTCACATGTCCAGAAGTCACGCCTTCAGAATCACCAATCGATTTCTCGAGACTCGAGTCCATGAGCTCTTTACTTCCTAGTTCCTTTCTCCGCCACGCCCGTTGCTCATGGGAGACAAGGATGCCGTTTCGTCGATTAAAATCGACTGTCAGAGTCCTGACACCTCCCCGGGATGCACCTAGAGAGGCTCCTACTCCTCTCGCCTTTGTTTCTGCTAGCAATTGGGATCTATCATCGCGGAAACAGTGGGTTCCATCGTTTTCACGCAATCCACTCTTTCCTCAGGATGCATAAACTTGGCCAGGATGAGTGATGTTGCAATCCACTTAGCTGGCAAAGGCTTTACATGCATTGATTGTGACCTTTGCCTACCGGATTCCTGGGCAATCTTGAACAACTCCCAGTCTTTGTTGGGGCATTTCGAGTCCGGTGGGTTGCAAGTCGTGGCTATCACTCTATTATCCATACTAAAACAGATGGCTTCAGAGTTTCTCTCCTGTCTTTCTCGTTACTCTTCTTCGCCTTTCCCTCCTATCATCTTTGCAAGGTCAGCTGGGACTCTCATAGCGCAGACGTACATATCTTCAAATCGAGCTTCTGGTCTATTTCTTATATCGCCACCACCTTCCAACAACCATGTCCCCAGCCATCTCCTTCCGACTCCTCTAGAAGAGTTCACTTACGAGATGAAATTTCCCATTGCTATCACAGGGACTCCGGACGAGATGGAAGCTGTGGAGCAACATCGTGACTTGAAAACAGGATATGTTAGTGTATATCTTGATGAGGTCATGGATGAAAGTTCCATTTTCGAGACCGCACAGATGTGGCTAGATGAACTAGGCGTATAAATACTCCATATATGAAGCATGACCATTCTACAGGATTGAGATAGAGCATTCCACTAAAATTAGCATATAGTATAATGTGCGCGAGCGTGCAGAGTTCGAGGATGCAACTCGTATGCATGGACCGTACCGGGGGTCACAGATGCGAAAACGGGTTTCGTACAACTATATATGTATCGCCTAAGGAAATGGGACGACCGACACGCACGACTACCATGCATCATCTTCCGCTAATTCCTTCTTGATCTCTTGTCGGACTTCGGCTACACTTGACAAGCCTGGTAGGACCACTTTCCATGTGGCTCGAGAAGCAAGCACCCGTCGTACTTGATGTTGTATCAATTCGTGTAGCTTTGGGACGTTAGCCAATTTCGCACGGCTTCCCATTAATGATGTCGTTGTGAGGTCTAGAGTGAAGTCCGGTGAGACGGTCATTGTGAGAACCGGTGTTGCTGTCGATGGCGACGGTGGTGATATTACAATCTTCATGAGAATATCAGCACCGTAATATGAAATTAACCGCATAGTCCTACTTACTGATGATTTGAATAAGGAAAGCGATATAGTTAATGTTACAGGGAGCCGAGCAAATGAAGGCATGGGATAGTTAAATAGATAAGAGGTCGAGAGTGAGATGGATATATTATCGGTGTATGTGACGTCGAACTCCGTTTCCTATAGTTTATAGCTTCAATGAAACGTACATGTTAGTAAAGGCAGCGAACATACTGAGAGTGGTTCCAGTGTTTTCTGACGCTTGATGATAGAACCATGTATTCGTGGTGCTGATACCCCAAGGTCTACTGAATGAACTTGAATATAGTCCTGTATTGTATATGGATTGAGACGGCATGCGAAGTGGACTGGACACCTGAGACGTACGAGGAAGCCCGCCGGCCGTATTCTGTTAGCATAATCCTCCACGCGCTTGCGCGCGATCTCATCGCCCTCGGGGCCTGGCATATCATCTCGAAGTTTTGAGCGGTATACATCTGCTATCTATTTCCCCATTCAAGCCTCTTGAGAAGACGTAGATGACAGGTATACCCACTTGCTGAAGAAGCATATTCAGCCATTCGGCCGACTCTGCACCATTTTCAGGGGTTTCCTCTTCCTTGGAATGAGAAGGAATTTTTCGGTTACGCAATGATATGTTATTACCATCTGCTCGGGGGTGGTATGTCGAGGTCTCGAAGGGATATTCGGTCGAATCCAGGAATAAGTACTTCAGAACCAATATCAGCAGCACCAAGATCGAGAATTGGCCAAGTATGAGACCCTGGGTGAACGTAGGCTGCAACGAGAAAACATAATTGCCCGCCATGGTTCATGAAGAGGCGAGCAGATTTAGACACTCGTTTCAGACGCGAATTCAGCTGATTTCAAGCGCACACGCTCAGAAGTCCGGCTTTTGAATGGACGCCGGATGCGTGATAAGATCGTCAACCCACAATTATAAATATCACATCTTCAACAATGCCCACAACCAGCAATCAATTCCATGCGTATGTTTCCTGGCCAACCGCTCCTCTGACTCACTCTCTGGTGCTCAAGGCCCTCGAATCTCTGGGTAGAATAGTTGAAATTACATCCACGCCTCCGAGCACCTTTACCAAATTATTGCAATGGTCTACCTACGACGATATCGATCACGAACTAACTCACAGACAGCCGCAGAGCGTCATCTCATCTTCCTACACTATTAGAAAGGCACTCATACGAAAGCACTTTCTATCACGATGCATCCACTCGTATCTGGTCAAACACCCGGAGACATTACTGAAGTATCACACTCCTCGTACTTGGGATCTAGACATATCATTTGCGGATGAGTTGGATGAAAAATGGGCCGATGAGCTCTGGGACTTGGGTCAGGAAATAGATAATCATCAAAACAAGTGGTGGATCTTGAAACCTGGTATGGCGGACCGTGGAATGGGTATCAGACTGTTCAGCAGTAAAGACGCGTTACAAGCCATCTTCGAAGACTTCGAAAGTGATTCGGATGCTGAGGAGGTTGAGGAGGCGGATACAAGTACAGCAGTCGTCACCTCGCAATTAAGGCATTTTGTCATACAGGTACTCAGAATTATCCGCACGTTAATCACAATGAACTGGATTGTCTGCGCTAGGAATATCTCCCTCATCCCCTTCTCTTGGATCCTTATGAAGTTCCGTTGGATGGCTTGTCCCGGCCTAGTGAACTTCACGGTTACAAAGTCAGCTTCCCTGTCCTCAAGCCAACCATTTTACAGACAATGCCCTTATAGTTTCACCTAAGAGCATATTGCGTGTGTTCCGGTTCTTTGAAGGTTTTCCTCTACACTCATATACTGGCCCTATTTGCCGCTCGATCGTATGTCTTTCCACCTGAGGGACACGAGGTGGATTTGACCTCTCATCTCACAAATACCTCGTTACAAAAACGGCGCGGAGAGGAAGGCGTCCGACTACTTGAAGAGCTACAAGGGTGTAGTGTCCTATCCGACACGCGAGATGTCTTGGGCCGTAAACTCACGGACGATGACATTGCTTCCATCGTGGATCAAATAGCCAATGTCTTGGCAGAAACATTCAGGGCTGCTCTTGAAAACCCGGTTCACTTCCAGGTACAGTTTTTTACCTATCCCCAAATACACTCCCTCAACCATCCCTGAAAGCCCATGCCAAATGCCTTCGAACTATATGGCGTTGATTTTCTCGTGTCGCATGTGTCTGACTTCAAAGTGCAGCTCCTGGAAATCAACGCCGAGCCGGCCATTGAGCTAACTGGTCCACGCCTAGCCTGGATTCTTGAAGATTTGTTTGTTGGTACTGCAAAAATTTGTGTAGAGCCATCACTCTCAGAAGACGCGAAGCGCGAACAAGATAGCTGGGTTGTTGGAGAAACAAGACATGCATTCATGAAGTGTCTGGACCAAGATACTCGGGGAAGCTGGTAAAAACACGAACGTCAACGTGTAAACTGAAATTACATATAGGTTTTACTTGACAAAAAAATACCAAACCAAATGGTGGTCTATACGGGCGATGACCTTCTGAATCAGGCTTTACGTTTACTCCTAGTTAATGCTTTGCACGCTTAGGTGTATAACTATCCCACTCCCTTTCCTTACGTTTACCTTTCGCGTCTGCATTTACCAGTAGGGCTCGCGCAAGCTTTTCATCATATGCGATACACTGCAGTGCGACGCAAGTAACTCCGAGGGCGTTGACTGCGTACATGTTTTCGACCATATCTCGCACGAATGGTGGAACAAACTGCGGTTGAGGTATAGTCTGCTTTTGTATCATTTGTATGTCCTTTGCCCATAATCAGTACATTCTCGATGACTCGGGTATCATGCGTGGGACTCACTGATTTAGCCAAGGCCCTCACCAATTCTGCATTCAAGGTGTTGATATGCACGCACCGGTATCGACCCAGATATAGCCAACCATTCCCGGTTTCAGAAAAGACCTCTTTGCTTCCTCCAAGCTTCCAGCCTGTAGGAAACGCCGACCATCCGTTTTTAACCCTTTTCGTAGTATCGTAAGAGTGGCTAGCACAACAGATCACAAGCCGCTGAATTTCGCCTTTAGACTGTCTGAAGAGACAATGAGTTTTTCTTAGCAGGAAATACTCGTCTGGTGTACTATGTAGTTGCAACTGATTGGTGTCATGAAGTTTCGTTTCGTTCCTATGGGAGACGTACCGCAAGTTCTGAAGATGGAATTAAACCTCATGAATTCATCATACAAAGGAACGTTTTACCTTACAAACGCGTTGTACACTGGATTGTTGTGCAATAGGCACGGAGTGATAGTCAGGTTGACCGGAGATCCTGTCTACGGAGCCTTTGTCTTGGAGCCACTTCATAGGATCGAATACCTGGAAAATACCCATGTATTGCGGGGTAAAGAGGGCTTGACAAGACATACCTGAAGATCACTCTCCGCCTTTTCCAGTTTTTGCACTATTCCCTCCAAGTGACCCTCCGTCAACACTAATTTGTTCGTCGTCTCCTTCATATTGTTCTCCGTCGTTGCCAATTTCTCTGCTAGTTCCTTGAGATCAGTCTCCGTTATTGCTGTGTAAACTGCTTCTTTGAAATTGGCTTCCGCAATTTCTTTCTGCTTTATTGCTTCTTCACATTCTTCTTCTATCACCTCAGACTTTTTCAAAAGTGTGCTGGATGCCTACGAGTCGTCAGTGGAAATATGGAGAATGGAAATCCCACATACTAGTCGCAGCTCGCGGTTTGTCTGTTTCATCGTTTTATATTTCTTCTTAAGTAATTCATGCTTGGCTCCCAAGGACTCCTGTGTAAATTTGCGTGTTTCGTTAATGTATTATGACCATGATTACTGAGATCTTACATTTGCTATCCTCAGTTCTTGCTGTTTGATTAGGCCATCTGCCAGTTGAATATTCAGGTCGTCCAAGTTCTGACTATAGTTAGAAGCATGCTGCAAAAGTAGAGGAACTAGTGTAAAGACTTACAGCTTCGAGTCTGGCGATGGTGGACCTCTGATCAAGTTCACATCCCAAAGCTTCCCTTCGCACTTCTGTTTTCTGGAACTCTGCAAGTGAAGCTTGGAGATACTCTATTTCGGCCTTTAAATGCTTGTTCTCCGTCAAAAGGACCTCTGAAGACTGTAATGCAGTACGAGTCGCACTTGCGTTAGAGGGCCTTGAGGAGCGATCCTGTCAACGACCATTAGCGGACAGAGATCGAGAAGAGCACCGAGGCTAACTTCGTCAAGCTGTGCTTTAATGGCACTGAGCTCCTTCCCTAGCAGTTCTAGAATTTCCGTCATCAGTACTCAGTGTTGGTCAGACTCTAAGTCAATAAGAACTCGGCCGGCGTGAATGATCGCGCAAAGGGGCTAGTCAGGGGCTAGTCAGGGGTTGTTGAACTTCGCACAACACATACAGTAGTATCCTAGATACATCGATGGAGTCTCAAGATATTTCAAGTACGACTGGGTTCAGTGCCACCTATACAGCCCAACCGCTGGGCATTACGATCAAGTGCTTGGCACGCTTGCTTGGCCCTGCTTCGCGAGTCTCCCCAGCACCTCTTTTTCCATGCTTGGCTTGAACAGGAGCTTGCTGTATGAGGGCTTGTTCCAGTTCTTGATTATATCCGACACACTGTAACGCAATGCAGGTAATACCAAGAGCGTTGGCTGCATACATGCTAGCAATCAGACTGTATAGAGACGAGGAACCGAATTTTGGAGGAACTGTCTGCCTTCGAATCATGCGCATATCCTTTGATCATGGTCAATACCGACTTGATGCATTCCTCTACAAGATACTAACTGATTTCGATACCAACGATCCAAGCAACTCTGTATTCAGCAACTCGATATAGTGGCATCTGTATCGACCTAGATACAGCCAACCGCTGCCGAGTTTGTAGAATACGTCTTTCACATGTCCTATTTCCCATCCAGTGGGGAAGCTGGTCCATGCTTGTTGTGGGCTATAACTGTTACTCGGGAAGCAGATCACAAGACGCTGGATCTCAGTTTCAGATTGTCTGAGAAAACAGGAATCATCCAGACGGAAGTCTCCATCAGGTGCGCTACGAAATTTTATCATTTTGAATCAAATCGTTATGACCACTATGAAAATTCTCCAAGCATGAGCAACTCACCGTAATCGCTGAAGGTTTTGATGAGCAAAGATTAGACAGTGTTAGACGACATGGGAAACGGTTTACATCACTATATCCCTTGATGGAAGGGAGATTCGGCATAGCACGATAGTCAGGTTGACCAGGGACAGTATCCAGAGAGCGCTCTGCAAGCCACTTAGTCGGGTTGAATGTTCGAGAGGTCACCTAGAAACAATCATGAGCTTCTGCCATCTAAGTGATACTCGTATTACGATACCCCGAACTGACAACCTGTCTTCCTTAATCTCTGAGTTGCTTCATCGCATTCTCTCTCAGCAGTCTCGAGCTCTTCTGAAAGTGTACCTGATGCCTACTAACCGTCAGCTGGGACACGAAGGTTAGGAAGTAACATACAGCCCGAAAGTCTTCGTTTTGCAGCTGAATTGTACTATACTCTTCCTGGAGGGCTGTATATTTGGCCTCCAATGATTCCTACACGATATTTGCGTTGTGGCGTCAACACACTATCATTGGCGTGAAACTTACATTGGCCGTTATCAGTTCTTGCTTTGCGGCTAAGGCATCAGCAAGCTGAGAATTCAAGTCACTCAAGGCCTGATGGAGGTCATCAAATGAGAGTGGCGAGGAAAAGTCACTGAACCTACTGCCTCGAGCTTTGTAATGGTAGATTTGTGCTCAGGCTCAGACTGCTCTTCTGGTTTAGTTTTCTGAGACGCTTCGAGCGAAGATTGAAGAGTCTCTAATTGGGCTTTCAGGTTTCGGTTCTCTATGGACAGGGCATCTGGTGATGTGCTGGGCGTCGGGGTGGCATTAGTAATTCTCAGCGAACGTTCCTGTGAAATTGATTTGAGATTGAAACAATAGGAATGAGGAGTTGATACTAACCTCTGCAAGCTGACTCTTGGTAGCTTTGAGTTCCTGCCCTAACAGCCTGATCACTTCCTTGGTCAACTCTGGATCAAATTCAACGTCCATATTGACGACGCTGCGTTGAAGAATTACGTTACGCGTGAAGCCAAGTTAAGCTTGAAGCTTGAGCTTGAGGCCTAAGGCCTAAGGCCTTAAGGGGCCGACCAGGGGATCGTAACACAGACAAACACCTCTCTGCTTTCTCCATGTCGTCGACCTCCTCGAATGCAGGGCCACTCACTCCTTCTCGTAAACGCTCAAAGTGGGATACGAATGACGAGGATGATGTGGAATCAATTCAGCCGCAGCCCATAAAACGTCGTGCCAAATCCAGGCCGACCGATGGCAATCCCTCCATACATGATCAATCTCCTGTAGCACGTACAACAATACGGCCATCTCACAGTAGTTATGTACCACCACGGACGCATCATCCACCAATAATTCCCTCTCGCTCCGTCTATTCGTATGAGCGCCTCAACCAGATTGAAGAAGGTTCATATGGTGTTGTCTTCCGAGCCAGAGATAAACAAACGGGAGACATCGTCGCATTGAAGAAGCTCAAACTAGACGAGGAAAAAAATGGGTTTCCTATAACTGCTTTACGAGAAATCAACGCCCTGATGACCTGTCGACATGAGAACGTCGTCGGAATACGTGAAGTGGTTGTCGGTGATACACTCACTCAGTACGTAGTCATTACCGTGTTACAATGTATGTATATGCAATATGACTATTCGTGATATTGGAAACCAAGAGTATTCGTCGTGATGGATTTCATCGAACACGATCTCAAGTCCCTCCTCACCTTAATGCCTGCACCATTCCTTCAATCTGAAATCAAAACTTTGATGTTGCAACTTTTATCAGCTGTCCGTCATTGCCACAACAATTGGATTCTCCATAGGGACTTGAAAACGAGTAATCTCTTGATGAATAATAGAGGGACCATTAAAGTTGCGGATTTCGGTCTCGCACGAAGGTATGGTGATCCGGTAGGGGTAGGAGGTATGACCCAGCTAGTTGTTACGCTCTGGTACAGGTGTGTTTCGCCGTCATCACCGCTTACTCTGGCTAAATCGTTACACAGAGCCCCAGAGATTCTCCTCGGGGCAAAGACCTACTCCACTGCGATAGACATGTGGTCTGTGGGCTGCATATTCGCGGAACTCATCCTTAAAGAGCCGCTATTTCAAGCAAAAGGCGAGCTCGAACTCTTGTCGATGATTTTCAAACTACTAGGTCCTCCGACGAATAGCTCTTGGCCTGACTATTCTTCTCTCCCCCTTGCTAAGACAATATCTCTACCATCTCCACAACCACCCCAGTTCAGACAGAAGTTCCCATACCTGACTTCGGCTGGTATAAATCTAATGATGAGCTTACTGACGTATGATCCCGAAAGGAGGATTGCTGCTGATGAAGCATTGCAACACCCGTATTTCAGGTTATTTATCCTCTAGGCAGATTCTATGCGCAAACTGACTGAATCGTATCAGCGAACCTCCCCTACCGAAACATCCAGACCTCTTCGGTTCCTTCCCTTCAGCTGCTGCCGGTGAAAAGTACGTGTTACTACACGAACATGGACCCCTCATAAACATTCTCAACTTGCAAAATAGGAAACGCAAAGTGTTCGAAAGTCCATCTGCGCCAGCCAGGGCAGCGGATTATAAACTACTTACAGAGTTCGACATGGTATAGCACGTAAAACAAAAAGCCCACAGTTCATATTGTAGTTAGCCCTAACATAGTCGTAATGCAAGAACAAGATGCGTGTTATACCATTTACTCCTCCTCAGGAAACGATGCTTGCAATAGCTCCCTCATTTTCTGGAAACGAGATCTCGTTCGCTCCATTTCCCCAAATTTGTCGTAATATTCCTTAACTTCCTCCACTGTGAACCTGAAATCGCTAGCAATTTGCAGTAAATTTTGATCGACTACGTGAACTGCGGCATTCGCGCCCATTCGCTGCAAAAATTCACTTCAGAAGTAGTCAGTAAATGTTAAGAAATGCGAAGAACAAAGTCACCCGTCTCTTGGCTTCTTCGAAGGACCAGCCTCTGCAGGCTCATCTGTTGCCTTTCTCTTACCCCAAGCGGGTGGCGGAGCACTACCTATCTTGACAGCCCATTCAGGATCATCCTCTATCTCGTCCATCTCCTCCTCGGCAGGACTCCGCCGTATGGGTCCAGTAGCTGCCATCGTACCACTCGCCATCAACAGCTCTGCGCCTGGTAACGCGAATTCCATGTGAAGAGACCCCTCTTGATTGATTGATGGTCCCTCTTCATAAGCAGCAGACATCATCCCCGATATTTCCGCTTCAGAATTGGAGTTCTTGATTCCACGCTTCTTTCTAACGCGTTTGGGCTTTTCTGTTCGGCGGACGTAGCCATATTGTCCTTGTTCGCCTTGCGTAGGTTTTGTCTGGTCAACTATAGCTTGAATCTGGACATCGAGTCGGGTAGAATTCTTCTTGTATCGTTCGCGCCATGATTGCCAGGTATGCCGCTTCACCCACCCGTACTCCGGATCATTGCTCTAGATATAGATGTCCACAGATCAATAACTGGAAGATCGTATGCACGGCAAAGGCGGTATATTTACCAAGTCCACGAGCTGCTGGTACAGCCGATTACCAGTCCGCCCACCAGTTTGCTTAAACGGTATCTTCGTAGCTATCCACTGACATAAGTGTTCCTCGTCTTCTTCTGTGAACTGCGTTCGTCTATATGCAATCACGACTTGTCAGACAAACCATGTGAACAAGTAACAAGTGTGCCTAGAGACATACTCTTCACCGGCCCGCCGTCCTCCGGGATTCTTGTATACAAGCGGGGTGTATATGACTGCGTTCTTCTCGATACATTTCCTCACCCATAAATACGATTCAATATATTTATCCGGAACACCTTGATTGAGCTTCACGAGATGTTGAAATACTTCCGTATTAGGGTCCGCCAGAATGACACGTGCGGACTGCATTGAGCCAGTGGGATCGCCACCAGAGTGCTAATTCGCACATACGGCACACACAACATGTTCAATGAGAGATACAATACTAAATATATGAAAAGGGGGGATAGCTCACCATAATACGTTGTGCCAACGCAGTCCGTGCATTCGGGTTCGCTATACTCGCATGGATGTGCATCTTGATCGGTTCTCCGTTCTCTACGAATATCTGCTTGAGCAACATCCCGCTAACTTTGCATGCCTCCACATAAGTATATGGAACGAAATGGCGATCAGGTCTGTCTGGGCTGGTCCAGCATAGTCGTAGTCGTTCAGCTTCAGTTGTACCAGGCTGTATGAGTATGTATCCCTGACGTGGAACTTTGGTTTCGACTCTGCCTCCAAGAGACTACGACGCAATAGATTTCACAAGTTATACGAAACGTTACCTGCGTGTAGGACTTACGGTGATCGTCTCACACAAGTCTGCTTGCACTTCCTGTGGTAAATCCTTTTGGATGAAAAATTTGACAGCCAAACCATTGGCGTCTTGAAGTATGGGCTATATAATTCATTTCAGTGATAACCAGCTCCGTAATGCATTCAAATGACGGAGCGTTTACCATGACTTGGGGTGACCACTGTGAATGCGACTGAAACCCGAGATTAAGGTTGAGGTCAAGGCAAATTAGGGTCCCGAGCAACAAAGGTTAGGGTTTGTAGTCGTTGATCACGTGATATAGCCGCATATATCAAGTTGAGTTCTAATTCATCATTGACAACATTTCTGAGGGCAATCTTATTTATTGGTATGATAAGTAGACGAAGACGAAGAACACAGGTCTAGAGGATATGTCTATTCCAGCACTTTTCCAGGATTCATAATTCCCCGAGGGTCGAGTAGCTGTTTGATCTGTTTCATGAGCGCAATGCTGACTTCGTTCTTCGAGTAATGTAGTGCATGGGTCTTCATAGCGCCGATGCCGTGTTCGGCGGATATTGAGCCACGATGAGACGCTTGGATATATTGAGCTAAATCGCGAACAACGGCGATGGTTACTCACCGACGATCTCATACACAAAAGGTTCCAATGCATTTTGTATCTCCTCCGTGTATTGATCGGCAATAACGTTTAGGTGGAGGTTCCCTATGTACGCGTGAAGGTATGGTAAGCGATGGCAACGGATACGAGGAGGGCACTGACCGTCGCCCACATGTCCGTATCCGATGACATGCTTAACAGCTTTGTCATGTAACAGCCCTTTGGACCTCAGGTGTTCCCGGGTTGTATCAACGACTTCCTTGAATGTAGATAACGGGACAGAGATATCATATTTATAGGCCTTGCCTTCCTTGGAGACAGCCTCTGTAACGCCTTCTCGTAACGACCAGAGGGAGGTGAACTGGGCCGGTGATTGTGAGAGAACTCCGTTGTTTATGAGCGGCTCGTCGGCAGAGAGTAAGGACTCGAGTAAATCGTTCAATTTCTATACGCCGCTCATTGGATAATCTTGAAGGATGGAGGATAGTAAATACAAACCTCTTCGTCATGCTCTCGTCGCCCTCCGCTCGTTTCGACAAGAACAAAACATTGTGCTCCGGCAACTTGGTCGTCCGTCAGGCCCCTGCCTTGTCCGTGCTTGACAGCTAGATCATATGCTGTGCGATCAATGAACTCAAAAGCCGAGAGGATCTCTGAAAGTTGCCGCTTGACTTCCTTGTACAACGGAAGGACATTGTCAAAATGAGGCAAAGCGAGGATGACGTTGTTGGATGCTTGTGGCGCTGGAGGGGTGAGTATGGAAACACCAGTAATTATTCCGAGAGTGCCCTCAGCACCGATGAAGAGTTGTTTTAGATCATAACCTAAGGATGCGTCCGGTAATCAAGGCTTGATAACTATGAAGACAACAATAGATTTACCGGTGTTGTCTTTCCGTAATGAAGTGAGCTGATCGAGAATAGTTCCGTCTGGCAGAACTACTTCGATACCAAGCACTGAGCCATGGAGCGAACCATAACGCAAGAGACGAAGGCCACCGGCATTAGTGGCAACATTGCCTCCTATTTGGCAACTTAAGGGAGAATGATGTGTTACGCGAATTATTGCAGCAGACATGGCAACAAGGCATACCTGCCCTTTGCCCCTAAGTCTAGAGGCATGATATGATGATGTGGGGCAACGTAGTCAGTCAAAGATTGTAGGATGCAGCCGGCGTCAGCAACCAAGATGCCTACAATGACATACCGTCAATACTATAAGAGGAGAATAGAAGGAAGCAGTGAATGACCGGATACAGGATCGAATGATCGTACTTTGTTCATGTTCGCAAGGCTGACGATGAGTTCATCATGTATTGGAACACTGCCGCCGACCAAGCCGGTATTACCACCCTGAGGAACAATGCCTATCCGCCTTTCCCAACACCATTTGACGATCTCACTAACTTCTTGCGTGGACCGAGGTTTGAGAACGGTCGATGATTTGCCATGGTATTTGCCCATCCAGTCATTATTATATTGCTCTAGCTCTGAGGGGTCAGTTGAGGATGGAGGTAAGGTGGAGAGAATTGAGGAAGGAGATAGGAAATTGGCAAAGTGTGAAATGTCGTGCTCGGACACGGAGTTGAGATTGGTGGTTGCAGCGCAATGATGCCACCGCAGTGTATTTCGAGAAAGGCAACGAGGGAGGCAACGAGTTAGTGAAAGCATGGTATAAAGTTGTTGTTGGTGACTCTGGAAACGAAGAACACAAGTTGAGTACTCGGTGAAGACATCGAGAAGAGAATGCGTGTGGCGTGGGATGAGTTTGAAGGGGGCAGTTTGTCAGAAACTGTTACAGAGTCAATCCACTCTTCACCCACACACATGTCCAGCTGAAATTCCTCCCTCAGGACCGTCGACAAGGGCCCTTTTCTTCGTTCGCCATCAACTTAATCACGCCAGCATCTTTTCATACATAATCTCTTGTTCGTTGCCAGCTTAACCACCTTTTCTCCATATTTCACCGTTTACTTGAATGGTTCATTCCGACGACGCTGAGGATCAGTGGTGCGATGCCCCAGAAACTCTCGATGATCATCAATTCGACAACTCGTCACGAGCTGTCCAGGAAGTCGAGCTCAATAACCAGGACGACCCAGATGTAACTATCCAAGCTGTTAAAATCTCTCCCAATGTACAGGACAAGATCAACCAAAGCCCAATGCTGGATTCTTCGAGGGGCCCTTCCTTATCTACACCGCCGGGTGAGCCCGCGTCCGACGCTGCCAGTGCACATAGTCTACCTGTTGTACATGTTACTGAGCCCGAAAACACTCCCGCTCGCCGCCCTTCCACTGTGACCAGTCGAGTTCCTCCTAGCACGAGTCCAGCACCACCTCCTTCGCCTTCCGCTCGCAGTAATGTATCATCTACTATGTCGGCTCAGCAGCGAAGACATCGCCATCGTTCAGCAATTGAAGTATGATGCATAAGTATTTGGGTATTTTCGGATGCTGATTTCATGCCACAGGTTCGGGCGTCCAATAGACTATCTGGGTTTTTCACAAACCTCATTCATCGTCGAGAACATACACCTACGTCGAGTGCGACTGGCACTGTAAGGGAAGAAGCTACATCCTCTCCAGCCCCGCGAACTACCTCACAATCGAACACGCCTTCGCGTGCGTCTTCTCCCCTCCCACCTGCGAGACCTGTCACTCCACCCCCACAACTCTCACCTCCGACCTTACAAGAGCTTGGGCTCTCCTTATCTGTTCTCACTCAAGATTTGTCTCCGTCTCACTTCAGCACTTCGCCTTGGAGTGGAACGTTTTTGGCTCCTCATTATTTATTACTTTGTCATGCCCAAGGTTTAGATGTACTCCCGCTTCAGTCTCCTCCTGCACCTCAACCCTACGCCCTTGTACGGCGAGTGAGCTTCAAGAGTGTAGTAGTCATGGAGCAGCGTGGGGTCCTTGTGGCTATAGCTGGCCGACGGGATGGCGTCAGAGTATATGCTCTGGAGGAAGTGAAGAAGGCTGTTGAATGGAGAATAGAAGTGGAGATCCGCCGGGAACGTGAACGTTTACGGAGGGAACAGGCTCGGAAGGTCACCTTGGGTAGTATCGATGTTGTTGCCCTAGGAGGCACTCGGGACTCTGGGGATAAACCACGGAAAGCTAGTTTATCCACGCCTCCGTTGAGTGACTCTATCATCCGGGGTAAGCTCAGCCGCAAGAGTTCCCATGGTTCATCTGTTGCTCCTTCCCTAACGCCTCCGTCTGTCCCCCCGCCTACACCTCTTATTCCCCGTCGACCAACTACCCGTTCTAAAAAACGACCACAGACAAATCCCACCTCGCCTACAATAGAGAACGATTCTCCGGAACCTTCCGGCCATCCACCTCCTTATGTACATGCTTCTGAGACTGTTTCTAATGACGCTCCCAGGTTAAGGCCATCGGCGTCCGTGATTTCCTTACAAGCTCGCTCACGCAGTGGTTCTGTGTCCAACGTTCTAGCAGTGGCACCATTTTCACGTCGCAATACCAATGCCAGTCGAAGGTCACGCGACCCAGATGCAAAGCCCGACAGAGAGGAGTCCAGTGACGACGAAGCTATTAATGTCGTGGCTGCTGGGAGCAGTGGGAGTCAAGCTTTGGATGAGCGTACAAGTACTATACATAACAACTCTTCTTCAGTGGCAGGCGTTCCTCAACCTCCATCCGTCGATCGAACTTCGTCATCTACAACACACCGAAATCGCAATCGACCGGCTAACTTGGATCTCAGCCTTTCACGCCACAATGGAAACATTCCGCCGCCAGAACCTTCCCCAGCGCCTACGTTGTTGACTTTACGGCAGGCACTATCTCACTCTCCATCCACCAGAAATGCGAGGTTGCCTCCTGAATCTTCTGAACAACCAATTACTAATGCTGAAGAGGAAGATGACGATGATGATGTTGAGGGTGAAATAAGTCTTGCTCAGGCGCTATTCGAGAGTCGGTTACCTGAACTACCTCCGCTCGGTTCAACTCGGCCTCAACAACCTATCCTTATCGCATCGTCGCACCCCATAGCAACTGGCGATGATGAACCGTCCAGTCCACGCACATCCGATGCCCACTCTTCCCTCTTGTCTAGGCCTGATCCCGAGCCATCCGCGAATCGGCGTCGTCGTTGGTCACTCATGCTTGGACCCTCTCGTCCAGCACCTCCCTCTTCAACATCAATCCCTGCTTTAGCACCTTCACCATCACTTACTGAACGTGATACTCGCCATTCTCCCTCATCATCTTCGCTTGACGCACGATTACGTCAGTCGTCTGCTAGCACACCCTCCACTACGCCTCTAATGTCCGCAACCCCACCACTGCCCACGTCTAGTTCAAGCTCGCCGCAATCGTCGAATACACGTTCGCGATTTATTCCTCGGATTATCAGCAACGCACTACATGGCAGGCGGTCAGGGGACCAGACTGCCTCGGAAGTACCCAAGACACTGGAGGCTGAAGCATTGAGGAAAGCAGTCAATACCCCAATGTCACCGCATGTTCCGCCCCCGAAGCTGGAATACGTTAAGCTTCCCGGTACGAAAGGTGCTAGAACGATCAAGGCTGTGGAAACCGCAAAGAAAAGGTGAGCACGCCAATACGCCCGTGTGTACAGACGTAAAATCTTACGCTTCATCCTAAGTTTCCTGGCTATTCTTTGTGGAGAGAATGGCGAGAAGGTCGAGCTTTTTGCCGGCACATATCGAACTGCACTTGGACTTTCCCGTACTTTCATCCTTCCCGACTCGCCTCGTTCGCTTGAACTCCAGCTTCAAGGTGATGATTTAGTTGAAGTCTTCCTGGTATTCTCGCAAAACGTGTTCGGTCTTGAGCCTGCAACTGTTCGAGTACGCGAGGTTCGGATAGGACGAGCAGAGCGTAGAGCAGCTCGCAGGCGAGCTCGAGAGTTAAGGAATGGTGATGGAAGCTCGACTAACGATGCTAACGAACCCGACGTACCGCCGGATGAAGATACCAACGTCAACGTAAATATTGGGGTCTCAGTTACAGTGAACAACGATACTCCGACGTCCGACGCGTCGCCCTTGGTGGCTAGTCAACACCCAGATGATCAACAAACTCCGAGCGAACCACCAATGTCATCGGCGCAAGCCCATGCAGAAGAGGTGGTGGCTCTTGCTACCGCTCAGATGGGCCCATACACGACATTCCAGCAGTTGTCATTTACACCGAAATTCCCTCTTGCCTCAATTGCAGATGACTATGTCATCCCACCTACATACCCAGATTTCCTCAATTACCGACAAGAGTATGAGCCAGAGGTAAATGGAAGTAGTACTACGGATTTGTCGCAAGTCCAGTTCTCGCCTCCAGGCCTTCCAGTACCTGCTCCATCAGCTCCCTCGAAGTGGTATTACCGGGACCCGAAGGACGTTGTACATGGTTAGTCTAACGCTGAATGTCACATACTCTCTTTTTGACACGGTTTTCAGGTCCATGGAAGGCTTCATTGATGCAAGCTTGGTACAAAGATGGCTTATTGCCTCCGGACCTACCCGTCAGAAGGGAAGAAGACACCGAATATATGTTGTTGAAGGAGCTGAGGTTGCAATGCATCGATCCCACTCAACCTTTCCATACATCTCGGCCGACGATTTCTACTTCTGCAAGGAGGGCAAACACAGACAGGCCTCTCCTACCTCCAATATCCCTCCTGGCCCAGCCACGACATTTTGGACCACCAGCTCTATTTTTTTCATCTCGCGGTGGTCACAGTACGGCGATTGTCGATAATCGTGGGCGATCCGTTCTGAAAGGACGGTTCATGTGGAGTGTCGACGATGATGACGACTCGTCCCTGGCCTTGTCAGGTCGAATGGGAGACATCAAACGACTAGAGGCATTCGACGTGAAGGACCGATCCGTCCTGGTGGCTATGCGACAAGGTGGGCTAGAAGTGGTCGACCTTGGTGATGCATTGTTGAGGCCGGGCGATGAATCGCGGACGACGATACCCAACTTCGATCCTCCTCCCTCAAACGTCAACAGACGTGGACCATTTGTGTGGAAAATTGGAATGCCTGTCGCCTCTTCACCCAATCACTCAACCGTCCTCTCGTCGAAAATTAAATCAAGCCACAGCCACATCATCCCCGGCAAACGACAAACCTCATCCCATACTAAATCCCCTGCAGGCAGGACCGAATTCTCCGTGAATGACCCAGACAGTGAATCACACGAGGAAATGCTGTTTCTTGGACGAAAAGAAGACGAAATTTACATCTGTGAACGCAATTCGGGTACTTTTAGGATTTTACGACTTTGTCCCTCTTAAACATGACTTTCTCTTCCACTTCCTGGCTTCAATTCGTGATCATCCCATCATGGACTCAACCCCCATCGCATAAATATTATTATACTGCCTTACAATATATACTTAATCGTCGTATGCTGTAGCCTTTGCAACTCACTCAAAGAATATCTTTAGAAATCTAATAATCAGGCCAGGTTTAATGAGCTCCACGAGGTAAGATTTTAACCGAGATTACAGCCACTAGATCTTTCCTATATCCCACAGCTTGGGCGTGTTCTCACAACCTTGCTTTGAGCTTCTGCACCCTCTTTCTTAATTCTGTCTTCAATATCTTACCGGTGGATGTTTTCTGAGGAATAAGAGTAAGTGAGATATGTCGTGAGCAATGCAGTTGAGATATAGACGCACAGGCAGATCTGGTACGACTTCAACCCATTCTGGGCAAGCAAAGCCTGGGAGACGAGCTTTGGCGTGGCGTTTGAGGTCACTTTCAAATTCACGATGCCGTCCAGCCCACTTGTCCGCATGCTGTGGATGCAGAATGACAAAGGCCATGGGACGCTCACCCCACTTAGGATGCTCGCGTGCTACAACGGAGACTTCGAGAATATGCGGATGGCTTGCAAGTTCTGTTCAGTAACCATATTCAATAAGGTAAACAGGAATTGCTTGTCAGACCCGACCTTGTTCAATTGCTAGGCTGGATGCATTCTAGCGAACGGTAGTCTTAGTCGAAGTAGAACATTGCAATGTAGATTGTACCAACCTCGCCACCTGAGATGATTATGTCTTTGCTTCGGTCCATTATGGAAACAGCACCGTCAGGATGCATTACAGCAAGATCGCCCGTATTGAAACTCCCTCCGCGGAAAGCTTTTCTCGTTGCTTCAGTATCATTGAAATACTAAAATTCATGAGTACTGTGACGCAGCTAACTTGATCTTGGCCAGACGCACCTCCTTCATCACGATATTTCCGCGAGTAACAATTTCGCCGATAGTCTTTCCATCCTTGGGCACATCGACGAGCTCAACTTTGTCGAGGGGTTCTTCAGGATTAGGAGGATATACAACACGCACGTCTGCTGCGGTGGCGAAATTGTGGCCTTGTCGAGCCATGAGCTTTGATCTGGCCTCAAGAGATAGGGATTGCCATTCAGGCTGGTCGTAGCAGCGAGTGAATGGGCCGTATGTCTAAGTATGGGACGTCAATAATCGCTGCGGTCAAAGTGTTTGTACAGATGATGTCCACGGACCTCACTGGGGGTCATTCATTTAGTTAGATCGGGAAGAATGAGCTATTAAGAACGTACGTCAATCCGTAAACGTGAACAGGTTTGATCCCTTTCTTCTCGAGCTCGCCTATTAGGTGGGCGGTGGGTGCAGCACCAGCGATAATAGCCGTAATATGTCGATCGAGCTTCTTTGCCTTCGGATCATTCACAATACCGATCTAGGGTAAGGCCAGTGTTAAGATCGGTATATTATCAGGCGGAACATGATGCGTACTTGCACAGTTGGTGCGCCACAGTAATGGGTGACGCCCGAGTGAAGGAAATGATTCCATATCAGTGAATAATTCACTGTCCTCAGGGTAATCTAAAGCGAACATACAGTTATGTTCATCTATCAGTGGGCAGAAGTGCCGATCACATACCTGTGTTGCAAAAGCAAAGACATTTGCCCAGGGATATGTCCAACCTGCTGCATGGAACATGGGCAATATCCTAAGGACATATTAGCGTCTTGTGCCGTTCCAATGGAAGGTATTATACCAAAGGTAAGTTGAACTACGGTTGATTCTGGAGGCCGGACGTTCATAACATATCAATCGAAAAGTAAGCGGCATGATACCCACTGGCCCTCGAATGCATTAGCTATGGCAGCCAAGTACGACCCTGCGCAGAGCCCCGATGGGATGAGTCGTCAAATACTTTCTTTCGTAAATAAATAAAACCCACCCCTTAAAGTGGTGATGACACCCTTTGGCTAATACATAGTTAGAATGGGAGATTTATTCATGTACGAAAGTCGTATTTTTGAGAATACTCACACGACCCGTGGTGCCAGACCTGGGAATCAAAGTCAGCTTAAATGTAACGGGACTTAGTAAGGGACCCACGTATAACACAGAACTGCTGGGGCGTTCTCATCTTCCTCCATTTCCAGCCCTGGCCAGCCTCGTTCCCCACTAAATTCCCTGCCCTTAGTTAGGAACTGTTCGTACGGGTCATCCATCCTGCCTGTGTCTTTGGAGACAATAATCGGGACTTTAGTCCGTTGGATCAAGTGAAGATACTCGTAATCGCATAATATGAGCTTCGAGCCACTGTGCTGAAGTATATATTCCACTTCCGACGGTTTGAGCCGAGTGTTTATCGGTGTAAGCACTCCCCGGGCAGCGAGAACACCCCAGTGAGCATCTTTGATAGGATATTAGACAGAGACTAGATAACATTGAGAGAATTTAACCTGCTATTAAAGGACTGGGAGGTAGATAATGAGAGAAATGTGAAGAGGATGGATTCATAGAACTAACGAATTGGGGGCTATGACCGCGACCCGATCCCCTGCCCTGATACCAGCTTGGATCAAGGCATACGCGAGATTCTGTACTCGCTGGCACCTAAAAAGATAGCCTCAAGGCATAAGCAAGCAACTAGTATGATGTGACACTCTACCACGAACCAGATGGCAAAAGTATAGAATACGGGATGGTCAACGTCTGGGTGAGCAATGGCCAGTTTATTCGGATAAATCTGAGCTGCACGAAGCAGAAACGCAAGCGGATTCTGTACTTTAAGTTAGTATATACCAGGAACATGTGGAACGAGATGCACACCAAGGGATGCAGGTGGACTGGGGTGTCCTTTGGGGTCACCTGCCTCAGAACGGCATTCTGCGGGGGCAAGCTTACAGGGGTTGGCTGGAATGCCTGGTAATCTGACGAAGAGGCTGGTAAAAAGATGTAAGTAGTACGCCGTGGAACAGACAACGAATACACATACAGAAAGACATGATGGTGGTTTGAGAGAAAGAGGCAAACGGGAATGCGGGGTTCAGTGACATCTCAATATACAGGGTCAGCATAATAGTGGCTACCATATATGGAAAGTGATCGGGAAGCCGGCGGTATGAAAATAGTCCCTCTGCCGACATGTATACAAGTATATCTATTGCGATGGCGGCAGCCGCTTCATCTTTACTTCTGACCACCACCATCTACCACCACACTCCCTTTCAAAATCTCACAGCCTATACCTCCATTGCTGGCCATTGGATCAATTCAATTTCTCAGAATGTTTCATTCTCGAGTTTTCATCATAGTTCTCGCTAGCACACTTGTACTTACACTCGGTCAGCCAACCTGGCCCGCCGTTCATCACGTTTCATACTTACGATATGTTTCATCCATAGCGGATCCCATAGATTGGGTCAATATCGATTATCTCACCCGGCAGCTACAGAACCCGCCCAATGGTGGTAGCTCCACAAAGTATGCTCAAAGGACTATTGTTCAGGATGCGGACTCAATTTCCAGGCAGGGGCCCTGGAGTCAGTTAATATCACACAACATACTTACATTTACTGATAAATTCGTTAATAGGCATCAATAGTGGAAACCATATTTTGCCTCCAAGTAAGGACAAGCATGATTACTTGAGCTGGGCACCCTAGTATGTCATTTCCTATAATGCCGCGCCCGATGGTTTTGAATACTTGTAGTCATTGGCCAGAATGCAATTGGTGTGGAAGCAGCGGCCGTAACCACCTCGCCCATGGAAATGACTCAACGTCTGACCCCAACGATACACCAGACGATGACTCTAGCCCTCAGGATGGACAGGACGACTACTCCGACCAAAATACGAGCGATCAGCCTGACGCGTTATGGTTAGGGTTGAATACAGCGCGCAGATCCCATCGTCTCATGAAAATCAGACGGCAGACCTCACGCTCGCACAGGGATATCCGTGACGCCAAGTACGCTGCAACCGACGAACCACCTACTTTTCCTCATGGCCAGATGCCTATAGGAGTTCCGGTAATGACGCCTACGCCGACTTTGGGCCTCACGTCGAATCCGACTGTACACTCACAATCGACTCGCTCTCCAACTGGCACTCCGGGCCCTGCATTCGCTCCAGCCAAGGGATGTACCCCCTCTCCAACCAAGAGCCTTGCACCAAGTGCGAGTGAGTGTGCTTTCGATCATCCTACAAACGGTCAGTTGATAAGATACACATAAATGATAGCTTGGACGACCTGCCCTTATGTAGTTCGTGACGGTAGAGTTAACCCAGATGTTCGTCAACTTGTCGGGCCTCCTGTGGTCCAGACTGTCTCTCAAGCTATCCTGTCCAACGCCGTGGCGTATGTGCTCACTGGATCTACTTCATATATTCAGAACACAGTCGATTTCCTGGAGACGTTCTTTCTGGATCAGGCGACTGCTATCAACCCCAATGTCAACTATGGCCAAATTGTGCGTGGTCCCGGGGCTCGTGGTCAAAAGGGTACGTTCACTGGTCCACTCGACCTCCGCGGAATCGTCAAAGTGGCAAATGCCGTCAAACTTCTGAAGGCTTTGAAGGCTCCGGAGTGGACCTTGTCTCTGGATCAAGCCATGCAAAACTGGGTTGCGCAATATACAGATTGGTTGAGGAATAGTGACATAGGTCAATGCACCGCAGGAAAACCAAAGTTGGTCGATCTCTTTGATGGCTGCCCTTGAGCTGATTTTTTGAGTTATGTAGCAACCACGTCTCTTTTTATGTCTCGCAGTTAGCCGCATTGCAGATCGTGGCTGGAAATTACCAGGCAGCAAACAAGACTCTATCGAACTTTTTCAAAGGTCCGTTCCTCGAACAGATTGCCAGTAATGGGGAACAACCTTGGGAAGCCGTCCGTACCCGGCCATATCATTACCGCTGTTTCAATTTAGAGGCTCTCATTGTGAGTCCAATGGCATACCTCGCTCGCTCACAATGGACACTCAACCTCACACAGACAAATGCAAAACTTGGTGATCAAGTTGGGGCGAATTTTTGGAGCGCAAAATCCAAGTATAAAACGACGATTCAGGATGCACTGGATCATCTTATGGAGCTCGATCCGGGGAAGGAAGATGGTACAGAAATTGTTCCACACGTTGCGGCAGTTGCGGCAGCCTATGGAGATCCATCCGGCAAGTATGCGAAGTTCATGAAGAAAGTACAGGAAGACTACAATCAAAGGCCGTTTTGGTATTTCGATCAAGCGGCTGCATTTCCAAATTCCCCTGCTGGGCGCGCTACGAAGAGTCGACGGTTTGCGCACACGACGGCGGAAAAAGACCCCGTGCGTTCAGGTAACGTACCAGTTACGAAGTTTGAATGCCCTAGTCCATTCCGTGAAGTTGAGAAAATCGAAATAGATAACGACATCTTCGTAACCTGCCCGGATATTAAATGCATGTTCGTTAGTTGCGGAAATGATGTAGCGAGAACATGAATACATACACCTTTTTAAAGATCGCACTGGCGCCGGCGGGGTGCGCGTCTAATGTCGGGTGGCGTAAGAGATCGAACAAATAAAGACAAGCGCAGCACTTTGATTGGAATTAACGAGCTGTCTCTCACCACCAACTCCATCACTTCTCCCTCATCTTCATTCACCCATGGCTGAAGCTGCTTCTGGCTCTGTTGACAAGTCTGTTCAAGTTAAACTAGTTCTTCTTGGTGAGTATCCTTCAAAGGCTCGGGCGACGAGGCTATCTTGCCAACCAAGACTAATGTCTGCGGTGACATGCGTCGCGAGCTGGCAATGTTCCTCCCACTGTATATTTCTCGTACGAAACGTTTTGACCCTTTATTCCAGGCGAAGCCGCGGTCGGCAAGTCATCAGTCGTTCTTCGATTTGTGAGGTGCTTGTTATTTTGTGCCTTGAATGTGACTCAAAGCCAGCGACATTCTAGGTTTCGAACGAATTTCAGGCGAACAAAGAGCCAACGATTGGTGCTGCATTCCTGACGCAGAAATGCCGACTCGAGGACCGTGTTTTGCGCTATGAAATTTGGGACACAGCGGGACAAGAGCGGTTCCATTCACTTGCTGTGCGTTGCATGATCATCTAGCAACGAATCAACCTGACATCTCTATATCGGTTAGCCCATGTATTACCGCAATGCTCAAGCAGCTGTTGTAGTATACGACGTGACGAAAGCTTCCAGTTTAGAAAAGGCCAAGTCATGGGTTAAGGAACTGCAGCGGCAAGCAAATCCCAACATCGTCATCGCCCTCGCTGGTAATAAAGTCGATCTCGTACAATCCCCCTCATCTTCGGCTAACCCCGCATCATCGTCTGAGTCTGAAGACGAGGCCGACGACGCTACTGCCACGCCGGGAGAGACACCGGCGTCGAGTGGTGGCGAACCCGAGAACCTGCGACAGGTGCCTAGGGAGGAGGCACAAGCATATGCCACAGAGGCTGGTCTATTATTCTTCGAAACGAGTGCCAAGACGGGTGAAGGCGTTGTCGAGCTGTTCACAGAAATTGGTATGTCACCCATTCCTTTTCGGTCATTCCTGTCCGCTAATGAGGAAACTCAGCTAAGAAGATCCCTATTGACCATATCCTTGCCTCAACTCGCGGTGGTGCTGGTCGACCGGGCGCAAACGGCAATCGGTCAGGCACACAAGAAGGCGGTGTTAACTTGGATGAGAATGCAGCGAAACCCAAGGATGCGTGCAATTGCTGATCCCAGCCTCTCTAGATCACCAGCTTTTTTTATGATGATTATGTTCATATTCATGGTGGCATCCTCTCCTGTTTATCATAATCTTCGGATGTCTTACGCATTGACTCCTTATCTATACCTGCACCCTTCCTTGTAATATGCTACGATATTTGACGTTTAAGGTTGAACGGTCTTTCGCTGCTGTGTGTCCTCAACCTATCGGCTAAAAGTCCTGTCATAGATCTAATCTACGTAAGGAGGCGGTCGCGTAACATGTTCTTGTCCTTGGGGTACACCTAGGTATGGAGGAGGGGCATGACCATGGGACTCTTCAGGCAATGCTGATGGTAACGGTGATGGGGAATGCAGTCTTGAGGCTTCTACTGCGGCATATCCAGGATGCATGGGAGGAGACGAGGGATGTGGAGGAGATGCTTGGCGAGAGAGCTCTGGGGATCTAAATTCCGAGTCTATTGATGGTGGCGGGTCAGAGGGGTCGTCCATAGCGGGAGGCGGAGGCGGAGGGTCTCTGCCGCGTGCAATTTCTTCATGTTGATCAAGCACCAAGCCAAGCACCTCCATGGCGTGTTCAGGTTCTCGGATGTCGGTTATCTCTGTTAAATTGGTGTCCCGAGATGCCATTTCGAGAGTCGGTGGAGGTGTTGCACCTCGCTGCAGATCTTCGGAGTGACCATCAAATTGTTGTGCAGCGGTGAAACCAAACTGCGATCCCTCTCCAACAATAACTGGAGCTATATTTGCCAGTTGCTCATCCTCGAGCTCATTATCAGGAAGAATGATTTCGCTCTCTGATTCCTGGAAAGTAGGTAACCGGTTGGATGTTGAAGCCTCCGCTGCAGATGGAAAAAAAGGTGGAGGTGCATCCCGCTCTTCGAATGGAGGTGGAGCACCACTTGGCAGCCCACTCGGCCCTGCTTCAGACCCGACATCGTAGTGAGGAGCGGAATCAGGCTCGTCAGCTCGGACTGTGCGCGCAGGCGGGCGGTCGTACTTTTTCTGGTACGCTTCTTCGACTGACTGCTCAACTTCTGGTAAAGGTGCAGGAGGTGGTAGTATTGTTACTGGTATAGATATGGTGGATACTCGCTCCGTCCGACTTGCCATATCCACAAAGGAGACATGGATATCTAAGCGGAATGATATGAAATGGAGGACTGTCGTCTGTGTGATGGCAGCACATTCGGTATCGCTTTCGAGAAGCCCATACTCTGTAGGAGGCAGGTCGACCTGGAAATCCGCCGGAGAGCCCGAAGGAGACGACTGGTGCAATATCAAACGCAGCTGCACGGCTCTTGAAGAATGGAAACGACAAGAAGCTCCTGAACGGCCTATCACTGTTCTATATGATGAACCAAAGAAAAACGGCGATTTGAGCACCTTCGATGACGAGCCTTCCCCGTGATCATCATCTGGCTTGTTGGTGGTGGCTGGCCTTTCACTGGGAAAGGCGGTGCGGTGATCCTCATCCTCATCAGTATCAGAATCGGAATCATCATCTTCACCATCATCTCTGCGGACTTGGATAATTCGTACGAGCTCTGCCATCACGTTTCTCAGTCTGAGACCCTCATCAACGATGAGTTCGCGCCTGGGGGGAGGTACCGTGATATAGACGGGTATAGGCTCGCCGACTTTGAAAGTCGATCGGGGTATTTCCACCTCGATGCGAGTAGGATCATCAAGTGAGTGGGTTTCAGGTGATACATTCAAGGAGTGGACATGAGTCGAGTATCGCTTCGTGTGTACAGTCAATGATTTCGTTATCGTTTGAGTAGAATTATCCAATGGTTGCAATGTAACAGTCAATGTATGAGAGAGTGCAGAATGTGCCGTCCGTATAGATTGGGGCGTGTCCGGAGTCAGCGGAATGGCGAAGAGAAAGCTCGATGGTAGTGGTGTCGGATTCGAGCGTGAATAAGAGTAGAGGACCACCTCCGAGAAGCCGAGCTCGATGTTACGGCCGTAAGCCGTCTCATTGCTGCTCAAAGACACAGACCTGCACAGAAGTGTCAATCGGTGGCGCGTAGCTGACACCGAACTAGCAAAGAGCAAAGCTCACAACTTATTCCAGGAATGTGGTTCTGCGCCCTTGATTTGCAGCTCGCCTTCAATAGCAGCTCGCTCGCCATCGGCACCAAGATAGCCCTTTTGGAAGTTTATGGTGTCGGCAGAGGGAATGATGAGAATCTGTGGTCCCGAATCTGTCGAATCTGTCAATGAATTATGATTAATTGTCGGGTCATTGTAGTCCTGCATATCTTGGGAATATACGGGCGGAGGTATTTCTGAGGCCATGACACGGTGGAGGTCGAAAGCAAAGATAAATCTACATCAATATTTGCAAGGAAAGCAGTATTATCGTGATCGTTGTGGGGTTACGAGCAGGGCTCGCTGAAATGCCAGTATCGCCGGCGGTAGTGATTGCAGTGCCACAAAGACCCAATGAGGCATTCTCACGAAAGATGCATACTCCGGTCGAAAACATATCATAAACGAGAAATACAGCAAATACATACACTTCATAAGAAGAATAGCCCAAAGTTGTACTGAGATACATGAATGTACTCCGTAAAAGGTGAGAATTCACTCAACGCGTGCCAGGCTTTCCAACTCAGCGAACATTACATCGTCCATGGTCACCTCACGCTGCATCAACATATCCCAAGCCACCGCCCGATATCCACCAAGTAGGCCGGTGCCCTTATCTGCCCCACTCTCCCCAATTTCACCATAGCCCATGCCAAATGATAGAGGAGGCAGGGAGGTCGACTTGGATGTGTCGAACGAGTCTTCACCATCATCCACAACTTTCATCGTCTCAATGGCGCGCCGAGCGCAGATAGCAAACCACGCCCGAGCCTCGTGTGAGCTCATCAGGAACTTTTGGATCATCCTGAACATAACACCGGTGAATCCTAATTTGCGGTCTGCTTTGACTTTTTGCTTGAGCTCCGGCGGAGAAAGGAAAGCCAAGGAGTAAAGGGCCATAATATTCTTCTCCAGATAGCTTAACCAAAGTTCCCGCGTCATCAATTGGAAGTCTGCGTCCACTACAGGTAGCCTGTGCACCAGCGATTCAAGCAGACGCCAAAGCCCAGCCTGTGAAACCGCTTTTGCGAAAAGTTGGCGATTTCCATCACTCTGGCTTATACGTGTCCACACTTCCAAAGCAACATCAGCGAGTGAGGGTGGCCGAAGTTGTGCATTGGGAGGAGTGCCAGCAATCTGCACACATGCCAGTGGAGATACAGCCTCCGTGGGATCGACAAGATATGAGGATATTAGCTGGAATACCCGATTGGCCATTCGAAGTGTCGTGTTTGACGGAGGCATTGTAGAGGAGAAATGGGTCATATAGGCTGTAGTGGTAAGCGTGTAAAGCGTGTCTTTGCGGACTGTCACCACATGCCCAAGGGAGAGCACGGGGGAGGCTGCGCGCAACGTCCCATCCGCCAAACGCTCTACAGAGCAAAGACGGAGCATGAGGTCAAGCAGTCGCTCATGTCGCGCCAGGTAATCCAAATTATCGGGAATAGATGTCAAATTACGGATGATGTTCATTACGGTGATGATAATACTGGCAGGACGTGGCCGAGGGCCTAACTTGGGGTCCTTGGCACCTTGGCGAGGATGTAGGACGGCGAACGGCTCAGACTCGGCTTCATGGTGAGCATTGAGGAGTTCGCGATGCGTGATAATGTCATGGTCGTTGATTTCCGCGGTATCCACCGTGTCGTCGAAGCCCAAGTCTTCTATGAGGTCAAGCAACTCATCCAAGAGTTCGGAACACTGGAAGATTGGAAATCCTGACCCGGGAGTTTGACCCCGCATAGTGGAGAGCAGAGTAAGCGTTGTCAGAGCGTAGGAAAGCTCATTCGACAGTCTTGAGCGAATGGACATGGTTAACGCCTCGATATCAACCGTGCCCCAATCATTGGGATCGCGCCAAGGACGTCGGTGTGGCAAATTGGCCATCTCCGTCTCGATAAACCTGAGGTCGCGCCCACCATAGCTATCGACTTCACGAGCTAAGGGGACGTATTCAATCTTTCTCCGCGACGGTTGAGTACGCGGTCGTGGTGGTATAGGCATAACAGGTGCCTGAGAGGAACTGGCGGCAGTTCCTGGGGGACCAACTGAGTTTCGATCCGAACTGGGTCCGACAGCCGACTAATCCTCACAGAGGAATGTAAGGTTAAATAGATCAGTCTCACAAAGTGTAGATGCACTTACGGAATTGGCTTCGGGCGGTTCTGACCCTGTTATGATGACAATCAATTCTTTGACGCCATTCAAGAAGGTAAACGATAAGAACTCTACCTGTTTTCTGCTTCGCTCTTTTGTTGTCCCCATCTTCAGAATCCAGCTTCCTTTTTAACCCTTGAGAATCTCCGTCGAGAACATTCACATCAGGAGTCTGCTGAGACCCGATATTTGCCAACGTTTCCGCAGATAAGGCAGAGGGTATTTTTGAAGGAGTAGTTTGACTAGGGGTTCGTAGACCCATGTTCTGGTTTGAGGAGGCTCCAATGGGCGTATGAGGCACTTGAGGAGTCTGAGGTACTTGAGGGCGCCCACCACCCGCAGATCCCGGAGGTTGTGCACCCGGCGTGGAGGGTGCCATCATACCCATCATGTTTTGTGCATTCGGACGAGGTGACATACCATGATTCGGTGGCATATGCTGTCCAGGAGCGCTCATTTGCCGAGCAGCTGCTAGCTGTGCCTTGCGCTGTTGATCTTTGATATTCATATTGTAGGCTTCTTCAAATGGATACAAAACTGCCAAATAATGTTGTCTCAGCAGCGAGGTGACAGAGGTTGCGCCATTCCCTTGAGCATGCGGGACATATTCTGGCAAGCCCAGTTGAGGTAAGAGCATACTCCATGAGTTATTTGAATTGACCTGAGTTAATATATCGTTACAGTTAATTCCAGCAGATGAGTGATATAAAGTATAAAGCTCCAACGCACAGTGGCATAACCCCCGAGCTGGTGAACCATGGACCATAGCCTCATTAAGTCGATATCCTTTCCCGCTATTCTGATCATCCCAATTTCGCTTATCATACCATCTAGGGACTGCCACTGCGTATTGCTGGGGTCATAAGGCGGGTTTGTTTGTATACCGGTGAGCTGCGGTGGTAAGGGTGTATTGCGTTTCTGATGAATACTTGCGAGGCCGTTTAAAAACTGCTGTCTCGATTTCATCATAGCCGCACGGGCGGCTGGATTGTTTTGCGACATGGCGTTAGGAGAGTCGAGGAAAGACGGGTTGACTGCCGAATTGGGCGTGATGTTTGGTAGAGCATGATTATTCGTCATATGGAGACCATTTTGAGGATGCATTACAGGCTGATTGTTGGAAAGAGGATCGTGACCGATAGAAGGGGTAGTCGGGCTATTAATTGTAGGAATTCCACCGAGATATGATCCCGAGTTTGTTCCGTTTGAAGGAAGCGACGTTGAGGGGACAGACGAGCGTCCGTTGATGATTCTGGCATGACTTGCGGCGCTGAGTGCAGCCATTTGCTTGGCGGCCTGAGAAGGATCCAAGTTGAAATAGCCGGATGAGGGATCGAAAGGGGGATTTGAAGGCATAAAGGAAGGGAGTGAGGGTTGGGTGGAGAACTGTTGATGGTGATGCTGGTGCTGGTGTGCATTCTGAGGTCTGGAATGAAGGGTAGGGTGAATGGCAAGACACCTTTGTAAAAGGAGCTTACAGCATGTTGGTTTCCTACTATTTTTTCAAACAAACCGTGATTTGAGTCAAGGTTCAAAGGAGGCGTCCAATCCCAATATAGAAGGTCCTCTGTACACCTGACTGATCCATCATATTTTCAGCGAATTGGCAATTGGCACTACCAGCTTAGTCCCACACCACCATGCCCAAATCTGAAATCGACCATATTTTCGCCAGAAAGGGCAAATTCAAGCCCACTACTTCCCCTCCACCAGCTAAAAAGAAGAAGAAGAAGAAGAAGAAGGATCACGAATCCAAATCTGAGGTAAAAGATCAGCCGCCAACCAACAAACGTCCACTGCCAGAAACGGTGGTCGATACCTCTGCCCCAGTCGCCAAGCGTGTTAAAACGGATAAACATCTTGCCACCAAACCCCCGACTCGGAAAGCTCGCAACGAAGGTGACAACAAATTCGTCGATTCAAGAGGATCAGGTTCTAGTACGTGTATCCCATTATCCTTGGCTACCTCTTTCACTATTCATGTTATTAGGGAAAACTACAGAGGAGGGGTGGGCAATCTATAAAGAAGATGAACTCAGAATCAGTAACGAAGGTGGAGGTCAGTCGCCTTCTCTATCTACACTACCCTCTTGGCGAAATGAGGCGCAGATACCCCCGACTGTCCGTTCGATTGTAATTGCTGTACGTCGCCCGCTTTTCAGGATGACTTGCATATTCAGCTTCTCATAGGTTTTTGAGCCTGTACTACCATCTTACTCACAATCGCGTCTTCTCAACGATGTTCTTGCTGTCTTCTCACGCTCCACATCTATTCTGCCATCTCCCGTATGACCGAGCGTACCAACCCCGACATACCCATACAAAGTGTGTCTTTCAACGAGTCATATCGCGTGCATAGGTTTTATGTGACTTTGGCTTCAAGGTATTCTCCGGCATGGCTTCTCCACCATGCCCACGAGATCATTCACAAGCCTAGACTAATCGCATCAGCCATCCCGGTCCTGTTAATCGGCTTCGCTACTTTTCCCGAGGCCGAAAGATTGGGCAAGGAAATAAGTCATGTGTGTAGGCACCAAAAACGATCACTGTGATTGTAACAATAAAGTAAGTGGTATACGCTCGATCTTGCCTTTGCGCTGACTTGCCCAATGCAGATCTCTTCAGTTCAATTGTACTCTATGTGTGATGAGGAAAGCCTGGCTCTTTCGAAGCCTCCTCAGTCGCTCCCAGAGCCATGACTGGTGGAGGTCAAAATGTAGCCAATAAGGACAATTTCCCTTTACATATCTTCACGAACTTTCTGCGTCGTCCGAGATATTGGTTCATGATATACCATTAGTTTGGGAAGACATCTAATTGCTGCGTGTATCTAGTTGATGACTATCACTTTGCAAAATAGCTTTAGACAGTCTTGTATGTATGATACAGACAAACTCTCAGTCATCGTCGTCGTCGTCGTAGTCAACCAGTGAAGCCTTCTTGCCGCTGTCGTTAGAGAAAGGATCACCATTGGCCATAGAGTTTTGTATCTCCTCTGCCTTCTTATTTCGCTTCTCTTCTGCCTTCCGCTCTTCTTCGGCCTTTTTTGCTAGGTAGGCTTTACTACCAACCACCTTCTCGGGGTTTTTGCAAATTTTGAGCCGACGATCGATCTCGCGTACATCTTCCACATTCGGAGGATGGCCCGAAGAGGTGATCATGCCCTTGATGGATTCAACCGTGCTGTCCAGCGCAGGAGGTGAAGTACTGGTACCCAGAGCGGATAGTTTGCTGTGCGACCATCGAGTAGCAAGTCTTGGTGCTACGAGGGAGACTGCAGCTAACGCTATTTGCGATGGCGTGTATATAAGTTCAGCATCTGTTAATCGAGATTGGCGTATATGTACCAGGGCTTGATCGTATAGTTGTAACGGCGGAGGGTCTGCTTGGCCGTCCGTTTGCTCTTGTGGAAGACTCTGAACATCAAGTACGATGCCCCACAACCCTCGGTGGGCGTGCCAAACCGCGAACTCGAATTCCAAACTCTGTGCGACGAGGAATTCGAGATCAAGAACGTCCGAGGGTGCGGTTTTTGGTATGTTTGTGGTAAAGGCTTCCAGAGAGATGGGGTTGTTTGTTGTTTTAGTGGCGAGAAAGAGTGCCGTCAACCTATCTTGTTATTCAGTATAACTAACCATTAAAGTGATCAAGACATACATAACGTTCTTCGGATGCCAATCCATAACGGTGTTCTTAAGATAGAACCGTTTCAAATAACTGATAGCAGTAGCTTCAACCTCTTCCGGAAAGCGGAAGTGGCTGCATAATTGCGGTATTTTGGACATGTAAAGTTTGACCAGGAGCTGTTCCTCCTCCCAGTTCAGGAACGATACATTCGCTGATGATCCCGGCTACTTCTCCAAACCAGTGAGAAGACAACCTCATTACTGTATCAGCTATAGCAAGCCCATACCTCATCAGCTTCGAAAGTGGCTCGTATGACGTTCACAGCCGCCTCGTTCATTGAGGAACGCATTTGGATCAGTTGTTCCACAGAGAAACGCCAGTGCTGAAATTGCGTACTGGCTTCATAGAGTGGCTTTTTGGCGGACTTTGTCGCAGCCGGTTCCGTTACGGTTGTTGCTGCCATACTTTGTATCTGCTCGCAATTGGGTTTCTTGCAAAGTCGAGCATGCGTGCGTTGATAAAAAGGGGCAAACACAAACTCTCACGCAGACAGATGCGTTGTCGCGATCTTTCAATCCATAACCTCGGGGCTACAGCCCCCGGCATAAATTGATATATCATGAAGCTGATGACTCCGAAGCCTGATGAAGTAGCAAGTTCTGCAAGTTGTGCTTAGTGTTGCCCTTGACGATACCTAACTGCGTCTTCCCTCATTTCAAATAGAGTCACGGCTGGCTCGTTTCTCAAGAACCCATTAGAAGGAGCCGCATCATATAGACCCCTCTGCGCACTGGTGCAGTGGTATGATGCGCTGGCAAGTGCCGCCCGCCGATATTGTCGTGTCACTCGTTCACATCTTCAAAATGCTTTACCGCCCGTGGATCATATTGGCTTGCGTCCTATGCTTCACAAGCCAATCTCATCGCGTTCTGGCCTTTCAGCTTCTAAATGGTCAAATAATCACGGATGGCTTCTCGATTATTGATAGCCCACAGCCCAATACGTATGTTCGATTTGCCTTAAACTCACCGTGAAAGTCGGATTGACGGATTGAATAATTCTCTCTTTAGGCCTGTTAATGGCAACATCAATATTGCCGTAGATGTAGGCTCAGCTCTTGAACGTCGCGGGTGATGACTTGCTGATCCTCTGGAATAGGTATCTGCCAATGGCAAACTGCAATCACCGTCTGGGATTGACGATCTGGAGATATATTTGGTCTCCACAGACTTGAACTTGAATTTAACCGTAACTTCTGGTTCCGACTTCCTTGGTGGTGAGCCCGGCAGTACTGTCAAGCATTTGCAGTTTTTTCCACCTGCCTGCGCTGAAACTGGCCAGTATAATGTACGATTAATTGCACGTCCTTGACCCTTTGACTCATTGTGATGCTCTTTCTTCAGCTCACATTCTACGAAGTGTCTCATACGGGTGACGATAAATTCTTCATCGTGACTCCTATCCCCGTTAGCGTCACCAAAAATCCATCGTCATCTGGATTATGCATCAACAATTCCATTCAAAGCCAGTCTCAGAACTCCTCTCCGCCACCTGGAGGGAACCCGTTCTTGTCATCCAATGGAGGTGGTGGCTCCCCACCAACTGTTACATCCCTGCCCGGCATGACCACGGTCACGGTTCCCGCTGGCGGTACTTTCCCTTTTCCCTTTCTGCCCACTATGACCTTCCAAGGTTCACCTCCAATAATGACGGTTGTTGTCGTCTCTTCAAGTAATACCGTCACAACAGCTCTTCAAGGCACTACGACATCACCGTACGTTCGCTGGCGTCATCTGTCGGTATTGTATCGCTCATATCAGTTGCAGTATCGAAAGAACGATGACTACTACGATGACTATGTCGGACATTTCTAGGTTTATACCAGTTGTTCAAAACGGGGCAGACTTGAGTGCATCTTTTCTATCACCGGTTTCGTTGTGGCTAGTAGGCATAGTGCTGCCTTTTCTCAGTATATCCTTGCTTGGGTAGTAGGAGGATGGACAATTTCATTACATTACATGACGTCACGCGTCGAGGTCACAAGTTAGAGTAACGCGTGTTGACAATGGCGTTGACAAAAACTTGTATTTGAGGCTGGAGACGACAAGTCTTCATAGTAACAAGTGCTTCTTCATGCAGCTTAAGTTATTGGGCTGGAGTCTTAAGATCTCAACCCTCCACCGGTCAGAGTGAATGTGAATGAGCAGTCAGTCAGAGTCAGCATTCGACCTAGTTCTATTGATTCTTCTGCCATGCTTTTATCCACTCAACCATCCGCGCGACGTTGGTTTCCAAGTCCTCCATCTTTTCGCTCTTCAGTTCGACAACTATCTCTGAAGGATACGATTGTCTAGCCTCGTCAAGAACGACCTCCATAATCTCCGCTTCATTGTTTTCTTGTATCTTCTTTAATGGGTATCCTCTATCGATATGCCAAGTAAGCATCTTATTCTAATGATATGGATATTTTACACACCGTTTTTCCAATCGATCCCACAGTTGTGTATGATCGCATCGTAAGACAATAACCAGATCCGCCCACCGTTCAGGAAATATTTCGCATGTGTGCCAGTCAAGTATGATACCCCCTGCCGTCGCCAATGGTTCTAACTCATCCAATAGCTGCAAGAGATTTGATCAACATATTCAGCGTGTGAGTTAGTGACCAGGTCACGACCCACTCTATCTTCATCCACCGTGTAACTTTGCCATTCTTCGTCGTATCCTTCATGAAGGCCCTTTTCTTTTACAAACTCCCCTACGTTGATATGTCTGAGAGGTACTGGGGACTCCTCTGCCAGTATTTGTGCATGAGTCGACTTCCCAGTTCCAGGTGTCCCTGTTATGATAACGACTGGTGCCTGTCGTTTGTCTGATGACATTCTGATAAGTAGGTAGAACTCTAGTTGCCGAAGCTGATGGGAGTAGAGCTTAGTTGAGCTTGAATTTACTGTTGGGCTCTTGAGAAAAAGATCTTCAACTTGGCTTTGTTTGCTTGCCCCTGGCAGCGACTGATCATATGGGCTAGATGCGAATTTAATGCGTTGCAGCCGTTGCTACCACTATTCTAGCTCAGCTAGAAAAGGTTTGAGAGCCTGTGGAGTGCGGTTATATGTTCAGGTGCGTCCGTCGGCTCCATCCTGACTTGCATCGATTGGTGACCGCTGCTTGACTACAGAGAATGTTCCCCACGTTCCACAATACCTGAGAGGCACTCGTTAAAACCTAAATGTGGCAGCAACTGCTTGTCAGGTGCAGTAGCCTCCTCCATCCCGGACGTGTGAAGCAGTGTAATTTCGAACCGCGCACCATTAACCCCACAAAAAGAGCCTACCACTACTAATGCCCGTGTGACCAGACACAAAATTAAGAACTCTAACTATCGTTTGACATCAGGTCTTTTTCTTCCGTTCCGTCATCATACATCCCTATCCACCGCCACGATGGCCTCCTGGAGAGGACGTCTCTGATTGTTTTTCTTCTCCATCTACCTCCTACGCGGCAGTGTTATACTCTCGTTTACAGGGCCATCCGTTAATCCAAGAGTTTGCTCATGGCTTCTGGCGCATCGTCTCCAGACGCAGGGAATACGCGATCTACTGACTCTTCTCGTTCTACTTTACTTGCGGCGACACCCACATCGAACTCGAACGCCCTGCGGCTTTTTCCACGTACCACTCCACCCCCAGCGCCATGCACCGTTAACGAAGTTGTAATTCATCTTTCTACCACAGTAGTTATACCCGACTACAACCGCTATTTCTCCCCAACGCCGATATCGTCCTTTCGACCTTCTTACCTCACCCTAGCCGATGGTTCTCTCATTGCAGACCCGTTTTTTGAGGACCTTAAGGATGCCAACCTCAGCCTGCTTGTGACCGGAATGCTCACTATGCTATTTCTGAGGAATATATTCGTTTCGGGTGATTACATCCGACGTGGAAAGGTCAAAAAGAAGACCCTATTTTACTGGCTATTCATTAGCCAATTGTTAGCTCCTGTCTGCTTCATCCCGGACATAATGGGCTACTTTGACAAGTCTTTGAGTTGTATGGCGTAAGTGACTGGTATATTATGTTTATCTGCCCTTGTGCTGACCGTTGATACTGACAAGTGTATTATATATTTCTCGGATCGCATCCTCGATATCACTCTCCATATTGGTAGGTAGAGGTAGAAATGGGGATTTGAATTCATATCTAATATTATAGTAGATCACTGGCATCCTGGGTTACAAAGCCTACAAATGCCTGGAGAACTCAAGGATCGTTCTGCTCGGCTTAATAACTTTTGCATGTGGTTCAACGGCTGTCACAATTCTGGATATCCTTGACATGCGTGGTATTCGCCGAATTTCAGGTAGGCCTCTTTAATTCTATGGCGGAGGCTCTTCTTATTGCCTTTAGGTGGATGCACTCGCTCTCAAAACTTGCGATTTATGAAGTATTATGTTATTATCCAGTTTGCGGAATCGTTGTTTATTTGTCTTTCATGTTAGTGTCACTGTTTTGCATCTCGTTGATTCGCTGACATTTTTGGGAACTAGTTCTTTACGCGGTTCGGCGGTCGCGTGGACTGCCTGCCGCAAGAGGGCGCATATCACTGGAGCTTTCAATGGATGAAGCGCCAGCTGATAAATCCGATTCACCTAATACCTGGCAAACGCCATCTCGTCGTGGGTGGTGGGACTATGTTCCCAGCAGCGAGAAACCCCGTTCACCAAGTCAACCGCAACCATCGCCGACCGGCGGTCAAAAGTTCTTCTCATTTCAGGACATGTTGCTCAAGTTGCCACCGCGCCGGCAAAGAGCGGGTTCGGAAGACAATCTATTATGCATACCATCCACCGCTGCTTCACCTTCATTTAAGACGCCGCGAGCCCCTACCATTAAAATTTCGCAGCTTGCCACGCCTCGAAGCCACTCACAGTCAGGTAACGAGAGTCGAGCGTCACAAGGCCGCTCATCACCAGCCCCCTCGTCGTTAAGTCGTTTAAGCAAGCTCATGCCTCGTATGGTCCTGTTTCGTACTGTTATGAAGGATGAGGTTGGTCCCATTCTATCCCTGCTTTGCTTATCGGAGATATGACTTTACTTCGAATTAGCTTTGCTATACCGCGTTCATCACTGCAACATGTGTAGTGGTTGCAATACTTGCTGCCATTGGAATCAACTTAAAAAATGGCCTTACCGTCAACGGCTGGATATTGACCAATTGTGCGTTCCCTTTTCTGTCGGTGACGGGCCATTTCTTGAATAAATCTTTATATATTTAGGGGGATTTATCTCTATTCTTGCTATACACAGTTTTGGCAGGGTGGTGAGGCGGAACGAAAGAGAAGCAGTGCTTCACCATCCTTCGATGTGGGACTCGGCTTCTAGCGCCGACAAGGCAACCGCTGAAGCATATTGCCAAGGCCGGTGTAAACGGCCATGGACGCCTGTCAGCGTTGTATCACACCGTCGCCAAATACAGTCACCTGCGAGAAAGGATCACGAAGAGAGCGAGAATCCCGATGACCCGTTTGCGGACTTTCGCTCACGTTTCTCCCAACGTTCATGGAACTCAGTGACCTTGCCCGGCGTGTCCGAGCTAAGGTCGCCCTCTCCAACCTACTCAATAGACTATCTGACGAGGGAGCCGTTGCAGAGCGATCACGTTATCCTCCCATCGTTCGGCGACGATTTTCCGACTTCAGGACGAACCACTCCTGTTGTTCGTCACGATAGTTCCGATGGAACACTCATCCAAGACTTGCAGCACACCAGTTGGTGTGAACCCCGGACAGACGATGCGGTTTCGGACGGTCGAGAATCTATTAAAAATATTTGAAGAATGAACTAATTCCATTTTCTCGGATGTATCATAGCGCACATGGATTCTTTGCGCCGGACTTAGTTACAGCATAGCAATCAACTTCTTTCATGTTTCCTTTTTCATTCTGGTATGGTTTGATTAGAATGACGACACTCTTTGGACCGTACATAACATGACTATGTAGCGCGGTCGACCATGGCAACTCAATTATTTAAAGACGGTTATGGTTTATTTTTCCCACAGTAAGCTCTTAGCATGGAGAACCCGGACGACCGCCTCATCGACGTCCTTCCCATTCGCTTCTCGAATGCCCTTTCTCCCAAGGTAGTTGTTCATCAGTTTCCTTTGTTGACGCGTCCTTTGCAAGTCCCCCCTTCGGCCGCATCAACTGGCAAACACATATCTGCTCGTATCAAGCCTGGTGTCCGTCGGACTGAAATACACGTACCAGCCGATACGAGGCCAGAAGTCTGGAGTGATGAGAGAGCGAAGCAACTTGGTATTGCTAGAATAGCGGACGACCTAGAAAAGAATCAAACCAATTCCGTGGAACAGCAAGAGCCTCGTCTTGCAGAGGTTCGTTTGAGTAGTGAGCAGATTCCTCAATGGGGGGCGCCTATGCTTGGTATAGTGCGAAATGGTAAGTGAGCAGTAATGACCAGTCAATTAGATGTTGAAGATGTTCTAGGCGAACTACATCTACACCCTATATCGGAGACTCATCAACTTCGGCCAACACTCACATACCTGGATATCCTCTCTCGGAAAAACAAACGGTCGCGTGCCGGCGGTGATGCTTCAGACTCAGATGAAGGGCCTCCACCAGACCCAGACGAAGTTCCTCCTACAGTTGCTAAGAAAGAGAAGAAGCCTGTGACAGATGCCAAAGAAATACAAGTTACCGCCAGAAAAACGGACGAGAAAGGAGGGATACAAGCACAAGGCGGGCTATCTACAGCGCGGCGGGAGATGCTGGCTATTATACGAGCTGAGGAAGAAGAAAGCTGGAATGATTTAGACTACTATGATGTACATGTAGGTCGTTCCTTTCTGGTTTCATTTGGCGTGTATTCTAATGTAAACCAAGACCGTCGAGGCATCAGATACTTTGGAAGCTATGTTCTCGCAAAATGAGGAGGAGCTTATTTGCAAAACGGACGCTACGAAGTTTTTGAAGGATATAGAGGGTTTATGACACGACTCCTGTCACGCAGGGTGTCACGCGTAGGGTAATTACTTCTAAGTTACTACTACCTCTACCCATGTATACAATGTACTCCGATAGCGATACTGAGTCGGACACGGGTGCTTCAGATACCAGCATTCAAAATGGGCACTCTGCTTTCCGCTCTTCGTCCACGGTTTCGAAGCGGTCAGAAGAAGAGTCCGATTTTGAGACGGCCGTTACGACTGCAATCGAGGAGCTTATAGCTATTGATTTAGCCACGCAACTAGTGGGTTTGCTTCTCCTTCGGCCGGTCAAATAAATTCATTATAATTTAGGACATTGGGTTTCATGAAGCAATTCTTTCGGCGTCGTCTACAATTTGCAACTTTGTCGACAATGTCTACTCTCGCAAACAGAAGGATTTTGCACCCCGCATCGTCTTTGCTCTAGCTGTTAAACTGTGTAAGGCTTCTCTGACGTCTGTACGTTTGAGTACTCACACCATATATATAGTCGATCCCTCCCTTTCGGTTGCTCTACTTGCCCAACGCGATCATTTCCACCGCATTGCAATCCAATCAACCACCCGTGACTCATCCGTTGTGGTTTGTTGGGCGGACATCCTCCTCGTAAAGCTCAGCGAGTTTGCGGTTGCAGTCGCATCTGGATTGTCAGCAGAGCAGGGTGTTCAAGTTATGCCCGGAAGCTTGAGTGGTCAATGGCTCGACGACTCCTTGAGAGGGGCAGCACAATTACCATGTATGTCGCGCATATATATATATCTAGTGACGCCATTCCGGACTCATGGTTCATCCAGATGATTGGGCGTCTTTACCCAGCGTGTTGTCATCAGAATTTGCTTCTCCGGCAGCGAAGCGGGTGGCGTCACGTCTGTTATTCGGAGTCTTTGTCATAAGACCCCAGTTATACGAATGTAACCCATGGCTCGAAGGAGGGTTGGTATGACTTCACTTAATCTCAATGTACATGATAAGCTCATTGTTCATCGTAAAGCATCTCTCCTTCGCGAATATTGGAGACTTTATCTAGATCTCTTGTGCAAATAGATCCGCATCTACCCTTGCTAGGTTGGTTTCAGCTCCAAGAAAGGATAACCCTCGCTATCCTTGTAGCTTTATTTGCGGTTCGCTCCTGATGCATAGGTGGACGACACTGGCTGACGACCTGAGCTAGGTAGCAGACATGGAAAAAAGACGGGATGTCTCCAAAACTAACGCAGTTGACTCTCCGTGGAAGCCTCGTACACTGGGAACTGTGTTGGAAATCATTCAGTACAATGTGCTACAACAATCCTCGGAGTTTACAACTCTCAAACCCATAGACACTCCCGATACTCCTCAGATCATACTCCTCAGATGGGGCGGAACACTTCCCTGGAGCTGGGTAGTATGGGATGACCAGCGAGTGGCTGGGACTGAGTGCATCGTATTTCTTGCGAGTATTATTATCCGTATAATATTCAGCTTCTCAGTTCCAATAGGTCATGACATGGCTCTGCCACCTTGAGCAGCCGCTTTTCCAAGGAAGTCGATCCTTATTAGACTGGAAATTAGATCTCGCATCCCACTTAGAGGCTTTTCCTCTCGCTGCAAAATCTATTATGATAGTACGTCCACTAATCTTTGTTTGCCAAAGTATTTGACACCCCGTTAGCAAGTCCTCAACTCACATATGGCTATGACACTTACTTCCCAAAGCGAAGATCGCTCAGAGAGGTCGTCGACCGGTATACACAAATGCTGCTGGATACTCCTCTACTTGACGAAGCATAAGCTACTTGGCAAAGACACAGACACATCTGTGGTGCTGTCAGCTGATATATGTGTATGCTTTTTAGGGTTATATGTATTATTGGATCGTAATTCTGAAGACATTTCAAGTATGTGCCATTTGACTTGTGTTGAATATTCACGCTCACAGCAATATGCAGCGAAAGACTTAATACTCGAGACGCTAACTCTGGCAGATAGTTGCACCTGGAATCGTTGTCTCGAGATCATCCAGAGTGACAAGAAAATTTCCTTCAATACAAGACTTGACGATTGTAAGAGAATCCTCTCATCACAACGTTGGTTTTTAAAGCTAGTACCAGTGATGACGACGACTCGAAGGTACTGATCCAGAAACTGTATGCATACAATTTTATGCATGTTTGTATAGACGCTTCGTCAAGAACGCCCAACATATGACGTTGGAGCAGAAAGACATAGCAGAAGCGAAAACTTTACTCCACTTCCTCAGCGTGATGTGGTATAATCGAAGCGTTGGATATGTTCACCGCCAGACTGTCTCGCTGTTTCTTTCGGCTTTGATCTCCATTTTCTCGAATGACAACACCGCTATGATTCCCTTGGGTGACTCGCTATTGACAACGTTTTCAATCATGGAGATCCTCAGAATGGAGCCACATTTTATGGACATCAGCGTCAGTTGGGAAGACGATGCGGTCTGGAGGATAGCTCTAGATTCAGCACACGATAATATTCCAGTTGCACGTAAGCCCGTATCGTACTATAGTCACACATGCACTAAGAAACCTCAAATACTAGTGGGTATATCCCAATATATCATCTCGTCGAAGCGGCTCTGCGACGTAATCACCTGTGCTGAAACTTGGAGTTATTTGCGCGATAATTTACTGCTCATACTCTCTCGTCAGTTCCTTGAAGACGATGAAGCTCTGGCCCTCATTGCTTCCCCCATCATTTGCCAAGCTATGTCTTTTCTCCTGCAAGCAGATTTGTCTCATGGTATGTTTCCTCAAGCTTGTGATTCACAATTCCTAAACGCTAGGCAGCTAAACCTCAGCTGTATTCGCCATGGACATTGAAACTTTCCATGGAACTGAAGGCGCTCCTAGACCTGCCAGCGGAGGATACCCAGGACTACTATGCTCTCCTGAAAGACAGGACAGCTTCAGCTGGACAATACCTCCTTGGCATCGTTAGTTATACTTTGTATTCTTGGACCGCGTTTGATCGGCACAATTTTAGATCTCGTCGGCGGGGTCTACGAAGGTAGGACGGACCAGGTGACCAGCTTGCAGAACGCTCACGTAAATGTAGGACATGTTGACAATGGAGCAAGAGCTTCTTTTCTGCGAAATCCATGGCACAACCCGCTTATTCTTGGTCCCTAGACTATAAGGCGGCTGGCTGATGGAGCTTACATCACGTATACTCAAAATCAGGGGTGGGTACCTCGCCAGGTACGTATGTCCAAGTTGGGATTCCAATGCAAATAGCCGGATAATGACTAAGTGGCAAGGGATTTCCCACTCAGTTACCCCCAATACGTCCACTAGCCAGTGAGACAATGAGATTATAATTATGGCCTCCTCCATCCATGTCGGCGACTCTCACAAGGTGTCCATCCGTTTACCAGTCTGTTCCCCTTCCTTCGCCAATCCACGCTTTGCTGTTCACGTACGCAGGAGCAACAACGATGATGTTGTATTAGATACTTGCTAACTATATACCACTGACTCAAATTAGGCGACTTTCGATGTCATTCTTTGTGAAATGATCGAGCAGACGCGGACAGCTGTACTGGCTGTCTGATTATTCCAATCCAACCCGCTAGTATAGCTAACCAAAAGGTTCAGCATCTGATGGGCTATTGAGTGCCCTTGCGGCATCAACCAACGTGAGACATATGTTTGATCGGGCCTCTGAAGCGAGGAGAAAGGCTTCGAAGGGCCTTCAAGAAAGTTGAGCATGTATTGTTATACATTTGCTACCCCAATTGGTGTGATACGGGCAGCGAGGCCTGGGGAATACGAAGCAATGTCGAGACGTTGTATAATATTCATTGCATCGCCTCGGCACACCGAAGTACACTGGAATAAGGGGGAGTGTGTGTGTCTGGGGCCATTGTGTCGGCGATGGGCTGTAAGGGGATACGACGGGGATACAGATATCCCGAGAACGAGCTGTCTGTCTGAGGAATCGATTCGGTTCTGAGTCCATAGCTGTCATCCTGATTTGACGCTGAGGCGAGTTCGACCTTGATTCCTTGATTTTCAGTGGCGGTCTTTAGAAGGGAAGTTGAGGCGGAACGAACTAACCCCGGTGCTCGTACGCTAGTTGCCGTGAGTAGCAACATACTAGCTAGATCATTTGTGGATACCCTTTCAGAAACGGGCATGTCGACTGGTAGCACAAATTGGGTACTTCTTTGAAAGCTACTTCCATGGATCCGGAGGTCTCCCTTAAAACTGGTAGAATGCACGCATCCATTGTGGCTCTAGTAGGTCAAAACCCATGGCGTTCAGGTGAACAAGTATAAACTATATTGTCCAAATCGATCGCCTTGACTCCAGCCATCGAAATACAGCCTTCGAACCCCCGAAACCACTCATGTCCAAGAAAAAGCAAATAGCAATGCGATTTGTGGCACTTCGTCGTATTTGTTTAGCTATCAACTATGAGGTTACGTCTTTGCCCATAAATACAAACCGATCCCAAAGGCCAGATGGACGAGTTTATCGGTCAATTCCAAGATGAGGCTAATCGTCGGTCCGACTTCAGTCCGCACGATCAGTCCGCACAGCTAAGTGAGCAACAGCGTGACACGAACTGAATCAAGGAATTTATGGGGAACAGAGGTGGAAGCGTGGTCATATCGAAGAGGGGAAGCATATTATAGATGGAAATCGGTGGCGGTTCTCCTCATATGCCGTCCGACGTCAGGGCTAAGCTGTTATAGTCTGTATATTCGGTGGTTCGGAGAGATCCTGGCGGGCAAACTGGAAGGATAAAAGGAGACGATTACGGTCCTTTACGGAGTCACTGCCCCAATTGAGCACATAAAGGCAAATCAAAACATGGGCATTGGGAATCTTCCCAAGCAGAGTCAGGATTTACTAACAAAAGTGTCATGAGGCCTTCATAGATGAAAACGATGAAGAACGTGAGCCAAGCGGACATCATCACGTTCGCTGAACCTAGATGGAATCAAGCCGATCTGACCTAACCTAACTGGATAGGCTGGAGGAAGGCTGCAGCCGAACCATGCCACCGAATTCGATAATACGCCTTGAGCCCTTTTGAGAAGGAAACTGTGGAACAAGGCATGAAAGATGGGAAGCAGGGAACGAACGACTGGCTATGACTTTCGCTGACTAATCAAAATACTATATTTCAGTACCAGCCTGCGTTTCGCTTGGATTCCTTCCACTTCGTTCCATATCCCATCTCTCATTCTGCGGGAGTTGGTCCTTGGCGAAGCTAGTGAATTCGCTGGATACTAGTTTGAACGAAAACGTTCAAATGGTCTCTAATCGTAACACCTTTCAGCGTCGCAGATCCCAGTCAGCTACTACCGCATCTGTACCCCGCCGTTCCGTCGACGATGCTTACCGCGTTGCCACCAAAAGGGCCCACCCACATCGTTCCAGTAGTTCCTCTTCGTCATCATCATCCGACACTTCATCGTCCTCTAAATGGGACCTAGACATTTGGCGACACGGGAAACGGCGTCGCAGGGAGGTTTCCGTACGTAATGTTCCCCAAAAGTCGATATGTCAGTACTGATGCTCAATACCCTCTCAAAGCCCACTTGGGGAGGATCCGAAATGGATGTTGACCAATATACTTCTATCCCATCTACTAGCAACGGCGTGATGCTACGCCCAACAGCATTGCCTTCTACACCGGCAGCGTTTCAGCTATTTCCTAGGGCTGGCCGCCGGACGACCAAAACACGTCGCTTTACTTGTCATAGTGACTCCGGAGCTATAGCTCTGAGCGACCGTGGTGATATAGATCGACTACGCTCAAACGCATTCTGGGAGCTGCATCAAAGTGTGGCGGAGAGTGGCGAGGGATTTGTGCGCCGAATGCGAGACTATGAAAATTCCAGAACGCGATCCGAAAGATGTGGTAAAACGAGAGAATCCCCAATACGTGGGAAGAAAAGAGCCTCAATATCCTCCCCTCCTCCGCCGACTCGATTAGACCAGATGAGCGACTGTTCTGATGAAGATGATGATGTACAGATACTAGATGGGGCACTGAATGCTGTGGGCATTCATCAATGGCCTAATCCTTCAAGCACTTCTGGTCATCTTCCAGATCGCACCCAGGTCCCCCGTCTCTTTCCCGCCCTGCCCGGAGATTCCAACTCTTCGTGTCTTTCTGACGATGAAGAGAACTTGGAGCTAGATGCTTCTTCGGTTCTGCCCCTTTCCCCTACCCACGCCGCTTCTGAGTCGTCACTCATGCACACTCCTGCGTTGACGCATGCCCAGACCAATTCCGCCACTTCCTCACTTGTCTCTTTGCCGTTACTCCCATCAGAGACACGACCCTCATCGCCACGCCCCGTAAACCAAATCCTCCCGGTTTACCCTGCATCTCGCACTGACAAAGCCATTGCTGCCCTTAGTCTAGCTCTAGCAAATGGTGCTGCTGGGTTGAATGACTATGCCACCCTTCAAGCTCTCCAAATGCCTCTCGCCATGGATGAATGCCACGTCGGCGAGATGTGGGATTAGGCAGATGCCCAGAATAGTAATTTATCGTACAAAAGCCTGCATATACTTCTTGCTTATTATTTGGACTTGACAACATTTTTCGGGTTCACATCAATCACTCAATGTCGCACTATCCTCCGGTTGATTCTCTCCATTGACGACAGCAATTCATCATTTTGTTGACAGCAACTAGTTATAAAAATTGTATTCATATCGAGTTTCTTGCGTACAATCCAAAATAGTCTAAAAGCAGTAACAGTACTTCCCCTTTTGGATATGTCAGGATCTGTTCTCCACCCAGAGTCAAATTCTCTTTCCAATGATATATCATACAGCAACCCGGATCGGATATTCAAGGTATGTCAGGGTCAGGCGATGACAACTGAATAGATCCTAGTGTTATGCAGCGCCGGAGCCGGGCTAGTTCATTCTCCAATGCGATACGTTTGTGCATTTCCTGCAGGTACCTTTCTTCCATTTTGCGTCTAGCCTTTTCAACATTGTCCAAAGAACGTTTCATACCTATATCACATAAGCATTAACTCGGTAATAGAAAACTCTCGCGCAGAAAGCATGATGAAGATATCTACTCACCCAAAATCAATTGCTGTGCGCCTGGGGGAACGTACATGCTGGTGGCCCCTGTGCCAGCAGGGACCCAAGGTGGGGTAACCACTTCATCCAACCTGAGCATCTGGAAGTCAATCTCAAAGTCTTCCTCAAACGGCTCGTCGCGCGCATCGCTCATGATGACATCATCATCCTCTTCTTCCAGGGGATCCCGCGTAGACGCTACGGTTGACTTCCTTTGGCCAGTCCCGGTACCAGCATCTATCAACATCCGCTGTCGTTTCTTTGTTGCTGTACCATTGGGAGCATTACCAGCTATTTCGGTTAGCGATTTGGAGGAAGCTGACGTCGCTTCAGTTAGATTCCCAGAAGACGGATTTCTCTTGCGTCCTTTGCGTTCTCTGGCCGTCGACGCCGAGGACGAAGAGCCCGGTTTGTTGTCCGTTCTTTTAGGTGATGGCAGAAACTGGGATATGCCATTGGCGGTATCATTGGGCACTGGTTTTCGACTTTTTCTTGAGGTAGTGCTCTTGGCCGATTTTGAGCTATGCTGTGACCTGGCGTCAATTTCTATAACTGCATCATTGCGCGCAGTAGACAATGCTGTACATAAAGAAGGTATATGAGGAACTTTTGTAGTCTCATTGTTCTTCGTGGACTCACCCGCGTGTGAAACCGAACGCAGGACGCGATGCCCTTTGGTTGGTGTTACTGGTTCATTACTTGCTGTGAGACCATTAGGCTTGGAATGGCCTGCACAAATGGGCGCACGTCACCGAAACGTAACTTGTGAAGACGTTAAGGAATTACAACACTTACTTCCTTTCAGTGGTGGTATAAGGACACAATCTACGAAAACAAGTTGGTAAAAGGTTTTTTATATCGTATCCAAATGTGCACCAACCAAGTAGTGTCTTCCTTCGCTCTCTCTTTGGAGGAACACTGCCAGCTCTAGGCCGACTGACTTCGTTGTTCTAGTCAGAATGGACGAGTAGACCACAAGAACAGGGGCAACCAACTACTAACCAGATGACAGTGGCTCACTAGCTATAGAGTTGGGCATTGACTACCCACACGTACACTACTAGGTACTTTAACTATCAAGCAAGAATGGCTTTGGCAATTGGATATGTTGTTGATACGTTGATTGTTGAAGTTCAGTAAGCTGCCAGCGCTTATTTGGTTGTTAACTTACAGCGCACGTGGCAATCATATTATTACACAAGAGTACTAATCATACAAAGTCGTCCAGGCGAGCATGGTTCCAGAAGATGAAGAAAATCCCAGTAAAGATCGCGTCTCTATTGTTATAATGCTGAGCCAAGAACCTTCATGGCTAGTGCACGCAAAATCTGGAAGGAATATCAATAAGTGAGACCATGAAGAAGTGGGGCCAACCAAGCGTACCTCTGCTTTCTGCTCCCCGCCCAGCTCTGAGAACACTGCAGCAACACTCTTGCCTTTGGCATCTCTGATAGCACCAAGCCGATTACCCGCGAATGCTCCCACCATCAATCCAGGAACGTTTGCAACGATAAAGCCTAAGCCTGCACCGCTAACTGCACCTACATACGTCCACCAGGGGATGTGCTTGTTAACTTCAGGCCGTAGCAGCTGAGTATGATGCTGTCAGCATGACTTCGGAGGAAACTAGGAGCATGAATTACTTCGTCGAAAACGTCTGCAAATACACCTTCGGCGTTTGGTCTCGCTTCTGCACCTGCTTGACCCTGCCTTGTACCACTGCTTGTACCACTGCCACCTGCTGTGCCAGCAAACATATTGGCGAACTGGGCAAAGAAGTTTGAAGAAGAGTTTGGATCCTCAGTTCTGTCATTGCTAGCCCGCGTCGAGTAGAGGGCATCATATTCTTTACGTCGGGTGACGTCTGAAAGAACATAGTATGCATCTGCTACGGCCTAAATGTTGTAGTATGGTCAAGGGGTGACTGGGAAGATTCCACGAGGCTGAATACCTGGAATCGTTCGGTAGCATGTTGTCTTTCTGCTGGGGTCACATTGACCAGTCTGTCTGGATGAGTTCTGGCAGGGAGTTAGAGGCTAAGGATGAATATGATGCCGTTCGAGGCTAACCTCAAAGATTCTTTCTTGTATGCTTGACGGATTTCATCTTGGGTAGCAGTCTTGGGTATGTTCAGAAGCTTGTAATAATCAGGAAATTGTGACATGACTGAGACGAATAGCGAGAGTCTGCCATTGGCATAGCGAAGGGGCACGATCCCGTGACGTCACCCGTCGTCACACTCCAACAAAATTTGAAAAACATAAAAATACATATCGCTCTAACCAGAATATGCGAATAAATAGCTATCCAATAAATCAAAATCTCTCCTGCGATGACTTCGACAACACCTGTCGCGTGCTCGAGTCTTGTAGCGGAGGACGCGGGCCGCTAATTGCGATGCGTGGTCTTGGTGGTAACCCGTTTCTGTGGTAAGATATCGAAGTCAAAGGTTGCGAAGCAGGGATGGCTGTAGCGTTGCTTTGGAATGTGGCAACACTAGCCGACAACGCCGAGTCCGCCGAAGATGCAAGGATCAGGGGCTTCAGTACCGGTCTACGTTCAATATCTCGCAAGTACTGCTCTTGCAAAGTAGCTGTAGGAAGTGTAGCGGTGGCCGGACCACCTAGTGTACCTGAAGAGCCAAGCGCACTCTCTGTAGGCAGAGCGCCAGATGGCGGCATCAAGTCTGAAACACATTCATTACCAAGGAATGGGACCAGATCTCAGGAGAAGAGCTTACCACCAATAAACGATGTCACATCGTACTGTGTTCCAGCGGAACCAAACCAGGGTGTGGTATCATCGCGTTCGGGGGTACTGGGTATAGAGGGCATAGAAGAATCCGCTTCTTGGGGTATCCGTGGCACCTCAATCGGCGTTATGTTGGGTAGAGGAGGGGCGTCGTCACGCGGTCGTATAGTTCGCGTCGTCCGCGTAGAACGCATCGTAGCGGGTCTGGATCTAGGAGCTGGCATGATCATGACATTCTCCTCCGGAGGATCCGGGAAGTGACTCAGAGAGAATTCGCTGGCAGCAGCAGATCCTGGCTTGATAGTACTAGCTTCTGAAGTAGAAGTATGTCTCGATGCTTCCTCTACTTGTGAGATCGGTTCAGGTGTTAAGGCTCCTGACTCGCTAGGCAGTGGATCGCTAGGAGAGAAGCGGCGCAGGGCAGCTATGCTTTTGTCAAGTTCGCTTTGTTGGCGTAGTAGCTCATCGATAGACACATCACTAGATCGAACGTCTCCAGTGGAAAATCGCTTAGGTCGATAAGTCGTGCCGTTCAAGCCGTATATAGGTGAATCAGCCCCTGGTCGGATAGATGGGAGAGGGCGCGGAGCAATCATAGGTGAGGGCGTTTGCGAACTAACGCCATAATATGATGGAATGGATACTGAGCCAACGGTATCCTTGCGAGAGAAACTAGGGGGCGGCTGCTCAGCTGTTTCCGGCTCTTTTTGTGCATTATCTGTAGTAGACTTCACGGAGATCTCAACATCAGAAGGTCGGGGGACCGAACGGACCAGAGCAGGGGAAGGAACGCCTTGCTGATACTCCTGTGCTTCTCCCACTAGAGGACTGACGATATCAGGTGTCTCGCGTGCAGCAAGAGCTGATTGCTCTCCGTCAGCTAAGCCCAATTCCGCTTTGCCCTGATCCCAAAGCTGTTCCCCTCCACTGAGGCGTCGACGCGAGCTACGACGTGAATTGATCCAAATCGAGACCCTAGATGCGGCATGGGAATGGCGCCCTGCCTTACTACCAGTTTGCGACTCTTGTTGCGAGTGGCGCGGACTTTTGTCTACTGGGATTGGGGGCAACGAAGGCATACTCTTGTTTCTCGACTTCTCTGTAATGCTCGAGACCTGATCAAGCCTGTTCTCCTGAGCGTGGAGCGGTAGGAGAGACAAACGACTCAGAGATTTGCTGTAGAACGTTGTAATGAGGAGATATTCCACAAGGATGTATAGTTCTACTGCCTGTAAAAAGCGGCCAAGCGTTGTTTCCGATAAACCGACTAGAAATATTTGTGTCAAGCTTGATTCCAGGATTTGCCAGATAAAAACATACAAGAGGTAGCATTACCGACTGCAACGCTGATGTTGAATATCAATGCTATTATGGGTGCAATATACGAGCGAAGCGGTAGCCACCAAGGGTTTTGAGGGGAGAGGTATACGTTCAAAAGCAACTTCAGAATGAATAGCGATGAAACAACGATCTCGATGGTCGTCTCTGCCAAGTATAATGCACAGTAAAAATGGAACTGGGGTGAAACGCGCCAGACGATTTGCAAAATAGGAATGATGATGGTCAGGACAAGCAACACCCATTTAAGGATGAAGCCTTGGATACCCCAACGAGCCCAGCTGGCGGAATGATGCGCGTCTCTATCGTTGGTTGTCGGGACTACAGGAGTCGATCTCTGGGTATGTGAAGAGTCGCGTTCGGTGCGTGGACATACTGCTACCAGGGTCCAGTAGAAGATGAACCGCAGGCCAACAGACAGCGCAAAGGCAACCTCTCTTGTGTTGATGATACCAGTAACTGAGTCGGCTCCAAGGCCCTTGTCTACATTTGCGGTCCCTCGCGACAGGACTTGACTAAGATCAAGTATTCCTCCGCTGAATGCCAGGAGAATAGAGCCATAGAGGTAGACGGAGAGCCTAAGCATACCAACATGGCATAAGTGACAACATGACAGGTAGGGGAAATCACCGCACAAGTTTACGCGCTTCATAGCAAGAAGGAATGTAATAACACCGAAACCGAGAAGACCAACGGTAAAAAAGGGTATATCACTGAGTATGAACTCGACCTATAACTTGAGGTTTGAAGGGTGTAAATGGTCTCTTTAGCTTGTGCGACTCACAGAGGTCCCATCATTGCTGAGAGAGAGTCTGACTGCCGGCGAAGGAAGATTGAAGACATCTGTCATGATACAGAGCTGAAGATGGCGAGGAAATCCCGTCCTGCAGTATCCGGCCTTAGGTTTAAGGAATGGACGAAATGAAAGACGTGGACGTCAGCACGAGAGAACGAATTCGTTGGGGCTTGACCAGCAAGAAGTGAGAAATAAATACACAGCCGTTGTTGATGGAGGACAGCCAGAGAATGGAAGGATAGGTTGAGTATGCTGAGTAAAGGAAGCGACCCAGCCTATCTCTCTGTATTAGACATCGACACCAGTTGCGCTATAGGTTGCAATAAGCGATATGGGAAAAGGAATACGAGGACTGAAAAAGACAGAATCAATATATCATGACTCCCGACAGCTGCTTGACAACGGAAATTGTGACCGATGCTGAACATACTGACCGTGAGAAACACATACTTGGAAGTTGGAACAGAGTTCTTTAGTAATCGGAAGAACCAGGCGAGTGAAATGAAGCCGGGAGAAGTGCTATTATTACAATTCATAGCCTACACATAGCGGTGGTGATAACAACCAAGAGCACAAGTATCAAAAAGTCCGTCATTCGACAATTCTACACATTGGATGTACCCTTCATGCCGCCGTACTACCCGTCATTTGGCGTACAAGGAACATTCCGCGTCCTTCATCCACACTCTTGGTGCCCCTCATGCCAATCACACTCTTTGGACGAGGTCTAAATCCAGCTTCTAGGTTCAGGCCAAGTTGCTTCGTTGGACTTCCGGGCCTCGATCTTGATAGCTGCCTCGTAGGACTTAACCCACCGCCCGTCATTTGCCTTATCAAACTTGCCTCAGCCGCACCTACGCCAGTAAACTGTCTCGCGATTGTAGTTGTTCCCGTCATCTGCGAGGCGACCTTCCCATTACCAGTGGGGTTTGCTACAATGGATCGAACAGGAGAAGCTTGTGGCGACGACCCTCGCAATTCCAGTGGAAGCATCAACTAACCAGTAGAATCAGTCATGTGTACAGCTTGTACGAAGCAAAGGAGCTTACCCAACATTCCCGACACCAAACACCACCTTCGCCATCACCTTTCGCTGCGCTGTCCAGTTTCTTTCCACAACCTGGTTCTTTGTTATTCCGCTCCACCCCGCGTCCCCTCATCCAAGCATTACTAGCCTTCGCTATTTTCTTACCACCACACACTAAACAAGTAGCATGCCATCTTGTACCTTGAGGTCCAGGTACAACCCCTCGTTCCATTGGTGAGACTGATTTACGGCATCCTGGGCAGGACAAGGAAGTGCCGAATCTAGGGAACGTCGTCTGAGTGGGCGGAGCAGTCTGCGGAGGTCGTTCATAACGACTTGAACTGTAAGATGGCGACGTAGAGATGGTAGGACGGACGTTGATGGGCTTTTCTGGGTCAGGGGACAACACGGGGAACGCCGTATTTGCTCTCTGTGGTATCTTGTAGTTGATAGTTACCTTCTCGGGTGGTGCACACTGGTTCACAAATGTCTATCAGTGCACCTTAATATTGAATGGAAACAGACAAACTTTTAAGTGACAAGGTCCGTACTCGCCCTTGACAAAGGTAGCCTGGCCCTTTCCACTCTCTTTAAAAGCTTGGTCACATACGTAACACCTGAAGCAATCAACATGATACGTCTTGATCTCTGAGTTCGGTTCGCCTGGATCTTCTGGTACGGTAACGTATCGTCCGCCTGCACGGACCGAGAACAACGCTTGGGTACAGCGGGCGCAGGACTGACTCTCGGAAATGGATGGTGTAATAGTCTCGTCGACAGCTTTAGAACTATTACTTCCTACCATGGGTGAGAGTGGTTTGCTTGAAGGGTGAGTAGGCGTTGGGTTGTATACATTCCTCTTGATGGGTGTATGCGTAGGAGTTCCCTCATCCTCTTCAAGTATATCTGCTATTGGTAGCCGACTCCGTCCTCCTCTATCTTCATCATCTAAGAAATCGCCGCGACTATATTGCATAGTCCCATTTTGAACTCGTGCCCTAGAACTGCTGAAGATGTCATCCTTCATGTTGGGAGGTGAATCAGGACCAGACGACTGTGAGATCGTGTCCGTAAAATCAGAAACGAGATCAGGTGTCGGAGGAGCTGAATCCACCTCGGAAGGAGGCTTTGGGGATGTATCACCATTCCGCTGAGGAGTAGATAGCGCTGTAGGCCTTGGGATCTTCGATGTAAGCAAAGGGGATGACCGTGAAGAGCGCAAGGAATCAATCCTTGCCCTTGTTGAAGGGGGCGGGGACGTGACTGATGGCGATTTCGCGGCAGAAACACTAGCGGGGGACATAGAAGTACCTCGCAGGAACCTCTGCTTCATTTCCTCGATCGCTTCTTCTGTCGGCGCTGGACTGTTACGTGTCGGAGTGTTTCGCACTGGGCTTGGGCTGCCAGTACTTCGCGAAGGTGTCCCCCTCGAGGTACCATCCCAATAATCGCCTCGATCAGGACTTGCAAATCGTTGCCTGGAGCTCGGACTTGCATCTAAGGGCACAGTTCTGAAAGGACTACCAATCTTTCGACTACCCCTCTCCTTCTCGAACTTAAACAGTGGAGAGCCAGCGACAGCATCATCAGAGCCGGACTTCGAGTTCGTCGACCTTAACATGAGAGGACTACGCGTGGGGGACTCTCTACCTTTTCCTATCATGCTCAACCGCTGTTCCAGTTCTTCTAGAGTAGGACTACTCTCTCTGCTCTTCGCAATTCCTAGTCTTTGTTCCAATTCCTCGATCGTTGGACTGCTCTGGGAGGTCTGATCACCCTTGGGAGTCCTCCTCATACCTCCGGGGTTATCGATCGGTGGACCTTGTGCAGGTATGTCTCTATGTTTCTTAGGCGTAGTTGGGTCGCGTTTCAAACAACCATCAAAACAATCTGCACAAGACGGCCGACCCAGGAGATCCACCATCGGACTGTCGCCAAGGTTCTTGCCACAGCCATCGCAGTTGAAGCACTTTTTATGCCAGTGGCTTCCCGATGCAAACACGAACGTTCCTTCGGCTTTAAGTATGAGAACAGGGCGGGAACACGAAGGACAAATTCCTTTCGAGCCACCATTAGAAATGAAGCATGCACGACAAAGGAAGCGACGGCATTCTGATGAATCAGATGGGTCTGGATATATAGTGGCATCCGGGGGGAAATCGGTTGCGCAAATTGCGCAAGAATGCGTTTCGAGCGTGTCTTTGGGCTGAAGGACGGAGCCATAGACTTTAGCTAAAGATGAGGTTTGAGGCGTGAGTGATGGTATAATATTTGATTCGGGAGCTGGTAAAATCATCGATTGCTTGAGAGGGGACGGAGGGCGGCCCAGTTGAGAGGTGGTTGTTGCGATATGTGTTGAAACTCGATCTCCTAGGACAGTCCCAATAGTAGATCCTGTGCTAGGGATCGGGCGAGGAAACTTTTTCATCGGCGATGAAGGTCGGCTTGTGGACGAACTACCACCCAAAGAGCCTGTGGTAGTGTCTGTGCTCGCATTATTCGTTGATGGCGCAGAAATCCGAGTCGGTGACCTATCTCGAGATACATATGTCTTCGACCATTTGTCTTGAGTTTGCTCTGTTGGATTAAGCCTACCCCAGGATACAACGGGTGCTGAAAATCACAGTTCACCCAGTGTTTGAATGTCGAGAAAGATATGTTCAACTTACCAACTGCCAGACCACCACAATGACAGCGTGCCCCCACGACGATGTCACCGCATCTGCGACAGAATCCCATTCACAAACGCTAAGACTGATGGATGATGTATGTTAAAGACAGGATGAGGATCAAGTTGAACTTGGTTCAGTTCAACAAGCACAGGTTACCTAAAGCGGCGCGTCGCGATCACGTGTTGAGCGTATTTCATTCGGTCCGAAACGCCAGTGCCATACAAATTACAATAGGACTCCGAGCCATAGGCCTATGCTGCCTCCTCGAACCCCTAGAAGGTCTCGGCCAACGAAAAGTTCTGAATTAATTGTAGTCTCTCCTTATTTTTCAAAGACAAAGGACGCTCTCCAGAAGTCTCCAGGCTCTGAACCTCCCGCTACCTCTGGAGTATCAGAGAACCTGCAACTGAAACCTTTGCTTTTCGAGAAAGAAGTGGCCGACCATGATCAAGATGATGATGCAGACTTGCTGGGGGACCCTTTGTTTCTTTTTCATTTTCGTACTTTCTTAGAACTGTATCAGCAGTTGTACTTAGCCAAACCGGTGCTGATACAAGGTATGTAATACTCGCAGTAACAAGATATCTTCCCCTCTCATAGTCCGTACAGAGACGGTAGCTGATGATCCATGGAAAGTAATGGTCGGCGTCACCCTCCTCAATAAGACTGCAGGGAAGCTGGCCATCCCCGTATTCCACCATATAGTAAAGCAGTGGCCCACACCATGGGCCCTTTCCCAAGGTTATTCATCGCTGCTACCTGGCCATTCTTTGTCTCTAATGCAGTTTTCGGTCAGTCCCGGAATCAGAGCTAGCAGAGATTTTGCGCCCTCTCGGGTGCTACTTCGTCCGTGCGAAGCGTTTGATATGTCTCTCAAACGCATATATGCGTGACCCTCCGTGCCCGACTGACCTGCGTCCGACTAACATCACACTCCCTGTCCCTAATACACCCCCAAGCTCACCCAAAAAACGAGTGCAATATCCACCTACGCCTATATCTCACCTACCCGGCACTGGTCCGTATGCGTTAGATTCGTATCGCATTTTTTGCACTGCACATCAGGACCCGTTCTCAGAAGAGTGGACGCAAGTGATGCCTTCCGACAAGGAGCTTGTCCGCTTTCTCGTAAGTGCATAATTTCGTGACTATTGGTTTAGTTTGATAGACAACTTGCGCATCTAGCGTTGGAAATGGGCTTTTGCTGAACGTAAGCTATGGTTACCCAATATAGGTGTTACTCGCAACATGAATGAAGAGGACCTCCGTGCATTAATCAACGATCTAATTCAAACGAAGCTGTAGGACTATGTACAACAGAACAGGAATGCATAATACCGAGACGGATGATGCTATGGATAATTATATGATGGTAAGGAACTATGCAAGATAATGATTTAACTTAGACCATAAAGATTTCCTTATACGAGGATTGAATAAATTCAGTTTATAGTTTGGTACGGATCGCGGGCTGCCAGTCCACTCGTTCCACCTGTGGACAAGAGATTTGGGTACAATGCAATTATTCAGTTATTTAGAAGGGACGTACTAGCTCCGGAGTTAAGTCTTTAACTGTGCTAACCCCCACCAATCGCATGCCTGTGATTAGTTCACGCTCCAGGATGCGAACGATCTTGGCAACACCTGCAGCACCGTATGCCTACAATCGTCATTAAGTACTAAGCATGATCAGAGATCAAATCAGTTAGACGACATACCGACTGGGCGTAAAGGAATGGCCTCCCAAGGCCGACGGCCTTCGCTCCCAAACATAACGCCTTCATGACATCTACGGCGAGAAGGGTCAGAATAATTGGACATCATACGACGAGGGAATGAAAGCAGACCTGTACCGCGCCGTATACCACCTATTTACCGCGAAGATACACTCTTAACTATCGAAGTGGTGCTAGATTGCAATGTACTTACCATCGATGTATACTAAATGCCAGTTCGATTAATCGACTCTTGCACATGCACACGGGGTAAGCAATCTTTACCTTCAAGCTTATCAAATACGTCTGGACGCTGCCGGCGAAGTTGGTATAAAACTTCGAGCGGGGGAAGCGAACTGAGGATATCCGTAAATGACAATGGTTTCGAAAGGGTGTGGCAATGGCACATACTACTCGAGTTGTCGACCTGCGTAGAATATGCTGTCGGTGATCAAGCTATTGTGGATATGGCGTAGATACTTACCACCATGGTTAGATAGCAAAATCCCGTCCACACCCGCTTCAGCGGCAAGGACTGCGTCCTCTACACATTGTATACCTGGCATTGGTAGGACATCTCTGTAAGGAGTTCAGTCAACATATGGCGGCATCCGTACCTTTAATGCATATAGGGAGCTTTGTTATGCTTCGAAGCCAGGGGATCGTCTGGTACCATTGTTACAGCTTGGATCCATTATTAATAAGAAAGTTGAATTGACCTTGTCCCATGTCATATCCCTATCATCATTGATAATGAGAGCGCCAGCAGTGCCAAAAGCGTTCTTGTCTTCTTCATCCTTCTCGACGTCCTCAAAATTCCTGGGGCTATCAGACGATCCACGGTCTAAGTCTTCCAACTCCCACGGACTCCTTATATCTCGCTCACGATTACCAGGTACCACAGCATCAACAGTAAGGAAGATAACCTTGTATCCTAGTCGCTCTATTTCGCGTACACGCCTCTCCGCGATCTTGTTGTCGGCATGTTTGTAAAGCTGGAAGAAGAGGACTTGTGATGGGGAGGCAGCAGAAATAATCTGCTCATAGGAGAGTGAGGCATTGGACGACACCATCTGGATAAGCCCAGCTGATGCAATCCCACGGGTGATATTCTCCTCTCCAAGAGGGTGACCAAGTTTGGCCAGTGCAGCGCCTGATACGAAGAGGGGAATGCGAGATTTGTACCCCAGAATGCTGGTCGACGGATCGCAATTGGACACTGGGCGCATTACTCGTGCTTTAAAGAAGAAACGAGAAAAGGCTCGCGCATTTTCAATATTGGCTAGCAGGAAACATTCGTCAAGCAGGAAATGGCAGAAAACGGTGTACGCTTACTTATTTCGTCATCCGAGGCTGATGAATAATATGCCCATGCCTTGTACGATAACACTTTCTTCGCTATATCCTTTGAGGTTCTTTAATTTGGGAAAACCAATAGGCCACAATGTACATACTTCCATATCGGCCAGACTGAGTATACGACTAAGTGGAGGCCTCTGCTTTATGGCTTGTTCAACCCGCAGTTCATCTTTGTTCTTTTGCCGATTCTGTTGTGCAAGGGTCAGGACACCCGCGGCATCTTTATTCAATGGACCCAAGTGTTTATCCAATGGAAGATTCTTTTCGAGCGCGTCTGGCGGATGAATCGGATCGTATGCCCTTGTTGCGTCCTGCCCCGCATATTTGAGTATTATCTGGGCACCGCCTGGATGCTCCTAGACAATGTCGTTGGCATCAGATGTCGTAAATCAACAGGTTGGCGTGAGTATATATATGATTGGAGACATACGGGAAGGAAATCGGTAACGTCGTAAACCTGGTTGTGAATGATGACCCAACAAGAACTGGGGTATCAACGACGAATGCGTCATTGGATGGATAGAAAAACGACCCTGCCGGTTAGTGGTACCGTCCGCATGAAGAAAAGCACCGAGAAAGATGGTTCACCTTTGAGAGTTGTGTTGGGCTACTTGCTGCAGTGACCAAGACATGGTGCAAGAAATAAAGGGGGGGGTTAGGGAAGTAGGCGTAGGTGCTAGCAAGGCATGAGAACACGCCCTAGATTCGTTTTTTTGTAGGTCAAATCAACTTGTCGGCTCATGTTGGCCATTAACGGAGTTGGCACACGGAAACTAACCCGGCCCGGGTGATCGAGGACATGCACGACTCTGAAGAATCGCAAACTAGGTCTAATGACTTGAAAAGAACTGCCATTTCATGCTTCCTAACGCCTTGAGGCGATAAGAAATTGCATCAATGAAAATTCCATCGATAGAGAACTTATTTAGTACTAATACCGAAGGAGTTGTAGCCACTGACATCACGTGCTCCCTGTTCCCCTTCGCGTTGTTTGCTCACGCTTGTCCCTGAACCAGCTGAGTTACGCTCTCCAACGTTGAAGCCGCACACCGACAGCCTCTGCACGCAACCATGGCCAGGCTGCCCAGTAGAAAGACTCTGGAGGGCATGAAACGGGTCGATATACAGAAACTCTGCAAGGTGTGTATCCAATTTGCTGAGGGGATCGCATCTGAAAGTATGTCAATGGCACAGGACTATGGCGTAAAAGCAAACCTCAAGACCGAGGCCTTGATTGATCTCTTGTTGGGCGTCAAGTACGTATTTGTACGTCTAGTATCAGATAATGAACCAATTAATGTTGCAGTGCCCCGCCAGTCACTCAAGCATCTCAACCTCAACCACGTATCGTTTCAACCAGAAGGTCAAGCCGCGTAGGACCGAGTCGTACGAGCTCGCTCATTATTCATGACGTTGACGACGAAGATGACGAAGATCCGGAGCAGGAGGAGCAACCACAAGATGAGGAAGAAGAGAAAGAGCCTGCACTTGAGCAACCACCAGCCGAACCTCATCCAAGAACGAGGAAGGCCAAAGAAACTCAGCTTAGGCTAGGAGTAGGAAGGCCGAGAGCTGCAGGCGGTTCAGGTGCAAGAGCCGTTACCAAGTCCTTGAGTGTATCGAAGGGAAAGCGGGCGAAGAGCAGTAAGACCATGAAACCATCTGAGGCTCCTATACTTGAAGAAGGTATGTCTGGACCGTGCGTTCTAATCTACCATGCTCAAACCTTGATACTGCAGAAGAAGGACAAGAACCTTCCAATGGTCAGTATTTCGCGAGCTTCCACCCTATGTCAAGTTGACAGCAAACAGAACCGGTGACAAGGGAGGCTGCATCACCAGCCCCACCAGATGCTGACGCTTCAGATCAGCGAGCACCTGAAACTACGTACCGCACCGAACCCTCAAATACGTCCACGACTGTTAATGTCACACAAGCTGACATTGATAAATACATCGCCAACGCCGTATGAATTCCTCATTGGGTAGGGAGTGTTGTGTTTGCTTAGCTTTATTGTAGGTTCAGCCTTTCCGCGAGCAATTGTCGACCCTTCAAGCTGAAATGGATCGATTCAAAAACCATGCGAATCAAGTTGACATGTTACAAAGCAAGATTGACTCTTTGACCACTCAAATTGACGATCTCCGTGCTCAGACGACGGAGGCGATGACGATAGCGCAAGAGCTCAGAGATGCACTCAAGACTCCGTCAAATCCAAGGACCCCACCTCCACGCAGTCCTCGTCAGGAAGTTCCCCGAGCGTGAGTACCACTTTCGTCGCCCGACCTTGTCCCTCGCATTAATGGGAAACTAGTCCACATTCCATCAGTGCGACCACGATTGCGGCGATGGCTGGTCCTTCCCTTAAGAAGGGTGATCCACTTGTCGACCCTCCTTCTCCCTCTACCTCGCGTACTACTCACGATGGAGTCATGTTGCCGCATCCTGGTTTCGCACTCACAACCCTGGGAAAACGACATCGAGATTCTACAGCTACTAATGTCACTGGAATAATCGAAGAAGGTCAAGAAGATATGCTCTCTCAAGAAGAACTAGCCACAAAAGTCATCCGTCCAATGAAAAAACGACCGAAAACATCGAAAGAAGATACAGTGGCATCTCCTGACGCACTGGCTGGCCCATCAGAGTTGCCGAGCACTTCCCCCGCACCTCAAATAGACTTACAGACAAGTGATGAGCCTCGGATACCAAGCTTCACTGTCTTCCATGATCCTGGTCCCTCAGAGTATATTGATCCACCACCACCTACGAATCATTTACCGGATTTCTTTGAGCCGTCACCGCCAAGTTCATCAAGACAGCCTAGCTCAAGTACTGCGAATGCATCCGAAAACCAACATCCTTTCAGCTTTTCCTTCCTCCCTTACACTTCTACACCTGCCCAACCCAACTATATACCCCCTATGCCCTATCCTGAAGCTAGGCAATCACCTACACCAGTAGGTCATAGTCGCGCAGGTCTCATAGGTCGCCAAGCTGGTCGCTCCGAAGCCATTCAACCGTTTGGCCTCCAGCCAGGCAGCCGCTCGAGTGCCAGAGCCCAGGAGAACGATGTAGGATCATTCGTAAATCCTGCCGCTCTGACACGTCGGACGTCCGATCGTGAGCGCGAAGGTTCCGAACCTCGCCCTACTACCCCGTCACAGGTTTCAGACCCTAACAAACCGACGCAGGAGTCACATGCCAAGCGCACAACCATGTACGGGACAGAGCTCGAAGGTGATACCCGATTCGGAGACTTTGGCGTTGAGGGCGTTGCAAGTGGTCAATCGTTGCCTAACTTCTGGGCGGGTGGTAGGTTTTGATGTGTTTCATTTCTTTCTGAGAACCCGTGCCCCTTTTGCTTTTTCACCGGGCAGATCTACAGTGTAGCTACTAGATATGTTGTGTTCACTACTAATTCATTTGTACCACAAGGACCATTTGAGACCGATATTATATATTTTTTCCTTCTACGTCTTGAATCCGGTTGTCTACCTTACGCTTACATAGTTGCCATCTGATGTAGCGTTGTTTTGCCAGTTATGGAACGCGTGTAACTTGTCTCTGAGCAAGATGATGTGCACTCGGAGGATGCAGTGCCGAAGGTGCAGAAACGATCGAAGTGTCTAAGCCAAGATAAACGATCATTAAACCAAGGCGTTATTTCAGTCTAACAGCTCAGACCTATTTATCGGTTGTTCCGATCTCACCAAAGAAGCTCACGATCATTGGGAAGGACATGAAATACTTGCTTATAAGCTAAGCGAAGTTGAGTGTAGGGAGGTCCAAGACGACGATCACGACCACACGATTGATATGATCCAATAAATAAGGTGGGCTTGCTTAACTGTGATTAATAAATAAGTAGGACATGCTATTGCAGATAGTTTCCATGAGTGCATACAAATACAGAGACATATACCAATAAACTACATAGGTGTCATAAAGCATCGTGAAGCATCCGTAACTTCGAGGGTAGAAGCGTCAAGGGAGATTAAATCGCGGGCGTAAACGAGAGGACTTCTTCATAGAGAAGTTCTTTCAATTGGTCCTTGGTCAATTCTTCCTTGTGCACTGAGAAAATTCAGGGATTGATAAATGTCAATAATTGGACCGGAACTAATAGCTTACTGTCAAAATCAAAGTATGATGGGCTGAGCGGCGTGACCGTTGGCTCATCCTCTGGATCGTGCTGCATGATATGATTAGTTTTAAGATCGTTCCTGATGTACAAGGCAAGTGCTCACATATGCTGATAGATATGGGTGCTCGAGAGCTTCATCAACAGTCATGCGTTTCTTGGGATCAAATGTCTGCATGATCGTTGAGAACTTTTATGGTGATGTGTTTCAGTGCGGAGGACATACCAATGTCTTGCTTAGGAAATCGATCGCTTCCTTAGATGCATGGGGGAAGAGAGTGGCGAACGGCCTTCGCTTCCGTATGGGGAGGGCTCGAATGTAATCGCGCGACCGTCTCGAGGTAATGGCGTAGAACTCATCCAAACTGGGTGTACCTATATTTATATGGATGATCAATCCTGTGCTCCTGGAGCATCACTAAATCGGCTTTACCAATTACATCAAGGATCAAATCTAGTTGATGACTGTAGTCACGACCAGGGAACAGTGGTCGCCCGGTGAGGAGCTCAGCCAATATGCAGCCTACGGCCCATATGTCGATAGCCTGCGGAAAGGTGATGGGTGGTAAGCAACAAATGATGGTATCACTAAAAACGGGATTATACCTTGGTATACATCTTGAACGAGAGCATAATCTCGGGAGCGCGGTACCATCTTGTCGCAACGTACTCAGTCATAATTCCAACCTCCTTTCCACCTGTAACGCTGGTCTTCACGCTTCTTGCCAAGCCGAAATCGCAGACTTTGAGGTCGCAGTTGGCATTAAGCAATAGGTTCGCAGGTTTGAGATCACGGTGGACGATACCAGCACTGTGTATTGACTTCAGTGCGCGCAGCGTCTGATAGACGAAATACTGTGAAAAGGTGTTAATAGTGAAATATTCTTTGAAGAGTAGAAACCCATACTTGGCAATGGTCGTCAGTTAGATGCTGCGTCCTTATGACACGATGAAGATCGGTCTGCATGAGCTCCTGAATGACTAATGGAGCAGATCAGTTACTGTTTCAACTCTATACCGCAGGGTCGCTTACAGTATATCTCCTTGAAAGACTCGAGCGTTGGAGGCTTGATTATATCGAGGATAGAGATGATCTGAACCACGCCGGTTAGTAGATTTATGAGGAGTATCACAATAGATGATTCACATTTTCATTCACACAAGTCTCTGAGAAGAACTTGAGAAGCTTGAGTTCACGCAGAGTTCGCAGACAGAAGAGAGTGTGGTCAAAAGGAAGGATCTTCTTGATAGCCACTTGGCGCCCTGTTGGTTTGTGAAGAGCAGCGGCGACGGTCCCGTACGCGCCTTCCCCAATAGCATGAAGGACTTGATAATCGTTGCCTAAAAATAACTTGAGAACGGATAGCTATGAGGATTGCGTTAGCCCTACCGATTTCGAATTTAGGAAGGGGCTTAGAGGCTTTGCGAGAAGACATGGTTACACCAGAATCCAGCCGGTGGAGTACGGTAAAGTGGTAGGATGAGCGAAGGAGTGAGGGGTGAAGTCCAAACCTGGGATTTGAGGAGGAACTGCGACCTCAGCGTGGTTTATATACTCTTTCAGCTGGAGCGGATAACCAGGCTACCAGGGTCTTCGCAGATGGCAACGAAACACGCTGAACTCCTTTGGTATGACGGGAAGCGAATCGTTTCACCCCGCCAGGCCGCGCAGCCCAGGCCGTGCTAAACGTGATTACCCACTTTATGATGGGACACTTTTATGGTTGCCTGGTATTAGAATCTTATGATGAATCGCGACAACCGTTTACCTCTGTTGAAATGTCAAACAGTTTGCTAAATCACGATGATTGTTCGAGACAGTTCTGAGCCCGATAAATACACTCTGAATCTACTATCGGCATGTTTGAACAATATCTTAACAGAAGTAGCACGAGGTAGCTCACTTTGTATAGCTGATTGACTATTGGTTTCACTGGCTACAGCATTAGGAGCCCTTGAGGGTAGCAAGGAGCACAGGTATGTCGTGATGTGAACTTTCTCATCGCAGTCTCACGATCATCCTCACACTGACTGCAGCACCATGATGGCCATGAATGTTTGACAAGGGTACTTATAACTTGAACGCGCTCAAGCTTCAGTCAGCGCTATGGTGCCTAATGAAATAACACACTCTCTGCCTCTTGCTTTTGAAATAGCCATAAGTGCCGTAGGCTCTGATTTTGATTTTCCCTGGCTCTGGCTCATGAATTGAATCACTTGGCGCGCTGCTTCGCGTGTTTGAAACAGTAACCGCCTCTTGTGTAACAGGCTTCCGGGTCGGTTCCCAGATGAAATGAGTATATCTATACCCGTACTACAGAACGACACCTATGTGTAAGTAACACATTATGCTGGCCGCCACGGTTCTGTCTTTAGTCGATCTGTGCACTCGTTATCTGGCGGGCTGCATGGTAGACATTGCTCGTATCTGGTGCTGACTCTGTGCCCATTGTTCTCCTACACTCTATTTTTAACAGGAACGTTGCAAGGTGTGTCATAGACCTGACTCCCGCTTCGCTACATGCGCCGGCCCCCCTATGGCAATGGATGTTCTCGAATCGATTGCCTAGTGTACAATGGACTGCAACTCTCAAAGGTGGCGTGTAGGGTGTGTCCAAGGTATGCCAACATCACGGCATAGCTGCTTCCTGTCATCTTGCATACTCTTACCCATACCTTTGAAATGCAACTATGGGCTACCACTCCCACACATAATGAAGACCGAACTTGCTCTATAAGTAGGTCGCCAGCCTTGTTCTATTATTATCCCAAGAATCCCACTGCTTATTGTCTCATTCTTGCCCTAAATCCGCTTGGGCTCTAAACGCTCTTTTTCTGTTTTTTTTTCTTGCATATTTGGAGATCAAACACAATCATTTACTGATGCACAATGAATGCATCCAAGTTCAGTTTGACAGGCGATTGGTTGATGCGAATATAAGACACATGGGCTGTAGCCAATAGGAGAGGGGAAAGCTTAGCTGCTTCCCAAGATAGCGGGACGTATTGTTGTCAAGGGGGTGGCGGTTGAGGTACAAAAATGCCTCATCTCATCTTTGCCCGCTTTTCCATCTTTCCTCCCTTTCGCGTCCATTCGCCTGGTGTTTTTCGCTTTTACGACTGGTTTCTCTGTTCTTTCACTCTTTCTCTGAACAGTGCTCGTTCTTTGCATTCGACAACTTGATATTGAACCCACTCTCTTTATTGCCCAATCGCTAGCGATTACCATGTTTGCCAAGTTTGCTTCCGTTTCTTTTGGCCTGGCTTTGCTCCCTTTTGCTGCAGCTGCAGTTCATGACATCCAAGTTGGAGGTGCCGACGGTCAACTAGAGTTCTCGCCTGAGGCAATTGTGAGTTGTTTTTGCCTTGCCTCGGCTGAAATCATCATTAATGCTGTCGATCAAGTCCGCTCAACCTGGCGATCAAGTTGTCTTCCACTTCCACCCAAAGAACCATACAGTCACACAGTCCTCCTTCGCTGATCCTTGCGGACTAAAGGATGGCGGTTTCGACTCTGGCTTGTGAGTATTGTAATGATCCCGTTAATATTCGAAATTCGAATCTGTCAACCAGCATGCCTGTCCCTGCCAACACCACCGATAACTTCCCCACATGGACGATCACAGTGAACGATGTAAGTCTTATTATCCGGACATGCAGAACTAGGCCATCAATATTCTTTTTAGACTCAACCGATCTGGGTATACTGTCGTCAAGCTGCCAAAACCCCAGCTAGTCACTGCGGTCAGGGTATGGTCTTCGCCGTCAACTGTGGACTTGATGGTGCACCCAACTCGTTCACTAACTTCAAGAAGTCTGCTTTGGCTGTTGGCGCCAGTCTCTCTGCTGCTGCCGCTGCTACATCAACCGCTGCCTCGAGCGGTGGCTATGGATATGGCAGTAGTGGTTCCTCTGGTAGCAGTGGCAGCTATGGCGCCTATGCTGGCTACGGCGATCCTTCTACAACCACCTGGACCGCGGCATACGGCGGTGTCACACTCCCTCCCGCTCCCAACGCTGAAGTCGTCACTCAGACCATTACTCTTGAGCAATCTACTTGGACCACGACGTACACTTCTTACCCTGGCTCCCCTGATCCTACACCCGCCTCTGCTGCTGGCAATGTGCACAAAGTCATCGTTGGTGGACCCGGCAAGCTTCTCTTCGACCCTCCTCATGTTGCTGCTCAACCCCATGATGTTATCGTGTTCGAGTTGTAGGTCGTAAACTCCTGTGTACTGTGCACTTCGCTAATATCGCCTTTAGCCACCAAAAGAACCACAGCGTCACCCAATCATCCTTTGCTGACCCTTGCCGCAAACTCTCTAGTAACGGTGTTGAAGGATTTGACTCTGATTTGTAAGTAATGTTTTCACTTGCTATTAATCATGTCACGTATTTAAATATGCTTTAGCTGGCCTGTTGCTGACGATGCCACTACCTTCCCTACCTGGAATTTGACCGTCAACGACACCGCACCCATCTGGGCTTACGTACGTTATATCCGTCCTTCCGAGATGTAGATTGTAGTATTCAGTTTCTTTTCTGTCCAAAAAATAGTGCCGTCAGAAGACCCCCTCCAGCCACTGCGGTGCCGGCATGGTCTTCGCTGTCAACTCTGACGAGAACGGCCCACGCAACTTCGCTGCTTTCCAAAACGTTGCTAAACAACTCAACGGCACTGTAGCTGCCGCCAACGCTCCTTCAGGGTCTGACGCTGCAGGTGCCGCAACGACAACTGCAGCTGACAATGGTGCTATGTCTGTGCACGTCGGTGGTGCAAGCATAATAGCACTTGCAATCGCCACTGCCTTCTCCCTACTTCTATAGTTCGTTGGACACTTGGACATTTGTGTGACTGGACTTCATGTCATTTACGAGCTGTCAGCTTTTTGGGATATTTGTCTTGATGACATAGCCATACCTTATTTTATTTTTGTTCTACTGTGAGCGATGTCGCTCATTTTTGGGTTTAAATTGTAGTTCAGGGAACAGTCGTAATATACCATGCTTCTGGGATGCACAAGATTTGAGGGGTTTAATGTGCAACACTTGAAGCGCTCCGTGCGATGGCAAACGATACTAGTGAGGATTACATTGAACAGCAAGATGTCTCCATAAATAAGAAGTGTCATAAACGGAAGGATTTAAGCGTTCACTTTCTCCCATTAACAGCAGCCCATTGCTTTTGGAATCCCAGAATGGAAGAGATGAATCTAAAAATCATTGAGCAGACGAATCATATGTCGCCAAGAGGACGTACCCGCATATTCCTATTACACCGTCATTAAAGTGCACATAGCCAAGGGCAGATGCTGGGTTCCAGATGTCCAGAACGTCGATGTAGAATTGATGACGGAGATTGTCACGGGCACTGAGATAGAAAAGTGAGAAGGAGTGAGGAATGGCGGGACGTCCGACTAACGTGTAGAGAGCATTGAGCTTGGTCTCTCGCTCGGCTTCTTCGCCGAGATCTTTCTCTCCCCAAGGTCGAGAAGCCTTCAGCCTTTTGATTTCGGCAGCCAAACGAGCATTCTACAATAGTATCGGTGAATACAATGCTTGAGAGCTGTATTCGACGAAGGAATTTACCTTCAAAACGGCATGAACGATGCTGAATAGGATACCTATGACCCAAAACCGGTTGGCCATTCTTCTCACTTTGGCCGCTGTCTCAGGCTTGAGTTTCAGGAACTTGATAGAGTTAGCCTATGGATAACTTTAGCGTCGGCATGCACAACATCAGCAATGCGCTACTTACCCAGACAAAAGCATCGTATGTGAGATATCCGAAGTAGCCAATTTGCCGGCCAATCGTAGTAATCTGTTCCGAGGGTGGGCCAGAGGCTAGGGCAGCCTTCACTGCAGCTTGCAAGTGTTCCATCGGCTTCCCGAGACGCATTACTATGGTATGAAGTTCGTAAGCATCAGGACAAGATAGGAGAGGAAGAGCGTACATTTTCTCGCCGTTGCGAGATGGGACTTTAGGGAGTTCCATCGGGCCGCCTCGTCCTTGTCTCCGCGGGACGACAAGTACCAGGCATAGAACCTGGCGAAATATTGAATGGCACGATAAGTCTGTATACCGGCACTTAGAAGTCTTGTGCTTGAGGCCTAAAGATGATCCTTCGTACCTTGTCTCGGCCAACCGTTGTACCTCCCATTTTCAGGCTCTGGGAGACAAAAGGATGCAAAACGACTTGCGATGCGACGGCAGCCATGTTCAACAAATTGAGGAGGTAACAAGTAGAGGCGAGGAGACGGATTGAAGGTTGACGGCGTTGGTTATAGCCTGTCCATAGTGAATAGTCACACGTGATTTCCCCTCAATCGCCACAGTCGGCATACTGAGAACTTTTGAACTTCCAAGGCTGGTGATTGCGGATTCACCTCTGTTCACCTCCGCAGGTCCGGAGGGAAAGCGGATTAAAATAGTTCCTTACTTCCAGCTTCCTTTCCTTCGTACCTACTTGCTGAAAATTTCCATGCCTTCAATGGAAGGCACCCTTCTTGCGAATGCCCTTACGGCGTCAACGACAAAACCGTCGTGATAGTCGAACAGCAAGCAACGCTTTGGCGGAAGAGGAATGATGAAGGGTTTATCGCTGTCTTTCACGTCCCACTGAGACTGTCGTCGACAAGGCGGAGGAAACCGGACGGCAAACACCGACTGAGGTTACCGTCGGTTTTTTCGCACTCGACACGATCATTTCGGCACACCATCAGTGTATTTAACTACTAGTCACACGTCTTCACTTTTGCTACTTTCGTTTCGTTTGTTTCTGCAAACATGACGGCTATTCGAATTTCTCGTGGAGTGAGTCTCTAGGCCTCGTACTTTGGAATCAGCTGGTAACTGACCGCACGTGATGATGATCATCAGCTTCACTACCTTAAAGCTCACCAATCTAGACTGTTCTCTACATCTACACCATTCATGGTACGCTGCGACCCGTTCATGGTATTCTAGATGGCTGATTTGGCGTACGACGACAGTCGCAACAATTTCGAATCGAGAGAGATACCTTCGGCGAGTTGCAAGTTCCTGCAGACAGGTACTGGGGTGCACAGACACAGAGGTGCGTGTGATCATTGCTCCGCGATGTCGTCGCAAGGATGGCATACCAAGTCTCCAGGTCTCTGCAAAATTTTGATATTGGTGGGCCAGCAGAACGTCTGCCACCACCTCTAATTAAAGCATTCGGCGTGCTGAAGAAAGCTGCTTCTATTGTCAACGTGGGATATGGCTTGGATCCCAAGATCGGGCAAGCTATCCAGCAGGCTGCTGACGATGTGAGCCTATTTAATTTGGACTCCTGCCTGGGCTAAATACCGTTTGGCAGGTCATATCCGGAAAACTGACAGATCACTTCCCACTGGTCGTCTTCCAAACCGGAAGTGGAACTCAAAGTAATATGAACGTCAACGAGGTGAAGACATTCGATGGAGTGAATCTAGAATTCAGCTTACATTGCTATAGGTTATTTCAAATCGTGCCATTGAGATCCTAGGAGGCCAGCTTGGTTCCAAGACACCAGTGCATCCAAATGATCACGTTAATAGGAGCCAAAGCAGCAATGACTCGTATGCGACCAGTGCTTCTTTCAACGTTGCGTTGGTCGGCTGATATGGCTTTTGCGCTTCAGCTTCCCTACCGCAATGCATATCGCCGCTGTCACAGAAATACATCGCTCATTACTACCCGCATTAACTGAGCTGCGAGATGCATTGGATGCGAAAGCCAAACAATTCGATAAGATTATCAAAATTGGCCGAACTCACCTTCAAGTAAGTGCCCACTTTGTCGCATCTCGGGGTGATTCAAAGGGTGTTTCTAGGATGCCACACCGCTGACACTCGGTCAAGAGTTCAGTGGCTATGTTCAGCAAATCACCAACGGTATCGAGCGGGTGAAAGGCGTTCTACCACGCCTTAGCTGTCTTGCTCAAGGGGGTACTGCTGTTGGAACGGTAAGTGATCCAGGACCAGGGATAGTGAATGTTGGATTGACGTGACGTCATAGGGTCTCAATACGAAAAAGGGTTTCGATGTCAAAGTCGCTGCAGAGATATCAAAGCTCACGGGCATCGAGTTCCAAACTGCGCCCAACAAGGCGAGCGATCCCTTAACGCAATTTGGGCAATATTAATGGTTCCGTTGTTGCAGTTCGAGGCACTTGCTACTCATGATGCCATGGTCGAGGCACATGGTGCCCTTAATGTCATCGCGTGTTCATTGATGAAAATTGCGAATGATATCAGGTTTCTAGCTTCGGGTCCTCGCTGTGGCTTCGGTGAGCTTAGTCTACCTGAGAATGAGCCTGGCAGTAGTATTATGCCGGGCAAGGTTAATCCTACCCAATGCGAGGCCATTACCATGGTTGCTGCTCAGGTAATGGGAAATCAAACGGCAGTCAGCGTGGCTGGTGCTAGTGGCCAGTTTGAGGTGAGCACGGCCAACATGATGGATTATCATTTGTTTGACATTACGGCAAGCTCAATGTCTTCAAACCTGTCATCATAAAAAACGTGCTGCAGAGCATAAGGTTGCTATCTGATGGTACGCTCCCGCGATAAAAAGTTGATTAGAGCAGGACTAACGTCTGACACCTAGGATGTCGCTCATTCACCAAGAATTGTGTTGTTGGTATCCAAGCAAATGAGAAACGAATTAATGCTCTGTTGAATGAGTCACTCATGTTGGCTACAATACTGAACAGCCACCTTGGTTACGACAGTAAGTAACTTTATTGCGCAAGCAGGCTCTGTCTGATGTTTCCTATGACTAGATGTGGCCAAGTGCGCGAAGAAGGCTCATAAGGAAGGTACAACGCTCAAAGAAGCCACTGTAGCCTTGGGCTTCCTTACGGCGGAGGAGTTTGATGAAAAAGTTCGACCTGAACTAATGTTATATCCCGAATCTGACAACACGTCACAACGGTGATACACCTATATATAGTCATTCAGGATTTTATGGGGCGTGGTACATTACATATCAGACATTTGCTGCTGGTAGAGTCATCTATTATTGCATTGGTAGGTTAGAATCATTCTAAGAGTCACATAATAAAAGGAAACTTGCTTGGAGATGTGGAGATGATGGCATGAATGTTTTTGAAGGTGGGACCCCGAAGATTGGTTTTGGCACCGCCTAGTGCCGAGGCAAACAGAGTTATGAAACTCGCTGGCTTGTCACCTTGGTAAGCACCGGGTGAAAAGGGACAAAAACACCAGCATGATAGCAAAGTAATAGCCAAAAGTTGGATTGGGAACTTGATCTATATGACCTGGGCACATTTATCATATCTTGTACTGCGGGCTGGGGAACTGGAGATGTGAACGACCAAGAAGGAACAGCGAAAGGGACATTTCCTAATTGAGACAGCGTCGAAACGAAACGAGACCGATGTAAATGCGTAAAAAGGATCAGACTCTACGAAATCCCACCCTACGCCAGCTGACTCTCAACCCATTCCCTCCTTTCCCTCATACCCTTATCATCCCTCGCCCCTGAACGACTCAGAATCAAGTCGTGCTCGTCGTTGCACCCGTTCTCGACGAAACACTGACATTCCAACAGCTGTGCATCCATAACCCTTTCTTTGCCTTTCTGAAAAACATTGTGTCTTCGTAACCATCGCCTCAATCCACCCGACAAATTTACTGCAATGTCTTTGAGTCGAATCCTCAACGACGAACCGGCGCAGTCTCCTCATCTCATACGACCACTGCAGATAGCCCCTTCATCAAGTTCATTGTCGGTCGATCATTCATTGGTATCCCCGACTTCGCCCTTGAGCTATGTCTCGCCTCGACCTCAGCGGTTGGCACACTTCGATCACTCCGAAGACTATCCTCCCTCTTCCCGAAGCCATCATTACCAATCTAAGTCATACCAGGCGCAGCCTAGCTGGGATCCGTATTCTGGTGATTATGGTCCGAGCCACGCACTACCTCATAGACATGGTCAAACTGAGTATTATTCTGGACGCGAACCTCGCGACCGGGGCGGCGACATGCCATCGCATACATACCAACAAGACTCGGACAACGAAGTACAGCCGAGGAAACGCAGGCGGGATGATAAAGACGACGGGGACTATCGACCCTCAGGACAAAAACGAGTAAGTACATTCATCAAGTACAGTATATAATCTGGACATTCAGATATCCTTAGACTGTTCGTAAGGGTTCGGCTAGAGGAAAGCAGCCACATCCCCCCTCCCCTATTTCCGACCTACCAGTGACCGGCCTGCACGAACATAACCTTCATATGTCAGAGGAGGAGAGACGGCTCGCGTCCTCGGACTTGGAAGATTGCGAAGAAGTCTGGATCACCGACCTGGGTGAATATATCCTCGCCACCCAAAAGCGCCAGCATCTCGTGCACAAACAATTTGAAGCCACGCAGGCTGTACGTAATTCAGACATTGCCTAGGATTGACCTTTTTCTGATTTGTGTCTAGTCGCGCAATGCGGAAACCACTCTTCAACTTTCTGATTATTACAAGGCAAGATTAGCGCGAATTCCCTTGCCTCCGCCCACTCCGCCTCTGCCCCTACCTCACGTTCTTCACAATGTTGACCATGTAGCTAAACGTGGCATGACCCCCGTCGACGGACATGGCGATGAATTTCCGTACGGCGATACTGGCGCCCCTCCATACCCTCCGCTCACTCGTTTCGTTGAAGATCACATTGACACCTCTGGCAATGTGATTCCCGGCAAGAAGAGAAAAGGGAAGGAGAAGCGTTTAGAAGACCCTCCGCTTGCTGCTGACGAACCCAACGAAATGGACCTACTTAACGGAGTCTCTGAAGGTGTAGTCCCGAATAAGAAACGGAAGCTAAACAAGCCACCGGTAGAGGAGAATGAACCTAGCTTTGACTCTTCAGTATCTGCAGCGAGAATGTTGGTTCAACTTAAGGACAAGGATAGGGCGAAACCATCCTCACCGAGAGAGCTGAGTCAGGACGCTATGTCTCTGACACCTAAAGGCCGTAAGGCCAAGGGTTCTGTCAAGAAGAAGTTGGGACCGGATACCCTCGAGCATCTCGGACTTATTCCAGATTCAATTTCCGCTTCTGGTGATGTCACCCCCGTGCTGTCGCGTCCTTCATCCCCCGCCTCTAACCAGCCTCTGGCATATATTTATGACCTTGATGAGGAGATTCCCGCACTCAAGAAGGCCAAGAGGGTCGATGATGGCATGATGCTCAAGCGCGTGAAGACTCTAGAAGAAGCTCAGCGCAAAGTATGGACTAACATCGCTCGCCGAGACGTTGCGAAGGTAGCTATATGATAGATATCGAGACTGTTGAGCTTATATCTCGCTCAGGTCTACAAGTACCATGCTACTGGTTATCAAGCAAGAAAGTCGCAACTTGAACGTCTTGCTCGACTCGCATCTTTACAAGCAAGGAAGCCTTTCACCAAAGTGCCAAAGACGGTCAAGGATACCCAAGCGAAGGCGAGGCGGCTCATGCGAGAGATGCAGGTCTTCTGGAAGAAGAACGAGCGTGAAGAGCGTGACGTACGGAAGCGCGAGCAGAAGGAGGCCATCGACAGAGCCAAGATTGAGGAAGAAAAGAGAGAGGCCGCGAGACAAGCCAGGAAACTTGAATTCCTCATCAGTCAGACTGAGCTTTATAGTCATTTCGTTGGCAACAAGCTCAAGAGTAAGTTGCATCAATCAAAGTATACCCGCAATTGTTCACGCACCTTTATAGCTGCTGAGGTGGAGGGTGATGATGAAAAGACAGCAGCGCCTACTGGTGCGGACCTGCCAGATGTCGATCCTGCTACGTTAGGGGAAATTGACTTTGATGATGGTCGGTGCCATTAACTCGTGGCAATTGTCTAATCAGTGCTAACTTTGCCTTAGAGGATGAGACCAACCTATATCGTCATGCTCGGCACAACGCTGAGGAGGCTATTGCTTTGGCGAAAGAGCGTGCCCTGGAGTTCGATACTCAAGCAGCTCTTGACCGCAAGACCAACGAGGCTCTTAAATTGGCCAAAGGTCAAACTCGCGTGCGCGATGAGGAAGAGGAAGAGTCACCAGAATCCTCTAAGGGAACTTTAGTAGATCGTGAGTTTCTGACTAGCCTTCTTCTTAATAAGTTCTCCTCTCACCTTCCCATTGTAGTCGATTCCAACGAATTGAACTTCCAGAACCCGACTTCTCTGAGTGGGCCACTGACCATTGGCCAGCCCGGAATGTTGATGGCACAACTCAAGGAGTACCAGCTTAAGGGCCTTAATTGGCTTGCCACTTTGTACGAACAAGGTATTAACGGAATCCTGGCCGACGAGATGGGTCTCGGAAAGGTGCGATTCATCCATTCACCGTCAGACGTTCATGCTTATAGCAAATTTTCTAGACCGTTCAATCAATATCCCTTCTTGCCTATCTCGCAGAAACGCACGATATATGGGGTCCCTTCCTGGTTGTCGCTCCCGCTTCCACTCTCCACAATTGGCAGCAGGAGCTTACACGCTTCGTTCCGCGCCTCAAGGCCCTGCCATATTGGGGCAATGTTAAGGATCGCGCCACCCTACGAAAGTTCTGGAGCAAGAAGGAGATTAGCTACAACCAAGATGCGCCCTTCCACGTTCTTATCACAAGTTACCAATTGGTAAGCCCACTTTATTTGCGCTTTCAGAGATGAGGATCAAGCGATCACTCACTGAGAGCTTCATAGGTTACTCAAGACCAGCAGTACTTTCAGCGGGTTAAGTGGCAATACATGATTCTCGACGAGGCTCAGAATATTAAGAATTCCTCGAGCGTGCGGTGGAAGACGTTACTTGGATTCCATTGTCGCAATCGTTTGCTTCTTACAGGGACACCGATCCAAAATTCCATGCAAGGTGTGTAGTGATGATTGACTGGTTTATCACTTGTACTCAATATGCGTCTGATAGAACTTTGGGCCCTGCTTCATTTTATCATGCCAAGTCTCTTTGATTCCCATGACGAGTTCAACGAATGGTTTTCCAAAGATATCGAAAATGCCGCTGAGAATAAGGGTAGCAAGCTCAACGAACATCAACTTCGACGGTTGCACATGATCCTCAAGCCATTCATGTTAAGGCGTGTCAAACGTCATGTTCAGAACGAGCTGAGCGAGAAGGTAAAAGCCACCCCAAGAGCAAGTGTCATGAGTCCTAACCTGCTTTCTAGATTGAGAAAGACATCTATGTTGACCTCAGTGCTCGACAACGCGCTTTATACAAAGCTCTTCTGGCTAACGTTTCTGTTGCTGACCTCCTGGAGAAGGCGGCAAACATTGGCGATGTTGACTCTGCTCGATCCCTGATGAATCTCGTCATGCAGTTCCGAAAGGTGTGTCTTGCAAGCCTTGCGGTGGTCTCTGTAATCCAACTGGTTTCTAGGTGTGCAATCATCCCGAGCTTTTTGAACGAGCAGATGTGGTCGCGCCGTTTTCCTTCTGTCATTTTGGTCGCCCGGGCCCTTTGGCGCGTGAAGGAGATTTCGTCTCATTACCGTACTCGTCTCGTAACCCGATTGAGTTCACAATACCGCGACTACTATATCAGGAAGGTGGCTTGCTTAATGAGCCTTACGAGTTCTCGACATCACCTTCGCGATCGAGCTGCTTATCCAAACTGATGAATATATGGTCAACGGACTGGATATATAATTCTCTATATGACGAAGGTTAGTTTTGCTCGAGTCGATGACATAAATCTCTTATCGGGCTCTATTAGACCATAGCTCGTTTTCATTCCTTCGCTTCGCCAACGTCTCTGTTCCGGAGGCTCACTCACTGCACATAACGCCTATTATGCATCGTCGATTGCTAGCTAACCGAGATGAAGTTTTGCTCTATATGAATGGGCTTTATTCGCTGTAAGTATACTTCTGTTTGGCACATTGCATGTGTCTAATCGGTTCATAGCGACTCGGACTTTGCTGCATCGAGCACCCCTGGACTCTTTCCATTGGCCGTCGGTCCCAGTCTCATAGGTCCGGATGTCGCAGACGGTCTTCCACCACTGCGCTCTATCTCATCGTCAGCATGGGCCCAATCGTGTTTGTCACGTCCTGGGCTCAAGTGGTTTGTCCCTCCGGTTGTAGCACCTCCTATATCTATCCACTGTACAGATCGAAGTTTTGTCGAGTCGCAATTTCGGCTTGTCGAAGCACCTCTAGAATCCCTCGCCCTATATGGGCTGCCCCTACAGCTTCATGATTCGCAAGAAGCTTGCGATACTTTTTCCCGACATATTCCCGCGCTGCCAGTCTCCGGTTTATTTGGCATCTCTCCTCATGATCAGTTGCCCTTGTCATATATGCAAGTTCCTGAAGCGAAACGCCTCATTTACGATTCCGCGAAATTGGCCCGTCTCGATTCCTTACTTCAAGAGCTTAAGGCTGGCGATCATCGTGTACTCATCTACTTCCAGATGACGCGGATGATGGACCTAATGGAGGAATACCTTATTTATCGCCAATACAAGTATCTGCGATTAGATGGCTCTTCAAAACTCGAGGACCGAAGGGATATGGTGATTGATTGGCAAACAAGGTAAGCTGCTACCTCTAGCCATTCTTAGATTCAATTCAATAATCTCTTTGTAGGCCAGATATTTTCGTTTTCTTGCTCAGCACAAGGGCCGGGGGGTTGGGTATCAATCTAACCGCTGCGGATACTGTCATATTCTACGATCATGATTGGAACCCTTCGAATGACGCACAAGCCATGGATCGGGCTCACCGCCTTGGCCAGACGCGTCAAGTCACCGTCTATCGTCTGATAACGAAAGGAACGATCGATGAACGTATAGTACAGCTCGCCCGAGTGAAGAAAGATGTATGCCATCTGCCTACATTCACTTTTTTGTCTATTAACCTTTTCTCTAGGTCCAAGATATTGTCGTCGGCAACAAGACCCTCACCGACGTTGCCAAACCTCGCGAAATTGTGCAGCTATTGCTTAATGATGAGCAGCTGGCTACTTTGGATCAATCCGCTCCAGGGTTGTCAGAGCAAGCCGATAAGCGGAGGGAAGCAACGGAGGGAAGTAGTGCCCCCGTCAGAGATTTGTGGAACGAAGAAGGCGATGATTTCTTTGGGCATTCCGCCCCACCACCTGCTAACATGGAGTTGACCGAAGAAGATCCGTCCACCCCAGCTCCTGGTGCAAGCGTGCGGGGGAAGAAGCGCAGGAACGGAGGAGGCGCGCGTGGGCGTAAAAGGGCTGGTAGTCGGAGGTCAGGGACAACGACTGGACAGGCCACGCCGATTGTAGACGGTGGATCATAAATATCTTATTCACTGCGGACATTGCTTTGGGTTTCTGGTACATATATCTGTTTGTCTTAGATGCATGTCATTATTTTGTTATACGTTCTAGTTACTATAACTTCCACTAGTAGTCTGGATGTAATATTCATAACCTCTCGGCTCTCCAATGTATGATTGTCGGAAATTGAATACTGATCCTGACTCACCTATAGTCCACACAACTTAGAACACCAGCTTGGATGGTTTTGAACAACACGCGTTTCCATCTAATGCTTCACCACGCTTTCAAGATCGTCTCATCTATTGCCATCACTGCTAACCCTCCAAACGTCCATCTGATACGCTGCGAACTGCATTCGAGCTACCTATAACCCTAGGCCCTCACCGAACGATTATACTGATCATTGGCGACCAGGAAACAACGGTTCGACCTAACATTTGAGCCGTTTGAGATGCCAAAGAAGAAGAAAACGCAGCTTAAACCCGTTGCTCGTGGCTTCACCACTACATCGGTAGCTAAGAAAGTAGTGCCTGCGGAAGAAGTTCAAGAACAAGCTACTCCAGATGGAGTTGAAGAGGACTATCAGGCTGGTCCAGATGGAATAGAGGCAGGGTCCCAGTCCAAACTGGGGGGTGATGCGGTCGATGACGCGAAACAAAAGTCTCTGCAAGCGATCGTTGACGCTTCTCAGGATAAAGTGGCGAAAGAAATAAATAGGAATATCAAAGTATGATCTATCCTCCCTTGTATCATAAGTGGGAGACTTAACGACAAATTCGGTCAGCTTATTGAACAGGATCGGCGGTTTACTCAAACTCTCCCAGAATTAGAGATTGCCCCAGCCTACGCTGATTGCGTTACTCAGCTGGCGATAGAATATAGCATCTTAGAAAGTGAGCTTTTTCGACGAGAATGTGCTTGTGGGCTGCAGGGGTTATACCGATTTTACAGATAGAACACCATTGGATGAGCCTCGTGACAAGGCTCTGATCAAAATTGCTGTGAGCTATGGTGTCCTCAGGCGTCTGGGTTTCTCTGAGCTCAGAGTTGAGGAATGCCTGAGATCAATGAACGGCATTGGACTTGATGAGGCTTATGATTGGGTTCGTTATAGTGACATTTTCCACCGGAAGAGGCACTTAGCATAGCTGGATAGCTCTATCTGCATTGCTCGGAGGAAGAACTGGACAACTCTTGTGAATCATTGCCCGTCGATTTGATCCTTTGATAATTGCTAACCTACTTCTCATAGATCGTGGTGAAAACAGCGAAGGACAAACCGCGCCAACTTCGAACTCCCAAACCCCTTTAACACCCCAGACGCCTCGAATACCTTTGCAATCTCTAGTATCTCCGTCCCCACCGCCGGCGAAACCAACATCCCCTTTGAATCCAAACGCCCCTGCTTTCACTCCTTCCGTATCGTTACCAGTAAGAACTATGGCGATTAACGTGTCAAGGTGCTGAAAAAGTATTCTAGCCTACTCAACCTAACGAAGGTCACGCTGCGCACATGGTGGAAGTTGCTGAAGTTGAAGATCCTAACCTTGAACATGCGAAAATAAGTGTTCAATTGTTGACCCTGACACGTAAAAGGGGCACCGAAGACCATGGCTCTCTTGAACGCCAGCTGCAACTTAGACTTAAGCAGCTGTCACAGCATTATTTCTTTGACCACAGAGATGCCGAAGCTCTATATCGTATTGAGCGCGAGAAGGCAGACGCTGCAGCGCTTGACGCTAAACTTCGTGGCCTAGCCAACGATACCACAGTTGCCCCCTTTTCACCATCTGCCCTCGCATCACCACCGGATTCGAACTATCTTCGGCCTGACGATAAGCACTCGGAAAAAGAAGGTTTGGACTTATTTGACGACGGCGAGCAATCAGAAGGTGGTCTCCTGGAAATCCTTGATGAAATGCCTGCGACGGTGACTGACTCCTTAGGCACAACGGTCACAATTCGAGATATGGCCCTTCCGAAGCAATGGACTGGTCGTACTCCCAAGAAATTGCTAGCAGAGAAAGTGGCAAAAATTGACAGCTACGCCATCATCTCCTACTCTATGATCTCTGGATTGAGTCGTGCCAAACGAGCTTCTGTCCTCATTAGGTGGGCTGCTCAAGAGGCCGACGAATGGGCTATGCACGATGTTGCCTGTCATGACGACATTCAGGCAGAAAATTATATCGCTACTGTGGCTCTGCATGCATTTGTTTATCCTTCAAGGGAAGAAGGTTTTGTGATACATGATTCCACGGCAGGCAGTACATCGTTTGTTCGATCGTTTCCTCCATCCTTTAGAGACCTTTGGGATGAGTTAGACGTGACTAGAAAGAACACAGCAGATGCTCATAATCGTACCGTGTGGGATAGACTGCAAGCTATTCTTGACTCCAAGTCTAATGCTGCCAAGGTGTGTTTCTAGTAGGAAATAAATAATTCTCCTTGCTCATGGGTATTAGCTCATTGAGCAAGGCATTACTTGGAAATCGGGCACAGAAGCAACCACGCCTTCCCGAAACAAGCCCCGTAAATGGACGCCTGACAGGATATCCGAGCAATTAATGCTAGAGTTTCAAGCGCGGCAGGCCAGCTCGGCTTACCAGGCAATGCTTGTGAGTTACAGTGCCGTACTGTTCTTACGTTCAGTTATTGAACCGGTCTAGAAACAACGCAACAATCTTCCGATAGCCTATTACCGCCAAGAAATACTCCAAACCCTGGAATCGTCCCAAGTGCTTGTCCTTAGCGGAGAAACCGGATGGTAATTAACTTACTCTTATGAGTTTTTGTCCGTATAGTCTAAATGGGTTTTCAGCGGTAAATCGACTCAAGTCCCAACGTTCATTCTAGAAGACCAACTTTCACAAGGCAGTGGTTGCCGAATATTCTGTACCGAACCCCGCCGAATATCTGCAATATCGTTAGCGCATCGTGAGAATTGAAGTTCCTACTTTCTGGAGGGATTATGTCGTAACTTCTGTTGCAGGCGTTTCTCAAGAGTTGGGTGATCCTCCAAACGCAGTTGGAACCCCTGCATCACTTGTTGGATATTCCATTCGGCTAGAGAGCAACACTTCCCGGAATACCCGTCTGACGTTCGTTACGAATGGTATCGCATTGCGCATGCTAGAAGATGGGTCGAGTCGCGATGGTCAAGGAGCTGCTTTCGACGATATCACAGTAAGGCTCTAATACATGTTCGTGAAGTTGTATTCATGATCTTCATGACTTAGCATATCATTGTCGACGAAGTTAGCCTACATCACCTAAGCAACCATATCGTATTTAACACCTCTTCCTAACAGGTTCATGAGCGTACGATCGAATCCGATTTTCTGCTAATCGTTTTGAAATCTCTTGTGAAACAACGCCCTGATCTGAAGTGCGTATATGCATTGGTCTGCAGAACATTTCGTTAATCATTTATCGCCATTCAGGGTGATACTTATGTCTGCCACCATGGAAGCTGACAAAGTGGCAAATTTCTTCGATGGCTGTCCCATACTGCAAGTACCTGGACGTACGTTTCCTGTCGAAGTCAGATACCTAGAGGACGCTATTGAGTGGACGGAATGGGAGATAACCGAGGAATCACCTTATGCACGACGCTGTAAGGTTTTTGCTTGTGCGGACGTCCTATTGGTCATTCACCGTTGGCAATATTAGTACACGACAAATTTTATAAGGGTAAAGGTCGAGCCGATTGGTCGGAAGACATTACGGAAGCTATCGACGACGACAGTGATGACGTACCAAATGAAAATGTCAAGCTGGAGAAACGATATTCTGCGAAGACCGTGAAAACCATCAACCTCTTTGATGAACGCACGATACCATATGACCTCATTCTACGTTTACTAGAGCGAATATGTCTCGAGGATGGGGCATATTCTCGTTATTCTGCTGCGACCCTCATCTTCATGCCTGGGTTGGGCGAAATCCGTCGTATGAATGATCTATTGTTGGAGCACGAACATTTTGGGACCGAAAGCTTTCGAGTGTATCCCTTACACTCTACGCTATCAAGCGAAAATCAAAGTGCAGTGTTCGAGGTCCCCCCGCCAGGTGTTCGGAAGATTGTGATATGTAAGAGGCTCTCTCTTATGGCCGACCCGGAAATAATTCTGTTGTGAACAGCGACCAACATTGCGGAGACTGGAATTACCATACCAGACATAACTTGTGTGATAGACTCCGGTAAACACCGAGAAATGAGGTAGGTTGATACAGTAACATTGGCGAACGTACACTGAAAATTGCTAGATTCGACGAGAAACGCCAGATAAGCAGGCTAGTTGAAACCTTCATCGCTAAAAGCAATGCTGCACAGAGAAGGGGGAGAGCAGGACGAGTTCAAAGTGGTCTATGCTTCCACCTCTTCACTAAATTCAGGCATGACACACAGGTTACTCTTCCACGTAACTTCCTCTGCTTTCGTTGCTTGATTTCTGTTATTATTGCAGATGGCGGCACATCCTCTTCCTGAGATGATGCGGCTAAGTCTTTCCGACTTGGCCCTTCGTATAAAGATCATGAAGCTCCAACTTGGTACATCGATTGAAGACGTGCTTTCACGAGCTCTAGATCCCCCCGTGGCAATCAATGTACAGCGAGCAGTTTCCTCTCTTGTTGAGGTATTCTCCGCACTTTGAATTTTTTTAACCAGCTCCTGCTTATTTCAATACGTCGTAGGTCAAAGCACTCACACCTCAACAAGAAATCACGCCTATGGGAAAGCTTCTTAGTAAACTACCCACCGACGTTCATCTTGGAAAGTTTCTGCTAGTCGCTACAATCTTCCGCTGTTTGGATCCTGCCTTGACCATCGCAGCTGCCCTCAACTCTAAGTCTCCCTTTGTGACACCCTTCGGGCTAGAGCAGGAGGCAGACCGCGCCAAAGCTTCATTCCGAATAGGTGGGCTGCATTTCTCTCCCTATCCAATGTCACAGAAGCTGACTGGACAGTGTAAGAAAATTCTGATTTTCTTACCATTCATAATGCCTTTGCGAGTTGGCGGCGCGCCTCAGAAAATACAAGCTTCGTGCGAAAATTCTGTAAGAATAACTTCCTCAGCCACCAGGTAAAAGTTCACGCTTGGATGCCGATACTGGTAAATTGAAGCCTTTTGAAATAGAATCTCCAGCAAATTGAGGAATTACGCCAACAGTTTTTAGGGTATGCTGTACAACGTGGATAGAGCCAGAAAGGCCGTTGACGTATCTTTATCTTCCACAGATACCTCATTGACTCAAGGTTTATTCAAGTCGATGGTTCAATTGTCCGTGAGCTAAACCGGTATGAAATCTGCAACTCCATTGAATGGAATTTCTACAATGATGCTACCTCTAGGGCGAGGTATAGTCGCGGTCGCACCCGTTTTGTGATGATACCTCCAGATCTGGATGTTCATTCCGGCAACGTCGCTCTCGTGAATGCTGCTTTGGTTTCCGGGCTCTATCCAAAAATCCTCTCAATAGACACGCAAACTGGCCAGATGCGAACAATTGCCAATAACCAGCTGGTTTCGTTCCACCCTTCTTCTGTCAATTTCGGCAGAAGGCCCATAGACTTTGGCACGACTCATCTTGCTTATTTCACTTTAATGTGAGTAGCACCCTTACTTTCAACGATGGCGATCTCAAGTACGTAATAAAGGCGCTCGAAGAGGTTATATGCGTGGGAGACAAGCCCTGTCGACGATGTAGCCATGCTGTTGCTTTGCGGTGAAACTGAAGTCAAGGTAAGTAAGCTCGCAATGGGATTATCATTAATGAGCTCTGACGGTCAATTCTATCTAGCTTATCGCAAATTCTGCCTTCATCGATCGCAAGATTCGGTATAGGATATCGCCGAAAGCCAACATCGCGCTGAAACTTCTTCGCAGCCAACTTGCGAGCTTGCTGGCCAAGCAGTATCGTAGCAGAGTTCTCACAGAGTCTCAACTACTTTGGTACGACCTCGCATTGATGGTTCTGGGTAAAGTCAATCCGAATAAGGAAAAGGAACGATCTATTATGCTCCATTGATAGTTATAGCATTGCATGTAACATATTTATTGGCATAATCCTGACAAGCGGCGGTGTGTAAGACATGATAGTGGTGATAATGAAGCTCAAAATAATTAATCTTCATCTTCGTCGTCGCCGGTACCACTAAACTGCGCTTTAGCTCAGTACAATGATTACAAGGTGATGGCTACTCACGCAATATTGTAGAACCGGAGCTGATAGTTATCTTTCGAGGAGGCGACAACGCTAGACATGGGATGAGAAAAAATGATTGGCCATTTCGAAGAATACGGACCGAATCCAGTCACGGAGCTGGTTCTTTTTCAAGAACTTCTTGGTGAGGTACTTGAGATACCGTTTGGAGAAAGGAATATTGGAGGTGACAGTGATTTTGGTGTTGCCTTCGTAAAAATGAAGCACATCGCCTAATATCAATAATGAACTCTGAACTTACCATCTCGGGTAATTTTGACGCTGTCACCAAGTTGGCCAGCTTTGCCCTCAACCTTTATACGGTCATGGAGGAACTTTTCGAAATCGGCGCCATCGAAAACACCGTCGCTAGCAGGCTTCGAGTAGTCAACCACAAACTTGTGCTTGGTGGAGGAGCCTTTGGTAGCGGCGGCTTTGGGCTATAACAGGACGAAAGAGAAAGCGAAACCAGTATGAGCCTACTGAGAAGGTAACTCAGCAAAGCAATAACTGGGGACTAACCATCTTGATGAAGTCTTGAGGAAGTCGGGGGCGTTGACAATGTATGATCGAAGCCGAAATTTATGTGAACTGTACAGTCGATGAATAAGGTTTGTGTCAACTCCGCGACACGTCAATTTGATCGCCGCTTCGGGTCTTTACGAGCGCCCGTCGGGCGTCCGAAAAAGAGTATCGCGTCCGCCGTCTTCTGGTCCAAAAATTTTGTCGTAGGTCATGTCACCGACACTCACAAAACAACAAGTGGTCTCAGCGCAGCTAGAAGGCGACTATGCTATAAAATCAGAGTCCTCGGCTCCAAAACTCGATACTTCGCAATGGCCAATACTTCTTAAAAATTACGACAAACTACTTGTCCGGTCAAGTCATTTCACGCCAATTCCATCAGGTTGTAGTCCCCTGAAGCGCGACGTCACAAGCTACATAAAGTGCGCATCCTAGCTCAGTCACACTTGTCTTGCTTGACGAGCCTTAATGCTTCAGGTCTGGTGTCATAAATTTGGACAAACCTTCCAACCCTTCTTCACATGAAGTTGTTGCATGGCTTAGAAGGATATTGCGTGTGGAGAAAACAGGCCATAGCGGAACATTGGATCCTAAGGTTACTGGGTGCTTGATCGTGTGCATAGACCGCGCAACAAGACTTGTCAAGTCGCAGCAGGGCGCAGGTCTGCTGCGATTTCACCTCGTTCAAATACCGTTCCACTGATCCTCATCTTGTCATTAGGGAAAGAGTACGTTTGTGTACTTCGTCTACATGCAAATCTACCCAGCCCAGCTACCCTTCCCCGTGCCCTTCAGACGCTAACTGGTGCACTTTTCCAACGACCTCCTCTAATATCTGCCGTTAAGCGTCAACTTCGGATTCGTACCATTCATGAATCTAAGCTCCTTGAGTTTGATGAAAAGCGTAATCTCGCTGTCTTCTGGGTCTCTTGCGAGGCTGGGACGTACATTCGTACGTTATGTGTACACCTTGGGCTACTCACAGGTGTGGGCGGGCATATGCAAGAGCTACGGAGAGTCCGTAGTGGTGCTATGTCGGAGAATGACGACATAGTTACGATGCACGACGTTCTGGATGCCCAATGGATGTACGATAACACCCGTGACGGTATGTGATAATATGTTGATATCTTCACTTTGCTCTGATGAAGTCCCTAGAATCGTATCTCAGACGCGTCATTCGCCCCCTCGAGTGTCTATTAGTTGGTTACAAGCGAATCGTGGTCAAAGACAGTGCCGTCAATGCTGTTTGCTATGGGGCCAAGCTCATGATTCCTGGTCTTCTGCGTTATGAAGCTGATATTGCTTTGAACGAGGAAGTTGTTTTAATGACAACAAAAGGTTGTGTTTTTACATTACTTCTCAGAATCTCGATTAAATTTTGTCCTTTAGGTGAAGCCATTGCCCTCGCAATTGCTCAAATGTCAACGGTGGAATTGGCTACATGTGATCATGGCGTTGTTGCGAAAGTAAAGAGATGCATAATGGAGCGTGATACCTATCCTCGTCGTTGGGGACTGGGCCCAGTCGCATTGCAAAAGAAAAAAATGGTCAAGGATGGCAAACTTGGTAAACATGGTGAGAAAATAGAGGGCGTTACACCGAAGGAGTGGAGTCGTGATTACGTTGACTACAACCGCGACGAAGTAGTAAGTCCCTACCTCTTATTTGTGATCAGCTGTAGCTAACTATCTGTAGCCTGCTGCTGGACCGTCAACTGTCGTATCCCAAGTAACTTCCCAAGTAGCCTCTACTGAACCTGCCCCTGCAGTCGAGGTCACTGAAGAGGTGAGTCCTGCCAAAAAGGAGAAGAAGCGCAAACGCAAATCAGAAGGCGATGGCGACGTTACTATGGCAAATGGTGAGGATGAAGATGAGGCGGCAAAGGCTGAGCGGAAGCGATTAAAGAAGGAGAAGAAGGCAGCAAAGGAGGCGGAAAAGGCGGAAAAAGGCAAGAAGGGCGACGAGGACGAAGATGAGGAGGCCCGACGGGAGCGGAAAAGACTGAAGAAGGAGAAAAAGGCTGCACGACAGTCGTTAGGTGGTGAGGAGTAGTGGTGTTTGCTCGTAGTCACTGTAGACTCGAAACCTTGAATGCTTGATAGTAGTTGTGTATTTATACCATATGTTCATGATTTATGTATGCAATGTAGGGGAGGCTGGCGCAACATTCGGGTTACCAACCTCTGAAACACCGACTATGGACCTGTCCGCGCCTCAGACTGTTGGTCCTGCAGTTGTTGATTTCGCAAACGCAGATATTCGGCGCGAACTTTTTCCATAGGCTCAGGCCCCGTACTTTCTGGCTGTTAGAGCTTCATATCAGGGGATAAGATGTAAGTTACGCACTATTGAATCATACACTCCTGCACGCGATGCAGCTTCTCTCTGCAAGCCCAGGCGACTGATATTGTTCGGCCAGTCGCACATTCAGCAAATTCTACCAAAGGAGAGATGAAATGGGAAAGTTATATGAGCGTGATAGAAATGCACACCTTTTACAACTGGGTCACACTCCTTCAGCGCCCTTGCCTTCGTAGTTTTAAGAAGGGTGTCTTCCTCTCTGCGCGATAGTGCGTTCATGGTGGTCGGTGAATTTACACTTCAGCGCTTACTGGAAGACCGGCTAGCGCTCATAGCGGTAGTTCGCAAATTTGAGTTGTTTTAGTGGTCCGTACTCGTCAATGAACTCTCTTGCACGGCTAAGGTCCTCGTCGCTTCAAAGTCAAGCGCTTCGATATGCACGCTGCCTAGCTACAGCGCCGACACCTTCTTCATCCTCCAAGGTATCTTTCGCTGAAACGCTTGAATCTGGGCCTACGTTGGATGATTTCATCTCTGGGAATGTCCCCGACCGGGTCATTCTTGGGAACGCCAAGGGGTCAGCTCACGTAGTTTTATTCATTCAATGTGACTTATATGTACATTATCTCTGTGTAGACCTCGTTTGCCGTCGTACTTGAAGACATCTATACCGTCCGGAGCATCCTTTAACAGGATCAAGAAAGACTTGCGTGGGCTAGGCCTGCATACAGTATGCGAAGAAGCTCGATGTCCAAATATCGGCGATTGCTGGGGTGGAAAAAAGGGCGCAACTGAGGCCGAAGGCAAGAGTGCTGCTACGGCAACTATTATGGTCCGCACCAACATATTTGAGTGCACACGACTATGCTCAGTGTTCGCTTTCAGTTAATGGGAGATACCTGCACCCGAGGTTGCAGGTTTTGCTCTGTTAAGACCTCACGGACTCCTCCACCGCTGGACCCTCACGAGCCCGAAAATACTGCAGAGGCGATTAGCCGATGGGGCTTAGGTTACATCGTCTTGACAAGCGTTGATCGAGACGGTGCGTACAATATCCTTCGCCTGTTTTCCCGTATCTTAAGCCGCTGTAGACCTTGCTGATGGAGGTGCTCATCATTTTGCGGAGACAATACGGAAAATAAAGCAAAAGTCAGTCTGGTCTTAATTTCCACGTTTCGTTTGCTGATTATATTTCAAGAGCACCGCATATCCTCGTAGAAGCACTAACAGGTGATTTCGCTGGCAATCTGAACCATGTTTCTCTGGTAGCGAAATCCGGTCTCGACGTCTACGCTCACAATATCGAAACCAGTGAGGAATTGACGCCGTATGTACGAGATCGCCGAGCCACCTTTAGGCAGAGTCTCGGCGTCCTCGAGCAAGCGAAAAAAGAGGGTGTACGAATAACGAAGACGAGCATAATGCTTGGTGTCGGTGAAACATACGAGCAAATTATGGATGCGCTGAAAGGTAAGCTTGGATTTACAAATGGTTGGTGCCGCCCATTTACGGAAGGTACGCAGAATTGAGGAAAATTGACGTGGATGTCGTGACATTTGGTCAATATATGCGTCCAACGAAGCGACATATGAAAGTCGATCGTTACGTGGAGCCAGCCGAGTTCAATAGGTGGAAGCAGATCGCGGAAGATATGGGTTTCTTATACGTAGCAAGTGGTCCTTTAGTACGCAGCAGCTATAAGGTACGTCATGTACTACATGACCTTTTCGCATTTCCTCATCATAATAACACAGGCTGGAGAATATTACATAGAAAACGTTCTTAGAGGTAAAGGTGGTGAGAAGAAGGCCAAGACCCTGCTACTTTCGCAAACAGATACTATGAAAGCTACGCTCTAGATTTTCCAGGATTATAGATGCTATACATACATGGCTATGGTATATTTGCAATATGTGTAATTGTTAATGAACGGATAGGTCTGAAAACCACTATATATAAAGAGCGGACAAGTTCGTACTTAGTAAATGAGTGCAGTGCAAATGCGCACTTCCCAGCTGCAACGGACGAATGAATTTACTCATCCTTCCAGGCCATGTTACAGAATGACAGTAGGCTAGTCCAATTCAGTGCATGCATCATCAATGCAACAAGGTCCCCTCAAGAATCATCCTCTGATGATGCCGAGATTTCAGGGTAAGTGCCGCTTTCTGTTAGGTATGGAGTCATCATCTTCTCGCCGTCGCTTGCTTGGCGAGAGAGGGGCTACCTTGGTGAGCTTGACCCTTTCCGAGAGGGTTTTAGCTAGTTCTTCGTTATAGTCTATACACTTGAGTAGTACACACGGGACAAGAAGTTTGCCCGCGTCATAATCGGCTCGAATGGCTTGCATAGGACGGGAATCTGATGTTCTTTGTTTGGTTGTTGCGCAGTATCCGCTTTTAACCTGCATATTTCTCAGCGGATGGTACTTCACTGGCGACAAGAGGCATGGTCTTACGTGCTCTGTTAGGCTATTCCATTCTTTCACAGTCAGAGGATTGACGCGGGAGACATTGTATAGACCCATATATTTGAATAGCTTCTGGCTATGCTTGGAAGGCCCATTAAAACCCACGAATACATGATGGGTTTCGGAGTCAACGAATGTTTCCTTCTCGGTACCCAGACCCACGAACATATAACCATGTTCACCGGGAAACATAGGGCACCATGGATTTAGATCCAGGTTTGGGCAAAGATACGAAGTAATGCCCAGTTTCTCAGCTAACGGTTTCTGGCTCTTTGATATTCTGAGAAATGGCATAAGTAATACGCGGAAGAGTGGATGGCACCAAGCACACATACTTTACAATAAGTGACTGACAGCTACCACCGATATGGTCCATGAGAAATGTGCGCGAAAACATAGCTGAATGATTGAAATCATCATCGACGATGATGCTAGTAAAAGAGTCGAAAATCTCCTGACGACCTTTGGGTATCGGAGAAACATAGTCAGGTTGGTTGTGTGGTGTAGACAGGTCTATGAAGGAGACTTGATCCTCGTCCACAGGCTGGCTTTTCTGCGCCAGGGCAATCAGTGGAAGCTATATCAAGCGGCAGGGATATTGGGTTACCACAGCAACGGGTACAGACAATGTGGGCTGCTTGTCAAGCCTTTCTATGACTTTGGAGGCGGCCACGAGAGAAGGGGATTGGGGAAGTTTGCGGAACTGGGGCGGAGTGAGCGCATGATGCGTTTCAACGGTAAAAAAAAGTACACTCACGCTGCCTTGGAGATTCTCAAGTGTCGACTTGATAATTTCCTTTTCTTTGTGCAATTCGGCGCGGAGAGCGCGATTTTCTTCTCGAGCCTTTTGGAGCCCTTCGTTCAAAAGACGATTATTCTCTTCCAATTGATTGAAGGCGTTGATCTGGGAGAATTAGTCTCGACTGGTACATTTTTATAATGTATACATACAGGTGCACAAAATTCATGTTGTTCCAACAACTGGTTTTGAGCCCGCAAATTTTGCAACTGCTGCTCAGCATCAGATAAATTTTTCTTTAATTCCTGGATGATCAAGTCGCGCTTTTGTAGTTCTGACGCGTTTTCCTCTGACAAGCGGGAAATCTCGTTTTGCAGTAGTACGACGGTTTTGCTAGACTCTTCGATGTTTGCTTGTTTCTCGAGCATGAGCTTCTTTTCTTCTTCGAGAGATGCGTTCTGTTTATTAAGTGTTTGAATACCGATACGGGCAATACCAAGCTACGTGGATGGCATCGCGTCGCGTAGTGAGCATCAAGCAATAACAGCGCGTACCTGTTCAGATAAGAGACGATTGGCCTTTAGACATTCCATTACACCTTCGTCATCTTTGAATGGCTGAGCAGCCATCAAGGTTGTGGCATGTTCTACGAACGCGCGTGCCTGTATATCATGCTCATCGCGCTAGAATAATAGCGTCGTGATAGTAATATGTAAGTTATTGTCACGCAGATATACTGAGGATGAGTATATACCTCACGACGTAAATCCGCTACTTCCTTCTTCAGCTTCAAGACTTCTTCCATCCGCTGAGAAAGCTGGACTAATACACGGGGCCAGAATGTTTCGTCGTCAAAGGGAGGGACTTCCATGTTGAAGTGAAGATGTGGGACAAGATATTTGTAGGAGATGTTACATATGAGAGTGATCGTATACCTTTATTCCAAGTTAATTAGGGAGGTGTACCTGATCAGTGCGACCCTAAACTCCACGTCACGCACATTGATCGTGAAGAAATTGCATGTATAACAATAAAACGAACGATGAACAAAGATTAAGTCTATGGGTAAAAGCAAGCAGAGAAGATTAACGTGATGAGCATTTTTGCGTCAAAGGCCTAAATCCATGTAACCATCCTAATTAGAGCATAAACGTCAACGGGTTCTCGAGGTAACCTCTGAACGCCGCCATCCATCGAGCAGCAACAGCGCCGTCGACAGTCCTATGGTCCGAGCTCAATGTTGCCTTCATTATCTGCACCGTCTTGAAACCGCGCTCCTCTTCAGGTGCCGGGACCAGCGTAGCTTGTGTAGAGCCAACGGCGAGAATACATGATTGCGGTGGATTGATAATTGCCGTGAAGTGGGTGACATCGTACATGCCAAGGTTAGAGACGGTGAAAGTTCCTCCCTAGGACGCCCAGTGAGGCAGCGGACAAGGTGAAGGGGTAGCTATACTGACCTGGTACTCTGTAGGGGCAAGTTTACCATCTCTAGCCTTCTTTGCAAGGGCCTTGGTCTCAGCAGATATAGAGGCCAAGCCCTTCGCACCAACGTCACGAACAATAGGTGTTATAAGCCCAGTCGGAGTGGCAACGGCAACCGAAATATCAGCTTTCTTATACCTATAACCAATCCCCATTAATGAGAAAATAGTGACTTTTCCCAGTCCGATTACTCACGTTCGAATCACTTCACCAAGCCAAGCGGAATTGGCCTCCGGGACATCAGCCAAAGCGCATGCCACGGCTTTCAAGATGAAGTCGTTGACGCTCAACTTGGCAGACTTATCCTTGTCTCCTAGAGTCTTGTTGAACACTTCTCTGAGCTTAAGGACCTTGTCCATGTTGATGTCAGCGGTCAAGTAGTAGTGTGGAAGCTCCTGCTTGGACTGTGTGAGACGTGTACCGATGGTACGACGCATGTTAGAGATGGGTGTATCAACATAGTCGGGTGGCAATTCTGCAGCAGGGGGCTGCGAAGCGGTACTAGTCGTCGCAGCAGAAGGTTTGTAGTTTTCAACATCCTCCCGAATGATGCGGCCGTCGGGACCAGTGCCCTTGACCTTGGCCAGAGGAATACCACGCTCCAAGGCAATCTTCTTGGCAATAGGTGACGCGAATATACGGTCACCTGATGGCAGTTCAGGTTGCGTTTCCTGTTGCTTGGGTTTTGAGATTGAAGGTTCAGGCTTGGACTCTGAAGGCTTTGGCGGAGCCGGTTCCTCCTTTTTAGGCTCGGGTGTTCCTTGTGATGTAGCATTCTTGGCCATTTCCTCAGCACCAGCGAGGTCGTCACCATCCTCGGCGATGATGGCAATGGGCGCGCCGACCTTGACGTTTTTTGAACCGTCACCAGCCTAGGGAGCAGTTTAGGGACCCCATATGACATCGATAATGCGAATACACGCACAATAATCTTGGCCATGATGCCGTCGTCCTGGGCCTCGACATCAATGGTAGCCTTGTCCGTTTCCTGTAATGACGTATAACGCGGCAGTGAGTGTAATGAAGGTATTGGCGTTGAGAGGGGAACGTACAATCTCGAGCAGAACATCGCCCGCGGCAAAAGATTCGCCCTCCTTCTTCTTCCACGACGCAATGCCGCCCTCGGTCATAGTCGGACTCATTGCAGGCATATTGAACTGTGACAGCGCACTTCTCCGTGCGGAGACATGGAAGCCTATGAAAAAACCAATGAGCTGAGAGATGGGCAGGACACTTGGCACACAACATACGCCGAGCAAAGATGCGAGCAGCCACAGAAGCCATTAGTGGAAGATGGAAGCAAGAGGATAGAGACGGTTCCACCAAAAATGTGTTGGGGAACAAGTCGACAAAACGCGAATCAAAATAAGGACAAACTCAGGACTTGTCGCTGAGCAAGTCGCTTAGCGCCGCCGTGATGTGCGGTCCTCAAATGGCCGACGATAATCTACACCTCCCGGGTCAGCCAATAATTCTGCCAAAAGGCCCAACACCACAGATAGGTGATGGCATTTATCAGAGGGATGGTATCATCCGTGCAAGTCTTGTCGGTGTGCCGCAACATGAAGCATCTGTTCGTCTCAATCTCTTCCCAAAGTCAATCATCTGGACACTCGCATCATAACAGACCCTGGCTATCTCCCGTCTTCGGCCTCATCCACCCGCGCCGAACTCTATAGTCCTCGGATCTGTGACAAGACTATCTCCGCTGCAAGCTTTGCTATCCATCTCTGTGGTAGATGGTGTACCACTTCCCCCTGGAGAAGAATTTACTGGCGTCATTCGTACTCAAGATGTGAGAGCTACAGAAAAGGACCGCGTCAAGATTGGCGACTGTTTTCGCGGTGGAGATGTCGTCAAAGGATTAGTGGTATGTCACTCTGTGTCGACTCGGCTTTGAATTCGTTGTCTAACCAAAACACGCAGATATCGTTGGGTGACGCCAGAAGGTGCGTTCAACAGAAGTTAACAGTTCTTGAAGTTGACTTCCACGGCCAAGTTATTATATAACGACTGCTCGCAACGATCTTGGAGTCATCTTCGCGACTAGTGAAGCCGGTACGCTTATATACTTTCTCTCCATGTCTGCACGACCAACGTTCACGGCCATAGGCGCTACCATGGAGCCTGTTTCCTGGCAAGAAATGCGATGTCCCAAAACTGGTAAAATTGAGAAGCGAAAGTGTGCCAAACCAGAGAAGCTGTGATATGGATAGTATGCTGTAGATATATGATATGTAGCGTAATTGTTATTGCCTAAATTCTAAAAACTTTCCCGTCCAGCGCCTAGTGAGAAAGAGCCAAAAATGGTAAGCTGGTCCACCCTGGTTGGTCGTGGTGGAGGTCACACTTTCGTTAGTCGCTCTCACCGCCTCTAGGTCTCTCTTCAATGACTGCTATTCTTTCGCCTACAGACCATTTTCGTAAGGATAGAGTCATGTCAATGGATGATAACCAGATAGAGTATTTTTTTCTTCCACAATGCCACAATTATATTGTTGCACTCATCCACTTCTTTCGTTAGTTACGCAACCTCGTCCATAGACTGGCGAGAGAAGTACAACGAAGTAAGCACACACAGGCCTCTGTCATTTTCTCCAATCCGACCTATCTATCCAAGGTTGCAGACCTATTGGCAGAGACCCGCAATGAACTCGATGAATTCCACGCAGCAAGCAAGGAGCTTGAGGCCGAGTTGGAAAGCGAGCTGCAGAGGACGGAGAAAGCGCAGCAGGACCTCAAGATAAAGGTGGCGAAAGCGGAAACAGAGCGAGATGACTGGAAGGTGCGCAACATACATCATCTCCGATTTTGTTCTCAAACATTTCACCCCTGGTTTTGGAATCATTTAGACCAAATTCATGACTTTGCAAACGAATTTCAACACGACCACGACTTCACTACAACGCGAACTCGACAAACTACGGCAGGAACATCAACAACTCAAAGTGCAACTACGAGAGCTGGAGATGGGCAATGACGATTTGGAGCGCAATGAACGCGCAGTTACTTCTAGCTTGGCGGATGTTGAGGCTAAATATTCAAAGGCTTTGGAAGAGAAGATATTGCTGGAACATGAACTACTCGATAAAGCCAACATGGAAGAGGAGCTGCAGCGCCTCAAAGATGAGCTTCGAGGTGAGCTTTCTCCCTCGGAACGAAATCCACAATTTGACCACTAACTCCAAATGAAGATGCAAGCGTTGAAATATCTATATTGAAAGATCAAATTGCAACCATACCTGTCCCTGCTCCCACTCCACCCCCTCCCGACGTCTCATCATCCTCTAATGCTTCTTCATCTAGCAATTCAGCCTCTAATTTACCCTTATCACACTTCCCCAAACTACCAACACCTTCAGACGATGATAATTTGCTTAATACTCCTCCCCCACCCGATTTGCAACTCTCCGAATTAGCGTCCAGCAGCGACAACCTTCCAGCTACGGAAACTCCACGCGCGAGACCGTCACAGCGCGCTGGACAATCTGTACTTCTCCAACGTGCGGGCTTCCCATCAAGCAAACCGAACTTCTCCCCTTCGAGTGGGAATGGAATTGCGCGTTCGACTACTCTTCCTACCTTCGGCTCTCCATCAGCCAGCCCGCGAACACCAGTAACTCGCCGCTTATCACCTGTTCGTGTCACTTCATATGCGTCTACCAACTCAACGACGAGTATGGCCTCGAGTACCGCGACCAAGAGTAAGACCATGCAAATGGCATCTGCAATCCGTGCAAAGATGGAAAGCAGCTTACAGAAGTCGTTTACTCGTGTACCACGCCTTCGCAAGCCAAGCGTCATGGGCCGCAATAATGTCTTCGCAGTCCCCTCTCTTGACGGCCGTTCTTCTGGCAAATCATCCAAAGCTAACAGTATAGATGAAAATGGAATGAGTACTTCATCATTGCAGAGGAATTCCTCAGATACACGCCGTTCGAACGAGAGCGGGAGCGAGAAGGGGAAGAGCAAAGACTCTACTGGCTGGGTGCTTATCATGGAGGACTCGCCTTCGCCGCCGAAAGACAGAACGCGAGAACGAAGACGAGCTTCCAGCCCATCCGCTGGCGGTGCATTTCGCCCAGCAGCATCAACGTCTGATGCCTCACCTACGCTAATGAGCCGGGGTAGCCCATTAGCTCAAAGTACGATGAATACGGGAATCAAGAGACCTCAATCACGACTGTCTGGTGCCAGCCTTAGTACTGCCACTAGCACCAGTTCCATCCCTACGCCCACTTCTAGACCAGCTACACCGACTTTTTTGCCTGTTCCAAGTGGTGGCTTATACGGGCATTCATCGACTGCTGGTATTTCGGGACTGAAAAGATCAACGGGACCAACGATCGGTGGACCATATTCACAAACTAAGAGGTCTTCGCTCGGTTCGACAGCCTCTCCGCCTGAAACTAGTCCCCGCGAAAGACCAACTACCATGCCACCCGCACCTCGATCTAACTCTGGCACACCTTCGTCGATGGCAAGCTCAAAGAGTGATGACTTGAGCAAAGCTTTGCCAAGACTCCCAGGACTTCATGCTAACGTGACGATGCGTCAGTCGACCAGGCTTCCTATGTCTGCCACTTCAAGTAACGTGCTAGCTCAAAGCCGAATTGGTAGACCTAGCGGTGGAGGAATTGGTGGCCGGAGAAGCGTAGGAGATTCTGAGGGTGGAGGCTTGTTGGATGCAAGGAAAGAACGACCTCGGGCAGGCAGTGCAACTGCATCCTATGGCAAGTGACTTATTCTCTATACCTAATTGAACGATACACCATGCCATTATCTCACATTTCCACTGCTTATTTCTTCCTTTACCTCTTCTTTCGTCGATTTACACTAGGGGTGCTGCGTATGCATTATTATTGATACTGATGAGTTGAAGGCTCCAGTTTTCACAATCCCTACCTTTGATTGTCATTAATTTGCTCTATCAGCAATCTGTGATTTGATGTAGATAGGCACCTATATTATGTAGCATTTCTGAATCTTTTTTGTATTCTCATAGACGACCACGGATGTAATGAACACTCAATGATCACGTGCCTCACCTATAATACAGTAGAATACAGTGCTAATAGCTTTGCGCCCAATCCTCTTCTGATTCAACTCGCAAGCCGCGACAATTTGCGATGTCGGAGAACGCAGCAGTAGCTCCTGAACGTTCACTCAATCGCCAGGCTGTTCTAGAAGAAGATGAATACACCGCTGCTCTTTCTCATATCATCGCCCGAGATTTCTTCCCTTCCCTGATTCACCTGGATGCTACCAACGAATACCTAGACGCTCTGAAAACGCAGGACTCAAGCCTTATCAATGCATCTGTCCGACGCCTAGAAGAGATATCCAGTACGCCCGCATTCCAGCGCATAGGTGCCACTCCTCTCCAAACACCTTATGGCATGAGTGGTGAGACACCGCTGCGTACGCCTCGCAACCTTACAGAGGAGCCGCCAACAAAACGGGCACGCTATGATGTCAACATGAGCTTGGACTCCTTCCAAGCTCGCTATACATCTGAAGACAACTCTAGCTTTACCCAGATCCTGGATGACGAGAATCGGAAACGGAGGGAGAGATGGGCTTGGGCTTGGGAAGCACAGCAGAGGGTAGAGGGACAAAGAGCGAAAATGTTAGAAGGGAGGGAGAAGATGCTGATTGAAGGTCCTAGTCAGACGGGAGTGAGGGAAAAGTTTGTGATTGAGGCACCAAAGCAAGCGGGGCTAATTACGGATGGTGCGGAGGCAGAGGGAGGGTCGGGGAAACAAGACGATCAGAATGAGGACGAAGAAGGCAAGGAGAAAGGCAAGGAGTTGATACTTCTATCTGAAAGTGACCAAGCGGTAGATGTAATGGCACCTAGAAAGGATACTCGTCCTGCTGGCGTCGAAGGATGGAAATTCAAGGTATGTCTGCATCGTACTTCTAATGAACTCGAACGTTAACGACTGGTAGGCTAGAAATTCTTTAATGTTTCCACCTGATGCCGACGATTCACCCTATCATCGCCCAGCAAGTACCACCGCAACGAAGCCCAATCCGAAAGCTGTCCTGCATAATAATACCCGCCTACCTGAACAAGAGGAGTCCGTCTCTGCTTCTCGAGGGCTGTCTGCACCACCTAGTCCGACCAGAAGTCGGATAGATGCCGCAATTTCTGGAACACCATGTATGTTATATCTTGTCTTTCGTACAAGAAATCGAACTTAATACAATTCCTCAGATCGACCACGCTCCCCTCCTGGCGCGTTCTCTCTAGTTCCGGATCTCCCTTCACCCACACCATCAGAACTTGGTCCGAAGGCAGTCAAACAGTTGATGACGTGGGGAACCCTCACGGCCACGCCGCGAATAATATCATCTGATGATGATGACATACCAACCCCAAGTACACCCTTCCGTATCGCAGCCCCATCCTCCCGCGAGTCTCTGTCGCATAGACTCTCAAATGATGCAGCACGTAGTTTACGTGCTAAGGCAGGTCTTCTCAATGGAGGTCGAATCCCAAGTTTCGGAAGCGGAGGAAAAACATCAATGTCAACTCTAGGCGCAAGCGTGAGGAAGGGCTCTATGGCACCGCCATCCTGGACACCCAGGAGAAATGCAGCTGAGGCCGCTGGTGCGCTGACACCTGCCGCTAGACGGCTTTTAGATAGGACGACCATGAGTACCGCAGCTTCCAGACGAGCTGAAGCTATGAGCCGATCTGCCGGATGGGAAGGGAAGGGAAAGGAGAAAGAGAAGGACCTTGATAAAGTGAGATGGACACCTACTCCGAGCCCTGTAACGAGACGATATTGATAAACCCTGAACACTGAGAGTATATATAGTATATTGTCATATTGGCTAACATATAATGCACATTACGGACAGCGTCAAGCAGAAATTATGCAGTTAAAGGTCTAAGAGTTTGATGTTTTGCGTCGCTTGGCCACCGGTGTGTCTTCATCGGTGGTTGTCGTCTTCTCAACAGGCTTCTCGGTTGATGATGCACTAGTAACGGCGGTAGCTGCTGCTGATTGGTCGGCAGGCTTAGCAGCAGGCTTCAACTTTTTCTTGACAATGACTCCTTTAAGGTTGCGCTTGGTGTCCTTCTTGGGACCAGGGATAGTGACAGCTTTGGGAAGTAGGGCAGGCTTGGAGCCTGCTAGCGGAGGCGGATTGCTTGCACTCGCGCGAGCAGCAACCGCTCTGCAATATGATGCCAACTCAGCGTTAGAGAATAGTTGATTATGATGGACCCCACTCTCTGAAATTCCGCACTTCCTCTCCGTCCTTCTCTTTGCGCTGCCTCTCTTCCTCCTCTTGACGCTCTCTGACGGAATCGAGGAATAGAACCTCGTCTTCCTCTAGTGCTCTGTATTGATTAGCTGGTGCAAGTTAAGTGGAAGGATCAGTGAATGTATTGATTTGACGTACCTAGCTTTGTCTTCTCTTCCCATTCTTCTTGCTTCGCGATCTGATTTAGAAATCAATGCTGTCAAAGTCAAGGCAGTTCACGATTCCACAGCCTCGTACCCTATTCGCAGCGAGTTTCTAGCGTGCCAATACAAAGTGATGTCCAGATCCATAGACATGAAGTCAATACCCCTTGCTGCGTGCCGAAGTGTAAGGAGATGTAACTCACTTCTGCTAGACTGCGGCCATCATAGGAATCTTCCACCGGTGCGGGAGGGGGCTCTTGTCCGAGTCTAAAGGACTCGGCGTAAAAAGGATATTGTCATCCCCTGGTCAGATGAACCCACCTGGCGTAAGCAGCCTTCCACTGCTCATCTCTTCGAGCTCTGGCTGTCTCAATTTCATCTTGCGAAACGAACCTAGAACCGACAGCTCCTGATGAAAGCGAAGGCACCATAGACTCCTCCATCTTAGTGGGAAAGAAGTAAGGTTCATATAAGCGCCGGTCATCAGAGGGGGGGGGGGGAATTGTGGGAAAAGTGCTGAAATTGCTAAGTCTCAAGTTAGTACTTATCATGTTTCCCCACGTCAGCCTCATGAGCTAAAAGTCGGGAATCCCCGAACCATACTGCGTAGCACTTTGTTGATAAAATAAATAATCAATTGCAAGTTGGGTAACGTTTACCTCCTCTTCGTCCCCGGCGAGGTTCTGCTGGTTGGATGTCCCCTCCCTCTTCTTCACGCAATAGAGCGCCTTCGCCGCCGTCCACGCAGAGCTTGAATAAATCTGCCATAACCAGAAGCAATGGTTCAAGACCAGCACCACCTCCAATCTCCACTGTCATAACTTCTCCTCGTGTGTATCGTGTGACCCCTCTTGTTATTCATAACTCATGTATAGATAGCATGGGCAAAGGACGAGCCTCCCTCACCGAAACAACGCACATCTATCGGTGACAGCCAGCCAGTAACAGAATCTAGACAATCCGATGTTGTGTCGCTGCAATCATCTTATCCAGACTCGTTTCACCCCGCTTCACGATGGTGGGCTTTCACGCTTCCTAGACCAAGAGAGATGACGCAGAACGACTTACTCAATCCTGCTGCGAAGATGGAGAGAAGGAGTATTATGGATAGATCGATATCGTGGCTCCCTACGTCAGCAATGCGAGAAGCTGCATCGTCATCACTGCGCAAAGATAGAGACAGAGAGAAGGCTAGAGAGAAGCAGAGGGATGCCGAACCTGAATCTGCTCATGACCCCTTCAGTCCAGGCCCCAAGTGGAATACGTCTATTGACCTCCCGCAACCCAATGCTACTCTCACAATGTCGCATAACAAAACTCCCGGGTGGGACATCCCCTGGAACGAAAGATCTGCGGCAGCAGGTTCCTCTTCTGGTGGTGATAATATATATGGCCTGAGCAACGACAAGGGCTCGGACGATAGAAACAAATATCTGACCGCTTGGCAAAGGAGGAAGAAGAAATTCCGTCGTTTTATTCTTACTAATGTCTACGTTCCTTTGGTGAGTATGTCTCTCATCTTTATCGACGTTCGCTTATATTCCCTTGCAGCTGTTCCGTTTTATCAATATTTCATTAACCGCAGCCGCACTTGGTGTTGCTCTTCATATCCGCCGCGTGGAACAGCGCTGGCATGTCATGGGGGCAGTGGGCAGCTCTCCGTACGTTTAAAGTGACATACGTCCTCGCACGCACCGCTCACTCACTCTATTCAGCACCTTGGTAATAATTTTTGCCCCCTTGACACTGGTTCACGTCATGGCTGCTATTTACGTATGTTCATCATCACTGATGCTCGATATCGCTGATACTAACCATCAACCTCTGAACTATCTACAGCTTGAATATTTTGGGAGACCTCTAGGCCTGTGGCGTACATCCGGCAAGTTGGCTCACACCCTATCCGAAGTAGCTTTCATCTGCGCTTGGTCGGCTGCGCTTTCTCTTGCTTTCGATAATTTCTTCACGTCCCTTATCCCGTGTGCAAGAGCCGCAAGTATATCGTGGTACAGTGAGATCCCACGCCCCCCTCCACCAGATCCCCTAGACGACGTAGTAGCTAATGGCGTCGCCAGACGTATATGCCATGATCAGCTGGCGCTAATCTGCCTCGTCGGCGTGGGGTTGATCATGTATTGCACAAACTTGATCATCAGCCTGTATCGGATATTTGAAAAAGTCAAATATCATCCATCACCGCCGCCAGCGCATACAGTTTAGGTGGTATCCCGACCAATAACATCACCTGCTTTCCCCCGCGACACCTTCACGTTTTCCTGCATTGTTTTCACATTAGTCCGCATGCTATATCATTATTCATCCTGCACATTTCCACGTCATACGTTTCGGATGGTCCTACACACCCATCTTCCGTCTATACGTCCCAAGAACAATGTTTAACGTGCTCAATAATACCTCATACAGCTTAACTTATCCTTCTAGGATATCGACTGTATTATTATGTACTTGTACTTTAGTATCCCAACCTCGCACAAATTGACTTTACTCTGGGTCATCCGTCTGGCGTGCTTGAGTCACACGATCGATCATGCTACGCCCAACCGTCATAATGAATCTTGTTAGCAGTGCAAAGTAATCCAAGACTCTGTCAAGAAATTGGCATGGAATCCACTGGTGCAGGTGTTCACCACGACCCAGAATCAAGAGACACGCTTCGTGCATCGCTGAAGAAACGAGATTACGTCTTTGGGATTGGGCTGTTATTGATTGTTGTATTTTTATGGACGTCTTCAAACTTCATAACCCAAGTAAGTCTCATTTCTTGCTTATATTTCGAGACTGTATTGACAGGTGGGCAGGATCTATTTGAAACAGGATTTGATAAACCATTCTTGTATGTTGCCGCGTCCTCGTAACAAATTCCTAGCAAAGTATTCACTGCTCTCAGGGTGACGTATTTGAACACGAGTGCTTTTGCCGCATACTTGCTCCCATTTCTATACCGACGCTTGTATGGTTCACTGCAAGATCATAGAAAATCGTGTGTTTGCTTGTTACACTACCTGGCTATAACTCATTCCGGGCTTGTGTATAGTCAATCCAACGTTGGATACCGGGCTTTAGCCACCGACCCAAGCCAAGGGGAAGTATCCCAAGTGGTGTGTGACCATTATGAGCATCCGATATCAACTTATCTTATTTCGTAGCCTCCTTCATCCATACCAACGAATGCCGCTCCTGAAACGGGTAGTTTGCAGCCATTGACTACCCAAGAAACCGCCCAATTAGCCTATATCTTCTGCTTCTTTTGGTTCATCGCAAATTGGTCTGTCAATGCGGCCCTAGAATATACCAGCGTCGCCAGTGCGACTATACTATCAAGCATGAGTGGTGAGTGGCATAGCTTCTCTCACCTCACGTTTCAATCCTCTAAAACGGAATTAGGATTCTTTACATTAGGGATTGGACGAATATTTAACATAGAAAAGCTCACCATTGCTAAAGTTAGTCTTTCAAGCCCACTTCAAGGTTGCTTGACGTTTGGGCTTTGCTTTACAGATTGTGGCAGTCATCATGAGGTTGGTCATCTTGATATAGCTGTCCGCAACTAGGGGTTTCGATTGTCCTCAGTTTCATAGGTGTTATTCTGGTGTCTCTATCCGATTCATCTGAATCAAAGACGTCTGATCTTACCGGTCGTGCTATGTCCACGCGGACCTTATCGATATCCCAGCCAACCCGGCCACTATTGGGTGACGCCCTCGCTCTGCTTTCAGCAATATTCTACGCCCTCTATGTCATCTTACTCAAGGTTAGGATTAAGTCCGAATCGCGGATCGATATGCAGCTTTTCTTCGGATTTGTTGGTCTCTTCAATATCATCGGTCTCTGGCCTGTTGTCATCCTCCTTCATTACACCGGTCTAGAGACATTCTCAATACCGCATGGTAGTAAGGTTATTATGGCTATACTGATCAATGTAATCGAGTTTACCTGATATTGCCTAAGTCTCTTACTGACTGCCTCCCGCGGTTATTAGATGTTCATAACATGGTCTAGCGACTACCTCTATGTGCTAGCAATGTTGAAGACTACCCCGTTGGTTGTGACAGTTGGTCTAAGCCTAACCATCCCTCTTGCTGTAATAGGAGACTTTTTCCTGAAGAAGTCGACGAAGGGACAGGTCATTCTAGGTGCCCTGCTCGTTGTTATTGGCTTCGTTACTATTGGGGTTGGTACACCAGGACAGGACGATGAAGAGGAAATGCCGGGCTTGACGGCCTCGCAACATTCGCAATCCTTAGCACCTGAAGAAGTTGAACTACTGTCGGATACACAGAGGGGCTGAGTTCATAGACCTAGATATGTACCTAATTACAGTTTATTTATTATTCAATAGAGGCTTGTTTATTCTCGGGCAACGGATAGGTGTATCCAACTCGCCATCGTCTCCTTAAAATAGAAATAACCGCAGCATTGAGCGTGGCAGCACAGAGGCTGCTCAGCTTAACGATAGGTCTCCTCCTACTCAGCCAATTGCATCTTTGTAGCCGGTTGCGCTGTGTTTCATTGAGTCTAGATATCATGTCAACTGCAAACCATAGGCTATAGCGGTGACTCATGAGAATGGTAGTAGGCATGAGCGCTATAAACTGGCATGACTTTACAAGCTTCGACATAACAAACGAATTGCATGGGTGAAGCGTCTTCGTATACTTAAATCATCTTAGGTTCATCATGGTACGTCGTATCATTGCGAGTCGAGGACTACATACAATCCACTCGATCCACCAGCCAAAGGAGAAGAGAAAACGACCAGCTGCACACGCTTCTTCCGTCAAGCTAGCTAAACGCCAATTTGCTACGGATGCGCCAACTGAGCATGTAGAACTCGGAAGCATGGCGTCCGAGACCCAGATATCGGTATGAACTACGAGATCCTCAAGTCGACACGGCGCCTGATGAATGAATTATCGCCTATTGCCCATATCTAGGCTAATGACATCCTGCAGTCAATGAGCGCGGATGATATTCCGGTTCTCAAGAAGAAAGAAAAGCAACAGCTTAAGCACGAAGCCTTTTTGCAGCGTCAGTGATGGGCCTAGACATGCCACTCGTCACTCGCTAATAGGTTTGACACAGGACTTCAAACCGCTCAGATACCCTATTCTAAATCCCATAATCGTCGATTGAATCGTAAAGCAAAGGAACAAGTTGCGGGTGGTTTATCGTCAATTCATCAAGCTATAGCACTCATTGAACGGGATTCCCTTTCACAAGAAGCGTCTGAGACGAAGGACTCAAAATCACAACCGAAATCGAAGCCCAAAGCAGGGCAGATAGGCAAAGGCAAGAGCACCCCCCTCTCAAGCACCCAACGAAAGCATGCGTTGTATGTATCCCATCCTTTCGGCAGTCTGCTCGCTCATCGCATCCGTTGCAGGGAGATAGAAAAGCTAAGGCACCCACTCATACTAACGAATCCGGAATTTGCCTCCAATCCTTTTCAGACGATACGTACACATGCAACAAACTCCCTACTAAAACATTAGACCCTTACATACACTTGTTCTATTTAGCCCTACACTCTCAACAATCAACCACGAAATGACCAAGCCATCATTCTTCCACCACAGAGACGTGCAAAGGCATCTGGGTTCCTTCATGCATCTTTCCCTTGACCACAGGAACCATGATACCAGCCGGTAGTCGCATGATTTCCGTACCTTCAGGTAGCGTAAACTTGAAATTTTCAATTGACTCGACCAATAAGGCTTGTAATTCGATCATGCTGGCGAACGCTTAATAAGAGACCACCGCAATCAAAGGATGGAGAGACTTACGCAAAGCGCCAGCCAATGCACGCTCGGATGCCAGCCGCTAAAGTGGGTGAGCAAAGTAAAAACCCGCACATACAGCATTACGTACAGAATGTCATTCTGGTCAATTGCTCTTATCAGTGCCCGTACAAGATGGTGTCAAGCGGAACTCACAAATTGGCAAACACACCGACATTTGTTTGCTTATCCTTGGAAATATTGAGGAAACGGCGAGGATTCCATTCATCGGCATCTTCTCCCCAGACTGAAGGTAGTCTGGAGAATGGTTGATTCAGAGGGACTCGTAAAGTCACAAACACAACACACCGATTATAGCCAGCAATGGATATAAGGAAATCCTGCCCTTTCTTCACCGGAATCTCAGACACAACCCTTCCATCTTTTGTGGTGATGGGTATGGCCAAAGGTAATACGTCGTCTCGATCAGAGGTTCGGACCAATGCTGAAACAATGGGGTGGAGGCGCAAGGCTTCCTAAGGTCATAGTGAGCAAATGTTCTACAAGCGAATAACAGCCACCATGCATACTTTAATGACAGCGGTAGTGAATGTCAACGAGTCGAGGTGGGCAATAGTGAACTCCGTGCCACTTGGTAGTTTGCTTCGAAGATTTTGGATTTCTTCTCTCACTCGTTTCTGATCCTCCGGATGCCTACATAGTTCGTATAGAAGCCATGTTAGCGTAGATGCGGTTGTCTCATGACCCGCCAGCATCAGTGTCCTATTATGACTGGTTCAGAAACATATGTTATCAGAGCACTTGAGACACTAACGCCATTTGAGATAACATTTCATCTTCATCCAGCTGACGTTTGGGGTCTTCCGCCACGTTAGATCGTACTACAAAACTATAAGAGTCGTGTCTAAAACTAAGCCTTAGTGGATATACTCACCCAGCACGCTCATAACGTCCCGGCTGGACCCTTCTGCAAGAGCTATAGTGGCTTTCTGCTTCACTAGTTGTTCTGCAATACGTTTCGAAAGCTTCCTGAAGTTCCGAAACCGGCGGTATTCTCTTGTGGGGATATATTCCACCCATTGCAGGACTGGAGCAGGAATATAACGCCAAAGCGCTTTGAAAAGGAGGTCCCATTTAGGTGGATAAAGAATAGAGTCAATGCTTATAGATGTACTCAGACGACGTCGCTGAGTGTAGGTACTAAAATGCTCACAAGAGATTCTCGAAGCATTTAGACAGCTCAGTCTTTTCATCATCAATGGCTCCAAATCGATAATCGAATGCAGCTGCAGAGCCACGTATTAATAACGAGTTTGATGAAGTATCGCTGCTCAGTCCTGACCTTCGCCAATAGCATCCAAGGTTGTTCGAGCAAGCCAACGTGATACATTGAAAAGTGAGTTACCACTTTGGATCTGATCCTTCCATTTCTGGGTTAACTAAAATGGTTGGCGCGTTTAGCTGAATAGCTGATAATAACATGAGTATGCCGAAGAAACTCTCACTCGAGATGCTGTACGTTGGAACAAAGGTAGGAAACTTCGCAACTGCTGTGCTGTGAAAGCTGGATTCATGACCTTTCTATGTCGTTGATGTACGTCGCCTTGTTACAGATCATCAGCCCGGAATGTGAGTGTTGCAGAGACGAGTCTACCTGAAGCCCAAACGATGCCTCTACCCATGATATTGCGAACCGACTGGTTAACGTCACTCCGTTTCGGATAGCGGTAACCTGACGTGTGGAATATATGCTGGAGAGCCCGAGGATCTACAGTCATAACAGTGTCTCTCTATGCAATCGCTGGCCTCAGTACGGTCTCATTGTGAACGACGAAAGAACTCACTCCCCAGCAGGACTGAGTGCGGAAAGTGGGACCATATTCACGTATCCATGCGAAATCAAGATCGCCGACTTCGGCTTGGTGTCGCATTTCAAGCTCATTTCCTGAAGGTGGGGTCAACAGGGAATAGTAATGTGTGAACAGTATGTATACCCAGCAGCCAAGACGGAGACGGCGGTCCCCTGAGGTTTCTGACGAAGCTACGCCTCCGTCGGATGAGTAGCGCAACGAAGATGGCAGCAGCAATGAGAGGATAGATGGGAAAGCCCATCGTTCTTGGCGGTACACCTGAAGTGTGTGAGTCCTTTATATCGTTTTTTTTTGGCCCAGGTGGGAATCCTCGACGATTCTTAGCCATTGTCTGGCTTATCGGGGAAGCGGCCAGTCACCATGGGCCGTGTACATCATGCATCTTAGTCAGAGTTTTTGCTTCGCCTGCCGTTGACTATGATGGCATGGTTGCCTCCACAGAAGGCGCGACGTGAGCTGAACGCATGAGTGTTACCTCCCTACTCGCGCCACCTGCTTTCCTATCAAAAACTGAAAAGAGGATGGAAAACTGATTTAGTGCACATACTGATTCTTTATGCAATTTGGATGACTAGAGAAGCCGACCCAGATCAAGCCTGGCAGAACTCTTGTCAACTACAGTTTCTCAGAAGACTGCCCACATGCAAGAAATGTCAGATGACTCTCGTTCAGTCAAGTATCCAAGCCTGAGAATGGCATACTATACTTTGTGCCAGGACTTCAAGGTTCCAAAGTCAGTGGGAACTACAACCTTCGTCACAATTTACTATCACTACTACCGTCGCCTGAGAAAAAAGCGCTCAATTGATGTGATTTGAAGTTGTTACGTACGAACTTAGCCTGCCAAAGTCAAAACAAGGTTCTAGTTTGCAATGGACGATTATCACGATTGAATATTTCTAATCTCGTGGGTGCTGCTATGCTGGTAAGCCTTGCATAGCTATACTGACCGTGGCATGGGATATGACTTTCGAGTGTTGATTTATCAGCGAAGTTAATATGTTTCATGGACCCGGCGCTTATACATAAGTTGTTTTCCTGGAAGTAAACATCCATTGACTCAATGGGACAGTATTGAGGCACATACCTACGCATTTAAATCAGATACACTCCATAAGGCCGAATTCGAAGGCTTCCATGAAGAACCAGAATGATGATGAATTGATAGTAGCTACTACTACATAAGGGTATACACAGGTACGGCATGTATATATGTACCTATGAACATGTTGAACATAAAAGGTCGTGCGATGTCTCATCAGGTAGCGCTGGAATCGGATCCGAAAATCGTAAAACGGCGCTTTCATGATTCTTCGCCCTCCTCCCGTCCCATTCCAGCACTCCACACTGTGCTCCCGCTACCACTTCCGCCATTGCTACGCTTACTTCGCCTACCACTTCGCGGCATGATTTCCGTGAAACCACCACTGCCTCCACGGGCCATGTCAGCACTCAATTGGCGTTCATGAGCATCTAGCGCCGCAAGAGTGTTTTCAGCTTCAGCCTGCTCCAAAGCTTCTTGAGTTAAATCCGTGTTGCCTATGCCGAGCCCTACAGATGAATTTGATTTATTCGGAGTAGAGTTCACCGATGATGCATCTAAATTGCTGGTGCTCGATGCAGCGAAGCCAAAGAAGGAGAATCGTCGATTTGGGTTAGCGCTAGTTGTTGTTGGGGTTGAAGCAGGAGGCGGGGCGGGGCTCGGAGGAACTATCGGTGAAGGAGCAGGCTGAATTCCCATCAGCTTCATGGTAGCATTCAAACGTTCGCGCTCTTTTCTGTCTTCTTCATCCTCATGCGTATCAAGCTTCCTAGCTCCGGTCACGGGACTGGCACCAGGTTTCAACGTGAGAGGACGAAGTGCAGGATTATCGGGTTTCTTTTCAGTGTTGAATATGGAGAAACTCTTCCAATCAAACGACATCGAGCGGCGTTGTGTCTTCGCGGCTGCCGATGCAGGTTTTGGATCCAACTTGGGTGTGCCCGGGAACGTAGGACGGGATGTATCAGCTGAAGGATTGGGATTAGAGGAAGAACGACCGATAATCACGGTCTGTGGGCGGGGTTTAGGAGCCACTTTAGGGTTTGGTGGTGAATTGGGTGTAGAGTTCGGTACAGTAGCGACCGGTGTGGGCGAGGCTTCGTCGTAGTCCACTGCGAGAACGCGCTCGAAACCGCCTTGTGCTACGATACGATCGATGATCTTAGACGCATATAGTGAAAGGGCTTTGTTCGCGTCTTTGAGGGATTTGACTTCCGTCCTTAGCGCGTCCACCTCGCTAAGGGATACACTCGGTTCCAAACCACCGCTTTCAGATGCAGAGACCTTTCTGCTGTCCGAACCTTTCTTGTGTCGTTTACCTTTGCCGAGTGGGCGCTGTTCGTCAAGCTGGTTGTTGTCGAGCAAGTCTTTGTTCTCGGCGCGACCAAGTTCAGCGGCAAGATCAAGACCGGGCCCAGTAATAGGAAGATCGGCGAGGGACTCGCCGCGCGGGTGTCGGCCAGGGGACGCACTACCTTGCCGGCGGTTTGATCTTCCCGGGTGACGTGAAGTGTATGATACAGGTGTCTCCGGCTGACGATCGTGTTCTAAATCATCCTCTGGCCCTTCTTCAACACTATCTAGGGTGCTGCGTCCCGTGCTCCGTAGACTCTGGTCATCGTTCTCTTCCTCTTCATCTTCGTCTTCGTCGTCTACATCACTTTCAGACGCCGTTCCAACCTGACGCATCACATCAAATTGTCCACTGAGGGTCTTTTCTCGCAGGAGTATCATATAACTCTCGTTTTCCTCCTGCAGTTCGTTATTGACTCTCTTCAAGTCGACTAACTGTGATTGAAGGAGTACTAAAGTACTTTGAAGGGAGTTATATGACGTGGAGAGGGTAGAAAGCTCAAGTTTTAGAGAGGTCATCTCTGCGGGCTCTGCTTCAGGATCATTGAAATCTTGTTTCGGCTCGTCCTTGGGCAATTGGGGTGACTCTTGTTCCTCTTCCTCCGGAACCATTTCTGGTTCCAGGGGCGATGGTTCTGGTGGTGGCTGCTTACGTGCTTGGGTCAAGGACTGTATGCGTGATTTAAGGTGTTGCTCGTTATCATAGAAAGCTTGACGTTCGGCTTCGAATGTGGCAGTCTATATACACGATGAGTAACGGTAGATCAGGAGGTGCCAAAACATTCTGACCTGTTCATTGTAGCGCCGTTGCAAATCGCGTTTCTCCTTCTCTAGTTCGCGTACCTGTGTTCGCAGTTTCTCCGCAACGTCTATATGCTGGGCAAGCTCTGCTTCAGAACGAGATTGCTCAGTGTACAGTTCATTAAGGCGAGTTTCGGCCGCATGGAGGGTGGAATTAAGCTTCTCGATCTCGGTGCTAAGGTTGGTGATCGTTTGTTCCTTGTCTTGCAGTTGCACTAGCAGCTGTAACGATCATTCTTAGCGCCAGAATACAGGTAATAAAGATAGAGGCAAATACCTGTTCTCTATGTTCCGTTTCTTGCTTCAAAGAGGCAACAAGAGATTCCTTTGTTTCCCCATTAACGGCTGGAGATAGTGGAGTTTTGACTGACGTTCTGCGAGCTGTACTGGAATTCAATGATGACGATGCTCGAGGGGAGGCTGCAGAACGAGCGGTAGCGCCTCTGGTGATCGATGATGAAGGGGTAGGCGAAGGCGAAGAGGGCGTCCTTCGAGCGGGTCCCGTCGTCCTTGATGCCGACATAGTGGTCATGTCGAATTAACGTGACAAGTCGTAAAGTGTCGATAACTTGTAGTATGGCTAAAGAAGCTGTTTAATGTTATATGAGTGCTGAGAAGAATTGAGAAGCTCTGAAGTAAACCTAAAGAAACAGGTGGCAGGTCGTTCAAGTTCCTGCAACGCTGCGAAATGCATGTGCCACTCGTTACTGATGATGATCGACATTTGTCTCTAAGGACTTGGTCACGTGCTCACAATAGTCGATGGTGGTCTCAGTCACTGTTTCGCCGACCACTGCCAGTTCTACATGGACTCCGTCAAGGCCGCTCATACCCTCTTGGAAGAGATTGATGCGGAATCTTTACAAGGTGTACGGTCTGTCTCATGTATATCTTTTTGAACAGTGTTTCACCTTATGTTAAATAGCTCCTGGCGTGTGTCCGTTGTGAGAGTATGCTCTATTTTTACTTGGTGAAATTTTTGCAATATTGAGTTTCGAAAATTTCTCTCATCAGCGTCGCAGCCCACGTCCGCTGGCATAGCCGTACTTGACGCTCATTCCGCCACCACTGAAAAGGGTACATCTCTACTACAGCTGTTCAAGCCGGGAGAAGTGATCCAAATCCAAGGTCCCCCAGCTTCTGGCAAATCTCATTTGATCTACCACCTAGTGGCAAATTGTATCATGCTCCCACAATACGAAGACTGTGTCTTATATGGCTGGGGTAAAGCCGCAATAGTATGCGACACCGACAACACTTTCAATGTTTCTCGCCTCGAGCAAATCCTTGTGACGCGTTTGGTAGGCAAATTGACAGGAGCAGCCCATCTTCGGTCGAATAAACCATCCACTGATCTCGCACGCGATCTCGCAAGGAAATGTTTAGACAACTTGCACATCTTCAGACCTACGTCCTCATTTCAGCTAGCAGCAACTCTCCACCACCTCCCAGCTTTTCATACCTCTCATTTGCCCCATATCGACATAGGGATCCTTGCCATTGATTCCATCAGTGCCTTTCACTGGGTCGATAGATTTACTGCGGAGCAGCTACGCCTGGTGTCGAGCGCGAGTAATACAAATAGGACTTCTAGGGCCCCTATCAACCCCTTTCAAAACGTAGTGTCGTCTTTGGAAGCGTTTCGCGCTGCATACAAACCTCTTGTACTCATTACATGCTGGATGCTTGATTCCCGCACCCCATATGACCAAACTTTGAGCCATGCTACTGTTGATAAGCAACATCATCCGTATTTGTCTACCAATCCCAATCATCAGCTTCACCTTTCAGTGCCAATCACGTATCACATCACCATGTCTGCTTTGCATCCGCCGCTGTCTACATCAGATATACCAAGAAATGGCGAGCTTGCGGCAAACACTCAGCGATCTTCTCCATTGACGTCAATCAATACGCCTCAGTTCGTCGGCCTGGTAGAGACACCAGGGAGCTCTCGCATCGATGGTTTCACGTTACAAATCGGCAGCGATATAGAGTGGATATAAGCTACCGGCACTATACTCCTCGGAAGTACTTGGCCTATGCGCTCGTTACAGAGGTACATGTCCCTTACGGGTTCATCTTACCGAGTGAGCGGATGTCCCGCCCGCTATACTGTTACGGAGTTTGTGTGAAATCCTAATGGAGCAGACTACTAAAGTACGCCACCTCGAACGCCTTGATTAGGTATCATATTGTTCATATCTGCGTACGCATGCCGTTTCGACTACTCAATTCAGTTCGCTAGAAATATTGGTAGACTACGATGGGACCTTGCTATCCAGCTCCACGCCGGTTTCGTCCAGGCTTTGATTTCTATCACTGTGCAATGATGACGAACGAGCCCTGAATATTGAGTTACCAAGTATCATGCATCACGAACCTAGAGAGTCACTGCATCAATCATCATTCCAAATTTGATAGTCTTTTCATGTCTCTCACCAATGGCCGCAGTTCCGGCAGGGTGACGATATTTGTTCCATCATTCAGCTCGAGACTGAAAAAGTAGGGATAACAGTATTTTAATACAAAGAAGAAAATATCTAAGATACACGATGAGTGACATGCAGAAGGGGGGATGGGGGTTAGTGCTACTGATGCATACTGTGGACAAATTATGTATCTAAGGTACTACTAAACATTAATACGGCTTGACTATACATTACAATAAAAATAAGGTTAGCACTCTACAATGATTCCATACAAAATAATAAGTTAGCGTCCTTGATGTGTCAAACAAAATATCCAATAGTCCGATAAATGATTAAAAAGTAACACCGAATATCTGATCGATTTGCGATTTGTAGGCTTCTTCAACGGCCTTTCGACGGATATTTCCTTTCGTTGCAGTCCTAGGAAGTGTTTTCCTCGGTACGACGACAATCATCTTCGTCGATGTGATACGTTCGTGGAGATATCGTCTAGCGTGGAACTGCCGAGTTTTGCGAATGATATCCTTCTTGAGCTTCTCGTGATCGATATCTCCAGCGGGTTCCACAAAGAGGACAGGCGACGGCCGTCCAGTACCGACGACAATGCAGTCTTCAATCAGTGAACCGCACATTGCACGAACATTATTCTCAATGGATCTAGAGTTGACGCCTATCAGCATATGACAGGGGCTAATTTCATATATACTCACTTTGTGTCACACCGGAGACTGTTCTCGGACTTTATCCAATCGTCATCCCTCCCGCGGAAAACATAGGCACCAGGTGCTGCTTCCTGGAATAGATCACCGGTATGGAAGTGGCCATCATTGGGGTTTCGTAATGAGGAGTCTGGGCAATCTCCAGAGTCGGAATAAATGACCAGTTCGTACATTTGTCCTGTCGATTGGTGCCCTGCTTCTGAGGGTGAAACCGGCGCAATGGGCTCAAACCCATAGTGAACACCTTCTAGTGGCCGCAAGAATGGAGCGGTTCGGTCGCAACCACCGTTGGCAATTAGCATTGCCCCACACTCGGTACTTCCAAACAAGTTCTGGGATAGTAAAAGTCAGACACATACGACATTGAGGTTCGGAAAAAGCAATTACCCTCAACTTCATGCCATTACGGAAAGCCCATTCCTCCTCTTCATGAGGTAAGGGAAGACCGCTGTACAAGATCTCATCGAGACTGACAAGCATCGAGAGGAGTTTGGGGTCTTGGCGAGAGTTACGAAGATGAACGGCGAGGAAGGTGGGGAATTGGTTGAGTCGATTGAGACCGCACCGATGAATCATGTCGATGAGCTCCTCGGAAGAAAACGCGATAACGGACGGTTGTATGACACATGAACCGTACTGAAGGCTACCAATGAGCACTATGATCCCAAAATTAGTTCAAGGAAGGAACGGCACGAGGTAGAAAACTTACTGAATGTTTGAGCGATGTGACACATGCTTCCCCTATAACAAAGTTTTAGTTATCGAAGCGATAATCGGGGTGAAGATACTTACATCCAGACTGTTACATCCTGCTTGCTTGGATTCGACGGCCGGCTAACCTGATTGGATTTCCGCACTACAGCTTCTAGCCACTTGTAGCTGCAAGGTACGAGCTTCGGGCTTCCTGAAGTAGAACCGCTGGTATGGAAGATGAATGCAATATCTTCGGGCCGGTGTTCAAGCATCTCCGGTAGTGGTTCTTCGTGAGCGTCAACTTGATCGGCATTGATGGCTAGGTGTGTGGGGAGTGGCGCTTTGTGTAGAGTGGATGAAAAAGAATCGTCGTAGATGAGTGCCTTTGCACCGGCCCTGTTCAAGAGTTCAAAAACTACCACAGGGTTGGGTAATCGTAAACTGAAAAGTTGAGGAACGAATCCAGCTCTAGAAAGACCGTATATATGCAGGACATCTCGATATGTCATTCCACTTAGCCTGATAATGACTTAATATATATATACGTTTTGAAAGGGAGAACAAGGATCACATACCAGAGGCCAACGATGGACGCCTGCGTGATACCATCTTCTCTCAAAGTTCGTGACCAGTATCGCGCGAACAGTTCAACGTCATTTTGGAATTGACGATATGTGATAGGGTGCCACGTCTGTACGCGATTTGCGGCATCCAGTTGGGGGACTTGAAAGACCGGAGTAGAAGGGTATTGGGATGCACTCGTCTCAAGGACGGTAAGATGAGAAGCAGTCATTGTAGAGAAGGGAAGAAGCGAGAGGTAGATTACGAGGATTCATTTCAGGGAACTAGATTGAACCTTTATAGAAATAGTTGGCTGAGGATACAATGTCCGAGTCAACAAACCGGGAGCGGACAGGTATAGATGGAAGGCGTGGGGTATAATCGTTGCTAGGCCCTATCTTTGGTTTCGAATAGCCTCGCCTGTCGAAACGGGATGTTTGAAACACAAGAGAAATAGGTATACGGGGCCGTTAATGGACTTGTCTAATTTGGAGAATCACCGCCGGAATGGACGCTGACAGGTCCGAAAACGAGATATCATCACAGTATTATGGATAAGGGACGTAACCGCTTGCGCAGCTCCTAGGAGATTCCGACGAGTCAAAATCAAAAAGCAATGCTTGAAACTACCACGATTTCTCTCCGTTTATGGCCGCTGCGGCTGATTAGATTTGAGAGCGAAAAAACTTGCCAGACTGATGCTACATCACACCGTTAGGCACGGGAAAACTCTAATAATGGGTAGTCACGTGCCTGACGATATAGTTGCTTTGGCAGTCTTCCCAAAAATTGAACTAAATCTGAAAGGTGCCCGCCGCTTTTGCCTATCTGTACTGGTAATATTGTCTGCCGTCGGATACCTTTCGAAAGTATACAGCATTTGTTGCATACTGCCCGCATCACTCCTGACTCATATCGACTCGATTTACATGACTAAAGGCAGTGTTAGTGAGCATAGTGACCTACGTTAGCAACCCTGGCAGTTGGATGACTGAGCTGCTTACAATGCTATGATGGTGCAGCTGTTGTTGGAATATCAACATGTCCGTGTGTTACCTCGTGGCCTTTCTTCTGGCTAGTACGTGTTGAGAGCTCAGCTGTTACAGTCTGACAAGGGCGCGAGTTGCGCGGAATAAAGGCTTTACACGAAGGTGTTTCTTCATCGAAAAATAATATTCTCCATTGCTGTCGGAGAGTACCCAACGAAATTGTAATGTCCGGACGCCAAGCGTCCGTGCTTGCTACTTGCACGGCCAGGGGTCGTTAAAGACGAGAATGGTGGACAAGGTAAGCGATGGCGATGCAAGCTGTAGAACTTAGTCAGACGGTGTTGAACTCTATGAGCAAGGAGAAGATTCCGTAGATGACCATACCTGATTATTTGATGGTCATTGGCTGTTGCAGCCCATCAGCGGGCGAGTGCCTTGTGACGCGCCCTGTAAGCGGAATAGAAAGCCGCAGATGTAAACCGGCGAGAGGACACCTCGTAGTAGTTGACCGCGGATCAGTATCATATCATATATCATATGGCTGATGCGACGCTAAGCATTGCGGGGTTCAAGTTCCCACAGTCGCATCGGAAAAAGATAACATCATTTGCAAGTGACTGTCTCGCCTGGAATCAGCAAAACATACTAAAGCTGAGGTACATCTAACTATCAACAACTTGAATACGCTGACACTGATCCTATGCCTTGATCTGCAGGTCGTATTCAATGTTCAGGGGTGCCCGTTTTGCGGAATTGCTATTGCTTCCGCCACGCTATGGTCTGCATTGGTCTCGTCATAACCTTTCCTACCGCCCCCTCCATTATCAGAACTCAACAGCGCCATTACCTCCCTTGAGGACAGTGGACACCGTTACTATACGACCAACTAACCCACTACCGAACGAGCTTTTGGTGCTGTTAGAGACAGTGTTGGCTTCCACAGACAAAGACGACGTATCCCAGATAGTCAAGGGCTCCCCGCTGCTATTGGACCATCTTCTTAACGGAGACAAGGTTCGAGAACTTGCTGTGGCATTAGCTCGAACCCACCTGCCTCAGCGGTCATTGCAAATCATACGTTTGGCACATGTTCTTGGATGTCGCCTCAAGCAGAATGTATTTGAATGCACGGCACATCAACTTGCATCAAATAAACAATGGCGACGAGTTCTCGCCGTAGTTGGCCTTGGAATTGAATGTTCTGATCAGACTACCCTTCGACTGATGAATTGGCGAACAAGAGCCCTCGTGGAAGAGCAGAATTACTCCGCACTGGCAAATATCCTAGCAGAATTTAGGAGATATAATGTTTCACCTAACCGTAGAACCTTTCATCTGTTGTTAACAGGTCATATTCGTAATAACGACCTCCATCAAGCCAAAATCTGCCTCCAGTGCATGATGACCTCAAACTACCCACCAGACGCCTCAACCTATGCACTTCTGGCTACGGTATTTCGCCCTCTAGGCATTGATCCACAGGTACACGCACAGGCAATCGAAGCCCTTCCTAGCGTTCAAGGCCAAGGAAGTACCTCCACTGCCGTTCTCAACAGCTTATTGCAGATGCATCTTGATGCACGCCATCCATCTGACGTACTGAATATATTGTCGTTGTTCGACCAATGTACAGCGGGATCCGCTGTTGCTGCCACGTACAAATCAAGCGCTTTCGCGGCAGAGTCGAATAGTCAAGTAGACAATCAACCATCAATATATCGGCCTCCGAATCTGCCTCGCATATATCCTGATGCTGGAACATTCACCATCTTGCTCAATTATGCTGCTACACGGGGCGATTTCACGTCTGCTATGCAATATCTCCAAATTATGGAGACTACCGGTGTCAAATACACCGCTGATACGGTGACGTCGTTACTTCACGTGTTGTTTGCGACGGGCAACGATGTCACTGCACTTCAACTCGTTTCTGAAGTCTGTGGGGCTCGGACGGCGCATCTTTTTCGGCGGCTGTCCAATGTTTCTTCCACACGGACTCTTCCCATACCCGTGGCAGGGATTTTGCCAACAACGCAAATGTTCAATGCTCTCCTCAAAGGAATTCTCAGGTCTAATGGCTTCGATCAGTGGAGCGTCATACTGCAAATAATGCGTGCCCATGGCCTCCAACCTAATTCAACTACCGCTGAAGTTCTTGTGACGTACTTGGACAAAGTGGAGTGCGCCCGCACTCGGGACCTGCTCCGACTCCTGAGGTTCATCTCCCATTCTAAGGTGAAACTGAACCTTCGACATATGCATGTCATCCTTCGCTCTATATTTCGACGAGAAAAATATCTGCTCCACGGCAGCGGATGGAACGTTAAAGCAGTCAAATTCTCTAAGCATCGTCAGGATGACTCCTCTTCCACGGTAGAACGGATTTCCAGCGTGACAGACACATTTGACCCAACAGCTGGTATTCAATTGACCAACCATCATCGCTATCGTGCCCTCGCGCGGCCCCTTCTCCAATCTCTGGCTACGCGGAAAGTCAAAAGCGATTCAGCGATGATCGCTTTACGAATTTGGCATGATGGTGTCATGCGAAATGATCTAGATTCAGCCAGAGATGTCTTTCACACCCTACTAACACGGGGAATACGCCCTAATGCATATCATTTTTCTGCATTGATGGAAGGCCACACTTATGTTGGTGACATTTTGGGCGCAGAGGAAGTGATGCAGTCTGCTATCGAGGCCGGGCTGGCGCCAAACGCTGTCATGTTCACAATCCTCATCGTAGGTCATGCACGCAAGGGTAAACCTCACCTAGCGCTACGGACATTCCAACGGATGTTGGCTGTAGGTATTAAACCAGATGTGCCAGCGATTGACGCCGTGGCGAGTGCGTTTTTCGCTGTAGGCGCTTATAGAATGGCGAGGCGAGTGCTAATTGACTTATGGCATCACATAAGTCCGTTTCCATCCGAATTGGCCAACGTCCCCCTATATGATCTGGCGCGTCATTTTCGCAAACTCCATTGTACCAATCGTGATACGATAGTGGAACCCTTAACAAAAAGGAAGAGACGAATGCTACATTGGCAGCTTCGTCGCCTCCGTAAATTATGGGTGTTGTCTCTCACAAACCGCATCAGGCGTCTTGGATCATCCACAGCTACGTCGCTATCAACAAGGTCATCGCTATTATAACAGGCGTTTTTCGACATATATACATAAGTTATATATCCTTTTAATGAATAAAAGTACATTGCTGGGGCGACTATCGCTTCGATACATAGTTAAGGTCGAGGAGGGCGAGTACGTGAAGACGAGTCTGTTCATGATCTAGAATACTTGGCATCAAGGAGGCGTAGGGCGTGCTGAACACCATCAGTGGATACTTCGCGGATGCGTTGTCGCCCGCACTGTAATAGAATTTCTTCGGGTACTAGTCGAGGGGAAGGTCCTCGCGAACGCTCCCTTTCGCGATACCGAGCATGAGGATCAGTGAGAAGCACCGGTTGTTGGTCTGTGCTATCTTCTCCATTACGGCGGGGACGAGGTGAAGCAGGCCGCTCAGGGGTGATTGTGCCGGGAGCAGGAGATATAACTACGCGAGGGCCGGTACATTTGGAACGGCGGGCAACGACTTCGGCGAGCAATGCTAAGTCTGAGAACTCTACGTTCGGATGCGCCTTTAATTGCCTCCAAGCATCATTAGTGGGCATAGTGTCACTGCTGCCTGAGGGTGATGTATCCGATTGGAGTTGGGGCGCCGTGGCGCGATGGTTACATTTGCTGGGATCAGCACAAACTGCGCCGGGAGCTGCGGAAGCATCGGCGCTTTGATTGCAGGGACAGTCAGCGCATGGAGCCATCATGGTGGCGGACTTCCCAACGGCGGCGCAAAACGCTTGTCCGAATGAGTCACCAGCGCAAGCTAAGCAGTTTGCCGGATCTCCTGAGCAAGTAGCTGCCTGAGTAGCAGGTACAATTGGGAATATTGCCATTGGGGAAGAATTCGCTGGACGGCGTCTAAGAGGGACAGGTGGTCGGTATGCGGGGAGGTTGTCTAGAATAGAAGGATGCTGAGTTGATGTGGGAGGCGGATCGAGGCGAATAGACGCTTCAACCGGAGCTACCAGGTGCGTTTGTTCAAGGGTTTCGATCTTGAGGTTAGTTTCGTTCATACGTTCAGCAGCAGCAGCTTGTTGCATAGCTATTTCTCTGCAGACGCAGGGTGTATCCTCGCTGCAAAAACCACAGTCAAAGGGCGGGAACACCCCAGACTCAAAATTCGACATTACGTTCTGCTTGATGTTTGGTGGGAAACCAAGAAGACCCGGCAAAGATGTATTGCCATTGCATTCACCCGATTGAGTCTCGAAAGGAAGGGGCGAGAATCGCGTCTCTGATGTTCCAATGGAATCGGGGGACGATACCATAGATGGCGGGGATGGCATATAGGCGGCCGGGAATGGAGGCGCAGACGCGCTGGGGACTTCGGTGACAGTCCTGGACCTCTTTCGTCTAGCGGACACAGAAGGCGGTGAGTCGTCTCTAAATCGCTTTTTCTCTGTGGTATAATTATTGTCTTGCTCCAGCTTGGATACTTTCTCTTTGAGGAGAATATTTTCAGCGCGAAGCTTCTCGTTCTCTTCCTTGAGTCGCTTAGCAATGTTTTGCAACGCAACATTGCGCTCGATCTCTCCTTGCTCGTAAGAAAGAACACGAGCTTGGAGTTCAGCGAGTTGAGACTGTTTGCGTTCTCGGAAAGCTCGCTGGGCAGCTCTGGAAATAAGATGAGCCAACTGTATAATAATAGAGAGGTGTAAACAGCAAACCTATTCTGAACACGCCTGCCTTTGCTCTCAGACTAAAAGGTGAAGAGTAAGTTATAAATCGTTACTCGATAAATATGACTTACTTCTTCATCGGCCTTAGACGGAGCAGGAGGATCTTTCTTCGGCTTACGTCCTGGTTTTGGTTTGGGCTGGATAACCCACTCTTTAGATGCTAGAGAGACGTTCGATCTGTTAGTGTATGCTGTGGCAGGACAGTAAGTAGACATACGGGTGGCCCAGAGTGTGGTAGAGGATGTGACAGCGGGCGTGGAGGGGATGGAAGCCATTCACTGCACGTTAGTCAGAGAGGACCGGTTAATACGGGGAGTGTAAAGTGATAAAGTGTGAGAGATGGAGAACCAAGTGAACGGATGTGAGGACGATCTCAGACTTATATTTGATAGTGGGAGATGGAAAGTCGTCCGATATCTGATAAGATGGGGAGGTTGTTATCAATTGTTTGCTGCAGCCACAAGGCCGCTGTGTGAACAAAATTACAGTTGACATTCACCATATCAGGCGAGCGTGCCTTACCGCCTCGAACACTTATACGGAACTTGTATATTATCTCCTCCATTTTGACTCTGACCGTGACGGTTCCTGGGCAACAAATACTACGAAAGGTATCCTCTCTCGGATCCGATTCTTCCTGTGAGAGTCGTTGAGCCATTATGCCACGACAAACGGATAACGGTGCTTCTTGTTACCCGGGCCGTTATTCAATCGTTTTACCGACCAGCTTCCTTGCGTCAATACTGCTTACTGCCTCTCACAGACCATGAGTGTATTCCCAACGAATCTAACAGCAAATATCGACCAATCACTCTATCACTTCCTCCTCTATCTGTTCGATCACTTCGTCCACCCACACCTCAATTTCCTCCTTCTCTTCATCGCTGTCATGCTGGCTCTCCTTATGACCACGTTCTTCCAAAAGCTCCTTCTTACATCGAGCTCGCCACGCATTCCACTCATCCACGAGTCGTTTACGATGGGCAATCAGTTCTGCACTGACATTGCTTTCCTCTGCAGCGTCCTCCTCGTCGAATACACGACTGTATTCGCGTAGATTCTTGCGTATCTTGCGCTGTTGTTCTCGTGTAAGTAGCGTTCGCGGCCGCGGGCGCCAAATAAACTGCTTGAAGCGATCCAGAATATGTTTTTCCAACTCTTGGCCTTTGAAATCCCATATTGCGTAACCGTTCTCCAACTACATCAAGACAAAACCAACACGATGAGAAAATTACTCAGTCTTTTTTTCTCAAGTATTCAAAGCGAGCCAATCGCTTACCGTGTGCCTCCATGCGCTCGCACTGGTTGCCAAATAGCGGCCACTAGGATCCCACTCTAGATCTGTCACACCGTAATGATCGCCAGTGCCGAGGAGTTGTATACCTGCGCCCCAGTCGTCCTTGGAAGTATTTGCATCCTTGCGTCCTGTATCTACCACGTTAAAATCGAGATCCCAAAATTCGAGCTCTGATTTGCTGGAGGAACCGACGGTTGCGAGGACGAGGTGTCGTCCTTTTGGGGACCAGCGTATGGCATTGCTAGTGCGCGATGTGAGTGTGCCTACAGAAAATATGTGAAAAAGAGGCGGAACCGAGAGAGGAATTTTTTGCCCACGCAGAAGCTTGAAGTCATTTTTGTCGTGTTCCAATTGATAGAAGCTAACGTCTGTTTTAATCGTAATGCCAGGTCCGGGATTCCCAAGGTTGGGGTCATTGCTAGAGACAATGGCAAAACGTTCGCCATTAGGTTCCCATGAAAAGTCTGTCACTGTGTCTAAGTAAATATTCAGCTCCATTGCATCATCAATCGTCAAGCATATGTGATACCTTTGAGCTCAACAACTTCGACTGGATAGTCCTTTTCGCGGACTCGGAAGATTTCAAGGTTGCAGAAGATAGACTTCTTAGTCTTGGTATGCCGATCTACCTTTACGCAAAGAAAGTCACCTTGATTTTGCCAATAGAGTTTGCACTGGTTTGCAAGCGAACATGGCGTAACCCCATGTAAGAGCCAAGCTTTTTGACAAAAAGAGTGAGACCCACCTCAGTCACATTGAATAGATTCTTCTGCCGTAGAATCGTGCGGCTAGGGAAACTGAGTAGTGTAACACGCGCTGGTTGGTTCGCTACTTCAGGTGTCCAATACGCCAGCATATTTTCCCTGCTTTTCTTAACGGGTTTGCTTCCAGCTCCATTGATGGCTTTGTCTGCATCATCTCTATCCTTGTCGCCATGTGGACACCATTCAAAATCAACGACTCCTTCTATCTTGAGGCTCTTTTTCTCATGCAAGTACATGCTCGGGAGTTCATAGACACTGATCATTTGACCAGGAGTGACGCGCGCAACGAATTTGTCGTCGGGGCTCCATTTGAGTGCAGGCCACTGCATTTGGTTCTTTTGCGCGGGGGTTTCCTTTTCGTGATTTTCGCTGAAAGTGGAGAACGTGCGAAGGAGGTGACCAGATTTGACGTCCCAAACGGCCATGTTGTTGCCTTCGTCATCTGGTGAGAGATATTGAGGTCCTTGCGGCGCCCCCGCTGGTACAACGATAGGTTCGTTGGACCATGTGACAAGATAATTCTCGCAGGGAGAGAAGTCAATAAGTTTAACGAGAGGATGAGCGAAACGCTGCTGAGGTTTCCACGAGGGACCACCCCAAAGACGAACCCCCTGACGGTGTAATGTGGCAATATAGGTACCCAAAGGGGACCATGCTACATAGAGGAAATGCTCCCATTTCTATAGATGGGCAATGTCTCAGATCAATAGGGAAGCGTTCTCTCGATAGAACATACTGGTTTGTGCGCAATTTCGCACTGAGAAGGTTTTCCATGCCAATGAATCTGGACTTCCTCGCCTCTGTGAGTAACATACTGATCTCGCCCCTGGGGATCAGCTAGCCAAGCACGGAGGTGTTCCTGATACAAGTTTGGTAAAAGCAACGCTAGAAGTTTGTGCCGAACATACTCTGGGAACGTATTCTTCGGTTTCAGGTTCCACGTAGGTCTCATCCATGTCAACATATTTCTCAATATCGGAAAACCGATTGACTTTGAACGTATGTTTAGCATCGAATGGGTGATTGTGCATTGCAGTGAGGGCTAAGTGAGCCTCATCGACGGTCCGAAAGTCGATGAATGCATAGCTGTAGGCACACGGTTGGCTTGCACCTCACATAATAGGAATCTGTATGTACTCACCCTTTGCTTTTGCCCTTTGCGTCGTCCCATGGCATGAAGATATCGTCTGGCTTTATTGATGTACCCTTCTTATTGAACTCTTTCGCAATCTTGGATACAAGTTTTTCAAGCTTAGATTTATCGATGATGGGAACCCCATCCACAACCAATGTGTTGTCAAAACTATCATCGTATTGCACTTGATACCTGGATGGTCCTCAAGCGTTATTACCACCACCACACTGATTTTAACATAAATGGGCCTACTTGGCTTCAATATCAGAGTAATCAATGCTTTCTGTCGGATCGTGCGTCAACCCAGGCATATTGGTCTCGAAGGTCTGATAATGGATGAGCTTGTTAGGGCCGATTTCAAAGTTTTTAGTGAACCTTTCTCACGTTCTTGAGGACGGACGGCTTGACTTCCAAACATACACAAATTTCGTTTACTTCCACATCAGCAAACCCCCAATTTTATGCAAGCCAGTGCGAAGCTTAGTGTTAGTGGGTCCCGTGAATGATGTTGCGCAGGAGCTCGTCGGAGGACTTGTTAATTTACCCTGTACTGCAGAGTACTCGTTAGCTGTCTCGCGGAGTCCTGTTAGTCATTATCAGATAGCAAGTCAAGCGCAAACACTAACCTATGGTCCTTTGGTCCTCGTGCCTTCCGAGCACTCGTTAGATCACTACGGCTTGCTGTGAGCCCTATTGAGTGGCCGGTATTCCGGTTATTGCACGCTCATTGCGCCTGAAGGGAAGCATTGATAAAAGATATATTTGTATGGTAGGGATAAAATGTGTCAACGGGATACATTGCAGTCAGCAAGAAAAATCTGATATCTATTTTAACGCAGCACTATTGATCGCAAAGAAAGTCTCCTTATCAGAATAATGATTTAACCAAAACTCTGAATTGCATTCAAGGCTGGTCTCCTTGCGGAGCTCAGAATCGGCTTCTCTTCTGAAGCGGGGAATGAGTTCAACTCGTGCACGTAGCTGTGTGAGAGGAATGATGTCTCCAAGGCGCTCGCCGTTGCTGCGTGTGCTGCACCTGACAGAATACATTCCTGAGACTGGATCCGCTCCAGGGGGTATCAAGGCACCTGAGTGCTGCAGGGTGGACATAGTCGGAGGGATCACATCAAAGCGTTCGATGTATGCAAGAAATTGCGTGTATAGTGGACTCGTGGCCTCAAAGGTGGGTGGAACAATACACAAGAGTAAGCGAACTTGACCGATGCAATGTCCTGATGAGAAATTGAATGTCAGCAACTTTATGGCAGCCACCCTTTTCAGAGATACTTTCATGGCTTACCTTCCAATCCTGAATCTGGCCACAAGAAGCCATTCTCAGTGTTGATGAGCACAGGATCCGCCCGTCCAAGTGGCCAGTCTTCACTTGAAGGACACGCACAGATGGTCTGAGGTGATGAGAGCTCATTATAGTTATGGTATGAGTGGGATTGAATCCGGAAGGTTGACCAAACTTGAAGTTTATGGAAGGGCAATATGGAAACTCGCGTACGCGAGTTACACTTGAAGAGATATCAATGTACGAGGACCAGACAGTAGGTGAATTTCTCGAGAATGTGGTAATACAGGATGATCAGTATATACAAGTAAATACAATATATATATGGAAGTTCGGTGGATCAGGTGACACACAGGGGCTAGGAAACTGGTGTAGTAAGTGCGTGCACTTACACTCGCCCCTCCTCTCTTCCTTTTACGTCCTACAATATCAGGAACGTCGTGCGTTCAGCCAGACGTCTAGGGCCATGTTCTCTTCCAATTCCGAACCCCGGATCCATCGATCTTCTTCAGGTCCGTAACCCGTCCATCGCACCAGATATTGTTTCCCTCGTCCACGTCTTCGTTCGTCCAGGATTCTGTCCACAAAATATTCCTCTGCACCGTTAACCTGAATACCTCTTGGCCTTTCTAATGCTCGCATTGGATACTTCTCATCATCATTTAGTCTTGCACGTTTCAGCTGGCTCGCATGGAAACGTGGGAAGACGCCAGGTTGATTTGGCAGCTCAAGCTCGTATGACGAAGTCTCCGGGTTCGCTCGAATGATCTTGTACGGCCCATCGAACCGTGGCATAAATTTCCCCACCCTTCGGTCACCAGTCTGCATGTATTCCCTCCTCCGGTTCCCAGTTGAAAGGTAAACCAGATCTCCGGGCACAAAAACATCCTCCTTGGATCGATGTATGTTCGCGGATGCTGCCTGATGGACCTTCGCCGCCAAAAGGTTATCTTTCGCTTCCTCGATGTCATTACACAAGGCATTCAAGGCCTCCTTAGCCGCCTTCATCTCTTCTTCGTCCGAGACCGATGTCTTCCGGCTGAAGGTAGGAACAAGACGAGGGCTTCGGCCCATGTGTAACTGAAAAGGGGAGAAACCCGTAGACTTGTTGACGGTGTTCATAATGCAAAAACGTACCCGTGGCAGTGCCTTTACCCACCCCTTCTGTAATCTATCCACAACGAAACGCAAGGATTGAATTACGGTCTTATTTGTACGCTCGCTAATACCATCTGTTTGCGGGTGGAACGCACTCGACATCTTCAACTTGACTCCCGTTAAGAGGTGAAGGGACCGCCAGAATCGCGAGATAAACAATTTATCACGGTCACTGATGATCTCCAATGGTAGTCCATTCTCGCAAAACCAGTGGTCGAAGAACAAGTTAGCCAACTCTTCCGCCGTGATATCCGTACGACAGGGGATTAAGCGTACATCTGAACCAAGGCGATCCGTGATGGTGAGCAGGCAGTTGAATCCCTCCTCCTCAGGCAATGGGCCCACAAAATCCATGGCAATGGAATCACCACGCCCATCAGGCACCGGTAGTGGATGGAGCGGTCCCGCAGGAGCTGTTGTTCTGGATTTGTTACGCTGACATTCCGTGCAAGAGGGGATGTAACCCTCATCAAGGTCCTTTCGCATGCCCGGCCAATAGAAAGAGCGACGCAAGGCGCTATACGTCTTCGTCGAACCGAAATGTCCAAGGGAGTCGTGACCCATTTGGAATATCGTTTCACGTAGATTCCCACTCCTAGGTATAACCAGCCGATCCCCAACATAAAGCAATCCATTCCGCTCAACCACGCCGATCGTGTTTAGGACGTTGTCCGATAATTTCCTGCACCATGGATCGGATTGGTAGCCGGCTTTAACTTTATCGAGAAAAGTTGAGTCGATGTGAACCATCGATGATGACCACGTTTGTGAACAATCTTGCACAGACAACGCGGCAGCCATCAGCATCGGGGAGCAGACACTTGCTACCAATGGAACGTCAGTTGTCGACTCAAAAGTCCTTGACAGGGCATCTGCAACCGTATTAGCCTCGCCCTTGACATAGATGATTCGAAAGTTATAATCCGCCATGATCTCCTGCCAACGTAGTTGTCGCTTCGAGAGATCCTTCTGTGAAGTGAAAAACTCCAGGGTTCGGTGGTCTGTGTAGACTTCAAATGACGCCCCCAGAAGCTCGCACCGCCATTTCTTTAACGCCCGAATTATCGCGAGCATCTCTTTATCGTGCGTGGGGTAATTACGCTCTGCCGGACCATAGTGTTTCGAATCGAAGGCGACAGGACGTGCCGTCTCCCAGCTCTCGCCAAACGATAACACCGCACCTGTACCTAGTTCGCTCGCATCAGTAGTCACAAAAATACGATTGTCACCCGGAGTATCGTGATCGATAGATGTCAAACATTCCCTCGAAAGGACGAGGGCCTTGATGGCCTTAAACGCGTTTTCATGCCGGCCAACCCACTCAATTGGGCTTTTACTATCACCAGCGGTTAGCGGAGATAATACGCAGGTATGAGTGCTCAGCTTGGGCAGAAACGACGCTATATATCGGACCAAACCGAGGAAACGACGAACGTCTCCAACCGTCCGTGGCCTCGGCCAGTCGACAATCCGCTGCACCTTGCTTGGATCTGCTTCAATACCGCGCTGTGAGATCCGATGTCCGAGGAAATCTATCTCTGTGCAGAATAAGGACGTCTTTTTGAGCGAACAGTACAAACTCGCCTTGCGCAAGGCTTCCAACACCGTGCGGACATTCCTTATGTGCTCCTCCAAGGAAGATGACCATATCACGATATCGTCGAGGTATACGTGGCAAATCACGCCAATGTGTTCACGCAGCGCCGCATGCATTCGGCGTTGATGAGTCGCCGGCGCATTCTTGCACCCCATAGGCATGACCACCCATTCATAGAGGCCCCATGGAGTCCGTACTGCCGTAAATTGTATGTCGTTTGGATGTACCTTCGTCTGAAAGAATGCATTTGTCATATCAATCTTGGCCCATATTTTTCCTCGGGCGCAGTCCGCGAGGATGGTATCAATCCTCGGTAGAGGAAAGCTATCATCGACCGTATTATCGTTCAATTGTCTGTAATCATTCACCCACCGAGGCAAAGCGGTGGGGTCCGCCTTGGGTATCAGGAACGAGGGGGAAGCATACGGCGACGACGACGGTCGGATCCTCCCGGCCTTTAAGTGTTGGTCAATCAGTACTCTCCAAGCCTCCTTGTATTTGCGCGGACAAGCATAATCTCTCGCCTTGATCATCTTGGTTGCGTCCTTCAGGTGGAATCTATGGTAGACAACGTCAGGAAGCCGATGCACGGGAGGAATATCTGCAGGGAAAAGATCTTTGAACTCGTTCTTTACCTCTCCGTCCAGCGTACGCAATTTCTCTTCCCAAGCCAGAACTTCAATCCGGTCGCGAATCGAAGCAATGATAAGCCGCTTTACTGGTTCCGCCGCTACGCGTCGACGTTCAATGTCATGTAACAGTCCGGACGATTTGAACCAAGAACGCGCATCCTTCTCGCCGGCACGTCGCGCACGTCGGAGATCGCTAGCTGGGATATGCTTGTTCCTTTGCCATGTAGGCGCAGGCGGGGGCGTCGTCGTTAATCCCTCTGGATGTAGGAGATCATACGAAGTCTCGTTATCTATTTTTGAAATACAAGAGTGCGCTGCGCTATCAATGACCAACTGGTTGGCCCTCAAGAAGGGACCACCGCAAATGATATCAACACAAAGAGAAGGGGAGACAATGGCCTGCAAGGTAATCGAACGGAAACGGGAATCAAGCGACTCGGGTCTAATGTGTACACAGTCATGAAGGAAAACAGTTTCTTTTTGACCAGAAAAGGCAGAACCCAAAGGAATCTCATGTTCTAGACGATGTCGAGGCAACTTCAGTTTGTCCGCAATGTCAGCCCTAATAAGAACTACACCGGACCCATTGTCAATTAGGGCTTTGGTCGGAACAAGGGAAGAAGAACCGCAAGGGATTTGACAGTCCCATAACATGGTAGGAGCGGACAGAGGGGCTAAGCCCTCGGCACGTATTGGTGCCATCCTTGACGTCGAGGCAACGATATTGGTATAAATTGGGACTTCAGAACATGGTGCGTACCTGTCATATCCACTGGAGTCCCAATCGAGGTCAGTTATCACCGCCGAAGGGAGGACGGCCGCAACGTGAACGTCGTCGTCAATGTCAACGTTCGCACGCTGGCTTTCTCCCACCTCATCCTCGTTTGTGTTTATCACAGCAGCGACGGTGGAGGGTTTAGCACGCCTCGCCATGTCTAGGGTCAATGGCTTGTAAGTAGAACCTTTAGGGTGGTCATTTTTACAGTCGGCAGAGAAATGGCCAGCGTAGAAACGTCGACATTGGAAACATCCCTTATGCTCGATGAGGAGGTCCTTCTCCTTCTGAGTGAGTTTTGGTGGATAGTCCTTATCGTCTTTGTTCGAGGAACGGGTAGTCGACGTCGCGCGATTGTTAGAGGAATTGAATCGCGAATTCCCAGCAAGGGCCCGGTTACCCGCTTTCTCGTTTCGGCGGCCAATTTCTCGAGCGACACAGGCAATGTGTCGCCTACGCTTGTCATCGATACTTTCAACTTCTGCCAACCATTCGTCGAAGTTGTCGATGAGGCCCGTTTTTTCGGCGGTACAATCAGCGGCAAGGTCCCGGTCCATACGTGCCTCGAGTTGGTGTCGGATACGCATGTTGTCGAAGTGTTCTGGGGTATTCGCAAGCAGCGCGTTCTTCGAACGCATCTCTGTTTGAAAATCCTCAAATGGTCTATTCCCCTGTTCGAGGGCGAGGATGTCATTACGGATCTTCTCTTGCCAGTTACGTGGGAGCCACTTGGTCCTTAACGCACGCATATACTCATCAAATGATAGCCGAATGAGGCTATCCGCATTGACGGCCAACCAGTCTGTCGCCAACGGTCCTTTCATACCGTACAAAACCGACCGGACCTGATTTTCTTCCTCGACGTCCCGAAGGGTGAAATAGGCCAAACAGGCCATCTCGAATTCGCGGAGGATAGCCGGCGTATACGCGCCTTCGGATAGCATTGGGGGGGATTCCAGCGATTTTTGAACTACGGATGCAAGGTTTTGAGGCATGATCTCAGCAGCGAAGGGTAGTTCAGTGGAGAATGGATCGATATTAAGGAAATACGTGGGCAAATGTATGCGTTTGTGCGAGGAAGGGAGTTGTGGGTCTGTGGAGCGTGGTCTTTCAACTATGGGGGGTGCAATTAAACGGAACGAGGGTTGTGAAGGTAGGGAGGTCCAGCGGCGCCCTTCTGATTCAGAGTCTGCAAAACCCGCACGAGATTGGCGGTCGACGTGACGGGGTGAAACACGTCCCCTAGTTATGCCCCGTTTCGGCGGCAGGATGTTGGAAAGCTCACCCACAAAGGGTCGAGGCGGCGGGGGATATAGGGCTCACCCACAAGTGGGTCGAGATGTTGGGCGTGTTAACGATGTTGGTGGGAACCCGCCGACCCTGAAATTTCCTTAAATGAACCGCTGTTTGTTGTAAGGACTACTAGATGGTCGTTCGTAAAAAAAAAGTGGAAACTCGCGTACGCGAGTTACACTTGAAGAGATATCAATGTACGAGGACCAGACAGTAGGTGAATTTCTCGAGAATGTGGTAATACAGGATGATCAGTATATACAAGTAAATACAATATATATATGGAAGTTCGGTGGATCAGGTGACACACAGGGGCTAGGAAACTGGTGTAGTAAGTGCGTGCACTTACACAATAATGTGTTTGGGCGGGACATGCGACGACCACCAATCTTCATCGGCAAGCCTGGCTGAGCTTTGATGCGAGCAAGGAAATCTGCAAGTGCTGGTCGCAAGTCGGACAAAGCATAGAGCTCAGCGACATTGTCAATCAGAAGCTGGCCAAAGCTTGAGTCGTGAGGAACACGATAAGCACAAGCGCCATGTGAAAACACCCTCAAAGGGCAAAGCGGCTTCTCATGCAACTTAACATTCTCTGCATCCTGAAAGTAATCCACAGGCTCGGACATAGCAGATGCCACATCAGGGTGTTTAGTATCAATCTTGCCAGATGCAGAAGATGGATGGTCTGGCTGTCGAGCTTGAGCACAACGCGTATACAAATCGAATAGCCGGCATCTTTCGTTATGATCGAGACTACGGCAGATCTGCTTTTCATACCCTTGGTTATTACCACCACGTGCGGGATCCTTTATCTCAGTGACATGCGCATGCTCTGTGAGGTCTGCGGACCACTGAAATGGGGCGCCGTTGGCATAGACATTGGGAACAACACTTTGGAGGAACTCGAGCTTTGGAATATAGAAGTTATCGATGGATTTACCTCCCTCTACCTGACGCAATTTACAATCTAAGATGGCCTGCTTGTGATTGTGAAAGGATTTCAAGATTGCGACCAACAGGTTGCAGTGTTTAGCAGACAATGTGGGGGCTTGACACAGGTAACGGAAATCGATGAGGGACCGAATGGCAATGACAACAGATTCATTTACAGCCCCTGCGATGATACCAACAATGTGGCGTTGGACATTACGATGGTCACGGCCAGTCACTTGCTTCAGTTGAGATATCCCCTCGCCGAAGTGTCTATATCCAATCCGAGGATGGAGTATTGAGAATCGAAAATCAATCTCGGCGGCACCTATAGCATTGATTGCCCATTTAACGTCATGGTCCCATGACATTTTGTGGAAGTGATGTAGAATTTCAGGCGTGAAAAACTCGGTCGGTTCAGCAAATAACCAGTCGCGCCAAAATGGGCGATGAACTCCGTTTAGGCGGGATTTCTTGGCTTCATGAACGTAAGGTCCCAAGTCCCATGGATCAACACACTGTTCGATCGCAGTCAATTGTGCAAGAGTGGTGGAGGAAGTGCGGGGTTCATGGGCATCTGGGTCGCCAAACTGCTTTTGCGAAGCCATGGTGAGGTGGGAGGTTTTCCCAGCCACGCACGCCAGCATCGCCGCCTCTGGGGTATCGACAATCATGCTGGCAAGGGGTGTAAAGCAGAATCGCTTGGACCCTGCTGGGTCGGACATCATGATACCAATCTGGGCGGCTATCTTCAGTGGTGCAAGAACGAAGTCAAGGCACTCATGAACAACTCGGTTCTCCAAAACACCACGAAGTGTTTTGGGCACAATGAATTTAGGGACGGGAAGAAGTGCTAGCAAAAGGAATGCACGAAGACTTGACTTCAATCGGCAGGTGGCAAGTATATTAGCAAGGCTGATCAAGAGCGGGTGGGCAACACGATTTCCGGTCATTACCGATATTGTCGTCTTGTCCATGCTAAGGATGGTACCCAATATGGTTGCACCAATGGGTAACTGATCCTATTAAGTTGTTAACACAAAGAATTTGTGATAAAATAAGAGCCCGATGATACTTACCTGGATTTTCCAAGCCGCATCACCAGTAAACCATTCTGAATATATTCGCACAAGCTTCTCCGCAGTGGTAAATACACGCATTGGATGGAAAATGAGTTGATCACTGAACGCGGGATTGTGAAGAATGCTCTGAAGGCACTCCACCGGATCACGATAATACAAGACAAGGGGCTTCTTCACAGGATAGCGGGTTTGCCATGGCTTCGCTTTCCACTTAGGTCCAGGAGGAAGTAGCTCAGCACGTCCACGTAAGTCTTTAGCAGTGGAAAACGAGAGTCCTATATTCTGGATCTGTGCCTCATGAGTTTTGCGAAGCTATGAAAGCAGAGTAGCACATTACCAAATGAAGTTTCAGAAATTTATCTATAGCAGCCATGCTCAGGCTTGATGAAAGCAAGAAAAAGGCAAGTTCCCATTCTTCTTCCGACGCGAATGGGTAAAATAGATTATCTTTCCTCTCAGCAGAAAAGCGGTCACCGTCAAATGCATCCATCATTTTCTGTCCATCAGAAAAGACGTTCCCTGCAGAGCCGTAGACTTCCCAAGTAATTCCAGTAGCAAGACATGTCTGTGTGAGAATTCCAGGGGAGTCAGTTTGAACAGGGACCACATTAGGGTCAGTTCCATTGAAGGATGGTGAATGGGTTTGTGCAGATGAATATGGAGGGGTCGTGGGGGTTTCCAGATCAATATTCATCATACTACTATCAAAAGGCGAGGAATAGGTATTATGTTGAGAAGACGAGGCATTTTGTGGTCGACCGTCTGCGATTAAACTTGATAGTGGCACAAGATTTTCAATATGCCGACAGCGAGATAGTGGTTGATTCATATGCCTTTCAAGATTACTGATGCTCCAATACTTCTTTTGACAACGGGGACATTGAAATTGTGGGGAGGATTGTTGGCGACTAAGTCGTTGCATGACGGTCTGCAAGAGTGTGAGAGTGCAGTTGGACTTAATTGGTGAATGTGTGTTTGCTGGGTTTCAATTTCACCTCACATTATCGGCACCTCGAGTAAACAAGTCAACACCGCTGTTGTTTCTTTTCCCAATGTCTATGTCCGACTCATCCTCCTCAGTTTTTACTGACCCTGTTGTATGCAATACATCTCCAAACCCCCTTCAAGACCAAATGGAAGGTGACATGATTGAGATCAAGCAGGAAGACACATTCTTTCCTCACGAAACAAACACAGAAGAGGTAAGTGGTTCCTCAAATATTTTTGGGGAACTCAACTGACTTATCACAACATAGACTGTGGAAACTGACCCTTGCTTTGTTCCCGAATCGCTTGAAGAGGCACGATATCTGATAGAAGTTGTCTCTGGTGACCGTGACATCTGCGCTGCTGAGAAGCAACTTTTTGAGCGCAAAATCAGAATTGCTACCCTTCGCCTTCGACTCTATCGTATTCAGGCCCACAAAGCAGCCCAGCGGCTTTCTGCAGCTGATTTGGAACTTGGCCGCATACGATGTATTTTACGCCAAAATGGTTTTCATCGATTGCTACATCCAGACGGGGCGGCAATTAAACCACGCGCAGGTATGTCAATGTGTGGGGGTTTTAACAAACTTAGCTAATTATTATTGAACTGACAATTAGCCGCTATGCTGTCCGGTCGTTGAACACAGCTTGTGCCCAATTCATCATGTGTGGATTTTGGTAGGAAACTGGAATTACTGTTACATGTTGTGCATGTCTATGTAACACATGTTCTCTCATGGATTATTTTAAAGCTCGTGAAATATATGCAGATATATTCTTGAGTCTATGCTATCTGCTATGTCCCATATGCGAGAGTGATGGATTAGTCTTGAACCGATACTTCGGCTACACCACACAACGAGGACGGACGGACATACGTCAAGAAACCTACGACTACATTACCTAGAACGTACATAAACTTGATAGGGTCTACCAACACATATCTCCTCAGGACCTTCGATTCTGCTTTCTTCCTTTGCGCTCTCATGGCTGAGGACCATGAAGCTCAGCCAAGGCGGCCAGAACGGTGAGTAAACTCATAGACTTTATGCTATGTGGACGCTCAAACTCAATTGCAGATCAACCCGAGGCCAAGGTGGTCATATACGGCAGCTTGCTGCTGTGCAAGAGAAGTTCGATGCGCCACAGTCTAAACATGCCAGGAATAGCGCCAAATCTAAGCCGATTGGAACTACGGTAAACGATATGGCGCCGTCATCCAAGGCAGCTCCAACTGGCAGCAAGAGGACAAGGAAACCGGCAAACCCAAAAACGAAGGCGAAGAAACAATCTACCAAACAAGCTTCGTCCTCGGGAATGACTTCTGCTGCAGCTCAGGTACATAAACTCTTTCTATCATAATTCATCAGGTGCTTACATTCACTTGCATAGCAACTCGGTCACACAGTCATACAGACGCACGGCACAGCACTTCCACAAGGGCCTGCAGCGCATCCTCCACAAACGTTTGACTCATACCGCCTGCAGGTTGTACCTGGTACTCCCGGGATGAGATTTGGCTTCAGGAGCTCTGATGTCGTGCAATACCGTCAAGCTACTCCTGCTCAACAATCTTCGAGGCCGCTTTACAAGACTTCTCAGGCACCACGGGCCGTAATTGATCCTCAGCTACTGTCTCAGGATGAACAGCAACTGTACGTATTTCTCATCCTCTTATTGTAGTATAACTTTCTCACTCATGTCAGTAACAGCCGCACACACAGTCGTAATAAGTCTCATGCACCGGACCAGTTACGTTTCAGTTCTGATCACACTCAAGGCGATCGACAAGATTACCTTGATGTGGGTAGCTACCAGGCCCCTAGAAGAGTTCTCGTTGCAGACGAAGAAGCTCAAGCTCACGTTGATGACGATAACGAGGAGGATGAAGATGATCAATCCAAGGAAGATGATTCCAGCGCAGACAGCTTAAACGAGGAGGAAAATGTTGACCAAATCGGGCCGGATGGTGCTGAACCTTTGCAACATGGCTCGCCCAACTCGTCTCAGCATCAGGGTCCTGGTACGTACTCAATTCTCTCCAAGCAATAGCTTATATTAGTAATACATATTCAGATCCTAATCAAATTGATGAGCAATCCCCTAGTGCTGATGAACGGATCGCTAGAGCTGCCCTGGCCTATCCTATTGATGTGGATATCGAAGGTATACTATTAATAAGTTGTTAGCTTCAATGTTTGCAATCACTGACCCAACTCACAGCACAAATCAATTGCAACAACCAATCCGCGTCTTCATTTGATGTCGTAGACCATTACCATCAAACGAATAGGGTGCCTAAACCTCCAAACCCAAAGCGGCTCCAACAATCAGCTTCTCGCCAAGCCTCAAGCTCCTTGCAAGTTTCTCAATAAAGCCGTGGCGTCAGAAGACAGTGACCCAGAAGGTAACTTACCACCTAAGAAGCGGCGCAAACCAGATGGGGCATCAAGGACCATGGCGTTCTACCCTGCAGGATGGGTGGTGATCATTGACTATAGCAAGAAGCTGTGTGAACTTCACCTTAGTTTAGGTAAAGGTTTTATGAGCGCAGAAAATGCAGCCGATCGTGAGCAGGCTATGAAATTCCTCACCGAGTCAATGTCAAATTTTGAGGCCAAGGGACTTCATGTTGAACCAGGTGAGTTATAATAGTTTTGTGATCGTTTAGTTTAATAACTTGATTTCCCATCTAGGTTATTTTCCGGGATATGTGAAGAGCATGCAGCACTTGGTATGTGGCTTTTGTTTTCTATAATTATTATCTCACTGTTACCCATATCGCTAGATCATTAACGAAGGATCAGCTTTCCGTTCACGTCTTAAGCGATGTGCTCGAACTGTTGTTGCACGTCACTATCCTGATTTAAATATCAGCTATCCGAATCAGCTACAGAAACACGAAGCAGCAAGGAATGCCGTGGCTACTCTTCTCAGTAGGGACTTTGCTTACCTCAAGGATGGCTTAGGGAAAGAAAGGGATGAGAACGTAAGGTTTCCATGTTTTCTTGTAGCATGAATGAAACTAATACATGTCCAGGGCCGCGCTCACAACTTTGATCATCCTGCGCTAGCTGAATTATGCTGGACATTCTTTTACTCGGAAAAGCAAAGCCTTGCAAAGACCTTCCCAGAAGAATTCAGCCAATCTGTTCCTCCGAACGTTGTTGTACTTGTTGCGACTATGGTTACTTTTTCCCCCATGCTTCACTTCAAATATGTTGACCATTATCCCATTATTCTTCATCAGATTTACCATTGCATTGAAGAGTACAAGCTGCATGGCTACGTCGTCCCAAACAGTAACGCCGATAGCTTGAAGTTTGATGGCAAAAGATATGCAAAGATTCACCTCACAATCCGCAAGATTCTTGACCAGGTTTGCACTGACGACTATCACCGTGAGCGCTTTGAACAGAACTGTCGTGAATGGGCTCAGGTGGGGAGGTACGTGATTATGATTGCATTATATATGATTCAAGATATTGATCATTGCACATTTCCTCAAGGATGATGGGCGATCCGGATGTTGACAATGACTCCCTCATTGAATTTGAGGTTGACCTCAGCTGAAATCAACAAATTTCTTGGTCCTTTTTTCGCAATCGCACCCCGTCTCGTTCATTCATTTCTTGGTCCTTCCTTCACGGTCGCACCCCGTTTCATTCATTTTTACCATACGCCACATCAATCTTTACTAGTCCTTTCTGAAACCTCGCTCCTTTAGTACAAATACACTCGTTTAGTTCGTTGGGTATCCCTATCAATGCCATCACATTTACCGTTTGCACGATTAAGCATCTGAGTCAGGCAGCCTATAGGCTATCACACAGCTAACAGCTTTCTTCTATGCACTTAACATATGCTCGCCGTGTGCTTTGGTTGATCTTGATAGACCTCATTATGGTTGGACTACCTCTCATTAGAATGAACAAGAGCAGAGTATTGGAACAAACTGAGGAAATGTAGAAGAAATAGAACAAGCTAACTAGCACTAACGTGATCTAATCAGAAGTTGCAGCAATGGAATAGAGTGTGGAAAACGGAAACATTTGACAAGGGTTTCTAATCAATACCCCACCTCTTCTAACAGAGTTTTCAGCTAACGTCGTCTAATCAGCTCGAATACGACCTCGTGAGTGGAAAGTGTTTTACTGATGCAGCCACCATCTTGTGACGACATGCTCGTATCCAAGGACACTAAGGGAAGTGTCAGCATTCATTTTCAATGTATCAGGTATTGTTATTCAATGTTGGCCGACGTTCATATTCAATGTCATCCACACCTCTACCCAAATCTACAGCATTGATTTTCAATGCTGATCACAATATTCTTTCAATGTCCTCAGCAGTGAAGAGGACATCTCAGTTAGTGCCGTACGCATTGATTGACAACGTCCTCTGTGTTGAAAAGAGATACACATGGACGTTGATACACAGCTCATTCAACACTCATCATTCAATGCTGACTACGCTAATACTAGTATACAGGGTTTCTTCGTTACAGCTAGAGTTGATACACAAAGTCAAAGAGGTATAAGTCCAAGGCGGGTGGCTACACGAAGACAAAAACAAGGGAAGCCATACAATCATGAGGGTCCACAACCCTGGTAGCGAGGTCCGACAATCTATTTCCCATCATACAGGTCAGACGAGCCTGAGGGAATCGAGCGTTCTGATTCTATATCGATATTGCCGCTGCTTTTTCTGGGTCAACTTCTTCTATTTACTCGCGATGCAGCCGCAGAGTTCGAAGTGCTCGTTGGCGGTGTTCTCGAAGATAAGCCTTTTCGGCGCGCCCTACCCTTGGAGGGTTGCCCACGTTTATTCAATACCCGGACACCATCCTCCGGTGGCTGCTTTGACACGGTATTCTTTTGAGCACGGGTCTTCTTCACCATTTCGGTGGGCTGAGAGGAGGCTGATATGTTGGCGCCCTGTGCTGTTGCTTCATATGACGCCATTGAAAGGTTCACATTGCTGACGGGAGGCTCGGTTGCAAGGGTATTGATGGTGGATGACTTGGTGGAACTGAGAGGCAGGATCGGATGTGATACGAGTTGGGTAGTAGAGGATTTTTTGATGGGTCGCGGCTAACGTAGCAAATGTAGTTACCTCCGCCTCAACCAGTTCAAAAACCACATACCTTTGGCCGTTCACTAGCCTCATTGGCTTTCACTAGTCTTGGCATGTATACCCGTTGTGTGATTTCGTCAATCTCATCGTCATCATCTTCAAGCTGATGAATCTGCATGCCATGTTCCCCACTCGCAATCATGATCTCCCAGGCTTCTTCAAGCATACAGTCCAAATCATGGGAAATGAGACGCGATGCGACATATGGGATAAGATACAGGTGGGTGAATAAAGCAAGACTAAGTGGCGCGAATGCAGTGGACCGAACATTTGTTCCGAAGAGTTTGATGATAACTGCGTGAATAACCTGATATCCTTTCATGCCGTAGCGATTAGATAATGGACCAATGATCGTTAGTAATTTAAATGTGCTATATCGTATAGGAAACTTACTAGCCCGGTCGAATATGGTCTGAGATCAAAGCTGGAAGTGGCGAAGCAATACCCCCACGATTGATGGAGGTAAGAGTTGTGCCACAGATGCGTATGTCATCGAGGAGTTGCTCCCAGATAAAACAGTTTCTAAGGACATCTTGGGAAAAGACGCGCTGAGACAAATCTGACTTCAGATCAAAGACTCGACCGACAAGACTATGAAAGTCAATGGTGACGGGCCATCCTCGTGCCAACATAACCTTCCTTGATTGGGCCGCACTATGTTTGGCCCTGATCTCGTTGTGAATGTTGCCCTCAAGTAGAAGCCCGCTCTTCTCCTCACACTGTTTCCCTTTACCCTTAGACATTGCTACATAGTTCTGAAGGAGCCGACGAAGGTTTGGATGTATCGGGCGAGGAATAATGTCATCACAGTCCTCAAGGGGGCATTTATTTGGTAGGCCATCGTCCTGATTATCGAAGCTGTGTTTTGGTGAACAGTTTTCAACCTCGACGTCAGAAATCTTGCTATTGGCCAGATCAGGACCTGTGAATTTCTTGCGATGCTTTGGCGGAGCCTGGAGCGGTAACTCAATCACAGCTATTGGAGATGGTACAAACATACGATAGGATTTGTTGTGGTGTTAACTGTATTGAAGTCGGATGTCTCACAATGAGACGTAACATCATTAGCAGACGATATGCTTGTTTGCTTTGGTAGTCGTATAGTGAGTCGCTCGTTCAACTGTTTGTATTGTGATGTTGAGGAACTCGGCCCCAGCTTCTATATAAAAATTTGAGATAATTTGAAATTTTCACGAGGAGAGATACTACTGGGTTGGTTTCCTCTACAGTGTCACAATTATTCTCATCAATTGGATCCTCGACATCCTCAATGGCAGGTGCTTCACTGTTCAACTGATTGTTCAAACGAGCTATGCGGCTAACATGGTTGGCCAGGAACTGTCGGATTATGTCATGGACAGGCCAACCACCCTTGAATCGTTGAAGATACGGATTCTCATTTGATTTCTAGATAGCCAGTAGTAGTTAGCCATCCAAACGAAGCAAAATGTAGAATAGCAGACAAGTGCGATAAACTGAAAAAGTGTCAACTTGTCTTGCTTTTCAATACGTTGCTCAAGGTTCAAATACTTTGGAATCGAGAGTCTTATGTCAGCCTACTGATATTTAAGCGCATATATGCTATAGAATTCCTTATCAGCATACCAGAATTTTGTTGTATCTACGCTTGTTATCACTCAAGCCCATAGCGACTTGTAATTTGTAATCCCGGCCGGCTGATCCTGGAGGCTTTGGAATAGTGCCAATAGTGAGCTGAGGATGGCCTGAGTTGGCTACATAGGTGTTGCGACTCTGCTGCCCTGGTATATAATGAGTTTTCGTCTGTATAATTCATATATATCACAATTTAGCACCTACTTTGTATATTGACTATTTCAGCATTGATCTGTGTTAAATTCTGTGCAAGAAATTCCTCTCGTGAAGTGTTTGGTTTACTATTTGATGGCATGATGAGTGTAGGACATAATAGTTGAACAAGAATGATAAAGTCGACTTCCTGCGCATCGGGCAATATGTAGTCACATGATTAGCACATGATCGCAATTAAGTGTTTAGATTTCTGGTAACCGTACAGGAGTCCCTGTAGCTAATTCAGTTATCATGGCATCAAATAAACGCAAGATATGTCACTGCTCAGCAAAATGCAACAAGATACTTAGCGCACGTCAGAGGCGAAGGCACTATAAGAAGATCAAAGCCATTACCGAGATTCAAGACTCTGACTCAATTCATTCCGACTCAGAACCGCACTCAGTGGACAAACCTAGTCAATTCATGGAAATCTCATGTTCTGACCATTATCCTGTACCTTCTCCATGCATTTCTCCTCTGGATGGTAATACATTAACATTAAAGTCTTTGGAGGAACTTGGGGGAAAGGAGTCAGCACACAGTGACAGGGAGTACGACACTGCAAGTGCAGGCTCAGCAGGATCAGCATCAGATCCTTGGTCTATGGAATTTGAATATGAGGAGTTGGAGCCAAATGGACAGCTGGAGTGGAAATACCTTGATGAAACAATCCAAACTGAGAAAGATAACTTATTTTACGATACTCGTAAGATGTGACTTGATAATCTACAGCAGATATGAATTAATTAACTATCTAACTATAGGAGATCTGATACTCTCAGATGAAGACAGAGACAATTTGCGAGCATTCAAGCTGCGAATGATGTCGAACATGCCACGAGCAACATTTAATCAAATGAGGTTCGCATTCAAGCATAAACTGAACATTGATTCCGAATGGGTTATTCTTCGACGAGTTGCAATCTTGACAGGAATACAACCAATCTGGATTGATTGCTGTGTCAACTCATGCATCGCCTATACCTTGAAGTACGCATGTCATATCAGTTGTCCTTTCTGTGGTGAAGCCCGACACTCTCAATCGGGACATCCACGTCGATCATACTGTTATCTTCCCCTTATTCCTCAGCTTCAAGGCCACTTTCAAAATGAATCAATGATTGAGCAACTGCTTTATCGTGCCAAATATCAATCAGACCCTGATATTGTCATGGATGTATTCGATGGCGATCACTACAAGACTCTACTTCAGCAGAACGTTGTTATTGATGGACAAAAATACCCCCACCGTTATTTTTCCAACAAAGCTGACATTGCTCTTGGGGCGTGTACCGACAGCTATCTTTTGTTTAAGAAACATCGTGGAGGCCCATCAGCAACACCCATCCTTCTTGTCAACTATAATCTCAATCTCGCAATCCGCACCCATCTTGATCACCTACTATTTACAGGTATAATACCAGGGCCCAGACAACCAAAGGATCTGGAATCATTCTTAGCACCATTAGACGACGATCTCGCAATGTTAGCCCAAGGTGTATCCACATACGACTGTGTACTCAGGGCTAAATTTGATCTTCATGCATATCGAATTTTCGACCTAGGCGACATCGTTGCGATCGAGAAGATACTCGGAATCAAAGGACACAATGCATACTCCCCTTGCCGAAGCTGCAAGATCACTGGTGTTAGAATTGCGTCACAAGGAGGCACCAACTATTACGTCCCTCTTACCTTTCCTCACGATGTTGAAGCCGAGAATGGCATCAATTGGGATCCTTTGCAATTACCAAGACGGACTCGCAATGACTTTGAGGATACTGTTCTCGCTATCAATACTGCAACTACAAAAACGGAAAAGAAACGGATAGCTAAAGCTACAGGTATCAAACAAATGCCTGCAATGTCTCGAGTCCAATCAGTGGATCCATCTCGATCTATACCCTGGGATTGGATGCATCTTTTACTCGAGAATGTTGTTCCGAATCTGGTCAAGCTATGGACAGGGACATTCAAAGGACTCAGCACAGGAAAAGAGGACTATGAGCTTAGTCACGATGTTTGGATTCAAGTTGGACTAGAGACACGGAATGCAGTCCAAAGTATTCCTACTGCTTTCGTTCGAGTCCTTGGGAATATTGCAGAAGATCGCTCAACATTCACCGCTGAGTCTTGGTACTTCTGGTTTATCTACCTTGCGCCGATTCTTCTTCGTGGCCGTTTCAAGAACGAAAAGTATTACCGCCACCTCTGTGATCTTGTCCAGATTATGAAAACAACAGTTCGGTTCCGTCTGAACCGAGAAGATGTTGACAGGTTGGAACTGGGCATCATTAATTGGGTAAAACTGTATGAGAAGTGAGCTGATTATCATTCGATGTAGTTTTCGTGTCTAATAATCCACTAGGTATTATTACCAATACTGTGAGGATCGTTTAGCAACCTGCACGCTCACAATACACGGACTACTTCACCTTCCTGACAATATCCGTAACTGCGGGCCAGTCTGGACAACGTGGACATTTTTCATGGAACGTTTTTGTGGCATTCTCCAAATGGGATTACACTCTCGATGTCAGCCTTGGGCAAACCTCAATAAAAGGCTGCTCCATATGACTTTTTTATCGCAACTCGCCGCTCGTTACAACCTGGATGAAGAATTTGAAGAAAGCTCCACGTTAAAGGGAGCGATAACTAGAAACGAGCGTGTGTATCCTCAATGTAAGTCAATCTCATAAGACCTGCATCACACGATGCTGAATGGTTAATAATTCACATAGATGAGGGACATGTAGTCCGATTTCCTCATAATAAGAACTTTGTACCCAATGACAGTCTGCGAAGATGTATTTCGGTGTACTTGAAACAGCTTATTGGTGGTAACGAAGGTAGGATCCGAAATGCTCTGCCGAAAACAATGCCACTATGGGGTCGATTACGTATTCGCGATGGAGGGGACACAATCCGAAGCAAAATTGGAACAACAGGACGTTCTGACGAACGTGATACAACCTTTATCCGGGTAAGTGGTTGCCTAGACATTAATGATATGATTTAACACATACCAGTATGAATTCTCGTACGCCAACAACACCAATACTGTCGTGGAATTCATCCAATACGGCTGCCTTGAAAGGATCCTCGTGTGTCAAATCCCTGACGAGCATCTCTGGAAAGCTATCCGTGGTCAAACAATACTCTTAGCGATTGTTACGCCCTGTCAAACCTTTGGTATTGACGCAACAAAGCAGCTAGTAAAGTACCAGAGATTTCTAGCACCTATTGCTGTTGATTTGCGTAGTGTGAAAGCGGTTATCGGTCGAGTGCAGCGAGGTGGGCATTGGTTTATTGTAGATCGCTACGAAGAGTCTGCTTTACCGGCTTTCCGTGAGGAGATTGTTTCTGACGCGGAGCTGTGAATTTGGGAGTTTTCATCACTGCTGGGTCACTCATATTGCATTGTAATCTCTCTCAGCCTTGTAACCACCCGACATATTGTAGTAGAACCTCGACAATGTCATGCGATTGAAAAGTCGTTTCAACTCTGCGGGGCTAGAAGTACTAGACAAGAAGTTAGCTTACCAAATTGCCTAAAGCATTGATTCAATTTAAGTCACTGCCATGGACATTTCTTATAAAAATGTAGCGAGCATTGATTGGGAGCGATCATCGACCAACTGTTGTGAGCATTGCTTCTTACAGCGTTTTCGACGTTGACTTTGTATAATCAATGTCCACATTGAAAATCAATGCTGACATTTTCAATGTCCGATACAGTGAATTTCGGCACGTCACTGCCGACAGCATTACAAATCAATGCTCCTACTTCCCTCAGTGAGGACATGGAGCAGTACTCGCGTTTTCGATAAATGCTTAGCAAGTATCCATGGCGGACCGACGCCAATCGACGCCCACATGGAGCTTCTCCAGTCCCAACATATGTGGCGCTGATGCATATCCAGGATTAGTATGCAGTCGAGCCACCTCGCAGCAAACTGCCTCAGAGTGACGAAAGAGTTTGTTCATTGGATTATATAGTCCCAACTATATCGTACTTCTGTGCCTCAGCGGAGCCTTCCTAAGGATATATAAGTCGCTCTTCCTGTTCGTCAGGCTTACCCATTTGCGAACTCAATCACCATATACACATTTACTGAAATGACAGACGTCATTAACCAACCATCCCCAGGGCCTCAGCATACACAACATGCGGAGGACCCAGGTCCGCAAGACTCGGTGTCCAACGTCGGAGCTCCCAATGTGGGAGGTTCACAGGCCGATAGCCGTACTGCCGAACAGATAGAAATGGATAATCAACTTGCGGAACGTCTTTCAGCTATTATAGAAGACGCCAACTCCCGAGTCATTCCTTTGTGCAATATGATACGCAAGGTGTGGCCGTATCAGCGCGTCAGTCATGGGATTCTGACTCGCTTTACAGAACATCGAGAACTTTGAGCGACAGAAAGAGGAGGACCGCAATGAAGCCGAACTTGTCAAACAAGTCCGGCCATTGATTGAACAGGTCGAAAAGGTTCTTAACGAGACTAATGGCGCTGTTAGAGGCGCCGATCCCGACAATCGGTTATCCAACAGAGCTAAACGCAATATGCAAGATCATAAGGCGTCACCACAGGAGCAGCGGCTCGCCGAGGCTCTGAAAACGGTTCTTACCTTCTTGACAATCATGGCTATTTTCGATGCTGATATAATTCTCTGAATGGGTAGCTCATGCAAGAGGTTCAAGGAACTATAGACTGGGCAAAGGACAAGCTCGACTCTTTCCCTAAAGCCAAGAGGGATCTTGGTCCCTTGTTGGATGCTCTCGGCCGTGAGTATGTCTCTCCATCCGTGCAAGCTGTTTGTTTACTTAAGATCCATAGAACCCTTGACTCAGATAGTAGGAGGGGTTGCTTTACTTTTGACTGGTGTGCTCAACTTGCTGGGAAAGCTAGTAAGTACTGACGTATGCTTACCCGTAATAACAATTTCATACTTTCCTATAGTTGAGTGGCCTTGGCCTGGATAGTCTACTGAAGGGAATTGTTGCTGCGACAGTGAGTCAAATAAATCAACGCTACGTACAGTCTCGTCTCACAGAGAAATAGGGCCTCGATAAAATCTACAAGGGTTTGGGTCTCGATAAGTGGTTGAATATGAAGTAATGCCATCTGGTTGCGTAACCGAGCCACGGGTTACGATTATAAGGATATCCTTGCCATGATTTCCCGTATATGTGTACTTACCTGATGAAATGTATTGTTGCTTGCTGAAAGACTCAAGAAAGACTTACTTGTTAGGCGCTGGTAGTCTGATTACATAAGTAATCAGGGGTGTCATATTTTTGAAATTGCGAGTGTAAACGTTTACCGTAGGCAATCTGCAATGAGTTCGTCTGTAGTACGAGGAAGCCTTCGGCAAGGATTAGGTATTCTCCGCTCTTCCAGATGTCCTTCAATATGGGAGCCCCGCTTCTATGCCAATAGCGCGTTGGCTCAATCACTACTACCAGACGCGACGGATGAAACTGCTTCTGGTATACCGTCTTCGGATGCTCTTGTGCGTGTATTTCAAGGTCGTTAATCGACAAATTCTTGACTCAGAATTTGTAGCTATCTAAGAAAAGGAGCAACCTAGACCTTCCTTTCAGGCGCAATTTACTAGAGCAAACCAAGGTCGAAGAACATCTTATGGCTATCCAAGCAACTAAGGAGGTGCCTTTGGATATTGAAGATCTTGAGCGTTATCAACCCCGAGTGCCTAGCGATCCGAACTCTGTTCAATACGAGTCAGACTACACCGCTCTGCTGGAAACCCTCTTACGATCATTTAGCAAAAAGCAGCTACGCCAATTTTGTCAACTCTATCATATGGACGCCAAATTGACTTCCTCCCGCCGTACCAAACAAGATTTCGCTAGAGCCATTGTTGAGAAGCAATGGGGTTGGCCTTCTTTGCACGCAGTTCGGCAAAGACAACAAGCATGGGTGCAAGAAACTCGATGTTGGTCTCCCTCAGTTCCTTTACTTAATGAAGTTATTAATTAGTCTCATAGCATATCCACTTGACCCTCGTCAATCTTTCATCATCCTTGGAAAGGGTCAGTGATCTTTCGCCTTAGTCCTGGGGCCACCCTCACGCGTTACTAGATGGATCGGACCTCCTTGCACTGTCCGCAAAATACGATGTACACATGACATTATCCTCTAATCCTCTTTGCTTGAACGCATCCGGAAGACGTGGGTCGTTGGATAAGCTGATTGATCGTATAAGATCTATCTCCAATGTGCGGCTCTCTTTGTTCAGAAATCAGAGATTCTCATACCCTCGTAGAATGTGGAAGAAATAACTTTCGAGTTGCCTTCGCGCAGTCAACTATCGTCGGACTTGCTGCAGCGAATATCACGTCTTACGGGTGCGTTCGTAGAGAACTTTGGAAAGCCCGGAACTGTGAGTGCGAAGATTCTGTCTGAGATGAGGTTTTCACAAGGGACCCCTTAGCTTCGAATTTCAGCGAGGGATCAGCGATCCATAAATGTTGCACGTAGACTGGCGTTACGGGCATCAAACGAGGTATTTCTGTGTCGACTACGTTTTACATGGTATAGCTTACCCAGGAATAAGAATCAAACTCCTGACGACTCTCCCACTCTCGCATACCTTCCCCCAGGTATACCCAGCTCAACATCGGTCCCCGCTTCCATGTTTCCCCACGTGTATTCTGTCTATCCATTCCTGGCTTCTCGTCCATTACCTTGGACAGTCATTACCAATGGGACATTCCGTATACGGAGGGTCGGCGAATGGCTGGGTATTAACCATTCGGCTGACGCTTTTAAACCTGACGGTCTCTTCCTGAGTGAGGGTAGCATACTGACTACGACTGGGTAATTCCACGCTTAGAACATAACGTACCTTCTGCTAAAGCTGCATTTAGGGAGCCCGTCGATCTCAGGACATTTCTTTTGAATAAAATGCCGTCGTTATCATTGAGTAACGCAGAGGAAGCCCAAACGACAGTCACCGCCTCGTGGGTTTTCGGACAAACTTATCATTTCACGCTCATGCAATAGTTGTGTAGGTTAGGCCATATTTTGATACTATCCAGCGTGGGGGGGCGAGCCAATATTACGCCGCCTCTACAAGGCTCTTGGCAATTTTCCAAAATTCTGGATTGGTGGAATAACCACAAAGTTAGACCAGTTTTCGTACCAAGGTGGCGTCTCTTTTTTTCTCTAAGTCTGATTGACCAACCTTTTGTCAGCCGCCATGATTCCTTAGTTACTACTCTGCCAGGAGAGCAACGAGTACTCCACAGGTTAGTATATCAGGCCGTCGACGAGCGCCTGCATAAGGATGGACAACTGGTCCCCCGACCATCGAAGACCATCAAATTTGAGGTCGTTTTGCAAGAACCTGGGGCTCCGCAAATGAATGCTGTGGTAGACTCCGATACTGAACAGTGTCAGCAGCAGCAGCCTGTTTCGCAGGCTAGAGAATCAGAGGACGACAATGGTGGCCTTTCGACCCTGACAAATGAAAGCGTACCCCCTCATGAGACTTCCCATGCAACTGAGTTTGCATTGAGCTCCAATTGCTTTGTTGGTCCGGAAGAGACGGTTAATATCATTCTTCCTGACAGGTGAGATACGACTCAATTTGGCAGCACTGTGTTGACTGTATGTTAGGTCAATGGACATGCAACTCACCATCAATCGAATGGCTTATTTGTCGATGGACCAGTGGCCAGTGGCCTTGCAGGAATACTTCTCTTCTTTACGATCCTTGTGAGTCAAACCAGAAACCCACAGTGGAACGGCAATTGACCACTACGTTTTCAGTCTGACGCTAGGGGGATCAGGCGCAACACAGCCCGACAGTCCGCTAACCTTGAAATTAGAGGGTACCAATTACGTTTTACGGTCGAACTGTAGTGTACGCCAGAGCGTAGATCGTGTCCCACCGGCATCCTTACAAGAAGCATCTGGAACCGACATTCATATTTTGACGGAAAGTATCCTAGACCTTGAAAGCGAGCAGCAATCCACTGTTTGTCAGGTTGGTGTTACATCCTTATGTGTACAATAGTCGATTGATCAGGGGACAGGTCGTGAATCCTTGCTTCGAGTTTGAAGCAGGATGGGAGATTTTCCTCGCAAATTGTGATCGTTTAACAGCCCCTAAGCAAGAAACAAAGGTGGTGCTAATGGACGCTGACGTAGGTACAATATGATAGCTGCTGATAATCCGTAATGCACACAAAACTCCCGAAAACGCTGAGCTGTTTGAGTCAGGCTACGAACAAGGTCTTCCCCAAGATCATCTTGATCTCTTTTTGCTAGCTTTCTCTCTTCGCTTCCTGGCCCGTACCTGGAAACATGGTCAATAGTTATATGTAAAGGGTCCACAGATGACAAACCTCTTTCTTCATTCTGGAATCTACCATGGCATACCTCCCCTTCACACCCTTTGGCCGACCTTTGATACCCTTATGGACACCTTTCGCAACCACAACTTTGACCTCCTTCGGCTTTTTACCCGTCGATAGGCCTTTGCGCATTAGCTTCTCTATCTGCTGCGCTTTTTCCCGTTCAGTCATATCAGACGTCGCATTGACGCCCTCGGCTTTCTTGAGAGCTTTCTCAAGCCGCTGTTGGGCTTTGAACTTTTTCCTAGCCTTAGCCTCAGCAACCTTCTTGATGGGCCGAGCATCTAATGCACGTTGTTTCGCTCGCAGGGCAGCAACTGCTTCTTTACTTATGGGGATATTGGGTTTGTAATGTTTAGCCTCGTCGTCCAAAAACCACGTAGGTAGCCCTTCTTTCGAATTGAGGGAATAACGGTTGAATCCGTCGTTTATTAGCTCCGTTCGCGTCTTTTCTCTATTGACCAACTGCTGGGCAAGAGTGACTGCCTCGGGTGTGACAAGGCCAAATTCTGAACAAGAAAGTCCAGTAAAGAGTCGACAGATAAACATGGTGAAACTTACTCTTTATCTTGGCTTGCTTTTTCTGGTCCTCGTCCTCGTCCTCGACATCCCACATGTCTGCATCATCGGCAGGTTCTCGCGGAACGATCTCAAAGTCATCGTCGACATGCTAGGCAGAACGATAAAGTGGTTACGATTAGATAGATATTATGATGAAGGACGCATGAAGGACATATACTTGTTCATCGCACACTTCATCGACAATATCTTCGTCCATGGCATCATTTGACGAGACATCTCCGTCAACGTCTTCTACATCGTCATCGTTGAGTTCATCCACGCCCTCGAAAATACCCTGACTAAACCAGAGACGAGAGGTTTGCGATTCAATGTTGGACATTGTCCTGGCGTGTTTCGCGTTGCGAGAGAGTTCGTCATCAGTGCGCTTTCGTTTGCTACTAACCACACGCCCTTCGCCATCACTGTCTTCATCTTCACTGCCATCTGACGAAGAGTCATCCTCCCGAACTTTGGCAGCTTCCATCTCCTCCCAACCACCCTCTTCATCGCTATCACAACTGTCACTATTAGCCTTAGGATCGGATATTCCTCTCCATTCCTCCCTCTCCTTATTCTTCGCCCTTGCTTCCTTAACTTTTATTTTGGTATCCCTCTCGCGCAGCCTTTCTTGGTATGCATCGTACATCCCATCCAGCTGTGCCTCAAGATCTCTCGTCGCCCGCTCTCGTTCTTCTTCAGAGTCAAGGGCCTCGTCGTCGATATCGCTAGATGCGCCCTGTTGGTCATCCATTGACTCATCATCACTGTCTGTATCTGTATCCTCCCCTCGACTAGCGAGTTTGGAGATGCCACCAGTACGGCGTAGGCCCTTCTCTGCGTGACTGAGATCGAAAACATCGTCCTGACCCAAGCCTAGGGAGGCGTCGTGTTGCTCCATTCCAATGTCCATGGGTGCGGTCATCTGAAGTTGCATTCGCTGTATTGTTCTGGTCTTAATCTCGTTGGCACGTCGTCGTTCTCGCTTTGCCCTAGCGGTGGCTTCGGCGTTGAGGCGTTGGAGCTAATGGCAAGCATCAAAAATAAGGACTTGGGACTAGAAAAAGAAGAAAGGACCTCTTCTTGTATTTGGGTTTCTTCATCTACTTCTGTAATCTCCGTAGTCTCTGCAGTAAGTTCCTCAGCTTCTGTTGTTTTCACATCCAATCCGGTCTAGCAGACGAAGGGGTGAGGTTGAATAGATCAAAAGAGGAATACGTTTATTCACCTCTTCACGAAGAGCTAGGCGCCATCTCAACAATGACTTGAAGTCGCCCTTGCCAAGAACTTTCAAGTCATCACAATTGGCTTTGACATCAGCAGTTGTGACTGACATTTCAGCCCATCCTTTCTCCTCCTCTGTATCAAAAGCGATCTTATTAACAGCCCCCAAAATAGAAACAGGATCGTTGTTTTTCACAAACTCCGAGGCCGAAACCTTGCGGAAAAGAGTGTAGTCGCCGTCATCGTAACCTTCTCGCTTCCGTCTTTTCTTTTCTGGTTGGAAAACGTTGGCATGGGCGTTATTTGCGGAAGTTCCCTTATCGATTCCTGAGGGTGTAGAGGCTGCGAGATCTTTGAAAACATGTTTAGGGTCAAGAAATTTGGGATCGATGTGTTTTGGCGCAAGGAAATCTCGGCACACGACGAAGATTTCTGCGGAAACATTTCTGGCATTGTATTAGTTTCATTATAACGAGAATAATGTCATGGTAGACTCACCTGGATGACGGGGGTTTAGTAGCCTCAACTTTGCCGAACAATTGGTTGAATACCCAGATGAGATTATTATAGTCAACACTACGGAAGACTTTGGTTATGAAGGTGCCACCTCGGATCAAAAATTCTACGGCAAGCTTAAGACTCATGAGCACTAGTTCGGCCTGACTGTATGCGTCTTGAATCCAAGCGGTTCCAACGTTTGGTGCGCCATCATGAAGAACCACATCGGCTTTCCAATCTTTCAATTCGCCACGAATGAGATTACGGCACTGAGGGGTAGTTATGTCTGAAGCAAAGGTGACGACCCGGGGTATTGGCTTGATAGGCACAAGGTCAACCCCTACGGCAAGTTAATATATTATTGACTGTTACATCATGAATCGACTTGCCTACAATGAGACTATTGACTGGCATATACTTGCTTGCCACCTGTAGCCAACCGCCTGGCGCAGCACACAGATCTATGCAGCATCTAGCCGACTCTAGAAAGGAGTATTTCTTGTTTAATTGAATTAACTTGAAGGCAGAACGGGCTCGGTAGCCCTGTTCCCTGCAGAGAGTTCAGAAAATACGATGAGCAAGAAGAATGAGATGCATACTTTGCTAGCTTGTAGTACTTGTCCAGTCGGCCCTTGCCAGTCTTTTTCTGGGCTTTACCCATCGTTACACTAGTCAGTCACTGGTACTACTGTACTCGGCCCAGAAATTTCTTTGATCAATAGATATGCTGACGTAAGCTAAGTAAAATGCCATCACGTGAAAGGCGCGTCGCCTCGCGTAAACATGGTGGGAAAATTGACAGCTTGCATCCTTGTCCTACCACAATCATCACTAACTTTATCCTGTAAGTCTCTTATCCCTTGACCTCTCAATCTGCTCCTTGACTTTGTCACAGCTCTGTCAATGTCAGAGTCGCGTCCTGCACTGGTCCCATCGCTATCTTTTTCCGGCTCTTCATCAGCAAGCCTTTCCAGACCTCCGAAACGGCGATACACCTCGGCACAAGAACTCGACTTTTTTACTCCGAGTGCTTCGACTTTCCATCCACGCCCTTATACCCACGTTAATCGCGACCGCCATGAAAAAACTTTTCATACTCGTAATATGCGCTCCGTCGACAGCCTCGCTCTCACCTCCAAAGGCATGGATCCGGATCCTTCAGATCCAAGTGTCGTCATCATCCACCCCCCCTTCACCTCATTCCCCGGCTCTGAGCGGTATCCAGAGGGTCTCACATATCAATTACTGACTGAGAACGCAGAGTGGTTTCTGGATCCTGTCGACTTCATATCCCCTAATTCCGAAAGTTCTAAAGCGATATCATACCCACCTGCCCTCGAGCCTCCGAGGGGCTGGTGTCCTGCTAAGAAGAAAGACCTGCAAAGTCGAGGCGCAGAAGGTTGGCCTGAAGGGGAAGAACCAAGACTTCGGTGTACTTTTTGTAGGCGTACATACGCCGGCGTAAATGCTAGGAGTATGTGGCGCCGACACGTCTACGAGAAACACAAGATTGCCATGTCTAATCGCCGCGATAGTGGTGATAAACCTCGAGGCCGAGGTTCTAATAGTGAGTTTTGCGAGGTGGTGCATTGACTATCCTCTGATCTTCTCATAGAAGAAAATCGTGTTTCATCTACGAATGGCACCGGTAACCATAAGGGGCTGGTTGACATAGACGTGTTCACAGCCAACGGAACTGATTCTCGAGGTCTTTCATATAAATCGACATTTCGTTCAACAAACCCCACTCGGCACCGTAGTCTCAGCTCTGCTTCTCACTCAGACTTACATCTCCCTTATGAAGAAATCGAAGATGACCCGTCTCCACGGCCGCAAACATTCTCGCATTCGACCCTGCCCCCAGTTAGCTCGCCGCCTAGCCCGCCATCCCCCCAATTAGTTGACAGTGACGCATCGTTTGACACTACAACTTCACTCGCCTCGCCTCTATCTAGCCTACCTATCATCCCGCCCTCCCCGTATGACCCTCTGAAAACGCCCGCTTTCAAATATTCGCCTCCCCGCCTACCCTCCGATCAACCGTGGCGTTTTCCAAGTCCCAGCCATCCCTTGCACTCATTTGCTCAAGAAGTCTGTCTGACCATGTTAACTCGAGACTTGGGTGGTAGTCCACCTGTGAAATCTTCATCAATGATAGCCTCCGCTGATATCCATCACAAGACCCCTTTTCGAAGTCCATTCGTCAAACCTGCCAACGGCCAGGTTCTGGGAACGCCAGACAGTATAACAAAGGCATACCGGCCGTCACCAAAAAACCTATTTCTTAATTCTGAGAAGATGGCGAGATTCCCCTTCGCTAGCCGATTACGAATGCGGCATGAAATAGACTCATCACCACTGCGTCGTAGCTCGAAACCCATTAAACAAAGGCCGTCTCCTGGGCCATCTTCCGATGATTGGCCTTCAGATAGTCTTGTTCTTGAAGCAATCCCTTCCGAGCAAGATCCCTTCACAGGGAGTTGGAAGCCAAGCCAAGGGGAAATTATTTCAAAGGATTGTTCCACTCTGCCTATGTCAGGACGCGAGGCCGAAAGTCCAGTCGTTCACAAACATATTGGGCTCAATACAGCGGATCGCCCTATGATTGGTTTAGGTCTTGGTCTACTGGAACCGTTCAGACTCCCCGAGGATTCAGAGTCAATAATCGATGACAGCGATTTTGAAACTGAGCGTCGTTTTCCTGACGAAAATGGCGAAGCGATCGGAGTCAAAGACACCTGGATTGGTGGGAATCAATCGACTTCTACACCACCTACGAAGCGAAGGAAGACAATTGATTGATAGCCTCCATAGTCTTTCCCTTGATCATCTTCAACCTCTTCGTTCTTCATTGATTACACCTTGATCTATCCATTGTTCTCGTATTGCTATGCACCCGTACTCTATTTTGTACTTGTATGTCCTTTATCAACCCACCCAGCTTTATCTGTCTGTCTAACAGACACCGCTCTATATTCATTTCTATCATAGGTTCCTTGCTACTTTCTACGAACCCTCGGCACACAGCCTGTAATCGCACCTTGTGTAAATTTGCTATCCCCTATATTCCTCAACTGTATTCGACCAAGTTTTTTTGCGCTCCATAGCTTTTACAGCTCCTTTCAGGATCAAATCATGTCTTGCCTGGGCCCGTGGTGTTGGTGATAGATAAGGTAACCAGAAGGAGTCCAGAAGAAACAAGTCAGATCAATCAAGCCGACATGGCTGCCGTGGGAACCCTGAGGCTTGAGGCGCAAATTGATGGCTCTTCATCATTCACTACCTTTTTCACTGTTAGCTGTATAGGTTTCTGCCCAAAGGTACTCTTTCCCGTCTTTAGACTGACTCAATTCACGTCTAGCTGACGATTAATCCTTGCTCAGCGCTTTCAACTCCCTTTCTCCTTTTAAGAATCTCACAGCCGCCTAGGTTCGAATAGTTTCATCGTACAGTACTCGTTCAAACACGAGGACGTTCCCATATATCTAGAAGACACTTAGAATGCAGGCCATTAAATGTTGGTGATTCGGTTTATTTGCAATAGCCGTGGTGCTGATCATAAGTTATAGGCGTGGTTGTAGGCGATGGTGCTGTAGGGAAGGTGAGGAAACACGTATAGCAACGGGATCGCAATGCTGACCATATGCACCCTACAGACATGTTTGCTCATATCATATACCACGAACGCTTTTCCAGTACGCATATCTTTCGTTGATTGTCCACGACATGGATACTGAAGGATAATAATCTGGATCAGGGAGAATATATCCCGACGGGTACGTGTATACTTATTTGATGGCCGACTTGTTCTCATTGATGCTACAGTGTTCGATAATTATTCGGCTAATGTAATGGTGGATGGCAAGACTATCTCACTCGGCCTATGGGATACCGCCGGTCAAGAAGATTACGACCGTCTCCGCCCCCTCTCTTATCCTCAAACGGACGTCTTCTTGATCTGCTTCTCCCTTGTCAGTCCGCCAAGTTACGAGAACGTTCGAACTAAGGTTTGTTTAGTGTCTTGACTAGTCTCTTACAGCTGACACCGCCGTCTAGTGGTACCCTGAGATATCTCACCATGCACCCCAGACATCCATCGTTTTGGTGGGAACTAAACTGGATCTTCGTGAGGACCAGGCTACGATCGAGAAACTAAGGGATCGGTGAGCGTCCATGATCCGACTGTTGGTTCAACCTAGTTATATGATTACTTTTAGTCGTATGGCACCCATCCAGTATTCACAAGGTGTAGCAATGTCGAAGGATATCGGTGCGGTGAAGTACCTTGAATGCTCGGCACTGACGCAAAAGGGTCTGAAGACCGTATTCGATGAAGCTATCAGGGCCGTTTGTAAGTGCTTCATATCGTCGCACTTCGATGTTTCACTCGAAACTAACGCTAGTATTTTTCAGTGAATCCCCCTCCTAAAAAGGAGCCCAGGAGATCAAAGGGATGTATTATTGCATGATGAGCTTAGGACTTCGATCTAGCATTCACGAGGGAGGCTTTCGTTGCCATACTATATCACGCCATTTATGCCCGCTTCATGATTACCTACTCTCAACTTACGTTGTCCAGTCTTATATACAATTGGATTCTTCTGGAGCTTATAAACTTCGCCCCACGATACTCTTCCATATATACTCCGTACTCACCACTTCTGCGATTAAGTGCCTCTATGTCTTCTCTTCGTTGGCTCGTTTTTGTACTATTCTAACGTGAATATGGTTTTGACGTATTCACAGCGAACGAACTGCGTTGAAACACATCCCATGACATACTTTGCGCGAGCCTGGTGATCACGATGAGTCCGTCCTCAGGGACCGTCAGTAGAGATACATTCTCATCAAACTTCAAGAATACCCATTTTGATCCATTTTACTTATTTCGTCGTCCATCACCTTCTGTTCATTTCGAGTCGTTCTTTACACTGCCCACTTCCATTCCTTTGCCCATCAAGAGGGCCTTGTCGCTGCCACGGCCGAGCGTCAAGCTTCAAGGCAGTTTCGACCAGGGGACTGTTATGTGCCTCGGGACATTATCGATATTTCGCAACGTCTTTCCTCCGTTCTAAAGGTTCCCTCTTCTTGTCATCTTTTGCAGTTGCTGCTGTATCTGGTGTAAGGACAATCCACCGAAACTGTGATCTGTGCCGTCTTCTAACGATTCCTCCTCACAGTTTTTAACATGTCACAATATTCACGTTACGGCAATTGGTCTTCTAACAATCGACAATCGGGCACCCCCATGCGAAGGCCCTCTGTTATATCCAACGTGTCTGGGATCGCAGACAGTACAATCAGCTTCAATACTCTAGTGACCGGCGAATCCTTGCAGCTCTCTCAGTTCCCTGCGCCCCCTCGTTATACACCGCTCAGCCCAGTGCAATCAGAGGTTGGCTCGTTTTCTACCTCTTCCGGCCGAAGAGAAGATGGGAGGAGTACCTATAGCATGAGCCCATCATTGGCATCCGAACGGGGCTTGCCAATATCACAGTCGCCAATTCCCCCAGTTCCACCATTGCCTTCGCAACCAGGCTCGAGCCCAAGAGCCCCCCTGAGAACCGATGCTAGTTCCATTTCTCAGACTTCGCGGACACTCTCACCCTTTGACTGGCACGAAGGCGCATCTAGTATTGACGTTGATGTAGCGGAGGACCGACTGCTCCCCACCTCTTTCATCACGCAGCTGCTTCGAGAGAATCCCGAGCCCAATTCCCGCCGTAATCAACACATCTCAAGTAACAGTGATGGACTAAGTGGATTTTCTGAGCTAACATATCCCCCACCTCCACACCGGATTTCTGTGCAGTTTCCCCGTGGTACTCCCCCTCGGCCAATGGGTGGACGGCCCTCTCCTAGTTCATCGGCACATCTACATAGAGCCGGTAGTCAGAGTGATTCTGATACTTTGATCACAACGTCGGGCGACGACTACAACCGTTACAATAGCCGGAACCCCAATGTTCAGGGCAATTCCGTAGTTGGTGTTACATCCGCTACACTGCGTGCGGTGCCTCCCTCCAGCTATCAGCCTGTAGGTAAATCTCAGTACCCTGAGGATGCAAAAGGCAACCTAGACGACTACAAATTGGTTCAATATGGCAAGCCCCCCGCTGCGGCCCTTCCAGCGCGGTCCTTCTCCGACAACCAACAGAGTCAACGTGAAAATAGAAAATCAATCTCGACAAGGAGTTTTGTTTCTTCTTTCATCTCCCGCGCACCAAGTACATCGTCACGATCTGTACATTCCTTTCGAAAAGCTTTTGGTTGGATGCGCAAACCATTGCCCCCTGTGCCCGCCATCCCCCCCAAATATGCCCAGCCTGTACCAGTCCCTAGGCATCACGAAGAGGATTTGCCTTTGCCCGAACTGATAAACCGAGCTGATACCTTGTCCAATCTCCTGGAGAAGGGTTATCATCCTCATAGAAGTCTGACATCCAGCTTCTTCACCCAAGGCGATTCTCAACTTAACCCACAAGGGTTATCATCCGCTTTTGACGATCATGGCAACCCCGATGCCATGAACTTGTCTAACCTCAATTGGGCTTCAGGCCAGAAGACTATGGCTGACGATACTCGAGGTGCGCTTGACGGCGATGGAAAGCCCACAATTGGCCATCTTTTCACTAAGAAACGTACCCGAGTCGCAATCGTATTGGTTCTTACCTTGTTAGTGGCAGTTGCTGTAGCATTAGGCGTTATCCTAGGCAAGAAAAATGGTAATTCCTTCCCTAAATGTTCTGGGAACTTTACCGGTGCTGCATGTAATCTCGGTGCGTCTGAGTTCGTAATCCAATTGTTACATACTCATACCACCTCAGATGCCACATGCGTATGTACATCCTCAACACCATGTCTTCCGCTTGCGCAACACCTCGCCACCCTCCAACCAGCAATGAACACCCTTTTCAATACAAACTACACATTAAATTCCCTTGCAACTTCACTCTGGCTTGCTCAAGGCGACCCCTCGGGGGGTAATTGCGCTTCTCAAGCAATGTTGGTTGATGTCGCCCCTTCCTTAACTGAGTCACAGCCAAATCGGACAAAGTGGGCTCAATCCGCTCTGCTTTGGAATTTGGCTCAGTCTCAGGATGTGGAAACGGTTCAGAAGCTCCGAAATTTCGTTATCAAGGCACCTTGGAAAGACTTGGATTCTTCCGATGGGCCTACAGACGCTGCTGCATCTTCCTTCACGACCGCAGGTTCTGGTTTCGCCTTCAATTTTGCAGCTCAGACGCTCGTTCCGGTCACGAATGTAACCTTCGAAAGCGGTGGCCAGCCAAGCAGCACGCAAAAGCAGCGTGTTAGTAGTGTTGCCCTGGGTGTACTAGATCGCATGTACACATTCGCTTCTGGTAAGTGCGAGCTTAGTCCCTTAGGACTCCCTTTCTTACATGCACCAGCTTCCTCGACACAGAAGGCAAAAGCACTAGAAAACTTCTGGCGCAGCGTACTACAGCAGCAAGCTTCCGACCTACCTGCCTTCCTCTCCACTCTGAGCTCAGCACCAATACTCCTTCCTTTCAATGGTGATTCGAACTCGGTCATATCCCTCCTTCCCAATGCGACATCTTTTCCTCCCCCAATTTCGTGCTATCCGAGCTTGAATACTTCCCAAATACAGAACATCAATACCCTTGAGACCTCGGTCTTCAATTTACCGTTGGTATCACCAGCTTCGACATTCCAACCCTCTTGCTTTCCTGACCGTCCCGTCTATGGTGTCCTTGATATCCTGAAGCTACGACTTCCTTTTCTCGACTCAAGGACTGGTGCCATCGCCAAGCAAGCTGTTTTGCTCAAACGTGAAGCATACCCTAGAGCGATCGTGTATACTAACGAAGCTTTGGGTGCCCTCCCTTTTGGTGATGGCTCTGTAGCTGATACGAATCCCCTCAGTTATGGCACGCTTAGCAACTTCAAGCATGTCGTCTTTAACTATTTATCTTCCATCCCTGATGTCAACACTGCCATTGCCTTTGTGCGATTCGTGTTGTCAAATACAGCAACGCCCCCGACGAATTCATCCCAACTTTTCTCGTCTCTGTCTCGTATACCGCCTATGGAAGTGGCAGTATTTGGCACAGTCGACGTTACGGACGTTGCTTCTGTAGCATCATCTTTCGCTACTCCCTCAGGCTCGTTATTCTTTGGCTCGGAACCGGCTTCCACCATGCGCCAGTGGGCTATCGGAGCAGGTTCAAGCGTAACCTGGACTGAGTTCGCAACTTCCCCTCAGGTGGTCAGGGACTCGTCATTCACGGATCCCACATTTAACCAAACATGGTTGGCTGCCTCAGCTAACTTGCATACAGCTGGTGTTAGTGATGTTGTCAATTCATTCAGCTCGACGAATAAGTTTTCTCCATAAAGTCTGAAGCGCTTCTTCACTTGGTTAATATTCGCATATCTCACAATAGTTATCCTTATTTAGTACATTTATCTCTTCATTTCTGGACGGGTTGGAAGTATATTTTCATGCCTGCTACATGCTCATCATGTATAGTGACTTATCCGCAATATGAGGACCATACGCGAAACATTGCTCCTAGTGACTAATGATAATCGGCAATCGTGGGATCCTGAACTTGGGTATTTAAATTATAGGTTTCCGAAACGATCGGCGCCAATCACGAGTGGTACTGATAAAGACTCACACAGGATGAGTACCTTTCCGTTTCACACACTCACTCTGCTGGTTCACCCTAAGATACATATTGGCTTTGCGAGTCCCAAGAGTACCCCGATCGACTTAGAATTGCCACCAAGAGATGCCCAAGGTTGCTAATAATGCAACTACTGCCAACGGTCATCCAAACGTCCTGAAACGGAATCAAGTAAGTTCCCGAATGCATGCAATTGGGCTGTATTAGTTGAGCGGGTTTGTAGGCTTGTCACCAAGTATGTCATACAGATATTGCTCTTGAGTTTTTCTAAAGCCTTGGTTAAAATCCGTAGTGTCGAAGGCGAAAGTTGGTAAGTCGCTTGCAGCATCATAGGCGCCAAGTTTTTAACCGTGCCTTGCAGAAATGGTTCCGTCTATTGCTTGTCTGGGCACAATGCATACTGACTCTCGAATGTGAAATATAGTGATGCAAAGAGGCCTTGTTCGACTTGCGTTAGATCCCATGCGCATGCCTTGGCTCATGCTCCTGCTGGCCATCAGTTACCCCCCTATCCAGAGTGCACCTTCGACGACAGTAAGTGTTGATGTTTCTGTTACCTTCCTTTACCAATATCTTGCAGTAGTTGAGAATGGCGGGAATACTAGCGACGGGCCGAAGTCCCGTTATGAAAAATTGGAAAAGAGAATTAGTATGTTTAGGTTTTCATGTAGCAACCCTTGACCTTCACTCTTTATCTGCAGACGAATTGGAAGCCCTGCTACGTCAGAAAGAGTCGTCGGATAATGCTAACCTGCCTCAAGCACCATCACGGTCTCCTTCGCAGTCTGGGGGCTCGTCAATATCTCCAATTCTTCGACAGGAACTCCAAGCAGGAATATCCACGTCGACCCCGCCGTCTCCACCATCTGTGACGAATCTGAATGACAATCCAATCCTTACCAGTATAACCTCAAAATCCGGCCTCGCATTAAATGATACACTATCTCCACCAGTACAGGATCCATACTTCCCCGGCACACTCCCAATCTCTGAAAACCAATTGGCATCAGAAAGCATAGCTTCCTTACCTTCAAGTTTAATTTACTCTAGTTGGCCGCCTCGGCTACCAGAACCGGATCTTTTGCGACATTTGTACGTTGTTCTATCCGAAGGCTACTGTACACTAACTCGCAAAGCCAGAGTGGAACTCTTCTTTGTATTCCATCCACATAGCAATCGCTTACTCCATGCCTCTACGTTCATGGCTTCATTGTCACTACCTCCCAACCACCCTAAATTTCCATCAACTCCCCTTCTGCATGCCATTTGTGCAATTGGGAGTTTGTACACGGCAGCCGTAACGTCGCCGCCGCTCCCAGACTTAGATGAAGTCGAACCAGGTAAATTCTACACATTCTCACACATCTCCCTTACCGCTTAGCCTCTGATCTGGCTCAGATGAGTTGTTTTCCCAAAGACAACGCATGAAAGAGTCGCGACCCGATTCGTTTGCAGAGGAACATGCTAAACTCGCAAAGGAAGCCGCCGATCGACAAGAAAGTCTCGGAGAGGATTTATTCCGAGTACTTCAAGGTTTGTGATTTAGTGACTTCCTAGAAATGTGATGTCAAGAGAACCTCCACAGCCCGTATCGTCCTCACTTGGTTCTTTTGGTCACATTCAAGGTACGTCCCTTCTTGAATAATTCATTAGATGCACTCAAAGATTATATTACATTCAGATGGGTTGAGGTGAGGTAACGCCAAAGTGAGTATCAACTAGCCTCACCTTTTTCCAGGTTTTTGTGACGTCCGCACACGCACTTCGTCTCGCTGCCCCTCTCGGGCTGAATATGTTACCTCCTCTTCAATCAATAACGAAGGCCCTCCGTCCTCCATCAATTCTGCCACCCGCCCGTACGGTGATCGAAGATGAAATCCGACGTAACACCTTCTGGTTGGCTTATGCAAATGAACGATTACATGGGTTCGGCAATGGTTGGGCACTCTCATTAGATGACAACGACGTTTGCCAACTATTACCACTTCGAACTGATCAATTCGATCAAGGAGTACGTTTTGCAGCCGACTTTTAGTATTTTGCTCATTTTCCATCCAACTAGATCCTTGTCATGCCAATGGATCGTCAGTGGGCGCAGAGCAAAGATCTTCTCCTAGTTCATCCTGAGAAACAAGTTGATTCATTTATCTTGTATATCAAAGGCTCTATCATGATCTGTACGTGCGGTACCTCGACCTTAGCCTTCCTTTTTCCCAATTAAATTTCATAAATCACAGCTCAAGTCAAGACTTTCAACATGCGATTTCGAGCCAGACACTTTGCAGGAGACACCTCCGTTACATCTCCCTATAATGACTATTCGGATTCCTCCGATCATATCGACCCACGTGGTTCTCAAGCCTTCATTGCATTGGACGAAGTGGTGACAGCGTTCCGCCTTTCCTTTCCGCCTCATCTACGGACACCAATAATGAACAATATCGTCGACCCTATTTTGTACACCGCTTCATTGATGCCTCACTGGTAAGTAATCACCTTAATGTTGTGAAATATGCAATCATATTTACGAAACTTAGCGCAACCATCATTCTGCATGATCCCCATGCTGATGTTCAACAGAGGTAAATTCGCCGCTCACATTAAACGCCTTGCTAGACTATGAAACCCTTTTTAGTGGATGTATCAGCGCGTTGAAGATTTTGACGTCCGCTCGAGCTATCCTCGACCTCATTTATAGTGTATGGTCAACTAGCTTTGACATCACCTTACTTGAACCCTTCTGCGTGGTAAGTTTGTGTCTACTGCACTGCATTTGGCTAACACTTGGGTGTAGTTCAGCTGGTTCATTGCTGGGCGAGTTCTTGTCAGATTCCTGAAAGCTGCGCAAGAAGCCGATAGCCATGAGCAAGTGGGCACATTACGCGCTGAATTAGATTTTGTCCAGTGAGTGCCACTTTGTTTAAGTGTATGTCCTTGTTGTCATCTTTTCCCCAAGACATGCTATCGCCAAAGTTGGCGAACGAGTACCTATGGCGTTTAGATTTGCTAGGATGCTACGCGATCTTATCATCAGTCATTGTGGCGAAACATCCATTCCCAGCGCAGAAATAACTTTTCCGCGCCATTCACCTGAAGTTCTGGCTGGCCCTGGAGCACAGCTTCTGCAAATTTTCGAAAAAAGCACGTCCACACCCGCGCTTCGTAAGATTAGTTTGAAGTCGAACTTGTACGACCCTGCTTCCTTTGTATCACTCACAACTTAGGTATATCGTCATAACGGAATCCTGTACTTGTAGTTACTGTATAATATGATACCCTGGTTGTTTGTCGAGACAGCGGTTGCGCAGCGGCTACGCTACGCATTAACGCCAATCCGAAATCGCCGGATAATGAGGTACAATGATTAATCGGCCTCAGGATATGTGCTGGGGCTTCCTCATACGATACTCCTCAGTGAAAGTCGAAAGTTGGTCTATGGCAAGTGTAGAGACACTAGATGTGGGGGTTGCATATCTGGGCCCACTTGGCACGTACTCTCACCAGGTACGAAAGTGGTAATCCATCGTAGATGCTTCTGTGCTCAGTGGCGGTCGAAGGCTGCATACCAGAAGTTCGGTCCCTCTGCCAAGTATTTCAATCGAGAAACCATTGCTGGTGGGTGACCTGCCTCTGACGTGGACCAAATCCCTGATGGAATTGTCGAGATGTCTTTGATGCATTATCTTCAAGCGTGCAATTCGGGGTCGTACCACAGGAAAACACTATCTTTGGGAGCGTTGTAGAGACGTACGACCAGTTACGGCATAATAATGTTGGTAGGGGGTTGTTCGTCCTCGGTGAAGTAACATTGGGCGTGCAGCATTGCTTATTGGCACGAAAGGGTGTTGGGATTGGCGACATCAAGAAAGTCTTAAGCCATGAGCAGGTATGTTCGAAGTCCACCCAAAGAAAACAATTCTTATTTCCTCATATTTTAGGCCCTAGGTCAATGCCAGGGGTTCCTTTCGCAATACCTGCCTTCTGCCATTCAGATTAGAATGCCATCCACTGCTGCCGCCGCAGAAGCCTTACTAACATCTCAGGAATACGTTGACTCCGCCGCGATATGCTCCAAACTTTGTGCTACGGTTTTTGAAGGTCTTCATGTCCTCCGGGAAGACATACAAGCCGTGCACAGTAAGGCTCTCGATTTCATGGTTCGTTTAGTCGACTGACAACTCGAGGAAGACAATTTCACGCGCTTCTATGTCATTGGCGTCAACCCCGACCTCATACTCACACCACCAAAGCACTTTGTAAGACGAGCCCTTCTGAGGTTGCATCCGACAGCTTCCAATACATCGGACCTACTGACACCTCTGGCTGCCCTGAACCTACGCATCAACCGCATGGATCGACGGCCCGCGCTTTTTAGTGGCCCATTCTTTGATGTTTACTTTATTGAAGTACAGGATGATGATAGACGGCATATTGATCATGATTGCGAAACGAAGGGATGGACAGATGTCATTCGAAAGGCTATTCAACGTGTATCAGAAGTTGGAGGTGAAGCATGTTTATTGGGTATCTGGCAGAGCTAAAGAGGTTATTCCATGGACACCGTTTAATTGAACGTAGGATATGCTTCCGATAATTCAAGTGACTACTCATGAACATCGGCGGTCTGTCTAACCAGCCCAATTGCGTTACTCGACCGAGGGACAATCCTACACCGAAAGGGCTTTGGATGGCTGTGAAGCGGTTTTCAGTCGGTGAGAGTGAAGAAACAAGCTTCAAAGATACCTGAGCAGAGTTGAGGTGTACTCTACAACAGGCTCTTCAATCCTGCCCTTCTCATCAAGAGGTTTAAGTATATCAAAAACAGCTAAGATGGATGCAACCGCTATCCGCATTGATTGGAAGGCGAGCCATCGGCCTGGGCACATCCTGGAAAACCATCAGCTAGTTAGAGGAATTTTGCAAAGGTAAGCCTCACCTGCGACCAAAACCAAATGCTGCATGAGGGAAAGGATTGATTCCAGCAGCTGCGTTCCCAGCAGGATCAGCAAACCTATCAGGTTTGAATGCCAGAGGATCCGGATATACTTTAGGGTCATGAAGTATGCCCCTGTGTGGATGTAAGGTGATTTAATGATACGTCAATCCTCGTGCGAAGATTTATTCACCAAACATTTGGCAAGACTGTAGTCCCCTTGGGTATACGATACCCTCTATATTCATCGTCCTCAGAGACTTTATGTGCTAGTCCCAATGGAGTGACAGGGTGCCATCGAAGGAGCTGAGAGGTATAAACAATGTATCTGTTTCATCGGTAGGGTACGAAAGTATATACCTCATGAGTTATACAATCCTGTTAATCACCTTGTCAGTGCGGCTGCAAAGAATATCCTGGTGTGGCACTGACAATATAGGGAAGATCATCGGAGAACTGCGGAAGGCGGCCCTCTGCAACACTATCAATTTCAGCTTGCGCTTTCTTGGCAACTTCAGGATGCAAAGCCATCGCTAGAATGAGCGATAGAACTGCCGACACTGTCTGTGGTAGAACCGTTAATGTTGCAGTCTATAACGGTGACGACAAGCACTTACAGTATCGGCACCGGCTATTGAGGGGCGCAGTGATATCATACAAGTACTGGCAGGGTGTTATGCTACCCACCAGCATATATGGTCGCACTAACGTTCTTGACGATCTCGGCTTTACCCGCTTCGCTATTGGATGCCTCAAGCTCAGCGACAACAAAACATTGCGATGCTTTGCCTTCTTTCTGAGCTACCTTTGAGTCCGGCGATGACAGATGCGAAAGGAGACTCACCAGCCATCTCTCGACCATTCGAAACGGACGAACGGACATCTCAACTGTATGTTTCCGCCACTCCATTGCTCGGCGTTTAAAACCTGCGCCGGGCATCCAGGCAGGAATATATTTCAAGGCAGGAACATAATCAACAAGGTATGTTCCAAATATCCCCGCCTTCTGGAGTCCTGCTAGAGCGCGATCGGCAAGCTCGACATAGTCGTCACCTTGTTCGGCAACTTGGTGCCCATAAGAAATATTCAGGACGATAGCGGCACCCCACCTGTCAAGTGTATAGCAGGATGAATTTGAAAAGTGACTATAGCGAAGACTCATCCTCACCGTCTAATATGATGCCGAAAGTTATCTGGATCATTGAGTAGGTTTCGAAGTAGCGTGTGAGTTTCCTTGAGCTTGGGAGACTTTAGCAGAAGGTAATCATCGTAGCATTGGACCTGACCTGAATTGGCTGGTACACGTGAGAAACTTTGGAGTGGAAGTGGCGATGGAACATTGCTCGGTGCTGCCGCCACCAAGAGCCATATGGGAATGACGAAAACAACCAGCTCCAACCAATACTACATTTTTTTTAGAAACGGGCAAAATGCATACAGATGCTCGGAATTATTTTGCCAACTCACAGTTCTACAACCATTGTTCGCACCGGGCGGGAAGAATAATTGCTGCTGCGTTTCTCCAGGAGATCAGTGATAACCTCCGTTGAGTTTAATATCAAGAGGGGGTTCCCAAAGATATAAACGTATATAAGATCTCCTACAAGCAGTTCTAGAAAGTTGATAAATGGTATCAAAGAAGACGAACCATAGGTCTTCTTCCACTCGTTGGCATAGATTTCCCATTGATTTAGCTTTGGAAGCGTTACCTTTCCTGTCCAAGAGGCTCTTGGGCCAGGAGGCAGTGGGAGACTGTAGCCCTTACACTTTCGCAACATAATTATGTAGATATATATGGCAGCGGACGCCAGAATGCAGAGCAAGATAGTGAGTGCGGTAGCCATCGTGCACTGGTTGAAGGGTAGGGCTTCAAACAAGTGCATGTCGATTTATATGTGTGGGCAGCATGTAAGGGACCATGCTTGATCATGACCAAATTTTGCTTCCGCGCCCCTGACTTTCGGTGACTTGGCATTCATCCATGCTTAGTCAGCTCTGTGGCGTTCTAGTCCAGTGACTGAGTCTTCAATTGGAACAACATAAGTATGGCGATAACCTCTAATCCTTTGGTTGGGCCCTCTGCTTTGCGGGACATTGTCCTTCCCCAGTTTCACCAGAACAATTTTTCTGCTGAGACTTTCATCAAGAATGATCTCAATATCAAACTCGACAAGGGTGGGCTCCAGTCGCACCTTCACTGCGCTATCTGCGATTCACCTCGTGTTATTTTAGACGACCAGATTTGTAGGCTAGCCTTAACGCCTGCAGGCTGCCCACTAGGCCCCCTACACTGCCCCCTACGTCATACAGCACCGTCGGCACAGAATTTTCAGCCCCCAAAATTACTACCTACGCATCCTCGCGAGCGGGAGAGACTCTCGACGGTCTGCAAGCACTGGCTTAGGGGGCTTTGTAAGAAGGGCGATGCTTGCGAGTTTTTGCATGAATATAACCTTAGACGCATGCCAGAATGCTGGTGGTTTGCCAAACATGGCTACTGTTCAGCCGGGGACGAATGCTTATACGCTCATCCTAAGGAGAGGAAGGTTGAATGCCCTGATTACAAACGTGGATTTTGCAAACTAGGTCAGTCCTGAGTCAGTTGACACGATACTTGGTTGTCCATTGACAGGTGGTAGGTCCGAACTGCCCTCGCAAACATGTTCGTCGAGTCGCTTGTCAACTTTATTTGACCGGACTGTGTCCACTGGGGCCTGATTGTCCGAGAGGGCAGTGAGTGTTCATATCAGTTGTATGTATATATCACGTTGAAGTTTTTATGAACAGTCCAAAGCCTGGCCTCCCGCCGCCGAAAGCTTATGAGCCACCAGAGCCGCCGTCGACTCGCGAGCTTGGTCCTCCACCACCTGGTTATAGTAGATATGCGGACTTTGAGAGAGGCTTTGGTGGCTCCATGCCAAACCAAGGAACCCTTCCTGGCTTTCAGGGGCCTCCCCGTAGAAATTTAGATGACGTGCTATGTTTCAAGGTAAGCTACGATCTCGACTTTGTCTACAAGTTCACGATGTTTTTACTTCGGACAGTGTGGAGAAAAGGGTCACTATGCAAATCATTGCCGGAATCGCAACGTGCCCGGCAACAGAGGGGGTACCGAGCGTGGGCGACGGTTTGGAGGGGATGAATGAAAGTATAGTAAACACTGATAACCACATTGTACTGATCAGTGATAATCAGTTACGTAATCACTTATGGGGGGTACTGCATCTGTATTGTTGTGGATGATACAGTTAACCTCGACTGCGTTCCTATCTCGCCTTGAAGTCGTGACAGAGTCATGGGCTGGCAACAGACTTTTACACTTTCAAAGCGCTCCAAAGGGTGTCATCTGGTAACGGAAGAAGTCCTATCACATATCAAACCAGGTTTAGAGGGCGTAAAGGCTAGGCGATCATTTCATGCTTGCGCTGATAGCCTAACAGTTCGCATTGTACCTCTTATATAGGCTGGCATGCTTTTTCTCTTCATGTGCGCCCCTTTATACGGTGAATTGCCTGATTGCTGATCAATGACCCGCATTGCAGTCAACATACATCAGCGGCGTTGACAGTAAACGAAAATTACGACCCTGGTTGATCATTTTATTTGTTCCCTTGGTCGTCGGCTAACGCAATGCGGTGTAGACGTACGTCGAGGCGAGTGCTACACCATTTTCAGTAACTTCTTGCTGATATGTCCACTGATGTGGACCAAAGATATGGACATGGCTCTTGATAACATCGTTCCTGAGAGTTTGAACTGGCGTCACACGGATGAGGGGCCAGAGTACGTGAATGCTAAAGTGTCGTGGGTTTGATAAAATATTCATTCCCAGATAAAATCTGCTTTTGCACGATGCTCCAGTGACTCGTAGGTTGCCTATGCCATGGTTATGAAAGCTTATTTATCTAGTTGCCGCTACAAGTGTTTCCCATACCAAAGCGTCGCTGGTAGGACCTTGCATCTCTATTCCTATAACTGAGGGACGGTTGAATCTCGGCACATGGCAAGGTGGGATTTTACTAAGATATCAGATTGATCTGCTCCTGAGTCTTCACTTCCGTTGCCAAGGGATTTACCTCACGGAGTTCAGACATGCTGCCCATACCCGCAGGATTGTGGCAACCGTACTGTGAGTTGCGTTCGAATCCGTAGTCTAAGAACGTCTAAAATGCAACCTGTGATCCAGAACATAGTATATGGAAATTGCCGATAGGCGCATCGGTGGATATGAGGATCGATAACATGTCATTAGAACAGTCGCTGGGTGTATGTACGTCGCCTAGTTTGCCTGATCAAGTTGGATCTGTACACATTCGAAACAAGCTGGTGTCATGAGTCACTGTCCGACCCGCGGAACGAGGTTAATGGAGGTATTGATGAGCGGAACGACCAGAGCTCTTGTGAGTTTGCAAGGGACAATAGGAAGATGGGGATCCTCGTGTCATTCTCATGCCCCGATTATCGTAGCGCTCCTGGTACTACTTACTAGTACGGTTGGACGCCAATGTGCCTTTCGGACCAAAATCAGTTAGTGCTAGAGTCACGTGAATGATCACCAAATAGCGGAGGTTGCGATCTGCTAAACAGTGCACCTTATATTAACTCCTCATTGAAATTCTTGCCAGGTCGCAGTTAAATATCTTCATCCCGGTTCCTCTCCGTCTCGAATTTTTTGATAACCCATTGACATACCCTTCACCATTAGGATCGTGGTATCTATCAACTGGCTGCTGCCATAAGCATTCTCATCTTATTCCCTTTGAATAGCTCCTCGTTCTCAAGGACCGGCATCCTTCACAATAATCAATGCCCAAAGCACCTAATAATGGCCCTGCTCGGCCTGCTCTCAGGAGAAATCAGGTACTCTTCGCGAATTTTTGGTTTTAGACGCAGGCTTCTAAGATGTAAGCAATAGGCTTGCCGATCATGTAGAAGGAGAAAACTGGTGAGCCCATGCTTATATCTTGGCTTCTCTACGCCTAATCCGACTTTGCTGGTTTGTACAGAAATGTGATGCCGCCCGTCCGCATTGTGGAACGTGTGTTAGGTGTGCTAGCCGTTTCTCCGGCTGGTTCGGCTTATGATCCAGGAATTAACCAGAATGCGTAGGCAATGGCAGGCTTTGGTCAGTGTTCCGGCTCCGGTTGGATATGCGTAAGTGCTATCTTTCCGTACCATCCGTACCATCCAGCTTCTTAGATGAGTGTTTATCAGCCATCCGAGCGAACCTCAATGTTCGTATGACCCCGTTGAGGGTTTGACTCTTGCTCCCGACACAAATCCAGTGGAGAAAATCAAACAATTGGAGGAACAAATATGTTCGTCCCTTTTCATTGAATCCATTCTTCGTCTCATACAAATTCTAGCCCAACTGAAAAATCGACTATTCGAACAGGAGTTGGCCTCTCGCTCCGTTTCCCCTCATCGCCATCCCAGCGTACATAGCCAGCTATCTGGCAATCAAGCTAACAAACCAACCGCCGACTCTGGTGGTATTACACTCCCTCATGCCTCCTTAAATGAGACAATGATTAACATGATGTCGGCGGACAGTCCGAGTGGTTTACGTAGCCAGAATGGTAGCCCGGATAACAATAGTTTAACCCCCAAGTCTGGGTCCGTTCCTTTCATGGACCTCCTATTTTCGGGGTGGAATCCTGATCTTCCAGAGCCAGCTGTCCTAAACCATTAGTGAGTCCCTATTTCCCAGAACCCATCGTTGTTAGTAACGAGTAGGGCAGTATCGATATCTTCTTCCGATGTGATCCATGCGGTTCACGGGTACTTCACCGCCCGTCTTTCCTAGCCTCGATGCACCTTAGCCCAAAAGATCCTGGATTCCCCCATTCCGCGCTTCTACACGCTATAGTTGAGTTGTATTCTAGTCGTACATCAGTATATGCTGATCAATTCTCCTCTAGTGTGCATCAGCCTCTCGATGGTCATCGCAAAACGTAGTTACGCTACCAGATGGTACAAGGCGTGACCAGTTTGCAGAGTTCCACGCTGGCAAAACACGGCAATATATTGACAAAACGATGGCCAGTGGTGAAGATATATTCTCCGTAATGCAAGCATGCATATTATTGTCGTGGTATTTCTACCAAGAAGGCCGATGGGTCGAAGTATGGATATTTGCAGGCTTCCAGACACGTGTTGCGGTTCCGCTTCGGCTGAATTATCCTGGCACATTTTCGACCCATGGAAACAATTCACCCGGTGCGTACTTGGCACCGCCGAAAGATTTTTTGGACCTGGAGTCTAGGCGACGTACGTGGTGGATGACTATTGTATTTGACCGTATTGCTTCGGTTGGTGGATGGATCCATGCTGTGGACGAGAGGGATCTCGGGACGGAGCTGCCTTTAAGGAATGTTGACTTTGAGTCGGAGGTTAGCTGAACTCATCCTGGTCACCAAAATCATATATTGATCAACTACCTGTGTCCCCCTATATGCTTAGGTCGCAGTTCCGAGCAATCCCCAGGACCTGGCTACACATGAGATCTTCACCCGACACCCTCCGCAATACACAGACTCCTTCATTCTTCTTATTAAAGCCGTCATGCTCTTTGGCAGAGTGACAGATTATAACGTCCGAGGGAATCTGCGTGCACCCACGGCGCCGAGCAAAAACCAAAACCCTTTTTACTTGGAAGGCTTCCAAGAGCTAGACATGTTGATATCGCATGACTTCCTAGAAAGTCTGCCGCAAATCTTCAAAAACAACAATGGTGTCACCGACGCGCCCGAAGGCAGTTCGTTAGATACAGATCTGTACATGGTTCACATAATCCCCCACGCGTGAGTGAGAGTCGTTCCTGTCAGTGTATATGCTTGCCCGCTGACTTTATCTGTCAAGAGCCACCATCACTCTCCATAATCCGTATCTAGATTTTACGGATGAGAAGAATATATCTTCTTCTCGATGTGTACACTCGGCCCGTTGCATATTAGCTGCATATTACATGCTTTCGGCTACTTCTCTCGACATTACCAGACTTCATCCGTTTGTAACGGTGTGCAGTTTAGCCTGACTTTTCGTGATTAAGGTGGCTGACAAAATAGGCAGATTTGTTGGTACCTCGCAGCAGTTGTTCAAGTCCAGCTGTGTAAATACTTCATTGAGATCGGGGATACAGATAGGGAATCGACCGTGTGGGGAGAAATCAATGTTCTTAGGTCGGAATTTTCGCACTCTATCTTTCACTAGAGTACTGACATTGTACAGATTCGCGATGCTGGAATATGGCAAACGATCACCTATTGGCAGTGAGTCCATGTCACTCATCCGCTCCACTCGCTCAATCATCATGTATCAGCTCGCCAAGAGCGCCTGCTACAAGGATTAATGCGGGAGATTGTTCGCATGACGGCGCATAAGACCCCCCTCGAAGTCGGCGTACCATTATATCCGTTCTCTCACACAACTCTATTCCAGAAAGACGGCTCGACAACTGCATCACCAGAGAGCACAACTGGGATGGCTCCATTGCCGGTAAGCCCATGATAATAAGTGGTATCACGAATCTCATCCCCATCACAGCAGGCCACACCGCCTATGCCGAGCGTTCCGCCGAATGTTTCGAGACCCGGATCTTCATCCGGTTGGGGGATTTCTGGGTCGCTAGTTACAACATCTACTATGTTACCAGGACAGGCACCGTTATTCTAAGGCCTTTCTGTCTCTCATTTGCTTCGCATTTTTATCTATCTAATTACTTATTCTCAATGCTCTCTGTTGTCTCTAGGGTTACGTCGTCGCTAAACATGTATATTACAAGCTTTTTAGGTATGGATTTTTGCCGGAGCAGGACATTGAAATCGTTACACATTCGATGATGATTGTCCGATTTTTCTTTCCGCTTCCAACAAAGCGTCAAACCGCTCCTGTTCTGCCCTCCTGTCTTCATCACTAAATGGCCTTTCAACTACTTGAGGGGCAGCTTTCGTCCCTTTATCTTGGATACTAGTTTTCCCATGTTTCTGTCTGATGAGCTCCCAAGAAGACTGGTTTACTGAGTGCGAATTGGCCGCGCGTATCTCGTCCCATCGACTTTTCGTCGGGTTGCTCGGGGTTGAGGTAGCTGGTGCTAGAAGAGGGATCAACCAGAGTTTATGTCAGAAGCATGGATGTATACCAGGATTGACATTGACATGATCCTGCACACTCATTTCAGTACCAGATTCATCCCATCCGTCTCGTCCACCACCAACGTCAGGACGCACGTCCAATCCACTGTTCCTACTCTTTGGAGCTGACACGACCAAGGTTGGCCCTCGAGGCATAATTCCACCGGTTTTCTGGTTGATATTGGTAATAGCGGTTGAGAATCCTTCAACATTCTCCAAACTAGACAGAAACTTGAGATGAAGGCGTATTCGCGCAGCTTGGCCGATTGCGAAGCCGAGTGTGTATGCGGAGGCACCGAGAACGACAAGACGAAGGGTTGACCAGTTCCTGCTTCGTGCATATAGGAGCGAAGTGCCGCCAGCTAGTACTCCATAGCCTCTCTGACATCCTCATGAGTCTTTGAGTTGATTTTGCGAGCTGCCAAGAAAGCGACGAACAGGGTAGTAACGATGGGGTCCCGGCAAAAATCTGGTTGCAAGTTCATAATCGTTCGAAGTCAAATTTCCTTGCTCGCGTTCTGGAGATAGTAGAAGCTCCGTGGATGCGCGCGAGTTGAACGTTCCGTCAATCCAACTCAAGTTGTATTTGAGCTCATGGTTGGGCATGATGAAGGGTAAGGCCTTAAGGAAGTGACACGTGACGCTGGATAATTGACTCTGATTCATCTGGACTTGTCGGCGCTGCCATTTGTTAGACTTACGACAATTCACGCTAACACTCGTCTCTCCTTCACTTCCTGTGTCCGGTGCTGCCTTTGATTCCAACTATCAAACCCCACCTCTTCTGCTGCGCCTGTTCCTCACCTCATGTCCAACGTCGCAAACGATGATCCTGATGCATCATCTCAGTTCATCGCAGCTCCCTCTAGACTGGCTAGTTTACCTTCCTCTGGTGGAAGTTTAGATCCTGGTATGAGTTTCCCTTCGTGTCTCTGTATGTGCCAGCCTCGAACTTATCTCTTCCAACTTCAAACAAGGTGGTGGTCTCAGTGTACCACTGACGCCCACCACGCCCATTACCCCCACGACTCCTACTGATCCCAACGCACCAGCAGGAGAGGGGACTAGTCGATCCAAGAAAACAAATCCCCTTACTGACCTCATTGAGACCGAAAAAGCATATGTTGAACTACTGACGGGTATTATTCGGGTCAGTCCCCATAATGATTTTGGGTGCATGGGCCAAAATTTCTTATCTAATATGTAGAAAGTTGCTGCGGCATGGTCCCGGTCTAATTTACCTCCTCCTGATCTCGATACCATGTTTCGGAGTATAGAAAGCGTGTACAAGGCAAATCGTTCCTTGCTCTTGGTGGGTTGAATTACCAGAATTTATCACGGATATTTGATCTCTTTACCTTACTACCCAGAAATTGAAGGACATTGGGACGAATCCGTCGTCTCCCAAGGCATTGGGTGATCTGTTGATGCGATGGGTATGCACTTTGGACCTCGAAAGTACTACATCGCTGAGCAATACCGCAGATCGATGACCTAGAGGCCCCATACACATCTTATTGTACTAAATATCGATGCGGTTTTGATGAATGGGAACCTGTTCGGTCCAATGCGCGTCTTCCTAGCGTTATTGCTAATTTTTCGATTGCCAACCCTCCACCGCCTTCGGTGTCAACATCTAACCCGGACGATCCATCCTTGTGGACTCTGGATGCGCTCTTCCTATTGCCCAAAGGCCGCCTCAAATATTACAAAAAGCTTTACTCAAGGCTGTTAAAAAGCACCACACCGGGTAGAAGTGACCATCGTCTTCTTCTGGGCGCCATCGAGAAATTAGAAAAGCTGCTGGAAACCCTTGAAGGCAGGGAGAATATCAAAGTTGGCTCGGTATCCACGGTTCCTCCAACTTTCACCCCAATTGAAACTGAGGACGAAGTTGTCATCGGGCCTGATGCTGCACTCCGAAACAACGTGCCTCCTAAGCAAGAGATCGACCCCATTGTCACGCCTAGAAGCGAGAGTAGCAGCTCAGCTAGGGGCAGCAGTCTTTCAGGGTGAGCATTGCATTTCTCGGATGACGAATATTATGTCGCTGAAGGCTTGTTTAGGACACGTTCTTCACAAGAAACTGCATCTACTTCCCTTAGCAGAGCATCCACCACCACGATGTCCATGCCTATTTCTGACCTAGAGCGGCGGCTTTCCACTGGGCGGACCTTTGATATTTTTACCATGAAACCAAAGGTACATCTCTCTCTTTTGAGTTCAGTGCCGAAATTGGAATCCTCATCGCGTGCGTAGAATGTCCGTCTGCAGATGTCTCCTCCACATCTTCCTTTTATCCGTCAGATGCGCCTATCCATTGATGCCATCATACACTTTACTCCACGAGCAACTGGGGTTGAAGTCATCCACCGAGGTGGTCATATTTTCCTGCTTTCTGACTTATTTTTGGTGTGCGAGCGAATGACTCCGGATGAAAAGGCTCAGAATGGAGATGCTGATATGTGGTTGTGCTATCCACCACTGGCCGGTAAGGTTCTACGAGTCTCTGAAGTGCCAGACCAAGGTTTGTGAAAGTGGCTCAGGTCAGTGTTTCTTTGCTAACATCCCTTTAGATAATGCGCTTCAAGTGTCTATTATGCGCAAAGAAACATTAAGACTTGAAACAGAGTCTCTGAATGTCCGAAACTTCCTGATGTCGGAATTGAAAGAGTGCATCGAATTCGCTGGCTCAGGTTCGTATAACTTGTGGTTCTTCAACTCAACATCTTACCATATCATACTTTCCAGTTGCTCCAGTGTCCAAGCAACCTCCCCCTCCCATGCCACCCTTGAATCCCATGATACAGTCCGCCCCGACCAACCCGATTCCCCTTAACCAAACCCCACATCTACAAGAGCGTAGTATGAGCCCTCCTGTCACTAAGTCGAACTCCATTCCATCATCCCTTCATCATATGGCAAATGGTCTTGGGAACGTCTCTGCTCAAGAACAAGCTCAACCGCCTCGCCACCTCGTAGATAACTTGGCGAATATGGCCATTTCAGATGGTCACATACCGCCCATGCAATTGGGCGCTCAACGCGCACCTCCTTTGCATCACCCTGTTGCCGGACCCATATACCCTCCACCTCGTTCTTCTTCCGCTGCTGGACAGCATTTACCTCCTGGAGCATCAAATCCTATGATCGCCAGAAGCCTCAGTGCGGGTCCACCTAATCAACCCGATCATGCTTGGCAACCAGCTCCTAACCACCCCCTCCCGGGAATGGGTCGTCCTCCTCTGACTCCCCAGGGTGGTATGCCCGGTCATCACCCAGGCAGCATGCTACCCCCTCATATGATGAATCAACAGCCACAGACATTACCCCATCGACCTGGCGCATACTTACCGCCTCAAGGAGGGCGTCCGCCTTCTGATCCTAATTTTCAAGGAGGCCTTCGCAAGTCGCCATCTTCAAAATCCCTTACATCGCAGTACGAGCAAAGTCAGCCCGCCCCTCCGTTACCACCGTTCCCCGGCGGATATCCGCCAAATCCCAACTTCATACCAAGGAATAACTCACAAGGATCATCAAATGCTTCCAGCCCTCGTTCAGTGTTACCCTCTTTGCAGATGGGGTCGCGGGCAACGTCATTAGCGGCTTCCTCGTTCGCCGATCCTAGTCCTCCAGGCTCTCCAGTTGAAGATACCCCGCAACCGACGGGCCCGGTGACGTCGACTATCTCAGCGCAAATGAAGTGCAAGGTCTTCTTACAACAACAACACGCCCAGTGGAAATCACTTGGTTCAGCGAAACTGAAGCTATACCGCCAGGACCCCACAAACATCAAACAACTCGTGGTTTCGGCTGAAAAGGACAAATCAGTGTTGATATCCACAATTGTGCTGACGGATGGGGTAGAAAGAGTAGGGAAGACTGGTGTGGCTATCGAATTGAGTGATCAAGGCGCGCGGACAGGCATTATCTATATGATTCAACTACGGAATGAGACGTCCGCTGGTGGCTTATTTGAGAGCCTCCTCGCGGGCTCTGATAGAGCAGTCAAATAGAGGCTGGATGGACGGTTATAGACTTCCCGTATACCCAGCTGCTGTGTCTTTGGGATACCTGTATCGCCCTGCGCGGATTTAATTTTGTTGACTTCTTTGCTTGATGCGCTTTTCACTCTTTACTCGTTATAGGGATGGACTTATCGATACTTTACTACTACCGATCATCCTGGTGAATCTAGCTAGTACGTACACGCATAATATGCAATAATTATCTAGTCTCCTGCCACGAGATGTCCGCACATAAGGAAACATGGTCACTAGCGGAGACGCCTTTCTTCGGTAGACCGGGATCGAGGTCTTGAGTAGTATATGGCTTGAGAAGCCCACTGATAGTTGAAACCATTTGGGTAGGATCTTGAATGAAGATATAGTCTGCTGATCTCGTTAATATACGCCAATGGGGGCAGAGTGATTGTGACTGACCAAGTACAGTTTTCCAGTAGTGCGTGTAACTTGTCCACTCTGGTTCGTAAGAACCTCGTCTCCCTGGAGAAAGACTAACCCGACTCCCAAATGTCGTCAACCCCAGGGATTGTCGCCCGACCCAGGACAAACCTTCATCGTAGGCACTGCGCAATTTAGGCTGATTCTGAAACAATGCAACCAGCTCAGGGATAGAGAGTAAACCATCATCTTCTGCGGCGGGTCGAGCATTTGTGATCGTTCGATCCGGATCAGTGGTGGAGCCATCTTCTCCTTCGTCATCTTTTGAGATTGGGCCAGTCGTCGGAACGCTGGGATCTATCGACATGTGAACGACACGAGAGAGGGAGATCAGGGCTTCTTGTTCAGGCAGAAGTGGGTCGCCGACAAGGAGGGAATACGCTGGATCGTCAGGTGCAAAATTAAAGTCTGGTTATGATGTGTAAGCAAGATACGATACATCGAATGACGGAGTGAGCGACATGCCTCCGGCAATTACACATGGCCAATCAGAGTGGCCTACGTCAGTGCGAAAGCGGTTGACTTCTCTCATTAGTATACCTGCTTGCCTGTAATAATAGTTAACATGCTATAGTATCAGCAATTCCAGCCCTCGAACCTAGCCCTTTCATAAGTGTACCTTTACTTCATTTGAATCAGGCAGAAGAGGATCCTATGGCAATATCTTTACCTGGGGTGCCAAAATAAGTGCGTTGTTGCGGCGATTAACCCCTTTTCAGGATTTTGAGTAGACTGGAGAACTAAGAGAAGGCCAATATTCTTAGTTTGAAAACTACTTCCTCGGCGTGCTCGCTCTGTCTCTGCGAGACGCACATCTTCATCGTCATAGCAGATTACGCGGTAATCAATCTGCCGGAAACTGGAGTTATACGCAATCATGCAACCGTGTTTTTTGCGTGGGCCTGAGCCATACTGATGATTGTAGCCGGCGTTACTCAACAACGGTTGAAGCTTTTCGAGACGGTCGACTTCCTAGGACACAGTTAAATGACTAAGCGTACTAGATTTAAAGGATCTCAGGGCAAATTGTTTTACCTGTAAGAATAACACGTCTGCTTTCTGGCTCAGGAGCTCACTATGAAGCATATCCTCGCGTTGTGAAGCTTTCAAACAATCGCTCGTTGGAAATAATTCACGACCTGATCCTCATATAAACCAACAATCAAGCCATTGTACATACGTACGCACGGACTAGACATTGAGCAAGTAACTTGTTCGGGTTAGCACATAACCAGATTCCGACAATCGACTAGAACGGACATTCCAAGTGAACACTTTGACACGGAGGTCTAAACTGTTTCGCAGCGCCGAGGGATCCTGCATCTGGAGCCATTGTCGAGGCATGATGCTGCCCTTCCCTCCGACAACAGTCTCGGGTTGCGCGGCCAGTCTTTCCTTCTTCAGCTTCCGTGCTTGAGCCAGTGCACGTTGTTCTGGCGTGAGCTCGTATGTGCGTTTGGACGACATGCTATGTATGAATAATGCGGAAGAGTGAAGGTTGTCTTTGGAGGCTGGAACCGAAGACAGCCAGTAACGGAAGGCGTGTTGTCGATACAGGCTGAGCGAAGCAAGCAGTAGAGTATCTGGTTATATTAGACTACCTCTGACAATAATAGATTATCAGATTCTCGAAAGCTATTATGACCGTGAGATAATATTCATAATCATCTGGGCGTCTATGGACCCATGTAACATTCCAGTTTGACGCATGCAGTTCTGCATGCAGCGATACAGCTCTAATTTCCTTGGCCTTCTCCATCGATATCCTTCTTCCTTTCCTTCTAGTCACGTTCGGGACACGCGTTTTACACAGCTCTTTCGATACAAGTCATCCTCTGCATCTAGGTGGTGCAATCATCGACGTCGTTACTCAATGCAAACTAACCCTGCAACGGAGTCGCATGGCAATTTTGACCTTGTCAGACGAGTGAAGCTTGACTTCACTGATGTCGTCGCCTCGAAGTGGCGAAGTAGGGTCACTGGTCTCAGCATCGTGCACCTTGATTATGAAGGTCATTAGTACGATGATCCTTCGTGTATTCTGCTGAATGGGTGACGGTTTAGCTCCTCTTGTCAATGGGTACTTTGTAGTTGCTACGGAGAGTGAGTTAACCTCTCCAAAAACTTATGTATGCTTTAACCCAGGATGGTCCAGTCTTTAATGATAGTGGATGCCCTCATACGCTCGAACAGTGTGTTACACTTAGCTCAACGTGTGCAATGATTCCCTAAATTCTATGCTAATAGCCTGGTGTTTATGGGGTCGGAGAAGTATCCTTACAAGGGAATTATCGATCATTTGGCAAATCGTGGTTTCTCAAATGGAACCAATGCTTGGACCGATGATGATCACACGGCATACACAGTCTCTACTGCTGGGGGACAGGGGTTTTTGCAGCTTCTACCGATTTATGTTGACCATATTCTTTATCCTACGTTAACTAAGGCTGGTTTTGTAACCGAGGTACGTCCTCTAGATCTAAGTCTCGAATGCGTGGTCATCTGTCGTATAACAGGTACATCACATAGACGGGAAAGGTCATGATTCAGGCGTGGTGTATAGTGAAATGCAAGGTCGAGAGAATACTTCCGGTGATCTCATGGCTCTACGGTATCCTCAATGTCTCTCAAATATGATAAGTACGAGCTTACGCATCCCTTCAGGTCTCAGAGGCTTCTGGAGCCCCCTGAAAGTGCGTATCGCAGTGAAACCGGCGGCTTGATGGAGGCCCTACGTGTACTTACCGTTGAACAAAGTTAGACCATAACTGACTTCACTCTGATATTTGCACTGACAAAGACCCAATAGTCCGGCACTACCACCATACTTACTATGTACCCCATAATCTGGTTCTTATAGTCACCGGGAAGTTATCTGGTGGGACGTCTTCTCTCTTGAAAGTAGTACAGGATGAGGTGGAACCCAGTATCATTGCTCATGGACAAAACCATGGTCCTCGTCCGGATGGATGGAAACGACCCTTCTTAGAAACCCCAAGCGCCAACCGTAAGCCTATACCGAAAACCATCCAGGAAATCGTGGAATTCCCGGAGAAAGATGAATGTACGTCCTTCGCGTCACGATATATATGATTCCTCATACTTCCCTGTCAAGCTATGGGTGAACTACTAATAACATTCCTCGGTCCACCGGTGAATCAATTCCTAGAACGCAAGGTTTGTCCCATTCGTATCCCTCCAATTTGATATTGTATTCAGAGTAATCAGGCACTTGATTTACTGGGAACATATCTAACCTCCTCTGCGGTTGCGCCTCTCAACAGAGAATATATCGAAATAGAGTCACCGCTCTGGTCACTATCCCTTATGTCTCTGCGACTTACTCTTTTTGACTGGTATACGCTTAGCTCCTACATCTATTTCAGTGAAGACACTCGTGCCACAATGACAAATCTACCAATATATATTGGCTCCGTCCCTACGGAATATCTTGAAGATTTCTATGATAGACTCCAAGCCAGCTTTAAGCGCATAGTGCAGGAAGGTATCGATATGAAACGGATGGCTATGGTGATTGATCGAGATGAACGTCAGGTACTTTTACATCTTCATCACTCTACCAAATAGCTCATCAATCATCGATAGCTGCGTAGTAAGCTGGAATCCGCCAAAGGCGACACATTTTCCGGAACTATAATCACGGATTTCCTCTACGGTGCGGAAGACGGAGCAGAATTACATGCTTCCATGGACGAGATTAATCAATACGCCGAAGTACGGACATGGACTAGCAGCCAGTGGACGGATCTCCTCAAAAAGTCAGTGCACGGGTTTCGAGCCTTTGATCATCCGATGAGCTATATAGTCCGACTCACAAAAAAACAGGTACTTCATTGACCCAGCTAGTGTCATTGTCTGTGGAAAGCCTTCTGCAGCACTTGCAAAGAAGTTGGAAAAAGATGAAAAAGCCCGCATAGCCGCCCAGATCAAACGCTTAGGTCCTGAAGGTTTGAAGAAAGCCGAGAAGGAGCTAGAGGAGGCAAAAGCCGAGCATGATATCCCAATACCAAACGAAATACTAACTGCGTTTCCCGTACCTGACGTAAGGAGCATTGCGTGGATTCCGGTACAGAGTATCCAACAGATTGGAACAGGGAGGGAAGCCCGACGAACTACGTCGTCGACTGAACTCTCTGAACATATAGAAGCTGACGGACAACCCTTACCCTTCTTCGTTCAGTATGACCACGTCCAGGTGAAGTTATATAATTCCTTTCTTCGACAGCACTCATCGACTTATTTGGCGTTGTCAGTCCGATTTTGTCACGGTTCATGCCTATTTGTCGCTAGCCCACTTGCCACATAGGCTTCGCCCGTAAGTCCTAGCCCAGTGGTATCTAACGATTTGCCTGACTTTGATCACCTATAGATATATCTCTACTTACCTATCCGCATTTTTTGCTCTTCCTATACGGACACATACTGGGGAGACCCTGACACACGAGGAAGTGATCAATAAACTTGACAATGAAACTGTTTCATACGAAGTCGGCCTGGGCTTATCGAGTTCTTTCGCAGAGCTGCTTCGTGTTTCGATCAAGGTAGAGACTTCAGGGTACGACAATGCGGTTGCCTGGATCAAGGATCTCGTATATGGGATGACATTCGATAAAGATAGGTAAACTCCTCCTATTAGCGTACATCCCCAGTGCTAGACTATCTATAGACTTCAAGTTACCGTAGCGAAAGTTCAACAATCTCTACCGGAACTCAAACGCGACGGCAATACTGTGCTAGGCTCCTTGTGGCATGACCTGATTTATGACCAGAGTTCAACATCTCGCGCAGGAGGCGTTATAGGCCAGATGGAGTTCATCCCTATATTGGCAAAGCGTCTGCAGGAAGCTCCGGAGGAAGTCATTACAGAGTTTGAAGAGATTAGGAAATGCTGTGAGTACATCAGAGTGTGGCATTGGCAGAAGCTTACCGACTCATCTTCAGTGACTGAACCTTCTGGCGTCCGATTTTCGGTCACGGGGAATGTCCTTGATCTCAAAAATCCCCGCCAAACCTGGGGCAAATACTTTGGGTCATCCTTACCAGTCAGTGAACCATTACTTCGACACGTCCCTATCTGATTGCCCTTTAGGAAGTAGCTCTATCGCCGGTTCCCTTAGCTGACCAGACACTCAGTGAATTAGGGAGAAAGCCCGTTCGCAAGGTAATGTGCCCCGTCCGCTGAATTAAGCTGCAGCTGAACGACTTTTGACTTCTCAAAGGCCGTTGTGATGAGCCTACCTACGATTGAAAGCTCGTATGTTACGCATACGACGCAAGGATTTAAGGGCTTCAATCATCCTGAGTATCCCGCCACTCGAGTTGCTCTGGAAGTGCTGAACGCTACTGAAGGCTTCCTCTGGGTACGCTTAATTTTAACTATTCCAAACCCGTGTTGATCGTTGATCGTTGATCGTAGCGTTACATTCGGGGTTCTGGCCTGGCTTACGGCGCGTACGTGTCCATAGATTTGGAAGCTGGATTATTAAACTTCACCTTATATCGGGTAAGCAGCAGACGTCTGGTGGGCTGTACTAGATGCTAACATATCTACAGAGCTCTAATGCCATTGGGGCCTTCGAGGAGGCTTCCAAACTTTTGCACGGCCTCATAGACGGGACTGTGAGAATGTAGCTTTTGTCAACAAAACCGCCACTCATGCTGATCGACTAGGTACTGTTGGAAGATACAGCTTTGGACGCGGCTAAGAGCAGCATCGTCTATGGCGTTGCTAAAGGGGTTTCTACTGCAGGTCGAGCTGTAAGTGCATCCTGTGTCTTCGACGGGAAAGTACCCAACTCAAGCACCTTATCAGGCTCTGGCTTCATTCTCAAATCAAGCTTTGAAGAATGTTTCGCAGAATAACCAAATCGAGCTACTCAAAAAGTACCAAAACGTCACCAAAGAGGAAGTTCTGTCAGCACTCAAGAAATACTTCTTGCCGCTTTTCCAAGCTGAATCTTCCGTTGCTGTTGTTGTGACTGCTCCTTCAAAATCCGGACCTATATCCACAGCGTTGGCAAGGCATGGGTTCAATGTGGAAAATAGATCATTACAGTTCAATCCAAACGAACTTGAAGACGGCTCAGAAGAAGATTCGGATGAGGGAGAGTCTGACTCTGAAAGCGAGTCAGGTTCAAATCGATAGCCTAGCAATGATAGTAGGACGATGGTGATAGTGACGCCTAATAATGATATATTCATAAACCTCGTTTGGTGCTAGCCGCCTGAAGTTAGAACTTCAATTTTACGGTTGCCAGCTTCTCCCGGTGTTAATTCCACATCGTCCAAAAAATTGTTATCAACAAGGAACCGTATTGCTTGCGACAAATTGGATACTGTGACACGAATTTCTGGAAGGAGAAGCTAGAAGCACTACTTTAGATAAGGGTAGAGTGGAAGGGGTTGTGCTAAGGGCTTACATTACGAAGGAGCGTCTTGTGGACATCAAAAGGATTATGAGGTTGCCTTCGAGGCTGGGGCGCTACAAGTTTCTTTATAGGTTTTAACTGAGAGCCGCTTATTTCCGTTTTGCGAGGAATGTCTTCGTTAGGGGAATCAATAGAGGTATTGACGTCTCTCAATGGGCCGAGACCTTGAAGTGCCTTGGAAGAGACAGCTTCGGGAGCGCCATCGCTGTCACTATCTTCCAAGGCAGAGGATTCAGCTTCGGATTCATGCCGAACTAAGGCTCGCCCTGGATCTCTTGTGATTGAATTCGCTGGAAAAGGTTCGGGTCTCGACGATGCTGTATTCCAAACACTACTTCCTCCGCCACCCTTAATGCCTCTACCCCGCCCACGCTGAATCCTCTGACCACGACCCCGGCTACCCCCTCTGCTATCCCTGGGTTGCTGGGTACGTCCATCATAAGTCCTTCGCCTTTTGTTTCCGTGTAAGCCTAAATCGTCCATAGTGAGTTGACCACGAGCAGTAGCTTCATCTAGCTTTCGCCTCTTCTCTTCCACTCGGATATTACTTGGCCACCGACGTTTTCGCTCCTCGATCCACGCTTCAAGTACTTCTGGTGTGTCCAGAAAGATATTTGTTCCTTGTATAGGTATCGGCTTCCTTGAACCGCAGATTAGTATATAGCAATGCGATGCTTGGGAGTAGCATTATCCAATTGTCATACCCTTTGAGACTTGGATCAGCATCCCATTCTGGCTTTTTGCGTTGTTTGTCCCATCCCGGAGGGTATATCAGGTGACGGTCCATCCTATGTATCTCCAACGACTTAAGAGACCCAGTGAACTTGCAGTCCTTGTATGTACACCGATGGGATCCCGGTTGATACCAAGATGGGGGATGCCCAATGAATGTGCCATTCGTCCGTGCGGGTCCTGCATTGGAAGTTGACGCAGAAGTGTAGGTAGACGATAGCGCGTAGCCCTCAGGATTGACATGAGGCTGCTGTCCGCGCAGAGATTGCATATAGGCCTGTGCGTAGTGGGATGAATAGGCAGCTTGATAGTAATTCAAGCCATTGAAGCTAGGAAATGAAGAAGTGGCCTGGGTTTGATACGCTGGAGGTGGCCGTTGCATACTTAGCTAAATTTGCTGAAGCGCTCATGAGGTATTATTTGTGAGAAAAGCGTCGAGCGCTAATAATTGCAGCATATGCATAACTATTTTTATGTGATAACAAACGACAGCGTATGCTAGATATCAGCCTCATAAAGTATATACTTTTCAGCATAGTCATGCCCAAGAGACAAGGGGTGGACAAAAGGGTACAGCGGCAAACACCGACGTTTGCACAGATGTAGGCGACGGGAAGGAGTTTCAAGATGGAAGGGACGTAATATGGAAAGACGATCAAGATTTGAAGGAGAAGGGCGATGAGCAGGTCAAGCCCATTTTGGTGGATGACGATCAAAAACAATCCATCTAAGTAGCGGAGCAGAAAATGGGAGGGAGCAAGTTCAATCAATCTTGAGTCTCCTGCTGTTGCTGCGCATCTCTTCCCACCCTCCTCTCCTTCTCACTCTCCAGTTGATTGTAGAGGAGGAACAAAGCTTTCTCGTTAGCCTCTGGTGTACCGATGATGGTGAACATTCTTTCACCAGTCTCATCGTGTGGTGTTTTGGCAATGGAAATCCTGGAACCAGAAAGACGACGGATCTCTGTGATCTTAGTACCACTCTTCCCGATGATACAACCGACCATGTCCGAAGGGATAGATATGTTTTGCGTTCGCAAATTGGCGGGCTGTTGGTTAGAAGTGGGTGATGATGGTGGGGGAGAACGACCACGGTCTTTCACATCGCCATTGCTGCGGCGCGGGTATCCTCCCCTATCCGAGCGACGGCTGGATCTTTCCTCACCAACACCAGGATGGAAGAGCACGGTTCCAATGCCCCTCTCCCAGTCCTCCAGCAGAGACTTGCCAATCTCTTCGATGGCACGGCCAATAGCTTCCGGAGCACCTTGGACTTCAACGATACGCTCGGTAGACTGCGGGAGTATTTCTTTGGATGCTATCATGCGTGCGCCTGATCCATCTTGGATGGCCTTGATTTTAAGCCCACTACGACCGATGATGGTTCCCATAAGATTATGGGAGATGAGAAGACGAATGGATGTGTGAGTCACTGAAGGTGAGGAGATGGGGACGGGAGAAGGAGGAGCATTTGAGACGAGTTGAGAAATAATGAGTGTGTAAGCCTAGCATATATCATCAGCAACCAATGAAGAGCTGATCTAAGCTGAGGAGCTACCTTTGCAACGGCTTGTACAGGACCAGACACAGTGAGAACCCGCTCATGAACGCCAGGTATGACCTTGCTGACGCCAGCTTTGACTCCGGTCTGTTCTCGAACATCGGCTACATTTTTTCCAGCCTTGCCAATGATGATCCCAGCCTCTTTTGTGCTGACAAGAGCGCGTAAAGTCAGAGTATCATGCCCAGTAGGGGAAGGGGAGCGTGACTGGGGAGATGCTGAAGAAAAATACATAAAATGACTAAAAATTTAAACGTCTCATTTACATACCAGACTCAAGCCTGGCAGGGGATTCAGAGGACATGGGGAGAGGGTGGGTTGAGAAGAGGGAGGGGGAGATGGGGAGGAGGGGACAGACGAACGGGGGGCGAGCGGGATTGGATTGGGTGAGAGTTGAGTTCAACCTTGGTAAATTTTGAAGCAAAAAAATCGTGGTCAATTCAACTTCGCAATCAGCCGAAAGATAAGCCATTTTCGGTCGATATATCTCAAACTCAAATATACTTATTATCAATCCGCAGAACATGGGCCGAAAATGTTGCATACGAGGTGTGTAATCAGAGGATACATAGCGGTACATGCTGCATTGGATCATAATAGTAGGATAGTGTTGAAGATCAAATGGCATATTCCAACTAGTAACCGAGGTGTGTGAGCTTCTCAAATGACGACGCGTTATCAGCAACAGCCTTTTGGCGCAACTTGGCAGCGGCAAGCTATCGTCTTATGAGTGACGAGCCTATCAAAAATTCTGATAAATCGACCGACCTTGCGTTCATGGAAAGCCTGCGCCTTGATCTTCCTCTTTTCCTCAAGGCGGTCGACAACATCCTTGTAGCCCCAGCCGACCTCATGGGACAGCCGCTGAACCGAGAAATCAACATCCAGCGACATGAAACATATATATGCCTCTGCTACATGCAGGCTACACTTACCTTGACGGTGCAGTATTTGCGACCAGGCTTCAATCGCAGAACGCGTAGGGCCTCAGGGACAACCATCCGCTTCTTTCTGTCGTAAGGTGGTGGAACACCTTCGAAAAGCTTCAACCGTTCAAGAGCAGCAGCGCCTCGAGCGCTCTTATGGGGAGTCATGCCGCGAATTGCCCTGTAGAGGATTTTGGATGGTGCACGGTGGTGGAAAGGGCCCGACTTTTTAGGGTTGACAATATGGCGTTTGTGGAGGAAATTGTGGTATCGAAGCTGAAGCGGGGGTTATCATCATTGTATGCATAGTCTGCAACTCTGAACTACCTTGTTCCTGAAAAAGCTGCCGGAAATGTTGATTTCTTCACATCGTACAACGACAATCTTCTGGCCAGAGAGAATCTGTTTAGAGATAATCGACGCCAACCTGCCCAAGAGATGGCCCTTGCCATCAATAACGATGGGGGTCGACGAAAAAGTGGCCATGTCGGAAGTCTACAGGGACTTATGAGTTCCCCCGCAGAGTTGTACTAAAGCCGACAAAGTGTACGTACCTAGAGTCTTGAGGCCGTCGGGGGTCGTAGTGAGCAAGTGTCCAATAACGTCTTCAATCTCACCTTTGCGGTTACTGGTGGCTTGTGTGACACAATACTGTCACATAACTCTATTTCGCGAACTGTATAGTGCGTCGGCGGATGCCGGTACATGAAAACAATACTGCCCACTTCTCAAATTATATTCAAGTACATAGTTCAACCGCTAAACTCGTAACGAACTCTTCCCTTGAATTGTCCCGAGAAGTCCACTACGAATAGGTGACCAGAATCTGGGAATTCCTTTTGCCTACTAGCATCGCCACCAATCGCTCCGCAGTGGGCTGAAGTAACGTAGAGTTGATCATTATTGGGGCCTATCGTAGCATGTATTAGTCGCCGCAAAGACAATACAACGGTGAGCATACCTCCAAAACAACATGATGTAATATTCAAGGCAGTAGGAAATACAACCTCGAGATCAGGCGCTCCGTCAGGCGCATACCTAACTACTCGCGACCCACCCCAACTAGGATGATTTTCGTTACTTTATTTCGAAAATGTTGATCTTGTCTTCACTCACCGTGCACTCCACACGAACCCATCGCTGTCTACACAGAGGCCATCACAATATGTACGCTCAGGATAGCCTTGAGCCATTGCATCGACAAACACTCGGCGATTGGAAACATTGCCATTATCGAATTCGTATGCATATATCCGGTTAACCAATGAATCTGTGAAATATCTTTAGACCGGTCAGATTAAGCGACGTTCACCGGGGAGTCGGACCAAATCTTACAGCGTCTTTTCATCAGGACTCCATCCCAATCCGTTCGAATCCTACTTTGCGAATTGAGTATCTCAGCGACGATACAATTCAGGTACGAACCGTGAATGGTCCCTCGTCTATGATCACGCAAGTATCATTGCTTGGATCATACCGACTATTCGCGAGGACACCATGAGAGATCACACTGTTTCAAAGCCAATATAAGGGACTGACAATAGCTGCCCAGGAATATCGGGAGCCTTCGATTGTATGGTCCCAGCAAAATAACGACCACTACTGTCGCACCCGCCATCGTTGAAACGGACAAAAGGGACAAAGTTCTCTGGCAGGGGCTTGGATAGGTACTGTATGGTTGCATTGTCGCTAATGGTAGCAAACCCTTGAGCAGCTGTGCAGGCGAGCTGATAGGCATTCTATGAGACGAATAGGATCAAAGCAGGAAATACACGGGTTGCGCACTCCGCCTGTACGTCGTAATGCCAATGACGTTATTGGTTCATTGAATTGCTGCACATCCAACGTACGATCGTCAACATTGAAATGGAACAGCTGACCACGCAAGTCAGTATCGACGAGCTTGTTATGACCATGAGACAGAAAATACCTTATTCTCCGATATATCAACAAAGTGCAATATGCATGTTCGTGGATCATACATTGGGCCTATTTGGGTCGGTGATCCCGACAACAGTACATACGCAGACACAGATGGGCCTACCTTCACCCAACGTGCAACCAACCTTGAGTATTGGTTGTTCTACGGTTATGGTCCGCACCGATGGCATAACTGGTTGAGTGGACTGGAGCACTACGGAGGAAGTAGGGAATCATTTATACGTGTAAGTAAGAAACAGCAAGATAAAATCAAAGAGATTACAGATGTAACTCCGGGAGTAATTATTCCAAAACCGGCGGCACCGGAAGTACCAGTAGATCCCAAAACCTCGTGTCTCACCAAGATAGTTAAGGCTTGTTCCTTTGTGCACAGATCTTTGGTTCCTATCTGGCACGTCAAGCTATATCTCACTGATCTTGTCATGCTGTGGCTGAGAAACGCTCTGCATTAAGAATTTTGATACTTTCTAGTGGTGCTGGATTGGTAGGAGCAAGTATAGATACGGCGTTATCCGTCAACACCATCCTTCACTGAGCTATGTGGAAAGTCAGCCTCCAGCAAACGAGAGATAGGCAAATTATGTACCTTCCGGCGTCTTGGCAATGTAGTCAATGGCTATTTTTCACAAAGCAAATGAGCGCGTGGAGTGACAAAGCATTGGAATGTGTTCTGACCTTGTTGAACCGTTTGAATTTCATCTGCTTCCTGGTCGGGTATCTCGATTGAGAATTCCTAAGAGCATGTCTGGTGAGAACACATTTCCGTGTAACAGAGTGGAAGCACATTCACTTCTTCCACGGCCATCACGACTTCGACCGCGTCCAAACTATCGAGACCCAAATCTTTTGAAAATGAGGCAGTGGTTGTGAGCTTACACCACGGACGCATGGATAAGTGGGCTATTTTTTATTGAAAGACCGAGATTATCGTACCTTGGCCGGATCTACTTTCTCAAACCCTTTCAAGACCTCTAGTATACGTTGTTCAATGTCTGGTTTGGGAATTGAGCTGCCAGTCGCGGCTGCATCAGAAAAACGCGCTCGGAAAACCCGTTGATGTTGTGACAATAAAACAGACAACTGTCGTCGAGGAAGAACTGCAGAACGAACGGCCAGACGGAGAAAAGACATTGTTTTGCTCGCAAAAATACTTGCACGATGTAAGACGCGCGGGTACGCACGGCGCAACGCGGGACTCGGGATTTTCCAGTATTCAAAGTCAGTCACGGAGATTGCCGGGGTATGTTCTGCTATCCTATCCTGCTAACCCACATCTCATACGCTCCGTGTTCCCCAAATGTTCTCTGCGCTCACAAGCTCTATCAGTACACCATATGCACCGGCTTTTCCATGTCGATACTGTCGGCTTCCGCGCCGCAGGATAGATGACATGATTAGACGCCATTCTGATATAGATATGCCACAGTTTATGCTTCTTTCACCCGTCGTGGCCCGGGATGATTTACAATATGAATTACTTCGCGATCTGCCTGTGGGTTCTTCAAGCAAAGTATAGAGATGCCATGGTGCACCCTATGTCAAAATAGGGGGGCTTACATAAGCTAATTTGAAAGTCCTAAATCGTCGTTCTCCGTTGACATTGTTAACGTCCAGTTCTCGGCCATGAAACATGGGGTGGCCTTTCGCAAATTCTCAAGAACATCTTCCCATAGGATGCTGATGCTCCGGTGAAGTGGTTCTGTGTTGTGTCTACAGTTCTCAATCTAACTTCCACTAAGCAACCTTGTGACATCCCTCCTCGAGCATGAACAAATCAAAACCACTTTACCGAAAGCTAGAGATGCTGCGAGGCTGGCGGAAAAGGTACTGTCCTACTTTTTTCCCTGCCTTAGCTAACGGCTAGCTCAGATCATAACAATGGGCAAAAAAGGCGACCTAGCCTCACAGCGTCGCGCCGCTGCCTTCCTCTTGAAATCAGAGTTGGTACCCAAACTTTTCGGGGCGTATGCAGAGCGTTACGCGACTCGTCCAGGAGGCTACACTCGAATACATAAGTTCGGTAACCGCCAGGGAGATAATGCACCCCAAGCCGTCTTGGAGTTGGTTGATAATCCTCGTGACCTCAAATATGAACTCACATCGCGCGCGATTGGGTGGGATATTTTGAGGGAGAAACTCAAGAAACAAGCCCCCGTATCGTTAATCAATCAAAGTGTCGTTGGAACCCAAGAGCTGGTACAAACTGAGAGAAGGCTGAGCTTCGGTGAGAAGGGTGTCTTGCGGCCGATGACTAGGTGGAATCTTCAGAAAGTACTAAGGTTCAGGAACCAAGACGCCTTTATCGACATCAGCAGAAAAGCTGGCGATTATGTGGTAAGTACACTCTTTCCAGGATCAGCTTCCACCCAGTAGTCTGACTGGTACGTGCACTCAGGACCGATTGCTGGCTACACCACTTGCTTTCAAGACAATATATGACTCTACCCAAACCCCGAGATCAACTTCTATGAAACCTCGCACATTGCGTCCCAGAGCTGGTCAAGCCATACCCGGTGAGACACGGAGCGTACTTGATCTTTCGCAAGGTGCCCTAGGTCATCCAAGGCCTCCTAAAGGACCTCTCCTTACCGTACGCAGTATACTGAACCAAAAGCCAAAAATTGCATAAACTAGAGCTACCTTGGTGACTACTATTTTATACAACATTTCAAAAATTGCTGGCAGCCTCGAGATCATCAGCGTTCAACCAGAAAGCACCGTTATCCAAAAGAACCCTCCATATGTTGTTACGTGCATGAATAGGCCATGCGGGCGTATCCCAAAACCTTGACTTGATTCCTCGTGCATTGGCATCGTTGATAAATTTGGTCAGGTTTCCGAGCTGGGCTTCAGAGATGTTGCCCAGTCCGTTCCACCCCACTGCTGTTGCATAGTCGGTGCTCGCAAGCGGCGCAAGTGTAGGATCCCAGTTTGTGTTCGGGTCGTTCAGATCCGTTAATGGGCCATCGAAAAAGAAGTCGCGTGGAGAAAGTGCTTTTACTCCGTCGAGCGGTGTATTACCCGTGCCAATTATAAGTAGGGTCGATTGGGTGAACGTCCCATTGGCAAACGTTGATAGGTAACCTTGCTCTCGCAAAGGATTCAGAGCTTCCAGAACGGGAGGCAACGTACTATTCGCATGTCAATGTTGGGCTTGTTCACAGGTCAAATGATACGTACGCCACCCCGTCGGTCTTCATGTCCACCAAAAGCTGTAAAGGAATGTCGCTTGCAGTATCAAAAACTCCTCTGGTAATCTCAGTTAGTGCTTTCTGAGTGGCAATCATTTTGGCTCTAGCATACCTTGGTCGCCCCTGGTTCACAGTGAACTCGTTCTTCGGATTCATCTGGGCAATAATTTGTAGCAACGGCTGTACGTATAACGAATCGAAGGTTCGTTCTGGTGTCAACGCCGCTTCTTCATGTCCCACATATAACGTATTGTTAATGAACCAGACATCTGCTTCCACACTTGCCACCCCAAAGGATAATGCAGTGAGTAATGGTACATCGCGCCAATCTTTAAGATTCAGAATTTCAGCCTTCATGTGCCCGATTGAGAGAAAATAATGGGTACCCACAGTCGTTATGTGAATGGATGGGTTTTGGCATGATGTTCTGCGTGAATTGGGTTGGAAACTGTAAGATCGAAGCGTTGGATGCCTCCAACGCCGCAATCTGCGCGTTGATTCCCGCCTTTCCTACTACCAGCTGCGGTAGTGCCGCTAACAGCAACGAAAGACTGGGTTTGTACATCATTGCTGGGGGAGAACGTGTCGAACAGTTCTTGGTGTTATTATATACCCACGTAAATAATATGGCGATGCTTCGCGCACTGAAGATGCTGCACATGGACAGTGTGGGGATGCATGAGCCGTACTACTCGATCGCAACAGGAGAGAACTCTCGCTGCGATGCTGGGAGGAATATATCACACACGTGCGTTCGAAGTGCCAAATTCTTCGATTAGACATCAACACTGCATACTATATTTATTTTACAGTAGGGAAATTACAGCTTCCACTCGTCAACCCTGCTCAGTTGAGGACAACCCGGACTTGGGTTAGCGGAGAACTGTGTTTCCACGAATACTTTCTCCACACCGCTTTGGCGCTTTGCGAATGCTGAGTAGAGTTTGGGCATGTCTTCGAGTGGAACTCGATGCGTGATAATACTAACAATACGATGATTAGTATGTATATCCGATCCAAATCATACGCCTCAATGCTCACAATGTTGGATCGAATTTGCCCGATTTTATGTAGTCATTGAGTATTTCCTCCCAGTACTTGTGGGTTGGCGCTTGTCCATTACCGATGAGCCTGACACCCTTCTCCATCAGCGCACCGACGTTTACACCATTCGCGAACCCGACGTAATCCGCAATCAAGCCACAACGTCCCATCTTTTTGACAGATACCAACATCTCGTTTATTGTCTCAGGCACGTCGGTTTCAAGCATCAACGTCCTCTGCACTTTATGGGTGAGAGTCTTTGGCTCGTGAAAGGTGCCTAATGCGACGAACGTATTCAACACGTCGTGTTCATGATCAAAGTCGGCTTTGCACATACCGCAATCGATCGCTACGTCTAAGCCTCGGGGAACAAGTTCAAAAATTCGCTTCACCACGTCTTTATGTTCGCTGAAATCAATGACCTCGATACCGGACTTCTCCCTCGCAAAGGCAAGTCTCTCTGGAACCTTGTCAATTCCGATAACGCGAGAGGCACCTTTCAACATAGCCCAGCGAGCTGCGCATTGGCCGATGGGCCCAAGTCCCTATATGGTGCATGTGAATGACCAAAGACTGAAGCCTGAAGCGTGAACCTTACCCATATACCCACGACGTCACCTTTTTCAACCCCTGTATCGACGACGGCATGGTAGCTGGTGGGTAAGATATCTGAGAGATAGAGGACTTGTTCATCTGTGACATCATCTGGAACCGGGAGAAGGTTGACGCTTCCAATTGGAACCCTGACGTATTCGGCCTGACCACCAGGGAAGCCACCCGTAAAGTGAGAGTAGCCAAACAAACCAGCGTCTCTTTGACCGAACATGTAGTTCTGTAGCCTAATCACAACGTCAGAATGTGATTATAGGTAGGGTTAGCGGACAAAATTCACGAAGAATGGTTTGTTTTGTCACAAAAGGTTGACAACTTTTTCCGGCAATACTCGCACTCCCCGCAGGCAATCTGGAAAGAAGCAACGACCCGTTGCCCTTCCTTGAGGTTCGTCACGTTCGGACCTACTTTCTGTACTTTGCCCATGAACTAACCACTGTTAACCCTTTGACTGGATGAACAGAAGAAATAACAGCAAACCTCATGTCCCAAGATGTCCCCTTGTTGCAGAGGGAAAATCTCAGACTTGTAAAGATGAACGTCCGAACCACAGACAGTAGTTCCTGTTACTTTAACGATAACGTCGTCTGGCTCTGTAATATCAGGGATTGGAGCATCGACAAGTCGAACGTCTTCCTTCCCAAACCAGGCCAGGGCTTTCATAGTTTGTCCACCCACTTCATGTTTATACTCGGGAGAGACAACTGTCTGATAGCTTCCGAGATGCTGTGGGCGTTTGGGTGAGAATTCAGATACGGTGGTTGGGTATGATCTGTACCTGCTGAAATGCGCTCGCTGCTGTCTGCATGGTTGATAATTATGGGGGAAAGTCATTCTGCGGTGGATGCCCATAATATATAGAAGACTTGTGGTAGTTTGGAGCGTATGACATAGACGGTCGCGGTCCCGTGATCCTCGTTGAGGTATTTTCTGACGCTATCTAGTGTTAACGATCGACGGTTTGTGGGTATCAGCAGTTCAATATGCTTCGATAAGTTACAATTATCCATCTAGTAAATCAAAGTTAAATAAATGCCAAAATAACTCCTCGTGGGCAAGTTCAAGATGCCATGCGTATCCCCGCCCTCCTGCATGCCAATCCAAGACATTAGAGACCATAGCTACAGTCAGAAAATATAAACATACTCTTCTCCTTGAGGGTCCCATATATAAAGTCGATAGTCCCGCCATATTCGATCAATCGTAATCCCGCTCGTCGGCGAAGACAGTTCCGAACCAGGTGCACCGCTCGCAAACAAGTGCGAAACATCACACCGCATATCTCTCCAACTACGTGCACTGTGGTTGATAGCTTTACAATCGATATTATGCAGTAGAGAAAGACGTTATCGACGCACGTTACGTTGGCCACTTTCGATTGGCATTTGACTGCGTATCGATAGATACTCCCAGATTCCAACACGAGCGTGACACTCTCTGATGGATGCAATAAGATCACTGAGCCGGTATTACGGCCATAGTCACGTTGGAGTTGAACGGTTATGCAGTCGTGTGTGTCGTTGGTAAAGTCGAGCAACACTTCATAGCTATGCAGAAGGGAGGGCATGACGGGAGGGTTGAATTAGCCAGTTTCGGTCTCAGACACGACAGGGGTCTTCAAAAAGTAAGAGTACGAGCAGCAGGGCCAGAGGAAGACCGGGAAGGACAGAACCGAAGTATCTGCTCTAAGATTCCTCGTACAAGTTTCTTTAAGTTAAGGGTCACTTTTGTTGACGGTGTTGCCAGAACTCTAGCGCAACGGCCTTGATCGCTTTAACTACAGGTCATTCCAAGCCAACAAAACACGCCTTGTCGGCGTGAAACAATATATGTATTTTGAACGATGAATGTGTACCTCGAGGCAACGAAACAAAAATCCGAGGCCGTAACCAAGTTCTATTTATTGTCTTGGTGAGCGATGAGAAGACGGGCAGGTCGAACAGCGGCCGAATGGTAAAGGCTCCCATAGGTAAAGTGCTGAGTGAGGGAATACGACCCCAAATGCGAGAACCACGCAGAATCAATGAGGCATCGATATCATCGAGCCTGAGAAGCAGCTTATGACTATCTCAGCATCCTAGGCTGCGACTGCCTCAAGGCTCTCAGTCACAAGACCTCCATCTCACGTACAGGAGGGTCTCCTTACAGAGGGCTGCTACCGAAGATAATCCTATTCACTCAGCATCAAGACTTGGCCAGACCACGGCGGTACTTGCGAGCTGTCAACATGCAGATGAAAAGTGATCATGTTACAATTGTATGAAATGTAGAATATGTCCAATGCACAATATACACAAGGTCTATTCCAAGGGGTAGTGCAAAGTATCATCGGTGACTATACTAAAAGTTCATGATGGAGGAAAGATCTAGCATATTACAAATAGCTTCCTTCAAAACCGGCGTTGTTGGGTTTTGTCAGCCGGGGCGTCTTGCGGTGGAAGGATCCTTCAGCTAAGGGAAATCGTTAGTTTAAGACCCACTTCTTTCCGCCGAAACAGATATCAACGGACCACTGAACCAGGCACACAAGCTGCATGGGCAAGGCCGCCGTTCTGTTTGGGCCTAAAACTGACCTGGATGCGATTGCGTATTCGCCGGTCGGTTTAGGTCTTGTGAACCATACGCATTGTAGTTGTCGTAGACCATGGGCGTAGGCCCAGGATCTTGTGTATGAGCGTAGGAGGGTTGAGACAGCAAACTACGTTTGCGGGGAGGGTAGCTTTGGTCAAGTGGAGGGGAGGAATAATCATAGTTGCTTGAGAAAGTATCCTTGGGTTGCTGCATTGGTGCACCTAGGACTTCAGAGACACTAGCACTACTATCCTGTCTGACGTGGCTATAACTGCGATCCTTGCCATTCGTTGTGTTACGCAGGTCCTCGTTGGAGTCATTACGAGTATTCATAGGAATATTATCGCCTGTGAGCGTAGTTGTAGGATCATATAGTTGGTCGTATTTGTCGTGATCACGTCTTTGCCCAGTGCCATACGATGAAATGACAACATAGAAATAAACCTAAGTAGAAGAGATGAGTCGATGTCATGACTGATAGGTATAACCGTACATGGACAATCGCAAGGAGTACCCAGAGGCCGCCCATTATTCCCACATCAACCCAGGGAAAGATGTTACAGAGGACTTCACCCTCCGAATTTGTAGAAGAATTCGCTTCATCAGGGAAGAATTGGGATAAGCATTTATCTTGTGCAGTAGTGTGTCGCGAGGCAGATATTATAATCCACACGGCCGCGACGGCGAAGGCGGCAAGAGTAATCAGAATGTGCAAGGTAACGTAGCGTCGAAACATGATTGGTTTTTCCTGCAGAAAGCTTGAGAATAGAAGTAATGTTCTCTGAGAACGTATACGCACGCCACGAGCTCCTAGAAACCCAAAAACTTGAATACCTGCCGCAACAAAGCATATTATAGCTAGAATCCAGGGAGCAAAGGAAGGAGTGGCCGCTCCAACAACTGCACCTTTGCTCAGTGTTTAATCCACTGCCAGGATCATAAGCGACTCACTGGAAGGCGTGGCAACCGAGAGAACGCCTACTAAGATTCCCAAAGCAAACTGTTCGGCCAGTACTGCATAAATGCCAGCATTGATGGTAGGTATTGCGCAGCAACAGTAGTCTCGCGGCTTCATAGTTTCAGTTATGTAAATAATTTCAAGGTGGTGGGGGGAGCTGGCAGCGTGTCAAGCTTGAAGCCTGAATATAAGGTGGACGGGTGGACGTCGAAGTGGTGGAGACGAAGGCGGTGTTCAGCGCCGTCGTAGACGCAGCATCATAAGGTTGTGCTCCCAAGAGAACATACATATTAATTATCCAAAAATGGCTAATTATTTCCACGGTAGCACTTACGTCTTTTGGTCAACTCTGAATACTGCACCACCGCTTCACGTTCAACCATCATGACCCGCTACGTTTTACCACTCTTCTTCGCTGCTCTGGCTACAGTGGCTTATGCAACACCAGTAGATAGCCAGGTCGCTTTGACCGGTGGCGACACCGTTCACACAACTGACGATTGGAGTTACATTGATTGTGGTTCGTCAGCCGTTTCGTTGAATAGGGTCAAGCAATGACCATCATTGTTATTTAGGACTACCTACTGATCCCATTCAAATTACGTCCATCGAGGTTTCTCCTGACCCACCAAAGCCTGGTCAAGATTTGACCGTCAAGGTGAAAGCGACGGCTGTGGAGAGAGTTGAGGTAAGGCACAGATACCCAAGTTTATCGCCAACACAAACTCAGGTCGAATAGGAAGGAGCGTACGCTGACGTTACTGTGAAACTTGGGCTCATCAAAATTCTTCACAAGCAATTCGACCTTTGCGAAGAAGCGTAGGTTTACTATATAAGGAGCTCTTTACATATGTTTAACCTCCTTACAGCCGCAACGCGGGCACCGATGTACAGTGTCCCGTAGAACCAGGTGACTATGAAGTGACCCAAACTGTAACGCTACCGAAGGAAATCCCTCAAGGTATATCCGCTTTGTCTTCACCTAGATCTTGAAGCTGATCATATTCATAGCTAAATTCAAAGTCGAAGTTCGGGGTTATACAGTGGAAGACGAAGACCTTGTTTGTCTCAATCTGAATGTTAACTTCATGAAGCGCCCATTCTTCCAACGGCTCGATTTTTAAGCTACCTCCTCGACGTCATTCACGCTCTTTCTATCTGTGGGCATATAGTTCAGTCCTTTTATGTGACTTTCTTGTAATATTCATTTAATCCATCATGCATGTGTGCATCATGATTCCACAAAGTTGTGTAACCGAAGACGTCTTCCATTGAGGTAGTTTAGGTTGTCGGGTAGAGTGATCACAAAGCAGGGAAAGCAATGTACCCACAGCTGTCTCCCCAAGCATGATAACAGTGGCCCTAATTCCTCAGGTCACGCGCCGCTTGGAAATCTCTGAGGAGTCACCATGATTCACTGCTAAGCCTCAGTAACGAGATTGTAAAGACGATCTACATAGGTGCTTTACGTGCAAGTAGGATCGTGCCGTGTAATTGAACAGTCACGCTTCCGCCATAAGTAGAAACCAAATGACCTTTAGAAGTCATTCAGCCTTGACCCACTGTCTTACTCGCTTTTATGTCGTTTAGAACCATCGACACAGCAAACTCGCATCGATCACATACCGTAGACGTAATTCTCCTTCCACACAAACGATGACAGATCTTTGATTCCCAGCAAGTGCAAGACAATTAGGGAGCCGCCGGCTTTGGAGGACAATTGATATCAATCCCCATTTTAAAGCGTCGTAGCGGCCCTCGCTAATATATATATGGAAGGTCCTTATTGTCTCCAGGCGTTGCTGGGCTGCAAGCCTGTGGAGAAACCGCCCTCGTCTCTACCTTTATAATGCCGACGAGCACCTTGCCTTTCGAGGTGTTGTTCGAATTTACAAATAATTCGACAGATTCCGCGACGCTATGTTTGTTGCGGGGTGTTGGCGACGAGTTTAGCAATGAGGGTGCAATGATATTGCTTCACCCCGAAGAGAGCGTCTCTTTGGTTTTGAATGCCGGATCTACCTACCACTATACCTTGAAGCAGCACGGCAAAAAGGCACAGATATCGTAGGTGACTACCCTCCAATTCAAAGTGCAGTCATGACAGATAAGATTCGAAGGGTGAGGGCCTGGCGAGATACGCAAATTAGTACAACATATGTCTTCGAGCGACAACGCACGGGTCCTCAACGCACGGGTCCTCAAGATAATGAAATAGAGGCATCGGGCACCGTGGAGGGCGTTACGATAGTTCCGGTGAATGTCTACAGTAGACGAGGCTCCAGGGACGCAACTCTCATTAAGTAAGGTTTCTTGCTTATTTCATAGATTTCTGATCTCACGGCGTTATGATATAGCACGCAGAATTCGTATGCCACTAGTTAGTTTATAGACAGATAAGGTTTTGTAGGAGATGGACTGAATTTCGGAGTTAATTTCGACCTTTTGCCTACTTGGATCTTGCATTCTGCACCCTGGCAGCGGAACTAACTCTCCGTCAACCGAAAGCACTTGTAAGGATAAATGTAGAACCTACGTGAAGGTATTCCAAATAGCCGTTTGGTTTGGATAGATAGCGAGTCCTATATGGCTGTCAACAGACTTCAACTAATGCGGAATGGGATATCTAACCATCGTTCGGAGAAGCCTGTGATCATGTCGAGCAAGAGACGGTGAGGTTTGTATATTGTACGGTTAGTTAAGAACTTACGCCATCAATGAGAGCATCGGCGTATTTGATTAGTCTGTTCCCGCCACTCTCTGTCAAGCCGAGTTGGCCGAATTGCCATGGCATTATCCTGTTAAGTCCCTCTTAGTACAGTCATGTTACTGAAGGAAAGCCAGACACTAACCCCCTATAACTCAGTGTTTAGTGTTTGTGGTTGAGCTGAAGAAGCTTGGGTGCTTACCCATGATGAGTACTCAAAGCCCTTTGTACCCATGCGGGGTATACGTCTGTTTTATTATCTATAGGACTTGTGTTTGTTATAATCTCTTCTGAAATGGATGAGCTATACCGATGCCAGTGAGGCCGAACTCTTCCAGAACCAGAGGTTTACCAACTCTATTGGAAGCTATATCGTCCATGCGTTGAGGTCACATTACGGGCACATGAAAGAGCCAACTCGCCTCTGACGTGGTGGTCAATCCATTCGAGACCCCAAGATTTCACAGAAAAGTTGGACCCCGGTGCATCCTATTTGCCGTTAAAGAGGGTTCGAGGGAGATATAGCAAATAGCTTACCAAATTTGAATACCTGGAGGTAACGTCTACCGCCTTAGCTAAAGAGAGAGGGTGCGAGCTGACTCACCAGAGTTGAGGATACATATGCTGTAAAACTATAGTAAGTCCACGGCTGAAACTAAGGTCGAAAAGGTACTGACATATGTGCCAAAATCAATATTTTTCAAAGCAAGGTCTCGGTCAAAGTCTTCGCCAGCTGTTGGTACAGAAATCGGTGAATATTCCTCACAAAGAAGTAGACTATGAAGTACCTTGTCCGTTGAAATTGTAATCGCTGACTAGGGCGCCGTTAAACCAGCTGTAGGGAATTCGGATAAGCGGAACAGAATTCCATACCACTAGGCATACTCACTACTTGATAGGGTTTTTCCAGGTAAACTGGCCTTCCCCTCCGGTCGTTATCATGTGAAATGGATCCCTTCGAGCTGATGAATAAACTGCAAGCGGTGACAGACGAGGCACTTACAAACTTCGCACAAAATTAGATTGCTGTTCGTACCACTTGGTGATGGTGCCGGAGAAAGGAACGCAGTTGGGCCCAGCAGGCAAATCACCCAAGCACCGCGCTTCATTTATTAGCTCCCAGGCAAAGATGGCCGGAGAGTTTTTATAACGCTCGACGATAGTGCGAACATAACGCTCTACATCAGATGACTTTAGTTTGATGCAATTCATAAATTTATAAGCGATACTGACGGAAAGAGGCTATGATGCGAGGGTCAGTATAGAAGACATCATGGCTTTTGCCAGCACCAGCAATCCAGTTTATGTATAGCTCTGCACCCTGTGTGGCATATCATCAGTGAAACATGTCTTGGTGTTGGTATGAACTTGTATACCCCGTAGCCCACCCTTCATAACGGTTCGGAGTCTTAGTTGCTGAAACGCTTGAATAAATGAGAAGACTCACCAGTTATTTGTGAAGGCGAGGATAACCTTGATATCGTGCTTTGCGGCTGTCGCAATAACTTTATCAAGCCGCTGCAGCCCCTGTGGGCCGGGGTTGAGTGCCCATTCGCTGCTATTCCAGACCTTAAGACGCAAGAATTAGTGCAAGCTGATCCAGGGTGCAAGCCTTGCAACGAACCTGGTAGTATGTGAGACCAGACTCTAAGGCACCAGGTAACTCTGTAGCATTGATTGCATTAAAGCCCTGGTCAAATTTCAGTAAGGTAGATTAGCCCGAGATGCACATTCCCCTACCCATGTTCGTAGGACCTTAATCCCTGCATTTTGCATCGACTGGAAGGTCTTTTCCACATCTTCATCGCTTGTTAATAGTGGAAGCCACTGGAAATCAAGTTGATATGGAACCGATTTAATATTATTGAGCTTACATATGAGTTGGCCCCAACGAATGCCTGATGATGAATTCAGCAATGTTTTGGCTACATCATCGCAGTATATACTAACGAATGTTTTCCCATCCAGCACAAAGTCCGTTCCACGAGTTGTGACAAATCCCTTAGGTACTTTTCTAGTGGGACTCCCGGCCCCAAGCGCGCCCAAGGCAGCGTGAAAAGCAAGTATGAGAAGCGGCCAAAAAGAACGCATTTTGAGGGGAGAGTGGGTGGCCATCATAGATGCAAAATCTCGTTATATGGGCCAGGTAGCATAACATGAATCGTTCCAGTAGATACGGGTCATAGGGTTGTCAGAACTTTGGATAAACGGGAGAATATCGGAGAGACTCAGAGCGATGAACCTCCTCGTCGCGATGTCGAAAATACTGTCACATGATCCTGTTTGCTACGGACCGCGTTCAGTCTTGTGTCCGCCCGTGGGTAGTGCGGTTGAGACGAAGAAGCTACGTATGAGTGTCATGAAAAGTAAATGAAACCGATAGCACTAAGTAATCGTAGATGACCGCACAAGTTCAATTGGCGTTGAGATGTAATTTAAACTTGGAGTATTACCATCACGTGACCCACAATACTTGCATATCGCAACCAGTGCACTCCTCTGACTCTTAGCTCTAAATGCCAAAGAGCGCGAAGAAACGCAAAGAAAAGGCGGCAGATTTTTCAGTGAGAATGTTTAATGAATCCTTACTGCTCTCAATATCTTACTGCTCTCAATATCTTACTGCTCTCAATATCTGACTCCGTTCAGAAAGCAAAACTCAAGCTAGGCAAGGGGAAGCAAACACCTTCCAATGTAATAGATACATCTTTCAAAGCTCGCTGTGAGTTCTAGTCAGGCCTCTATCACGTCTCAATACACACGAGCTATACAGCCATCGCGCTTCCAAACCAGAGTATCTCTCGCGAAAAGGATGTCGAGACACCGACTACGAGAAAAAACTTGACATTCGACGATCTTGTGGCTCATACGAAACATTATAATCCTGGCACTCGCAGAGGCATAGTAATGGTCTCCAATTCGCAGCAATTTTCACATTAATCCGTTGGATTAGATGCCATCTCCAGCATGCGCGAGCTCTTGGACCAACATCCGGAATTGCTTGAATCGCATCTACCCCCCTTAATCAATGTAATTGTGCGACTAATAGCAGATGAGGTATATCTCTGCTATGTATTTGGCAACATATGTCTAATACCCGCCTATACGCACTAGGATGCTAGTGTTCGGAAGTCATTGCATCAATTTTTCTCTTGGTTACTTCCCCAAATTCCGAAGGTAGGCTTGGAGTCTGCAATATAGGCCTTCCTGTTCACCACTTGTTTTACAAGGAAAACATAATACCTCATGCTCCGGTACTGCTTCTATTTACCACTTCTGCTCAAACGCACATTTTCCCCGAGATTCGGCTGGACGCTGTTCGCTTTCTTGACATTTTGATGGATAGAATACCAGAAACAATTGTCGATGGTTGGAATGAAGGTAAAACTGGACACGGTGCCCGCATTCTTGAAGGCTATCTGGGTTCTCTCAATGCGGGAACAGCATTCAATGATAATCACGGTTAGTCCTCAAGTGCCTTCGCTTGCTGCTTTCTGAGCCATGTAATAGGCACAGTGCAGGCAACATCCACTGCAAGCATCATCTTAACGCCTCAAGTGAGGAAATCTACTCCAACTTGGAAGGCTGAAGCTGACAGCGTATATAGTCCAAGCTCATACTCTTGCAGTCATTGGCGTCGTTTCTTCGTCAGGCTCTCTCCTCACACACGTTCTCAGCAGCAGCAGCCGACAACCCTTTTGCTGCGCCCTTCAGTTCCTGGTACTTGATACCATCTTTCGTCTCCCAAGAGGCCCATACTTCCTTCGACAAACTGCTTCGCCCAACTCATACTCAACCCTCGGAACCTCAATCACGGTGCCGTTGCTGGAAGCCTGAGGTTGATTATGATGACCATATCGATATTCCCATCCCTTTTTATCCTTTAGCCGATGCCCTACCACTGGAATCGTCGATTCAGAAACTAGCTGACAGCGTCTCCAGAACACAAGGAACAGGGGTAGTTAGTCATTCTCATTCACCTGACGAGACGGTAGCTCTAATCCTAGTAAGTTATGCCTTAGTTTCGTTCATTTATACTAACCTTCACATCAGCATATTGCACGAGTATTACATGGGACTTTAATCTCTACATTCCTGGATTTTGCTCCTTCAGTATTTAGCCCTAATGGCAAAACGCCAGAAACCGATGTAAAAATTGTGTTGGCCATTGCCAATATCACACGAAGCTTATACGCGGCAATTGTACAAGGAAATACACTGGTAGGTGTTTCTACTCTAAACATTCAAATTGAAGTTTAAGGTAACGTGGGATAGGAAAACTCAAAGAACTGGGAGACTGCCCGCGAAGACTTGAAAACCCTCATCAATTACATGGCAGCCTATTTCCCCTTTAGTAGTTCTGGTGGTCGTGACATAAAGGCAAGTGCATGGTTCGTGTAATTCTGTCTATGCCAACATAATTGTACTTTAGGTTGAAGATGCGATGCTTGAGATGAACCTCATCTATTGTGAATTAGCCTCTCTACTGATACTCACTTCGAAAACCTCGGCCCGGTCTAAACAAGGAAATTCGAACTACGATATGTCAATTCAAACAGAGCGTGTCAATGAATATGTCATCAAGCTACTGAGAGGAGAACCTGTGGATGGAACGCAACTCGGCCGAGCTTTGACACCCAGCGCCTACCTTGCCCTCCTTCCGACAATTTGGTCCTTCCTCAGTAACGGCAACACCTCACCAAAGCATCATGTCCTCTCTACCAGCATTCTGCAAGCCACGCTTGCCCACGCCATTCGAGTTCCGTCCAAGTCTGGTATCAAGAAGCTCACGGTTGAATTTGTCGGCCGCATTGTGTTGGTACGTTATCGCTACCCCCGAATACAAAGTGCGCACGCGGTTAACAATCTTCTACCGTAATTTCAATACTTTAGTTGGAGACGGAGCGCACGTATGAAGGAGCATTTCGGCTTGTGCGGAACGCCGACGAAGTAGGAGCCCTAGAAGAGTGGCTGAATCATCTGCCAAAGGTACTTTGGGAACTTGGCACGACGAATTTGCCAGGCAGTGAGGTCAGTGTTGACGCACTTGTAAAAAAATAATGGGGTATACGAAAACCAATGCAGGTCGTATTGCGCTTCCTGGTTCGTCTTACTCAGCGAACATCGAAGATCCTTCACGATGGGGTGCGTCATGTTTGTTTCCTAGACGCCCCTATTTCATACAAACAACCCCAGACTGTATCTGCCCTCCGATCGAGACTTGTACCCTTTTTCTGTGTAGAACATCCGGTCCGCGGACGTCTTCTAGGACCGTTCTCCAAATTACCGGCGGCATCGGGCCTGCAATCACTTGCACTGGACTTGGTGGCTACAATTCAGCAATACAACGCCGCCGCCAATGATACTACCCTCGACGATGCGGTTGCGCTTGCTGTCGCGGGTACTCGTCTACAATCCTATTGGACTAATATCCGTCGCAGATAAATTCAAGCTTTCTACCTACCATAGTCCATCAAAGTGCGGCGCCCATCGTAAATATAGTGTTGGCTTTTGTCGGCCGCCCAGAGCTGCAAGTAAATGTCAACGGCATGTCTTGGCCGTCATAACCAAAAGTTCCTGGTTACCGCAGCACGTCGAATAAAGAAAGACTTGGCTTCCGAAAATACACCTGGAAACATGTGTACATTCGCGTGTATGCTGATCATACATGGCTTCTATATGCTACTCTAGGGATAATTTCTATCAACGTGATCCTGCACATATTCGTTACCATCAATAATGGCTTGCACAGCCAGTATGAACTACAGAAGGAAATGCCTGCCAAGAGCTGGCTTGGCGAGAAAAAAACAACTGATCTACAAGTTGATATGTATGCGTTTATGTCAAGTACACACCCTCTTGGCGACTTCAAGAAGCACGAGCGTGTACGTACGCTTCAAGCGTGGGTGAAGGTCGAACAATGAGGTAGGGGGAAGACTCGAGGCGAATAAGACAACGAATAAAAAAGGTATATGTACGAGTATTGACGTCATGTCGTATAAATGACCGTGTAGGAGGGAAGGTGGCTCGAGGGAGAAGTAAGAGATCTGGAAGAGTTTAAGCCCAGGTCCACGTTACACCCTGGAGGCGACCAACAGCAAAGTCGGCAAGCTTCTCGAAGGCGGCGGGGGAGAAGTCGAGATCGGTAGCAGCACAACCGACACACCGGTCGGTGACGGTCACAGTGACGGACTTGCCTTGGTCTACAAGGTAAAAAGTTATAAGGGGGTGTATAAAAAGCCTCATGGAACCAACATACATGTTGCCCTGATCTTCTTGCCGCAGACGGGATTATTGTTGGGGTTACCAGTAGCACCTCTGAAGCACAGTTTAGACGATAATTTAACCTATTATAGAGTACTCACGGGACATTGTCAAAGAGGTGTTGAGATACGGCACAGATGAAGTCCGTGTCCTTGTTGGTATTTCCACATGCAGTCAAACCAGTGTTATAAAAGGTTCCTGTGTGAATGATGGATAAAATTTGATCAGGATGGAGCGCGAGAATGGATCAACACTGGAACTACACACCCTCGCCGGTTTGAGTGCCAGCAAAGAAGCTGCCAAAGATATTGGAACCACCACCAGAGCTATTGTTGTCACTCTCCTTGGGTGTGGGCTTGGGAGCAGGGGTAGTGGAGGTTGTCTTGGGAGGGGCAGGCGTGTTAGCAGGTTTATTTACAGAGGTGGTACTCTTCTCCGGAGAGGGAGAAGGGGAAGGGGATGGCGCCTTGGTAGGCACTTTCTCGGGGGAAGAGGAGGGGGAATGAGCAGGAGTATCCACCTTTGTATTGGGCTTTGGCTTCTCAGCTTCGGGGGTAGAGGTGTTGGCGGGCTTTGTTGTATTGGCCTTCTTGGTGGTCGAAGGCTCGTCGTCGGCTTTGGGCGTGGGCGCAACGTTAGCTACTGCCTTATTGGTGGTAGGCGCGACCGGGGAGCTCGTAGGCGTAGCAATAGAGCTTGAGCGAGGACGGCAACGCTTGCCGGTAGCTCTCTTTCGCGGGGTAGACGCGACTGAAGGACCATCAACGGGAGCTGGAACGCGAGCAGCAATGCGGTGATGGTGATTGAGGTTGTTGCGTGCAAGATGAGGACTGGCGAAGACGGAGAGGGGAGCGGCAGTGAGGAAGAGGGAGAGGATGAGGATGGATTTGGAGAAAGCCATTGGGAGTATTGGACCTGGGATGGACCTGGGGGGACAACAGGTAAGGAATGAAGGGTATTTATAAAGCTGGAGTAAAGAGCGACGAGGAGCAAGCAACGGATGCCGTGCGAAGAATCACAATCAATCGAAATAAGTGGTTGTTGTCATCTGTTTGCACAAAACGTTTAAACCGTGAGGCCGTCAATAACACATCACGGCAATGCATCGCCTCTTTTTTTTTTTCATGAAATCTACAAACAATCCAATATCAAATCCCAGAGCCAGCCTTTGCCGCGTACATTTTCACCAGCCCTGTACTTGCCGTACCCCCTAATGTTTTAGCATAAGCATCCACCTGCCCCAGCAACAACATGCTTTCAAGCCGACTTGGCTCAGGCGGTATTTTGAAAAGCCTGTTCACATCTTCTTCAGGAAGGGGTGCAAGCCCTTGCGCTATCCGGGCTGCGTTTTCTTCTTGACGTTTAGCCACATGATTATCAGCTTTGGCACGTTCGCGCGCAATCTGTCGCTGAAGATACCCCAGATTACCCTCTTCCGTCCGATAATTGTCAATGGCTTCGATAATCTGCTCCAGATTCCGTGTCACGCCCGATATGCCCAAGTCGAGCGCTCCATACGATGGTGGTAGAGCCGAGGTGGCGGCGGCGGACGGAGGTGTATCTGCAAGTGCTGATCGACTAGGTTCAGTGAGAACCCCGAGGAACGAGCTTAGCAGTGGATTTGTCCGAACTTTGAGGGGGACTTCTTCGAGAATCGAAGAGAATGTCAACCTGTGGTTGATCAAGCTACGGTCGCATGAAAGCAGATTACTATGAGGAACCCAAATGAAAATGACGATGAATGAGCCAAACGTACCTAGCCGTACTAAAGTTGGACTTCTTGTACGCATCAAGGAAAGCACTCGTCAATCGGAAGGCACGGAAGGAGGCATTTCCTCTCGCAGTCTGGGAGAGGTCTGTAGAGGTTCTCCATGGGTCTTCCAACGTAATAATACTTCCATACGGAAATTCTACTGACCATGAACAATGATAATACCACCGTGTCTCAATTTTTCTTGATGAATAGCTTGAGTGTCTAAAAGGGTCTGGTTGAAGAAAGCTCCGAGGGTTGTAGCTTGGTAGAACCCCACAACGCTGTCATCTGCTTGTACATCCTTCAGTGATCGTAGCATGGAGGCCTGGTACCGTGCTGTCCCAGTCAAGAAGAATGAATCATAAGTCTACTGATGAGCGAGAAATTGAAAAGAACCCAAGTCGAATATGGGGACATACCTACGGATTTCGCAGACTTGTCGTCTTCGTCGCTGCTATGGTGTGGTAGGGGAAATGAATTAGATACTTCTAGTATGCCGTCGAGATCCAGCCCCAGAAGAAGACCATGTGCTGCTGTTGAATTGGCCTCGCGCGCATGTTTGAGAATCTTAGTAACGACCTAACAGCGCAAGTATGAGGAATGGACAGGACGCCAGTAATTGAGACTAAGTTCATGTCCTCGACTGAGATGCATCATGGATCACAGAATATCCATTTATAGGACAAATGACAGACACCGTAGGAACAAAGAGCGCGTATATATGAAGTAGGCACGATAACTCACCATGGCATCGAGTTGAACGCACGTTAACGGGATCTCTGCCTCAATGTCGATCACTTTGGCCATGGAAGCAGGAATAGCTTCATATGTGGGGGCAGCTGGTGCAGGGGCAGGGGCAGGTGCGGGGAGAGACGCTGCTAGGGCTGCGGCCATGGAAGTTGCGGCCATGGTGTTAGTTGGATAAAAGTGCTCGTCAACGGCTTGTACGACGAACTCCTGTTGAGACAAAAAATCTAAAGCTGTAGCCAAACAATGACAAATGAGCACCAATGCTTTCAATGACTTTTGCGTTGACAATGATATACCCCTCGAGCTGCCATTTCACGAGAGTTGACATACCGTTTTCTTGGATCCGGTTCGTCGAAAAGCAAGAGTACCATAGTTTGTCTGAGTCAGTACCGAGTAAATAAAGGAGGTCTAGAATTGACTTAATCCCGAGCGCCTCCTACAATCTCATCTTCTCCCTTCAACCCGTCCTCATTTGAATTGTACGCTATGGGCATGTCACGCTCAGCGAGGATAACTCTTCTTCTCATCATCGACATCGTCTTTTTCTTCGTCGAGCTTATAGTTGGTAAGCAAATCTAGAATTAATCTGCGGAGTGCATACGCCGTGAGTTAGGCTAAACATTACGCAGGTTATGCGGTTGGCTCGCTCGCACTTGTAGCTGACAGCTTCCACATGCTAAAGTTCGTTCATTCCATCATCCATTGTACCCCAAAGTGTTTTATTAAATCCTCCGCTCAGTGATGTGATGAGTTTGGTGGTGGCACTCTACGCTATCAAGGTATCCATAATATGTTTTCACCCTATGACAGACTACGCATCTCACTTCACTTGTAAAGTTGACCGCGCAGGGCTCAACGGACTCCCGTTATTCATACGGGTGGCACAGGGCTGAAATCCTTGCTGCCTTGATTAATGGTGTTTTCTTGCTCGCACTGTGCTTCTCGATTTCCCTCGAAGCCTTAGAACGCTTCTTCTCTACTCCTGGTTAGTCTCTTTCCATACCCCAGCTGACACCTACCTCCTAACGCTTGTTAGAAATTTCTAATCCTCGCCTCGTCGTTATCGTCGGTTCTCTTGGCCTCGCATCTAATGTTGTCGGGTTATTCTTATTCCACGGTAAGCATTCTATGACATGTTCATATAACTTTAGTCCGACATATGTACCTCCCTCATCCCATCCTTAGAACACGGCCATTCACACTCTCATGGCCACGCTCCTTCCAAACCACCTAGTATTTCCGCTACCTCTCCGACTGCCTCGCGTGCTGGATCAGGTCACGCCACCCCTGTTAAAGTTCCTACCCGCAAGCATGCGCGTGCACGTACCGAGTCTTATTCCTCACTTTATGGACACCCAGCAGCTACTCGTGCTTCGCTGGTCCAAACAGCCAACGAACTTGGCCTCGCTCGTTCGCCTTCACCTACTCGTGGACAGTCCCGGAGGGGGCGGATGTCTTTGGATACGGAAGGGCTTCGAAGGGCTTCCCTGTCAGTCGAAGAAAGCTTAGCTACATCTTCGCACAAACAGCCAGCTGTAAATGAAGACCTCCTTGCTTCACCAGCGATACCAGACACAGAGGACACCCCGCTCCTCATGCCGGAAACTTCTTCACCCGGAGATGACTCATCGGATATCCATCGTCCAAATAATAAACACGGAGCTCATTCACATGCGGGCTCGATGAACATGCGCGCCTTAGTACTACACGTTCTAGGTGATGCGCTCGGCAATGTAGGCGTGATCGCTACGGGTCTCGTAATATGGCTCACTTCTTGGAGCTTCAAATATTACTTCGACCCGATAATCAGTTTAGTGATCACCGTAATCATCTTTTCGTCTGCTCTTCCATTAGGTCAGTTCTCCGTCTTCCCCTTCTCTCGTGCTCGCTTTAATCGCCCGCTCTCCCCTCTAATCGGTCATTAGTTCGAAGCGCGTCGTTTATACTCCTTCAGGGAGTACCGTCGACAATCTCGATTGAGCAAGTCCGAGCATCAATTTTGAACGTTGAGGGGGTTTTATCCCTACATGAACTACATATATGGCAGCTGTCGGAATCGAAGATTGTCGCCTCGGTGCACGTCATGACTTCTCGGAATCACGACTTCATGCCCGTCGCCGTAAATATTCGCAAAGCTCTTCACTATCATGGCATACACTCGAGTACAATACAACCCGAATACCATCCCCCTCGAGCAGCTCCTTCTGAAGACCTTCTTAAAGTGAGTTTCCACGCTAAGAGAGATGCTCCTCTGCTAAATGCAATCCCTATAGACTAGCGAAGATACTTCTTGCCTTATCCTTTGCCCGCCCGACGAAGAATGTACGCACGAAAATGTTTGTTGTCGTACGTGTTCTTGTCTGTCAGCTTTGCCTACATATCTTAACCACCACTCAACAGCGCCTCCGCCTATGGATGTTTAAATGCCTTTCATCGTGTTAAGTATTTAAGTGCAAAGTATATAAGTAAGGACAAACTTCTGTGATTAGACATCTAATTCATTCACAAAATGAGGGAAATTCACTATGAAAGGTTGGGACGACGCTAGCTTCTGTGCCAGTGCGGATGACGTGTGACTATTTCTCTTCATCCTCAAGTTCATTCCTAATCTTCTCGCCATGATGGTGCTAGGTTGGCCACCTAACGGGTAAGATGACTCCCCACCTATCGTTCGCAACGCCCATTCCAAATGTAGGGCAGCCGTTAGTGACGAGGAAATGATATTGAACAACAATTCCACGGCCATGGATTGTTCTCCTGCATTTTGTTTGTCAATGGATATGATCAAGGCCGGGAGGACTATGTAGAGGAATATAGGGAGCAGCGGAGCCGTATTTGACGGCCGTGGCATGGCCAATACGAACGTAGCTAACCGTCGGCAGTTGTCCATCTCCCCAAGGCTGGCAGCAACCACCAGTTCGGACCATAAGAGCTGAAGGAACTTGGCTGGAGGCGCAATGAGAAGGCAGCGCTCGACATCCAGAGACGGTGCTTTGCCTGTTCTCGCCAAAGTTAAGGCAGCAAGAATAGCCTGTTTAGGCTGATTTTGCCATTGACCAGTTGCGGAAGCCTGTTGTTGAGGTGTTTGGGAAGTCGCTGGTATGATTAATAAGTATACAATTGTCGTGAGAGGGCAGATGATCAAAGAACTCACTCGGTTCGGTGTACCCAATGGCATTGGCAACGATCTGTCTGACTGCAACGAGGTTAAACTTGAAAGAAGTCGAAGCAGCCTGAACTCTATTGTTCATGGGAGTGAACATGGTCAAAATCTGGGACCCACAAAGGCAGAGAACCGTTCGTGGACAAGACTGAGAAAGTAGAAGAGTCTGAAGAATGTCGAAATGGAATGGGGCATTGAAACTAAGGTACGTCGTGAGTGAGATAAGCATATGCTTGGAAAGCAGCACTATACACACCCTTTGGCTCGGATCTCTCTCAGGAGAGACTTGACAACTCCGACAAGTGTCCAGTTCAGGAGTGAACTCAAGAAGAAGGAAACTCCGTTATGTAGAACATCGTTGTCAATCTTCGAACTTGCCCGTGCCAATATAGCATGGGAGATCAGGGTTGCTGCGAGCCGTAGGAGGGTCTTAGGATTAGTCGACCTTCGTTGCCGTGAGATTAGGGGTTCAGCCACAAAGTATGGATTTACCTAAGGATGGAATCTTCAATGCCTTCGCTGCTACTGTCAAATAAAGCTTTGAACCAGGTATTGAACACGGTTACATCCTCGCGAGAGAGTTCGTCAATTGAGTGGACATTCCAGACGGCTTTAACGAATTGCGAGGACACGGCGTGAGACCCATCCGAAAATGCGTCAGCGTCGAGCTACATAACGTCAGAGGTGCCAATCCAAATGAGAAGGATTGTCATACATTGTACTTTGCAATCACATATTGGGCGAACAAGACAACATCTCCTAAATGGCTGACAGCAGTCTGTGGATCACCTGAGATAGTTTAGCCTAGCAGGCATTGTACTAGAGGGTTAAACCTACCGACAGTCTCACAGTCATACAACTCTATGAATTTCAGTGTGTGAAATATCATACGAGACATGGGTTCGTGGAGTGATATTATGTCTAAAGCCTTGTCGTTCAGCAGCAGGATCTTGCATAGATGGCTCATGGATTCAACATCATCTAGCGATGCGGTCAACCTAGCAGCTTGCTGACGATGTAGTTAGTTTGCTGAATCATCGGTGAGCAAGGACGCTTACATCAACTACTTCATGGGCGAAAGCTGCATGGCTCGTTGGATCCAGCCAGATACGGTTGATGAGCGATTCCACGTCGCTCAAGCTTACGTCGAGGGAGATTTTGGTAGCGAGGTAAGGCTACGAAAACGATAGAATTAAAATGCTACGGGGATGATGGTGTAGGTACTACCCACTTGTAGTTCTTGATGGCCCGCATCTCGCGCTTCCGTTTTCAAACGAGGTACATTGTCCTCCGCAATCATCACATCGATGCCTACGGCAAACGAGGAGTCTATAAGACCGTGGTTAATCAAGCCAGTCAGAAATTCCCGAGAGGCTGAACGGAGACTAAAATGCAAATTAATGAATGATGATCATCACAGCCAATGCGGGTTGTTCGTACACGGTATTAGCTGAAGTATCTAAAAGAACATGAGATACGAGGGTGTCGCATTGAGCCATTAGTTCAGATCGCCCCAGTACAGTAGATAAAGCTGTTTGCAAAGCCGAGCGCTGAGCCCAAAGTCAGCCGAATATACGTCTACAGCAGTCCTACTCACCCAGTCCGTGTTGAGGGATGAATCTGACTTGATCGTTGCCTCAAACTGAAAAACAAGGTACGGGAGCTAGGCGGGAAGATATCAAAACATAACGGGTTTCAAGGAACACAATTCTTACTCGTCCTGCGATGAAAGATACCCATAGCCATGTTGCAGATTTTGAGCTTTGCGATAGTATCGTGAAAACTGAGGAAATAAGCTGAGTATAAAACACAGTGGGCGTCCAGGAACTCCAACGCAACATCCCGAGAAGAGATATTATTGGATCACTGCCACTGCCTGAGCCGTATAGGGCACCCCGATGATACACCTAGAAAAGCTCGCGGTGGTCCGTTGAAATAGCATGAACCAACCACATACAAGGTAATGGAATAGAAGACTGAAGGATACTAGATCGGAATGGGAGCTGGACTCCATGAAATCCCCCTTGCCGTAGGTTGAGATGCTAATGGACTGCATCATTTGAGCTTCTCGAGCTGCTTTCACGTCCGCACTGACAACTACATTCAGAGACAAGGAGTGTGCTTGAAAGATACGCCTAGCACTAGGCGACAAAGGAAAATTTTGCAAAAGATCGTTGACCTCCGAGAGGTGGACCATGGCCTGAGCGACAGGGACTTGAGATAGGTCACTTATGGACGAAATGAGTAATGTTGCTAACTCTGACGCAGATGTTGACAATTGATGAAAATGTGACGCCGGAAGCGAGTGTGCAGCTCGGAGTAAGGCTAGGGCATCCTGTACAGTGGACATAATGGAGGCTGAAGCTGCATTGAGCGGGACCACAGAACCAATAGCGGGCATATTTGACGAGTAATGCGCATCGAGGGCGACGCGACACAGCATATCTAAGGATGCAGCCGTGTGAAGTTCTGGGGAGCGAGCAGCTTGTAGGAAGGTTGAAACGAAGATAGGTAGAGAAACCAGGTTATCCTTCACCGCATGTCGAAAGTAGTCTATCAGGTCCGGTTCCCCAGGGTAAGAACGATATAAGAGGAGGACTGAGTCTAGAGGCATATGAGTTACACTAGCTAGAAGAGCATAGCAACTTACTACAGACTACTTATTTGATGTTCAGTGTCGGCCGTTGATGCTATCGCATTTTTGGAAATGTACAGCTGACAGAGCTTCACCCACTGTGGCACGATGAAGAGAAGGTTTTATGAATTGGGTAAAACAATACCTTTGAGGCCGAAACGCCACTTTGAAAGCAATTTCTTGTCAGATCTGCGAGAGACATGTACGTCGAAAGTTGAATGCATTCAAAGGTCGTACGTACAGTAAGTTCAGTCGCGTTGGTCACGTGGGAATGGCCATTACTGAATCGTAGTAGCCTCTGTCGCCGATACTGATCAGCAATGCACTCCTCCTAGCGGCTCTTAGCATCCTAGCAACCTGGGCGAGGACGACGCTCGCAGTCACATCGAGGGATCATTGACTCGCGGCAGACTTGCAAGTTCGCAGCATCAGTATGGCCGGTATACATAAGATTATTGAGGAGCCGTTTGGCCCATACCCACAATCCGATATCCTCAGCGACAACTATCAGCCGAAACAAAACCAGTGGCCGCCCTTGACGGGCGTTTTCTTGCGTCATAACGAGATCACTCTAGGGTAAGCCTATCAGCCCTACCAGATACATAGTCTCTTGATGCGTCGAAACTAGTCTCGATGATTCAGAGCATCTCAATCAGCTTCCGAGCAAGCACCCGCTTGTTGTGCACGAGGTTCAGTGGTTTGGCATACTTCAGGTGGAATCCCTATCGTGGCTGTCCAAACAAGGGTATGATTGGCTTGAAGATGACCTTCGGAAGCGAGATATGCACTACAAGATGCAGCTGAAGAAGAACGCTACCAGTGGCCTCACACTGAAGGCCCTATATGGCCATACGAAAGATGAAGGATTACAAGTCAAGGTTTACCTCCAGGGAATAAAGAGGCAAAACATGTCATATCTAACCAATAGTGAGTGAACAGCTTAATCTGATGTGCTACTAATCCTCATCCATTCTCAGAACATCATCCCACAAGTCTCATCCTCCACACCGCCGGATATACGAGTAGGTGAGCAAAGTAGGCTCAATATCTCAGTTTGTGTTAGAAATAAGCACATAGTTCAGGACACGAAATTTACCGAAACTATATTGTCGAGTCCTTGGATGTGGAGATGATCCCACTCAGTAGAAACTTTTTCACCAGATATCAACTTCTTGCAAACATGGAGGACATCGTCTCAAACCATCCTGGTGTACCCCGTGTAGCCCGCGATATCGATTACTGGGTCGACGGCTACCTATCTCTCCGGCGTGAAAATGAGCATCATCATAGGTATATCTTTGATCCAGAGGACAGTGATGTTGATGACAATGGAGATACTGGGGTACGACGCCATCTACGTCACCTGCCACGATCAGAAGCCACTAGTATCTATGCTTCTCAAGCTGAATGGGTGTTGGCGCAGCAGCTAGGCATCTCGCAAGGCCAGAAGCGACTGGTTGACTTACATGAATGGCATGCCTTCTGCAAACTAGTTCGGCGCATGAGGCTGAGAGCCAGTTCGGAAGGGACCCAGTGGGGTCTACCCTACCGTTACAAGTCAACAGACGGCGAGCTATCACTAAAGGATTACCTGAAGGAGAAGTTCTTTGTCACAGAAAAGCAGTGGAAGCAGCTCTCTAAGCCAACGACGACTAGACAGAAAAGCAAAACAAAGTCTGCGTCGGTGAGTCATTTTGTTCACGGCGAAGGACTCATATCACTTAATTATGGATAGTTGAGCCCCACCGCATCCGAATATAATACACCAATAGAACCAATAAACCACATATATGATTCAGATTTTTCTGTTTCATCTTCTTCTGCAGACTCCGATACAGAGCCAGAGCAAGACGGCTCGGCAGATGTGCTTTCAATTATTCCACGTTTTTGTTGGGAGCCACCACGGCTCCTAGATGGCTCTTTCGACTGGGATTGTCCTGAAGAAGGTTGTAATTACCGGCTGAATCTCCTGGACATCAGCAACGTGGACCTTTCGGTACTTTCCAGCCAACATGCCAACTATCTTCGACAGAAACGTTGGAGTAGTATAGCAGATCCACATATTCAATCTGCCTTTTATGAAATTGTAGGTATTCACTATAAGTGGCATATCAATGAGGCAGGGGTGGATTACAGTATACGAGATGGTCGGGTATGTGGAATCTTGCTACATTTTCAACCTGGATTGACTTTGCCCAGGTTTTTTGGAAAGGGATTTATCCTAGACCCCAAATGACACAGAATCAGCAACTTCAGCCCCCTCTGGGTGCAATGAAGGTCAAGTCTGAAGAAGAGGCATATTCTCCTGGAATTGCCTCTGGCTCAAGGAGTCATTCTCGATCCCTTCGCTCAATGTTGAGCCATGCATCCACCTCACATCCATCATCACGCTGAACCTTCTTACAATGGATGTTGTACAATGTCTTTATATGATGTATATTCAATCTGACTATTATTGTACTCACTGGCTGCGTACTACTAGACTCGATAGAGAGTATCAACACATTAAGAAATGTAATGATATCAAGGTGTATGATATTGGATCAGACCTTCGCAATGAGGCGTCGTGTCTCCTGGGGTGTGAAGTGTAATATAATTGATAATACCTTGACGAGATTTGGCCTCATTTCCTTGTGTTCAAGGAATTGAAGTATGACGTTTCTTAAGTACTCTAAGTTAACTTCCTCGTCGCTCTTGAATGGTGTTGGGGACCCCGTCCGTGATGGTATATCCGGTGAAGAGGATGTAGAGGTTCGACCGTCAGCAGGACCGTTGTCCTGCCTCGACCAGTAGCCTACACCAGGGTTCCTTTGTCGTTCGAGGAGGGCAGCTGAAGATTGGACTTTGCGAAGCTCTTCACGAAGCGTCTACAATTTCATGGAATTCTTGATCAGACTCTTTCTTGATCAAACTCTTTAAGAAGAAGGTACCTTATTCGTGACTTTGAGATGGGCCTCTCGGGCTTTGCTTTCCTCAACGGTACGTTCTAGTACAGAGACCTTGGCTTTCAACTCGGTAGTAATATCTTTGAGGTTGCTCTGAATTGGGTTAGACAGGGATGGCGTGGATAATACTTGGACGGACCTCTAAGTCGTTGACTTGTTCAGACGCGCGCTGAAGATCCGCAATCTGCCTTCGGTAATCTTGGATCTCCTGCTTGAGTTGGTCGATTTGGCTGGTCAAACCACTGACCGTCTCTTCGCTTTCTTCACGCGTTTTTGCCGAGGACGCCAGAACTCTTTTCAGGTCGTCCGCCTCACGGGATTTCGCTCGCAACTTGCGGCTCCATTCAGCCTCGGAGTCATTCCTTTCTTTTTCCGCAAGTAAGAGGTCTCTCCGCATATCGGCGAGTTTTGTCTCGTACTTGGATTGCGTGGTGGACAGGAGACGAGCGACCTCCTCAGCCGAGGCCATGGGAGCTTGTGATTTGACTTCTTGTTCGCGACGAGCTTCGGCCAAATTCTCACTCAACAGCGCCAGCCGCTCGTTAGCTTCCCGAACTTGGTACTGAAGCTCCGCATTCTGACTCTGAAGCGACTCCAGATGAGATTGAAGTGATTCATTTTCCGCTTGACGCAGTTGCATCTGCTCGAAGAAGCTGTTCTTATCGTTCGATAAGTTGTTCACCGATTTTTCAAGAATCGATATTTGATTGTCCTTGGCAGCGAGCTCCTTCATATGCATACTCTAATAATGGAAATCATCAGCATAAACTACGACGTCTACAATGGTAACCTTACCTTGGTCGTGACTGCCTCGAGTTCAAACTGCCCCTTGAGGGCTGATATCTCCTTTTCATACCTCTCCTTCAGGGCGACGACCTCCTTATCAAACTGCGACTTTAACCCTGCGACTGCTCTGTCTCTTTCTGCACTGACAGCTTCAACCTCCTTTTGAAGTCGGCTCCTTTCAGCTTCTTCTCTGTCCTTCTCACCCTTGTCTTTCTCTTTCACAGCAGCTAGTTCTTTCTGAACGTCCTCCCGTTCCTTCTCTGCCTTTACTAGTTTCTGCCGCACGGTCTTGAGCAGACTAATTGCTTTGACTCGTTTTTCTTCTTCCTCCTTTGCCACACTCTGCGACTTCTCCAAGTTAGCCTTTAATTTGTCAATTTCTACTTGCCGTTTTGCATTTTCGCCCTCTGTTTGCGAAGTTGCGTCTTGCGCGGCCTTGAATAGAGCTTCAGTTTCTGCGACTTGCTTCCGAAGTTGCTCAATCTGATCTGACTGGGAAAGTGATTCTAGTCGATGGGTATCTCGCATCTCCTCGATCCGGTCCTCCTGTCCTGGTAGGATATAAGATACCGTTTCAAGAAATGATTTCAGGGGGCTTACTCGTGAGCTTGCCATTAAGTCGTTTAATCTCGTCTTCCGAAATCTTGGAGCAAGGGTTAACAGGTGTACCCGAGAAATAAATTCGATGTTCTTACCTCAACCTTTGATGTCATGTTCTGCAAGTAGTCCCTAAATCCATCTATATCTTGCAAGCCTTCTAGCGGAGTAAGTTCACGGACGACCTTGTCAGCTGCATCCTTTTCTGCTTGCAATCTCTTGAAGGAGCTTGTAACGTCTAAGACAGTCGTATTGATCACTATTGTACGGGCAAGGTATACATGTACTTACCTGCAAAGCGCTGCTCCAACAACTTGAGTTGCTCCTGGATGGCTTCTACATCCTTGTTCCGGGTTTCTAGAACAGAAGGCTCAACCGACGTTGAATTTGTGTCAACATGCATCTCCTTATTTGCCTCGACGGTATGTTTCAGGGAAGGTTCCACACTTGAAGGCGTCGGTAAAGGTTCTTCCGTCGAGGATGTTAATGATGCCTCTGGTGAAATTTTTAATAAGGATTCCTCGGGTGAAGGTTTTGGCGGAGATTCCTCCAGTGAAGGCCTAGAATAAGTTTCCTTCGTTGAACATTCCACTGCGGATTCATCTGTTAAAGACTCCTGTGACGGTAACGGTCCCAGGACGCTCGAATCCGGTACCGTTTGAACGTCAATAACATCGCTCCCATCTGCGTCATCAGGTAAGGGTACGTCTGCCTCCGGATGGCGCAGCTCTGTAGAGGGCGCAGTCTGTGAAGCCGGTACTGATACCAGGGGCTGCTCTGTATTGGGCTCAGCCTGTGAAGCAGGTAGAGGATCCCGAGGCTGCTCTGTAGATTCCCTTGGTGCGCTATCAGCAAGGGATGGGGCTCGCACAACAGAGGGTTTCTCCTTCTCCCGTATCGGAGAAAGTATTGGTGATGCCGGCAGAGGGACTGAAGTCGGTGGTGTTTCGGATACACTCTTCGCTGGCGGAGGTGTAGAGCGAGCCGAACTCTCTGGCGTGCTACTCCGTGATAGATCACCAACAGTAAAACTCGCTCGTAATCTATCTTCGAGTCTTGACTTTGCTGGTCGAATTGCACTATCGGAGGTCGACGTGGCCACAGCTTGAGAGGGTTTCGATCTAGCACCAGGCCCAGGGCTGCCAGCACGATTGGACGCGAATGATTTACGAAGATTAGACAAAGCAGACTCGGCAAGTTGACTGGAAGATAGAGGAGAGGAGGGCGAACGCGAGCCCTGCATGTCTAGAGACGCAGAACGCGAAGGTGGTTCGCGGTCCTCCTGGGCCACTGTGAGAGGGTCAGAGCCCCTCCGTATTAGGTGATTTTCGTTTGGGACTTGAGCAAGGTTTTCAAGAGCGCTTTTGAAGCTGGAGAACATGATGGGCACGGCGAAAACCAATAGCCAGTATGAGTATCGAGTCTTGAGATTCAGTGCCCTCTGTCTGAACATGAACTTATCGAGCACTAGCGCCCATGCAACTTGTCATTGGCGCTTCCATCATTCCAACGATACTTTAGAAGTTGGAACAGGGATATGTATAGAGTTTTACAAAAATACAAAAATGATTAAGGAGCAACGTCCACCTCTTTCTCTTTCCCTTTGCTTGGAGTCGACAAGTTCGGTGAACTGGGCATTGCAGTAGGCGAGGAAACCTCCGACAGACCACTGACAGAATTTGCCAAAGATCCAGACAATTGCCATGCTGGTATAGATGGAGTAGGAGCATTTGTTGCTGAGCCTGCTAACTGCCACGAAGGTATGGACGGTTTTCCCGCCAGAGACGTTAATGGAGTGGCAGGTGTTGAAATGCTAGGACCTCTACTAAGAAGTAATGCCTTCAACGATTTGAGTTCCTGTTGTAATTCGGCGAGTGACTGCGTTTGGCTCTCCTTATTTTTGTCGATCATCTACAAAATTAAACAAGTCAGGACATATGGAATGTCAGAATTGGCTTCGTACTTGCCTTGGGCAACATTTCTCGGATGGTGTTGATCTCGTCCCTTATTTCTCGCATCTCGTCCCGTGTTTTGACCTCTCCTTCGCGCATCTCTTTAACTACTTGATTCACCTCTTTAGTCGTTTTGTCGATTTCCTCCTGTTGCTTTTCAACGGCAGTTCGGATAGCGGAAGTTTCTGCTTGGATCTCCTTCAAGAGCTGCTCAGCGGCGTCGAATTGGGCGGTCAGGCCATCACGGTCACCTTCATAAGCGGTAGATGAAGGCGGTTGCAGGTGAGGAAGTAGGTATTTCTATGGTGCGATTGAGATATAATGCAACAGGAGGTCGATGCACTCACTCGGAATAATGCGGTAGCTCCGTACATAATACTACCAGAGACCACAGCAGTAATCTGGCGTATAGTTGGCACGTGTTATACGGACAGAATGTCTGCTCACTTACGAAGTAATCGCGCCAGTCCCATAAGGGACGGGGGGGAGGGACAAGGGGATATGTCGGACCATATACGGGAAGGCCTGCCGTCAGAGGAGGAGCAGTCTGATTTATGGAGGCTTGCTTTACTGCAAGGTCGATCTCGGATGGCGTTAAGCCCTTGGCTTCCAAAAACTGTATCCTCTGGGCCAAAGGAGAAGCCTGAGACTAGAGAATCGCTTTTAACTACCAAAAGTCATTGTAAGTTACAATTTATACTCACCTTTGAATCAGAAAGAAATGCAACTGCATTTCGAATGAGCTCTTCGCGACCAGACATTGTGGAGGTATCGGAAGTTAATAGTCGTCGCTAAACTTGGAAATGTGATCGAGTGTTGTTGACGTTTATTTGACAAATCCTTCGCGCCGAAGACCGCCTTGACAAAAACTGGCTCAAGTCGAAACGCCTCAACAACTTTTACAAAAATGATTCAGCTTGCAGCCCCCCAGGCGCTGTTTCGCTGCCTCTCTACATCACGATGTACGTGAATCCCTGGTTCTTCGAGGCTCTTCTCACTCGTATCACCTTTTAGCCTCTCTACTCTTTTCCTGTCGACGAACGGGAGTATGGAGAACCGCAAAAGGACTGGATACCATTAACTTGGGTAAGTTGTTACGCGTTTTTGGTGGCCAAGTTGGCTTACGATGTCTTTACAGTCTCCAGACGAGGCTATGCCGAGGTTTTCTCCCGTGCGAAGCCGCATATGAACATTGGGACAATCGGTAATGCCCTAGACATGCTTGTCAAAAGCAGTCCAAGCTCACATTTTTGCAGGCCATGTTGACCATGGTAAAACAACACTTACTGCCGCTATCACGAAGGTCCTCTCAAGCCAGGGTGGCGCCAAGTTCACCGACTATTCGCAGATTGACAAGGCTCCGGAAGAGAAGGCCCGTGGTATTACCATCAACTCATCCCACGTCGAGTACGAAACTCCTTCACGCCATTACGGTCATATCGACTGTCCAGGGCACGCCGACTGTACGTAGGCTCTTCTGATTTGGTCTACATATAGCTTCATTCAATGCTTACACTTCAGACATCAAAAACATGATCACGGGTGCTGCTCAAATGGATGGTGCTATCATCGTGGTCTCGGCTACTGACGGGCAAATGCCCCAGACTCGGGAGCATCTTTTGTTGGCTCGTCAAGTCGGAGTGAAACGTCTTGTCGTCTTCATCAACAAGGTTGACCAGATTTCGGACCCTGAGATGCTTGAACTCGTCGACATGGAAATGCGTGAACTCCTTTCTACTTACAACTTCGACGGCGAGAATACTCCTATCGTCATGGGCTCTGCATTGGCTGCTTTGGAAGGTCGGGATGAGGAAATTGGCTCCAAGAAAATCTTGGACTTGGTCAAAGCTTGCGATGAATGGCTTGAGCTTCCACCTCGTGCGTAGTTTTACTATGACGTATGCGATATTCTCAATAGATGCGCAGGCGATTTGGAGAAACCCTTCCTTATGCCCATTGAAGGTTTGTTGAGTGATTGCTAGTTATGGCCCATCACTCATCCATTCTCAGATGTCTTCTCCATCTCTGGTCGTGGAACCGTGGCAACCGGTCGTGTGCGTATTTCCTTGCTGGTCTAAGTCTACCACAATACCGACGCAAGTCTAGGTTGAGCGTGGTATTGCAAACAAGGGTGCTGATGTCGAAATTGTTGGCCTTGGTAGCAACTTCAAAACTACTCTAACAGGCATTGGTGCGTTATTTGCTTCTTGCTTAAGGTGCATTGCCTAATTCCACATGCAGAGATGTTCCACAAGGAGCTCGACCGCGTATGTTGTATTCAATTGCTGTATCTTTGTTACTGCTAGGCTCAAGTTGACGCATAGGGCGAAGCCGGTGACAACATGGGGTGTCTCCTCCGTGGTGTTAAGCGTGAGCAGCTCAGGCGTGGTCAAGTTATCGTAGCTCCCGGTTCGATGAAGCCAGTCAAGAAGTTCCAGGCTCAGATTTATGTGGGTTGGAACCTTTTTGACACTACATCCTACTGACAATAGTCCGTAATAGGTCTTGACCAAGGACGAAGGTATCCTGATTCGTGACTGATAATTTGTTCGTCGTTAATCGATGTATTTCTACAGGTGGCCGGTATACCCCATTCATGAGCAACTACCGCCCACAACTTTTCCTCCGCACTGCTGATATCACTGTCTCGCTCACTTTCCCTGAAGGTACCCCCGACGCTGCAGAGAAGATGGTGATTAAACGATTGTAATGATAATTGTGGCATTCATTGCTCATTTGTGCCTGTAGGTAATGCCTGGCGACAATGTGGAGATGGTCTGTGATCTTGTACACGATGTTGCGGCTGAAGTGGGCTCTCGGTAAGTTATGGGAGCGGAGTACGATTGATAGCATTGACTGACCGTCTCTTACAGTTTCACTTTACGAGAGGGTGGCAAAACTAGTAAGTACCTCGTATTTTGCTGAAGTTGACAAAGCTCATTCGACCGTTCAGTCGGAACTGGTATTGTGACCAAGATCATCGACTACGCATAGTTGATTTTTGCCGTCGCCCTCTCTTTACTTACATTTCACCCCCCACTCAAAATGAAAGTAGGGAAAAATACTTTGGCCGCTTGCATAGCAACTTGGCCATCGTATATAGGCACTATTTATACATAGATAATTATAATACATCTACATGCAATACCACTGCATATCTACGAATGCTCGAATTTTTCGGGATCCCGCCTCGGGAACAACCGTAATCTCCTCAGTTACTCTGGCCTGGGATATTTTGCGTGAAGTCCGCCGTACGTAAATCCAAGCCCCTAGCAATATTTTCGTCTCGGCGTGTGGTGTTTGTTAGAGCTCCTCATCTTCTCCAACCGTCAACCTCTTCCCAAGGCGTCATGCAATCTATCGCACGTCAGTTAACGCGCTCACGCTTGTCGGCGCTACGAGTTCAACAACCTGGCAGTCTTGTCTCACGACCTTGGCAAGCCCCGGCTCTTACGCGGTCGCTCGTCAGTACGTGTTTTGAGGTCGTCTCATGCTTGCCATGTTCATACATCTACCACGTAGCGAAACGATATACTGTCGAACACGAGAGCGTCTCGTTCGATGACACTACGGGAATGGGTGTGGTGACTATTACGGACCATGCCCAATCTGCACTCGGCGATGTTGTTTTCGTCGAACTTCCTACCGTTGGAACCGAAGTCAAGCAAGGAGGTGAGTATTGTCTGGTATTTGATGGTCTAATCACAACGTTTTCTGGGTACAGACCAAATTGGGGCAGTGGAAAGCGTAAAGGCCGCATCCGATATTGTGAGTCGACACCCTATACATTTCAAGGTACAACACTTATGATGTGACCAGTATGCTCCCGTTTCGGGTACTATTGAGGAGATTAACGAAACCCTCTCCTCGGAGCCGGGACTATTGAATAAGTCGCCTGAAGACAAGGGTAAGCCAGTCCACTGGGGTTTGCGAACACCCTGTATTAAGCATGATAATTCAGGTTGGTTGTGTAAGATAAAACTCTCCGACCCCTCTGAGGTAATTTCTGATCTTCATAGAGTGTGGGTGCTAGAGCTGATCGTCTATCCAACAGGTCGAGAAACTCCTCACCGCTGAGGCCTATCACGCTAGTTACGAATCTTAATGGTAGTTGGCACAGGTATGAGGAACAGGTAACATGTTCGTGGGACCGAGGGAAGGCATGATTGTTATAGACTAGCGGTCTACTAAAGAATTTCTATGAGGACGTCGACGAAGATGGCTCATATTGATACTTTTCTCCTCGAGCTTCCATCCTGGCTTTGGCTTCCTGAAGAGCCCATGTTTGTATACTAAATTATCCATTAGAACCCAATTAGAGATGACATTAGAAATATGATTGATGAAGTCTCGTAGCGAAGGCGCACCTAGTGTCTGGTTTGTAGTATAACATAACTGCGGCGAAAGCCATAGAGCCGAACATCCCAATCACCCAAATATTCTCCCATTCTTCTTTGACACGCTTCTGGCCGGGTGGAGGTGGCTACACAGGGTATACGAAGGTCAGTGCCATGTTCAAAGGTATTGAAACTAAGCCCGCACCTTTTCGCCAAATAGCCAACCAGACGGCTCGTTATACTGAGGCGCCCCATGGGAACCGTGGCGCCTGCCAACTGTGCGTAAATTCGGATATTGTTGGGCAAATGCCTTTCTACACGGTCCACGCAGCGAGGATAGTAGCGACATGAAAGTAAATGAGAGGGTCAGTAAATCGTCGGCACGTTATGGAGGTTATTGACACAAGTTATGACTGGGAGATAAACAGCATCATTGGCAAATAAGTTCACCCACCCCTATTCGCTACTGTCAGCTCATTCAATCAACATTTTTTGCACAAAGATAGCGATTGTACATGTGGTAATCCACCAAAATGACCAAGAGTTCGACCCTAAATTTCGAGGGATAGAATACGGTAATCTACCGAAGGGTCTTCCTCCACATACCCAGGGCAGCTGGGGTCGCTCGCAAAGCTACACAAGGTAGTGAATATTCTCCGACACTGTAGTACCAGTTGTGGGACATACCCATAATGCGTGTAAAATTCTACAGCTTGCGAATTCCCTGCGATTTGTTGCTTCGTTATGGAGAGTATGTCAGGCGGCATTTCACTGACCTTTGAACACCGTAAGCATGGCTTTGTCCATAGCGTATTTCTTCCCAAGAGATTTCAGTTGGTCCATTAGAGCCTTGCCAAGACCCCGTCGCTTTGCTGTGGGCGAGACTTGTAGTTCGTAACTGATGAATACATGAGCCAATACAGACATAGAAATCCGCAAAGAATGGCATACCAGTATATAAGATTGTATCCGTTTTCATATTCAAAGCGAAACATCGTAAACGCGACAAATGCTGGCAGATCCCCTGCGCTATAAACCAGGACGAATCGAGACAGCCGATGAAAGAGCTCTTTTTGCTTTTTCTCTGGGTCCCATCCCATGTCAGCGGATCTATAGCTAGCTGAGTTGGTAAAGTGAATGATTGGATCGACCGATGAAATAAACGACAGAGGAAACTCGCAAGTCTTGCATATTTAGAGCGAAGAGATCCCAGCATTGATCTCTTTCCTGCTTGGACAATTCTGAAGCTGACTTCACAACAGGAACATAGCTATAATATATTTCGCTATGTGTTAACAGCCTTCTCGGATGTACCAGGGCAGTCCTGTGACATACCGGTTATTTTTGCAGGTGAGTTCAGTAGGAATACATTTTGCCAACGAAGTCGCATTAGCCTGCAAGCCATGATTTGATATATAATCCTACAGTGTAACGGAAACCCTCACCTTGTTAGCCGTCTTTACAAGGAACGATCCCGTTGCTGACATGGTGAAAGACAACTTAGGAGTTACCTTCGAGTTGATTGTAAATCTTCGTCGGAGTTAGGGGTCTATTAGAGATAGTGACATACTGTCAGGCTATCACCCTTACCATTTCACTCTTCACCATTCCTTATCACTATGAAGCTCGATGCGACAGATCTGCGATACATAACATCAGAAGAGTTTAGAGTCCTCACGGCGGTACGCACTCAGTAGTACGGCATGTGCGACGACTCGCATCGCTGATAAAAAAAACCACTGGTATGTTGTGTAGGTAGAAATGGGCTCTAAAAACCATGAAGTCGTTCCGACCGCGCTCATCGCTCAGATATCAGGCCTGCGGAATGGTGGTGTGAATAAACTCGTCGGCTCATTAGCCAAACGTAACCTTGTATCGAAAGTTCAAAACGCAAAATGTGAGCTCATCCGGCATTCGTTTCATCGGATGGAATTTTTACAACCAAAAGATGATGGATATAGACTGACATATGGTGGATATGACTACCTTGCTATGCGCGCCATGTCGAAGAGAGATACGCTGGCCTCAGTTGGAAATCAGATTGGAGTGGGCAAAGAGTCTGGTGAGTACACATCGTCAAATTTTTATTATTGTAATGTTAACAGGCAGCTAGATATCTACGTCGTAGCTGATGGAGAGGGTAACGAGATGGTCCTCAAGCTACATCGGTTAATCATATCTTCTATCTGACCTTGGAGTGGTCTCATGTCCTTAATTTAGGCTAGGTCGTATATCCTTTAGGACCATAAAACAGAATCGGGATTACCTGGGCAAGCGAAAATCTGCTTCCTGGATGTACATGTCACGTTTAGCAGCTCAAAAAGAATGGGCCTTTATGAAGGTCCTTCACGAGCATGGCTTCCCAGTCCCGAGACCAATCGACCAAGCCCGGCACTGTATATTAATGGAATTGATAGATGCGTATCCTCTGTAAGCCTCTCCACCTCGACTCGCTCATATTCGTCTCATTCGTTGAAGGCGACAGATTTCAGAAGTTCCTTCCCCTGGAAAACTGTACTCGCAGCTCATGGATCTCATTGTTCGTTTTGCTCGTTCCGGGCTGATACATGGTGATTTCAACGAGTTCAACATCCTCATCCGACGTGATTCGGGAGAGCCAGTTGTCATCGATTTTCCGCAAATGGTCAGCACATCGCACGAAAATGCTGAATGGTACACCGCCTTCTGCTTAAGATCCGTCGACTTGAATACTGATTGTGCCTTGAAGGTATTTCAACCGTGATGTCGATTGCATAAGGACATTCTTCAAAAGACGGTTTGGTTATGAGAGCTCTCTATATCCACGATTTAGGGCAATAAATAATTCGGATGAATCGGAGGAGCACTTTAGATTGGACGTGGTAGTTGCTGCGAGTGGATTTGGACGAAAAGATATGCAAGTATTGGAAGAGGTAATATACCAGCATGCTTTCTTTGATCAGCATTCCACTGACTCAGTTTTAGTACATGGACGCTGTAAATGAAGCAGAAGGGGATAACGACGATGAAGAGGAGGAGGAGGAGGAGGAGGAGGAGGAAGAGGAAGACAGTGAAGGACAGGCTGAAAGAGATCACGCCGATAATAAAAGGGAGGAAGTGTTGGCCCCATCTACGCCTCCAAATCAAGCCGTGAAGATAGATGGAGAAAACCCGCCGCCCGAACCCTTCTCACCACCCCGAGAACTCTCTCGATCTCCTCCTCGATCGAGATCACTATCGCCTGCGTCTATAGACAAGCTAGCAGATGCCGCAGCTGCTCTGGACATTAACGGTGTCAAGGATATCGTCTCGTCTGATTTAGCAAAGAATCGAGCTCGGCAGCAACGTAAATTCCACTCTAAGCGGTCTGTCAGGCAAGCAGGGCGGCCTCAGGGGAGTAAGGCGAAGCAGGATACTCGCGTCAAGCTCGATCGTAGAGGTGGTTGGGATTACTAGTATCTCGTACATTGTTTGTCTACTCAGTGGCTGTATATGAATGTGGCTATAATTGTTTTCTCACGGTCTATCGTTCATACTTTACCAGCACCTTCAGCATTGTCCTCCATCTCTCGACCATGTCATTGGACAAAACTGATCTCGAAACCTATCAAGTGCAACTCTCCCAGGTTGAACTAGCTCTTGCGGCCGATCCAGGCAATGCCGAGCTGTCTTCCCTGCGCTCTGAACTCAAGGAGCTGATCGAGCTCACCCAAGCGGCCATCGCTCAAGCAACAGCGTCTTCCTCGCGAAATGAATCCTCCCGCAAGACAAATGCATCTGTTGCAATGGCGCAGAGGTGGGAAGCAGGGAACGAGTGCTTGGCAAAATACTCGGCTGATGGGCAGTGGTATCCTGCACGAATCACTTCGGTTGGTGGGTCGCCAGAGAATCGGGTGTACAGTATTGTGTTCAAAGGATACAACACGACGGAACTTGTCAACGGCTCTGAGATTAAGCATCTTCCGCCCAATTACGCTGCTATGGCCCCGTCCATGTCGAACAAGCGCAAGTTGAGCAAGGTAGAGGAGGAAGAGAGGGACCGAAAGAAGAAAAAGAACGAGAAAAAGTTGGAGGTTCGGGCAGCGAAAGCCAAAGAACAGCTGCAGAAACAGGCGTCATGGCAGAAATTCACCAAAAAGTCGGAGAAGAAAGGTGTCCATATTGCTGGGGTTTCGGGGACGAGTATTTTCAAGACGCCAGACAACCCACTTGGCAAAGGTGAGAGAGAGAGACGTGTTGGATTTCGGGTGCTGTTACTGATAGTTTGGTCAACAGTGGGCGTGACGGGGAGTGGCAAGGGTATGACAGAGATAGTGCAAAGAGGAAAGCACAAGTTTGCAGCGACGGCTGACGATAACTCGTGATAGTATGGGCTGGCTAGTTTGTGTTGTGTAAACTAACGTATTATCCGAACAGAGAGTATACGCATTCTCAGACGGTATGAAACGCCGTGATTGTGGCGAGTACAAAGCATACGTGATTTTCTTGCTTTAACTTGGTAGAGCCTCATTATGTGTTTTCGTTGGGTATGACATTGCCAGTGGCGGCGGGGACCCCTTTCTAAACTGAATAGGGATTGACATTAGCCGCGCGCTTGGTGACTGCACGAGTGAATCCCAGGTGATCGATCCATATACCGATATGCGTTGTGCTGATTACCAATCACTGTTGTGCTGGATCGAATCGGTTGGTTCTGATGGTCAATGCGTCATCTTGTACGGTGCCGCCCCATGATCATGTGGACCCGCGTAAGCATATTAGGCAGCATCCTGTCTCTACTCTCACTTTTTTTTTTTACTGCTTGACGTACAACGCCTTTTTAGTCAAACTTCTTGCTTTGATTCTCCATTAACAACGTCCATCGTCAAGGTTTTAAGCACATGATACATTCAATGCCGACCACTATTCAAAGAAAAGGACGGTATATCCAACCCAAGCAAACGCGGTTGGTCCTCGCCGTGTGCAGACGATCCCGAACCCGTGAGCGTTTCGCGAAGCGCTTTGTTCTGTTCATGGGAGATCCATTAAAATTTACCGCGTTGATAACCGGTGAAACGGACTCAAACGTACCGCGCGTTCGAGCTCGAGGAGTTTGAGCTTTGCGTGGGATACGTCGTGTTGGAGACCAGAGACCATGCTCTGTGCGATAGAAGCGGGTGAATAATTTTTTTCTTTATGCGAGACGGACGAATGCTTACTTTGGCTGTTTTAGAGTTGAGCCCTCTGTAAGGCTCTAGTTCGTCAAAAGGTATCGGCCAGTAGCCGAGGCTATTCACGGTTGAGTTAGGTACGGATTAGTGCGCACAACGGACGAACCTCAGTAGCTGAGCGTGTAAACGGTCAATGTGGGCCTCAAGACTGGCCATGTATATAGTGCGCCTGTGCGGGGCACCCAACGTTGATCTATTACGCGCATTAGCCGAGCTCGTATCGCCAAAGACACAACCGCTTACAGCTCGTATGCATTAAAGAGAGATTTCTCGAGGGCGTGATTCCAAATTCTCCGTCGCTTTCCCTCTTTTTTGGCGTATATACGAGCATATGGGTGAGCGATGTGCATGTTGTTTCTGCCAGTTGGAGATTGATCGCATTTCGAGTGTTGCTGGGACTCTACAGGAGATTCGCAAGATGGAGTAGAAGCAAAGCCGTCGCTACTTGTGCTGGTGTGGGAGTATGAAGACTCTGAAGGCGACGGTGGAAATTGGGAGGGATAATAATCTGAAGACGACAGCATGGTTGGGAGTGAACGTAGAAGGACATGGGGACTTTGTATAAATACCGGAATTGGATTGAACGAATTAGGATAATGTAGTTGAGATTGGGATCTTCCCTCAGATCCAGTTTGAATCTCACAAAAAAAAAAGGTTTAACCCGAGATGTGATACTGAGCGAGGGAGTATGTGGTAGACAATTCAATCCCAGCGGCTGATCATGCAGGAGTGGCTTCTCCTGAAAGTCGCACGATAGAATCGCTAGTGGCGATCTTACAGTTTTAGACTTGCACACGCATCCGCCGACCAGATCCCCACCCGAATCTGGTCGGCGATTCCAATTCAGTTCCATCCTGAATCAGAACCCGTTTTACGAATATCCTTCAATCCCCCTTCTTATATATATATACTTCCTCCTCCTCTGCTCATTCACCCCACTCTCATAATGCCTGATCATCCACAAGACGTCCCTACGGTATCTTTACCTTGCCACTCGCTACCATTCCTTACTGACGCTCTATATATCCAGTACTACTCGTATTCAGAGGTCCATTCTCAATATCCGAACTACGAGGATGCCAACATCAACTGTCACGCCAACTACGCTCCACAGAATCCCGTATGGATCAACTCGGATGGCTTCCATGACATACACGCCATGGCTGTAGCTTCTATGCCTACATTCACACCCAACCTCCCACTTTACGCACCCGTCCCTCTTCCAGGCTATCCCTCCGTCCTCTCCTCTTGTCCCTCGCATCAGCCCTACGTCTATGATCACTACGATCATCTTCTTCCACCCACTATCAGTGCATCTCCGTATGTCGATAGTCCCACAGCTATCGACGTGTCTGCCGCCATAGAAGAGTTTTCCAACTCTTCAGCAGCTCAAATCATGCCAGTAGAGACTTTTCCGACTCCGAGTGAGCTCCTCAAGGAAATCAGTGTCAACGACCCATCAGCGCCGGTCTCTCCATGTGAAGCTCTGGTGCCCACCCCTGCCAGCATCGGGAATCCATCGACCCTACAACGTCCAAAGTCAGCCAAAATACAGCCAGAAAACTCTCGCAAAGCTCGTCAACGCGCCGTCGCAAAGGCCGTAGGATTTGAACCGACTGATCCGTATGTGCTCTCTCTTCTTTTTTTTGTCTCCTAACCAACTAAAAACAAATGATCTAGGGATAGCATCTCGTCACACGAGAAAAAGAGACACTATCTAGAGTGCCTCGAATACTACGTGACATACCTCCATGAGCAAATCCGACTGGTCAATTCTGAACCCGTACCACTGGAACGTGTTTCAAACCACCGTGGACTTTCCAGTCGGTCTATCAGGGTGAGTGTGCAAAGCCCGTCATACATTTTTCCGCGGGCTAAAAACATGGAAAAGACGCTGCTTGTCCATATGGAGACGACCGCACGGGCATTGAATCTCAAGACTCTCGCTGCAGAGCAAGAGGTAAGCCGTATTTGTTCAGGATCTTTGTAACATACTCAGGATTGTAGTTTCTTAGACTCCGTGAACATGTTCTTGAACAGACTTGTGAGAATGAAGGTTCGGCTTGATTTGGTTAAATCAATGCCAAAAATGGTAGTACAGATTACATAAGCTCTTGTATTCAATACACAATTCCAACGTCCAGTTCTTTAGTAGTCCTGATAAGGTGGCAATTCGTCGTCTCCTGGCTTGCCTTGCTCACCACCTCGAAGTAACCGCTCCCTTTCTTCGCGTTCCAGCCGTTTCTTCTCTTCTTCAGCCGTTTCGTACTTTGCAGGTGCATCAGCTCCTTCAGCCGGAGGAGGAGCACCGGTTTGAGCGGGGCCCGCGCTACCTCCTGCCGCAAGTAATCTATCCCTGTCCTCGCGTTGCAGGCGTCTCTTCTCTTCCTCTGCACTCTCAAACTTGGCCGCTCCCATAGGCGCTCCACTAAGAGGGCTGGCCGCAGGTTTGAGGTCATGTAGTGACCCGCTTGCCGGGCCAGGTCCCTCTGCGCCTGCAGAAACGGGGACCCCCGTCTCAGCTACCGTAGGCAAGGCGCCTGGAAGTTGGGGGTTCGGATTCAGGGGATTGGGTGCGACAATGGGGATTGGAGCGGTTGCTGAAGCTGGGGGGCTGGTGGAAGGTGGAGGAATCAGTGCAGGTGCCTGGTTAAGTGTCATGGGGTTGATCGGAGGGGACACGGAATGTACATCTGCTGGCCTTGTAGCCGGGGAGGCATGTTGCTGTTGCTGCTGGGCGAAAGGTTTATTTCCTACGGGTGGCGGTGTAACAGATAATCCAGGATGTGTGTTGATCGAGGAGCTCTCAGAGCCCAAGGTAGAGAGTTCATGAGCATGTGTCTCGCCGAAGCTACGAGTGTCTGAGCGACCGAGATCAGCACCAGATTGAGGAAGGAGGTTAATATGACCGGGTCGCCAGTTATCCAGCGCACGTTGGAGGGAAGCACGAGCGGCGCCTGTAGCTTGAGCACCTGTATACGGATGCGATGGTGTGGGCGGGACCGAAGGCAACGCCGAGATAATGGGATTTGCAGCCTGTGAGAGAAGCACTAGTTTCTCTCCGTACTAGGCGGTAAAAGATACGTAAGGACGTTGGCGATTCTAACGAGATCAACAGGGACGGACATACCTCACGTATGGCTTCCCACTTCAACGTCTCACTCTCACGTAAAGCCTTGCGCTTTAAGAGTTCCACTTCTTTTTCCTGGGCCGCATCGTCCATCTCCGCCTTGTGAATCTGATCCTTAAGCTCCGCAATCTTCTTTTCCATTCCCTTTTGCTGATCATGCTCGAGACGAGCGAGCTGGTTACTAAGACCTGCACGGATGTTTCGGCGGGGGGCGAGACTGGTCTCTGCGTCTCGCAGAGCCTTGAACGGGGCTCGAGCAGAATCAAGCTTGAACGCAAGGGATGCCGCTAATGAGCCTTGGACAAAGTTTAGATACGCAAGCCGATCGCTAACTGCGATACGTAAAGTCAGGCAAAAACGAGGATTATTTAGCGAGTAACGACTTGCCATCTCTGATATCGTCGTTCTCCGTTTGTCCCCAAGTATACAGCTCCTTGCTTTGATTCTTTGCGTCTCTGGATACGCTATCGAAATCGAGAGCGACTCCCTTCTCACTGGTGATGATCTTCTGGACGGGAGTGGTGCTCGAGCTTTCAAGTCAATCAAGATAAGATGTCGTATACGAGCACGAGCGGTAAAAGCACCTACGAGTATTGCTGCTGGAAGGCCCTCAGTTGATACTGGATCGCCTCGAGGGCGTGCGATTTCTGACCACCTTGAGAGGCTGCCTGATTGGCTGGGGGTTGACCAGATGCGTCGGGGCTGCTTGGACGACCATGGCCGCCAACATTAGGAAGGTGGCCAGCAAGCGGTGAAGCGTTGATGGCGCTCTGAGCTTTGTCTGCAATGGATGCGAGAAAGCCTGGGACTGGCATGGTTGAAGTATGGAAAGGTGTTGAGGTGCAAGTGATTCTGTGGGTTATATACTAGGAAAGGCGCAGTCAAGCCAAGCGTGACGCATAGGGCATCCATGTCGTCATCATATAAACGCATGTATATCATTATTCATCTCTTTGCGAATATAACATATCGAGAAACAGATCCAAGTAAAAAATTATAAGTAACAACAAATCTCGAGTCTCGACACGGAAAGCCTTCCTTCTTACACAATAATCTTCTTCGCAGCCTTGCCCTTCTTCTCAGAGTCCTTGTGCGACAAGAATTCAACTTCCGTAGCTAAAGGCCCAGCCAGCTTTTGGCCTTCAGCATATCCCAATACCTGTGTTTTGAAATGTCGGCCAATCTGCTCAATGCGCTTCCGCAGGCTGTCTTCTTCTGAAAGGGACGGAGCGAGTCGCGTCCAGATAGATAGACGATAAAACTGCGGTCGAGTAGACACGATGACTCCTGTTATCAGCGGTTCGACAGGCGGCCCAGACGGATCAGCTTTGGTTAACTCGGGGTCAAATGTCTCTCCGATAGCTGCTAGCATCTGACAACGATATCAGTCAACGAGTCGAAAATGACTGAGATGGAAACATATACCGTATAAAGCCACATTTTGTCCACGTTTCCGCGATTTTTATCTTTGGGAAGCTGGATACTCCATTTCCCGCCATTTTTGTTCGCTTCATCTTCCCAAGCTGGAATGATTCCTTCCTAAATTGCAAGTTAGCGCAATCCTTTTCGTCCGCCGCGAAACCCCTTACTTTGAATAAATAATAATTAGCCTTCTGTGGTAGTTGGGACGGTGGGACGATATTATTATATAGCCTAGTGACGTATGATGTAAAACAGCATCAGCATCGGTTTAACGGATGATCAAGAAAGCCGGAATAATCACCCCCAGAACTCTTCAACGCTATCAAAGGTGATAACGCGTTTGATATCCTCCATCCACCCTTGAGCCGCAGCAGTACCAGGTGTCTGGGGAATGGGGGTTTGGGGGAAGGCGGAAATGGGGGTCTGAGGTAAGTTACGGCCTTTCGTTGCAGGTGAATCGAACCACAACGTCCAAGGTGAATACAATGGGTGCTGTCAAAACGAGAATGTAGGACGGGTTGATTAGTTCATATCTCAGCCCCTATAAAACAGCGTGTCTCACCTTGACGTTGAAATTGGTAGGATCACTGAACACAGTGCGGATACCATCCGCCTGAGCTTGCATATCGACCTCCTGGATTTCCCCGTCTTCATCCTCAGTGTGGCTAGCACTAGGATGATCAGAAAGTGCAGCGGAGAGCGCGGCTCTCGAGGCCTGCAACGCTGGACCGGTCAGCTGAGAAGCAACGGAAGTCATTACGAATGAAGGGGTAGTAATGTGATGATGATGGCTCGATGATAGTACGAGCTAAGCTGGGTCAGGAGGTACGGATTATTGATGAGGGTAAATCAGTTGAAGCCGGATAACAATCAAGGAGACAGGTGTGTTGGTGAGTGAGTGAGCTGTGAGTGAAGTGAAGGTGATGTATGATTTGCTATTGACTCTGCTGACGCTGAGAAAATCCCCTACAAAATCTTGCCATGTGGCTGTGCTCGGCATTATCCGGGTTGGCCGAAAATTATCAGATAAGATTCATAACACTCCGCCTCCATCCACACTTCCGACTCTCATACCCACAGCTCCTTCTCGCCGTGAGGTGCACTCACGAGAGATAAATCCATGGACCCCTTCCATGCAAAAATCGTCGCAGCGGCGACGGGGTCCACATTGACGGCCCTAACCAGTGAGCATACCTATGGATCACTTTCAAAATTCTTTACTAAGTGGTTCCTCCAGTGACTCCTTTCGACGTCGTGAAAACGCGTTTGCAGACGCAACCTGTCCGTCCACCGCCGCTTTTCCCTCAACCACCTCCAAATACCTGTTGTCAGCCAGGGAATATACCATGTGTACGAAATATGTCCTCACTAGCCAGACCTCTCACTAGCACAGGAGAGGAGCTTGTGTGCATATGGGATCACGGTGTTTTCAAAACTGAGCGTGTAAACGGCTTCTTTGATGCTGTACGGCATGTCTTCCGAGCAGAAGGTATAAGAGGGTTGTGGAAAGGTGCAGGTACAACTCTGTGAGTTCGCCGTACCGTATACTTCTTAAAGTATTTGTTAACGCTAGTCATAGAGTAATAGGTGTACCATCCTCAACGTTTTATATGCTTACTTATGACCACCTTTTGAAAAACGTTCTCCCTCCAATAATACCATCGCCTGCACTCGTCCCGTTGACTGCCGGTATCGTCGCTCGCTCCACCATAACTTCCATAGCATCCCCATTAGAGCTCATTCGTACAAATCTCCAATCAACACCAATATCACCTGGAACACCTCACACACTTCGATCCGTCTTAACATCTACTCGTGCCCTCGTTCAAAGTCAAGGTGTCCTCTCACTATGGAGAGGACTTGGCCCAACTCTATGGCGGGATGTTCCTTTCTCGGGGATATATTGGGCAAGCTACGAGTCATGGAAAGAACTCCTCGCTCGTCGGCACATGCAAGGCGCTTCCGTAGCATTTATATGCGGCGCAGTTAGCGGCACTACGGCTGCCTTGCTTACGTCTCCATTCGATGTACTGAAGACTCGGCGACAAGCTTTTGTCATGTCTGGGATGTCATCATCTCTGACTCGGACAGTTCCATTGTTAGCTGAAATTCTTCGCACGGAAGGGGCATCTGCACTCTTTGCTGGTTTACTTCCCCGTATAGCGAAAATCGCACCTGCTTGCGGGATCATGATTGCATGTTTTGAGGTACAGTCTTCAACTCATCAAAGTCTATATATCGTATTAACCATCGTTTGTGTCCAGGGCGTTGGTGGATTCTTGGCTAAAAAAGATTAACTCATTATATATAGATATAGCATTACGATTCATATCCATATCCATATCCTGGAATAGTACTAGTAGCGTTGATATAATGATATATACATGGCATGTCTATGAATGGTTGCATCCAAAGTCCCGAATGAAGTCCCCTGCAGGAAAGTCTCAGTCGAGTAATCACATCAGCCTATTCATCTGTTTATTGGCAGCAGACAACTTCCCTCCTACACGGTCGACTTCGTTGTTGAGATCATCAAGCATCTCTATTTGCAGCGCAATCTCACTACCGATAGCCTCGCCCAGATGTCTTTGACGCTGGAGTATCGTCGTGAGCTGCGCGAGCTGTTGGTCCTGCTCACTAATCTGCGTTTGCTGGAGCTGGAGCAAGCCATGGTCATCCAGAGGTCGCGTTTGGTCCGTTTCCTGATGTGGCTGTTTGGCCGCAGCACCAAATACCCTGCTGAACGGGCGCGAGACGGTGTTGGAGCCAAGTAGAGCCTCCCGCTCTGATTCTGGTGCAGGATTCAGAGCTGAGGATCCACCGGTGCCAGCGGCTCCTGCACGGGAGCTCATCTTTGCTATGCTAACCATCTTTGCCAACTTCTCGCAATCATCCTGCAGCCTCGCAATCATATCCGTCCGTCTCTGCAATTCCCCTTCGCTCATACCTGCCTTCGCTAGCTCCTGAAGTCCGGAAGCGAGGGTTCCTATCCGAGTGAGCACACCAGCAAGCTTTTGCTTGGCGCTGACGTTCGATTTATGTGCCGCAGCGACGTCGCCGCGATCAGAGAGCGCATCTCGTTTATTGATGTCGGCACGGATATCCCGGATAAGGCTTTGTAGCTCAATGTGCTCGTCGAGCCAAGACGAAGAAGAAAACTGCGTTGGGGGTCCTCCACGCACGCCTCCTTGTCTGCCGATAGGTACACCTAGAAATTCTTTGAATGCATAGGTTTCGCGCCATTTGTCATCCTTTGCACTGATGATCGCACGAAGGTATGCTTCAAGACCTAACCTTCGTTCTTCAATAATTTTCGCGTCGTTGTGGGATCGAAAAACGGAGAACTTATGTTTCGGGGGTAAAGGACATGGAGGTGGCGAGCCAGTAGACTTTGTAAGCTCCGTGTTGAGGTCATCGAACTCGGAGTACCTCCTCCACATTTGCCATGATCGTACATGGGCTTGTATTTCTATTCTGTAAACAGTATGAGGTTTGGGTTCACTACGCTCTTCATGGCCCCTGATGTAGATGGCTTGAATGGCAGACATGCGGGAAGGAAGAAAAGAGTCAAAGTAATAGTCAAAGCGACATCTAATCTAATCTCCGCGCTCCCCTGACTACCACAAATCTAGCGCCAAGTCTGGCATACAAACTGATCACACAGGTAAATATCGACCACATAACTCCTCTTGGCCTAAGGAACTTGGTGAAACCAGGAAATACGTCCTCTGATATATCTTCTAGCCGAACATCGACGAACCCTATTCTCTCCATGAGATGAATGTAATCTGTGGTAGAAATCACATTGTTCTTGGGCATAAGCCTCATAGCGGTTATCAGAAACCGATTCCGAGTATTCGCAAGGGCCTCAGGGGAGAAGCATATATCAGCGAGCGCTATGCGCCCCCCTCTAGCTAGCTTGTGAAAGCTTTGCAAAAGGAAGCTTTCTCTTGTTTGAAAATGGTATGCACAGTCCAGTGCAAGTATGATGTCAAAGCTTGCCGGCACAGATGGATCGAGGGGATGCTTGCTTGTGGATGGTCTGTATACTGCGTCTCCATGGTATAGAATAACGATGCAGTTGTTGGCGGATGGCTGGGAGGTTTGAACGCGACGTACACGCTCTCTTGCACGTTGATAATGGCCTGAAAGGCTGGTAATGCCAGTTAGAGTAGTTGGACGAGGTATGCGCGGGCTTGAAAGCAATAAAATAAGTGATTCACCACTACCGTGGCCGACATCTATATGCAATTGAGTACCTTCGTCATAGTGAAGATTATTGGATAGCGGTAGTCATACCTAGAACTCGCTCGCCCGCTCGGTAGCCTGAGGCTTGAATCAGCTTCAATGCCAACGCTAAAGAACTGAATATCAAAATAATATGGATAGTATTTGAATGCTTAATCACCTTCGCAGGCAGTAGGAAAGTCATTAGTGTCCTATGTAGATAGCAGGGTAAATACATAAACCAAGGACGACAGTACACATTACGAACTCTCCAAAAGCCCATATTCAGCCACTCTGTTTTTGGAGGGCTACCAGCAGAGATCTGGTTGAGGGAGAGATGAAAATCACCGTACGGGTCCTTTGATCGGTGAAATGTCCAATAGAGCAGAGAAAGGAATGCAAGGAGTAGGGAAACATGAACAACTGACAGCGACGAATACAGCAGACTAAAGAGCATAACGAGGCAACAAGATATCCACCAGAGGGAAGAGGTGGTTATTGTTCGGGAGGGGGTTCCGAGCTTGCCCCTTCTGTTGGTGGTATTAGTGGTTGACTCCTTTCTGGCGTAGGGACGGCATATACCTACTTGGTGTATCGCGGTTCTCCAGCTTCTTGACCAGGTTATCGAGGAGGGTCTGGTGCGAAGTTCTCAAGGTGCTCAGGACATAGGGCATCATGAAGAAAAGTGCCTATAAACAAGGTGAGGAATATGTATATCGGGAATAACAGTCCAACGCGTTCACCTCGACAGTAACGTGCTCCGTAATCTCAGATTTGCCTTCAGCGCCCTCCACCCCACGTACTCTCCACTGAGCTGACAAGTCTGTCCCCAACCCAGCATGTGTATCAGTATCTGCACCACCTTCGACCGTAGTGAACTTGCAAGTGTACGACATCTGTGTGTTCACGCATCCGAGGATAGTGAGACGGTCAGTTATCGTATAACGGGTGGGGTCATCGGGATCGGTGGTGTATCCAATGACGAGGGGATTGAGCTCTATCAAAAATACCGGGTCTTGAACTGCGCTAGTGACTTTATCACTGGGCACATCCAGTTGTCTGGATGATAAGACAGCGCGTCGGAGGTAAAACGGCCACATTCAAGTGTGATCAGAACGTTGACCCAGTCGACTGTCGACAAGATGAAAGCAAGGTTCACGTGCTGTTATGATTTCAACATCTGCACAACGAAGCATCAAGAAAGCACTCCTAACAAACTGGTATACGTATGGTCTGGTTACATCGTAACAAGCACAATAGATACAAGCTAGATCTAGGTATCCAAGGAATAGAGCTACAGATTGAATTTACATGGTAGGCACTTTAACTTCGATCAAGGTGCTGATGCAGATGTCTCGGGTTGTGTTGGTGGTTCTTCCTCTTGCTCGATAGCCTCTCCAATTGCGACAGCACCGATCACATATCGCAATACATCGCTCAATGTGATGATGCCTAGAAGTCTACCCTTTTTACCTCCTTTCTTTTCTTCCTCCTATGATAGACAGTCATTGAAATAGGTCAAAAATGATGAACGGACATATTACTCACATCTCCTTCTACGACAACTAGCCGATGCACTCGTCTTTTCTTTATGAGTTGTAAAAGGGTACCCAACGAATCAGACGCAGTGCAAACAATTACTCCGGGAAAATCTGGCGAACGCTTGCCAAGTGCTTCCGAGATTGTGAGATCCAGAGACTGGTACGCTCCTAGACGAACAAGGGTCTACCCAGCGAACATCGTTCATTAATCAAATATGGGTAGCAGGGCTGAATAGAACTCACAATAACGTCGACGGTCTCATACATGTTGAGGACGATCCCATCGTCATCAATTATCGGCACGGCCGAGATAGAACGTTCCGAGAACATATGTACAATATCAAATACGGGAGTAGTCAACTTAGCGGTAGCGATCGGGTAGTAAGGGTTCTCTAAGTCAGCTGGGTTTTCGTGTGGGGGACGAGAAACATAGGTTCCAATTTTCAGCTTGCGAAGGGATAGATGTAATTGCTGAATCTCTTTGTTACACTAGCTCAAGGGAGATTCAGCGAAGGGTACTGGGCACAAGCTAAATAGCCCACGTTTATGGAGATGAATTTGAGAAGGCGGTATTGTGTCAACACAGAGACAATAACCTCGTGTCCCGTATCGGTATCATTATCGAGAAGGGGTAGTCGCCGTGCATGGGTCTGTATCAACAGCTTGGCAGCATCGTAGAGAGAGCTGGAAGGATGTTCTCTCAGAAGCGGTGGAGTAGCAACACCGAGTTCCTTCTCGATATCTGTATGGCATGTATCGGGGATCTAGGAATCTCAGAAGTAAGGATGCTGCTAACCTCGCAATGATTCCAACCTGAAGGTCTCAACATCCGCGGCAGCAGAGTCCCAATTAGCCGTGCGGTAATAATACTGGATCAGGTGGATGATATCTAAGACGGTGAGCATTCCGGCAAATCTTGATGTTTCGCTATTCCATAACGGAGCGGAGACTACGCCTGGGAATATTGTGTGAATCCGAGCAACACAGGCATGTATGAAAGATGCTGACCATTTAGCAATAGACATTGAAGGGCCTTCTTGACGTTGAGCTTTGTATCGAGAACGATGAGCCTGAAGCTGACAGGGAAAGCATCGTAGTTTGTGCGACTTTTGAGAAAATTGCGGATTGCACTAAGGGCTTGATCATGGGACTCCTGAGACTGATAGGGTGGAAGATGTGATAAACCACGTCGACGGGTTGAAGGCTTTCGCTTGACTTTTGAAGTTGAGGTTGGTGAAAGAGTTGAACTCATCAGTGAAGCTATATGATACTGGTTTCCAGTAAGTGTAAGTATATTTATTGATCAATCAATATCCTTTCTCACGATCAATGATTCAGCTATTCGGCAATCTCCGTTCGGTGCCGGCCGAGCAAACCAGTGATGGTCAGCCATGGTTGCACACTGCCAGTTATTCGATCACACTTACCACCACCAACTCTTCCTCACCTCGACTCTCATACGGCCAAGGCCATGGTTGGCCAACGACTTGACGACTACCTCGATAATCTCAGACCAAATCCGCACGCAAGGAGAGGTACGCAGGTCCTTCTCTCTCCGGCTCCCACAACAACCTACATTCTCGAGCCACCACAACAACCACCGCAAGATGCCCTACTTGTGCTACTACCTCTGCTCATCGTCTTGTCGACATTTCTTTTCCTTCTGCTACTCTTTCTCATCTGTGTCTTGCTCATGCGTCGGCGGCGGGGCATCATATTACGTGAGCATGATGGTCCTGTTGATATGAGTCGGGAAGAGCTTGTAGAGGGAGAAGGTGGGTTTGAGGGCGTCGAATCCAGATGGCTGGAGAACGCCAGCGAAGCCGTTCGAAGAGAATACGTACGAGCCAAGGGTAGGTCAACTTCAAGCAGGATGCATGTTATCATGTAACCCTGATGGATGGATACCGCAGATCATCAACTACAGTATCCTCCCAACTCACTCCCGACGGACATCACACTTTCCCAATTTCTGTCGATTCAAGAGAAAGGTGTTTCCGCCTGGTGCTTCGAACCAGATTTCGAAACCGTCAACTCTCTTCTCGTCCACGCTCGCACCGAGATAACATTCCTTCCTGATCCCGCAAGTTCATCGTGTGTACAGTCCAATCTTCCCCTTCCGAAGCTGAATGAAGTCTATTATTGGGAGGTCAAGATGTTTGATCTTCCGGCAACCACCAATGTCGCTATAGGCCTTGCTACAAAGCCATATCCTACCTTTCGGCTTCCAGGTTGGAATCGCTATTCCGTCGCTTACCATTCCAATGGCGATAAATCCCATAATTACCCATTTACAGCAACTTCATTTGGTCCTTCTCTGAAAGAAGGCGATGTTCTTGGTGTTGGCTATCGCTCGAGGACTGGCACTGTCTTCTTTACCCGTAATGGACGGAAGATGGAGGATGCGTTTATTGGTCTAAGTAGATGGAACCTGTTCCCTACGATAGGTGCCGACGGTCCATGCAGTGTCCATGTGAACTTGGGCCAATCGGGTTTCGTCTTTATCGAGGCTAACGTCAAGAAATGGGGCCTTGCTCCCAGTGTGGGAACACTTGCCCCGCCCCCTGCATATGGTAGCGAGCGGGGTAGTATACTGTTAGATGTCGGTGGCGGCATCCGACCCACGGGTGAGCCAGTACACGGAAGCCCTGGAGTATCAACAACACCGCCTCCCCGTCGCTCACATCGGTCACGTCGCCCCAGGCATCAGAGTGCTGTTCCTACAGCCTCCTCCCCGCTTCGCACTTCCGATATGCCATCTACAATACCCCTTACGCCTCCTCCTCCTATTACTCCAATAGACGAACAGCCGGAAGAAGCTCACCAGGCGGGGCCATCTAGTACAAGATACATCTCGCCGACCGACCTTCCTTTCCATACCCCGCCTAATACTACTTTACCACCATCACCTGGTGGTGGAGGCAACCACGAGTTGGAGGAAACCGGTAGTGCACGTAGTTCTTCACCTTCACCTTCATCGAGGTCCATGTCCCCCGACGCAGCAGCAGGTGCGAGTCGTCCATCTTCATTTTCCACGCCTCGGCGTCACCTACACTCCTTTACTCACATGGTCGCCTCCTTGAATCCATCCTCAGACTCAGAACAAACCATTCAGGTACATCCACCCCCCGAGTCTCCCATGAGTCCAAATCCACCTACACCTAATCATCGTGATATCCATCTCCAGGCGCTCTCGCGGCCAAGCAGTGGCAACGAACGCAATGGTGATTTGATACCTCCGGATACGATGTCGAGGAGAGAACCCCCCGCGTATTCGCCATTGGATGCGTATGCTTACTCAGAGGGTGTTCATATAGATCTTCCTGCTGAGGTCATTGCCGCTGCTCTTGAAGGGAGTGCCTTACCCGAAAGTGTCATTGGCCAAGTGAACAATTCGCGTCCAGATCGTCGTAGTAGACGGCGATGATTAGTAGCACTAGGCTTGGATAAACTATCTATTGGTTTGTATACTGTGTACACTGAGCTGAAATTTCTCCTGTGGCTGTCACATCTAGTTTAGCATCCAGCAAGTATTCCATACTCCATTGTGTTTGTAGTGACTATTGCACCCCTCTCTGTAGACTTGCAGATCTCTTAATCTTTTCAAGGAATGTTTTAAAGCTGATTATGGACGATACTCCTCTTTTGCCTGTATATTTTTCCCGATTGGCAATGTCGGGCTTCCGTGGATCCTCATAAAAACCACTCTACTTCCACAACCACACGTTCGCATGTCAACGAAGAAACAACGATTCTATATTAAAACTGAACATAGTTCCCAGTAAGTAATTCACCTTTCTAGCCTTTGCGCTGGCAATGTGCCCGAGTCTGATCAGCAGGTAGCGGTGTTTGCAATAGATGAAATACCTTGGTATGGCCTTGACCATCGCATATGTCCAGTCTTCTTGTCACGTTATCCGTCTCCTTTGCTCGTTCTGAACTCGATTTCGTGGCCGATCTCTAACGGGGCTCATCACCGCTGTCAAATCACACGCCCTCGGACACTCTGAACACCTCTGCGAGTGAAATACAGCATTGTTAGTAACGTTATCTAACGAAGACGTTTACTGGCCTGTTTGAACGGGGATGAACCAGGCAGATGGTGTGGACGAGCATGAGATGCTGCTCAAGATGCAAAGACTTATTGATTGTGATACAGGTGGTGATCTACGGCAACCAGCATGTATTGCTCGCGTATATTATCTACCATGGCTTCAGGGCTCCAACCGCTTCGGGTCTCTAGGGAACATCGACGCTCGCCTTATATTATTCAACTTCAAGAACAACATGAGCACACGTTCGAGACCAATACCTCCTCCACCGTGAGGAGGACATCCCAGACGGAAGGCATCAATGTAGGATTTCATGGAGTCGGGGTCGACGCCTTTCTCTCGCATCTTTTCGCAAAGGAAAGCAGGGTCGTGGATACGCTGGGCGCCAGACAAGATTTCTTCCCCTCGCATAAAGAAGTCGTAGGAATTTGATAGGGTCTTGGTTGAATGATTAGAGCAACGATTATGGGGTCATTTGTGAATCACTTACCGGGTCTTCGGGATCGGGCATGGTGTAGAACGGACGGAGTGCCATGGGGAACTTATCGATAATGTAGTAATCTGTGTCATACTTAGCCTTGACAATACGGCCTAGACGTTTTTCATTTTCGGTACTGAATTTGTCATTAGTATCGAGCTAACGATAGGGAGGAAATGCCTACTCGATGTCGTCCAAGTTCTCCCGTGGCACGCCGTCTGCAACGAGGAGATCAACGGCGTCTTTGTAAGACAGCTTGAGCGTCCCTTCGGGGCCTTCCCGCCATTTAAACTCGTCTGCGGGGAACTGCTTCCGGACAATGTCGATCTCCTTCTTGTACTTCTCTCTGAGGCCTCGGAAGATCGCCAGAAATAGTCCATCCAACAACTCCATGACTTCATGGTAGTGTTCTTCAATCGTCATCTCCAGATCGAGCCCCATGAACTCCGTCATGTGACGATGAGTTCGTGAATTCTCTGCACGGAAGACGGGCCCAATCTCGTACACGCGCTCAAAGTCGGCTGCGATAGCCATTTGCTTGGCTAGCTGGGGAGACTGGGCGAGGTAGGCGTTGCCTTTGAAATAACTGACTTTGAAGACGGATGCACCAGACTCGGTAGCAGCACCCTGGAGCTTAGGGCTGTGGATTTCAATGAATCCATGAGAGTGGAGGTGCTGGCGGAAGAGTTCGCCTATAGCGGCTTGAAGCTTGAAAACAGCTTGGCTCGTTTGAGTCTAATGTTAATGAAGTGAGAATGTTATGTGTATATGTGAATGGCATTTTACATACGCGGAGATCGACAATACGATTATCCAAGCGGGTCTTGAGCAATACTCGGTTGAACTGAGGTTGTGCAGGATCCTGTCCAGCCTCTGCAACCTCTTGTTTTTCGTCGTCCTCATCTTCTGGCTCGTCCCCTGTTGTGATAGGACGTGTAGCGTCTTCGATGGTGAACGGAAGGCGAGCGTCCAACCCAGCGATCAAGTACAACTACAGACAAATACTTATCCGTATGATATACTGTGATAACTGAGATTGGCATTACCTTCGACACGTGTATTTCTACATCGCTAACGCTTGCGCTTTTGATAGGTTCAGGTGCCTTGCTTACTGTGCCTTCCACTAGGACTATGCTTTCATCAGCTAAACTTGCAGCCCATTTCACCATCTGCTTGGAAACTTTCTCTGGAGTAACTACCAGAAGTGCTTGCACGGAATCAGTGCGTTGGCGCAGGTTCAGGAAAACCATCTTGCTTCCTTGCGCACGAGACGTTTGGACTCGGGCACGGAGCAGGACTCGTTCTCCATCGCGATCAGCAGACAAGGTAGATACTTGGATGCGCGGTTTATTAGAACGTGATTGAGATTGGTTAAGTGGGAGTTTTCCATAAAACTCGGAGGCAAAATCCTATAATCATGAATTGACTGGTTAAGCCAATCAAGAAGTAAATAGCCGAAGAACATACCGTTTCAGCTGCATCCTTCTGTGCTGCGAGTTCAGCCTGTTTAGCAGCTCGTTCTGCGGCTTTCTTTTCCTTCTCTGCTTGCTTAGCTTTCTTCTTTAGCTCGCTTTTAGATGGAGCGGCTTGTCCCTCGACCGGCCTATGGCAAATCTTGAGATAGGAGTCATAGCAAATTGAGGAATCACTTACTGCTCAGGTTTGGGAGGATTCTCGATATCGGCCATTCTGATGGTTGAGCGACTCGATAAATCTATGTATATATACTGCGATGCAAGTTGTGGTGACTCAGAATGACAAGACTCTAGAGCTCTGTAGGCGATTTCAGTTGGATCGATGATCGCAACCCTAGTATAGGGTTAGGAGTAAATCGGTTTATGCAGTGTCTGTAAAAGGAACATCGGCATCCCGGCGCAAATACTTAAATCTTTCGCTCAGTAACCTCACCTCACCTCGCCCATCCCTCCCCTTCATTCTCTCAGTCATCTTTCCAGTATGCTCGCAACATCTTTGGCACGACGAACTATTTTCGAAACCTCAGGAAAAGCACTGCGGGCAGTGTCCACTTGGTCTGCTGTTCCTGCCGGTCCTCCCGATCCCATTCTTGGTGAGAACGTGTCTCTTGTGTTCTCTCGCGTTTACTGAGTTCTTCCGGGGCTGCTGCTCACACCGTTCTCGCCCTCAACAACCTAAAATTTGAATTCGCCTGATCCCTCACATGACCGGTTACATGCGACAGGTGTGACCGAGGCGTTCAAGGCAGACAAGGACCCCCGTAAAATCAACCTTGGTGTTGGTGCATACCGCGACGAGCAGGGCAAGCCATACGTTCTGAGCAGCGTCAAGAAGGCAAGTTGCATCGGGCTGATCCTTAGCGCTCCTCAACTCAATAACTCCACTAGGCTGAGCAAATCCTTACCGCCTCTAACCCCGACAAGGAGTACCTTCCCATCAACGGTCTCCCCGAGTTCACCAAGGCGGCAGCCAAACTTGCGTACGGCTCTGAGAGCGTCCCCCTTCAGGAAGGCTCTGTATGTTCGGCCACCCTCGTACTATCTATATGGGATTGCTGACTTTAGTTCATAGATTGCAGTCACTCAATCCATCTCGGGCACGGGTGCTCTCCGCATTGGTGGTGCTTTCCTCGGCCGTCATTATCCTCATGCAAAAATCATATACCTCCCCGTCCCATCTTGGGGCAACCATACACCCATTTTCCGAGATTCAGGACTCGAAGTTCGGGGATACCGGTACTTCGACAAGAAAACAGTCGGATTGGACTTTGAGGGGCTGAAAGCTGATTTGAAGGTTAGTATGCGATCTAAATCCGTTTTTCGTGTGCGTTGTATTGATCAATTTTACTTGGCCAGGCTGCCCCAGAGCAATCTATAGTGCTTCTTCACGCCTGCGCGCACAACCCTACTGGTGTCGACCCGACACCCGAACAATGGGCGGAAATTTCTGACATTGTCAAGGAGAAGAAGCTGTTCCCCTTCTTTGACATGGCGTACCAAGGGTTCGCTTCCGGGTCCACGACTCGTGATGCGTTTGCCGTCCGACACTTTGTCTCCCAAGGTCACCAAATTGCGTTGGCCCAATCGTTTGCTAAGAACATGGGTCTCTATGGTGAACGTGTTGGTGCCTTCTCGTTGACTACCAGCGACGCAGCCGAACGAGCTCGCGTTGACAGTCAGTTGAAGATTATTATCCGCCCAATGTACTCGAATCCCCCCTTGCACGGTGCCCGTATCGCCAGCACTATCTTAGGCAACCAAGAGCTCTATTCAGAGTGGGAGGGCGAGGTTAAGGTGATGGCTGATCGAATCATTGGCATGCGCGAGAAGCTCTACGACACACTCACCCACAACTTGAAGACTCCGGGAGAGTGGGGCCATATCAAGAGCCAGATTGGCATGTTCAGGTAAGTTTTCCTGTTTTTCTGATCTTTGCCACCTCCTAAAATGTTGTCTCAGCTTCACCGGCTTAACACCACCACAAACCAAGGCGTTGGCTGAGAAGGCGCACGTCTACATGACTGCTGATGGTCGTATCTCGATGGCGGGGTTGAACAGCGGTAACATCGAATACTTTGCACAAAGCGTAGATGCTGCTGTTAGGGGTAACTTGTGATGCACTCTTACAAAATCTGGATTGAATAGATGAGGTTTTGATATTTGCTTTGATAGAGTGTTCCTGTGGATAAGGGAGACACCAAAAGGGTAATGGACTGGCCAAAAATGGCAAGTGAATTGAAATTGAAATAGGCTAGCTGGTAGAGTGTTGTCTGTCGGCCAACCTTTCCTTCGCCCATCCATGTCCTCTCTTCATATCCCTCTCCCCGTCGAAATATCCCGCTCCCCTACTCCTGCTATCCCCGGCGCCTGGCCTGTAACTCCTCAGAGCAAGTCTCTCAGCCTACCTCTGGCTGAGATATCCAAGGAATCTGCTCTAGAGCCTGCAAATTATCACAATCTCGCCGAAGCTCAGTCGCCAGAGTCGGTAGACAGTGACCTGCGCTCCATTGGCAGTACTCTCATACCTGACGAGTCAGAGCCACCTCTTTGGCCCAAGGTGAACTCCTCTCACAGACTAATAGGTTATTCTCGTTATTAACTCTGCTCGCGCATTTCCAGCATGATACAAGCAGTCTCCTTACTTTCCCTGCCGTAAGATCCTAAGCTTCTTATTCTCTGACCCGAAATGCTGATTATTTATCAAAGGTAACATCCGTCGATGAAACGGATTACTCACACTGCAATTATAAGGTCAATGCCGCTCCTCCGTACACGCCAGCCAAATCTGAGCTAGGCGTTGCCATTATCGAGAATGACGTCTGTGATATAGTACACTTGGTGCGCATATATACACTTTCAACCCTTTTCTGCATTTTACTCATCTATAAAATAGGCTTCATCGTCTTCCTCAGGCTCTCAGTTAGTAAACAGCAACCATCAACCCCTTCATAATGCTTCGTCCGACTCCTCGCATTCTGCAATCGGTCTACCGACCATATCTATGCCTGAGGGTAGATTAGCATCTTTCGCGGAGTCTCTTACTCTACCCTCACCAGCGACATTACCCTGTCCTCGAACGCCTACTACGCCATTATCTTCGATCATGTTTTCTTCGCCTACATCATCGCAGCTCGCATATCCATTTTCTTCTCCCGACCGTGTTACGTCACATACACTAGGGCGAAAGTCATCCTCATCCTCTCTAGGGTTCGATGAGAGCTCACAATCGTGGGACGCATCGTACGGCAGTGAAGTCCTCGATGGATCGCTTGCGAGCCTGACTGGCCACGTACTATCATCTTCGCCGCGAGTTATCTCCGAAGAACGAGGTCCACTCATCGATATGAGATACAACACATCTCGAGAGACGCATCATGAGGACCTTTCCTCGAGCATGTCAATGGATCACGACCACGTCGCGCCTATGCTAACCGGCCTCTCCCTTTCGAGCGACACTGACATGACTGGAGCAAACACCCCTAGTGTAGAGCCAAGTCTGAGCCCTATGCCGAGTGCTCTCCCTATGGCTTTAGAATCCCAGGCGGAACCGTGGACTTTGTCACTGTCGCCAACGGTGTCCGACGATCACTTCGGCTCGGGACTTTTTTCTTCATCAAGGTCCCCAAACTCCCCTTCGATAACACTGTCCCCAGTATCTTCCTATGGTGTTGAGCTTGGAACCAGCGATCAAGAATCCGCTCCTGGTCATGCTATCATCTTTCCAAGAACCAATATTTCTTCCAACTCGTCTTCGCCTTCCTCACCGGCCATTCAAGGTGGCTTGGCTCTGACCGAGGCCAATATTCTTGGCTTGACAGATGCTGGTGAAGACGAATTGCGAGAGGCGGGTGCAGCAGAATATGCAACGGCGATCGTATCCTCTGCCTGGGGTTCGGACGGTCATGACGATCCAGTGCCTCCTTCCGCGTTGGCATTGCAGCTAGGTGCTCATATGAGCGATATATCACACGACGCAGGAATTCGGGATGCAGTCGAGACAGAGGAAAGCGGCATATCTTCTGTTCGGGTCGCTGATTTGAACCACGTCGAATTCCAGCCATCGAGAAAACGGGGAGTATTGAAGAGAGTCAAGGATTATGGTATCAGGATGAAGAATTTCCTGACAAGGAGGAATATAACCAAGTCGGCGAGACGCCGAGGTCATACATACACAGTAGGAAACTACAGAGACTCGGCATCTGGCCCGACGGCGGGACAACAAGACTTCCACGTCGTACACGATGTACAAACAGAGCCAGCAACAAGGCTGACTGACGGTTCAGCGAGGCTACCTAGCCTTGAGCTAGAAACTATCGGAGCCGATGGCTATACATTACGTCCACTTGCCTCTCCTCCAGGATTAGATGTACGTCACCAAACCTTCTCTACGTGCCCCATTACTCACATCGTTATTTATTGTAGCCCTATCATCGCCAGGGAAAAGCTAGACCAAGTATTTCGACCCAAACATTCGCTTCTCCCCGCCGCAACGTACCGAGGGCAACGACTACTCTGTCACCCCCCATCATCCGTGTCAGTTCGCCTTCCCCCTCTCGATCTATCCCACTTATTTCTACGGAGGAGATGCGAAGAGGACGTGGAAGGTTGGCACCGACCGTCCACCGCCTTTCCTTTCTTAATATATCGCGCACTTACCCGCGGTCATCATCCCGTTCATCACCAGGAAACCGCCCATCTCAAGACACTAACTCAGCCAATGGCGCTGGACCCAGTGCTACACAGATGGGTCCCAGGTCTAGGGCATCCTATTCTGCTCCGTCTTCACGAAGGTTTAGTGACGCTGATGCACACGCCGGGCAAACAACTCTTGGAATTGATCCATCTTTCTATCTCGCGCCGCCCTCAAGATCCAGGGTATCGAGGGGGTATACGGCTCCTGTAGCACCCTTTGAGGACAGGCTCGAGACCACCATACGTAAAAAGGAGCGTCGGCGGTTCTCATTGTCTGCCGTATCAGGCGTTTTATTTGGTCAACAAACTCCCTGAATCGTCATCAGAGCTGCTTAGTCCGAAAGGTTACAACTTGTAAAGAGGCTCAAGGACATTTCGTGCATCTACTTTGTTTAGTATTCACTTTCAACGGTTTCTTCTTTTCAATTCTTACTCTTATCAGCCCCAAGTTATATATGCGGCTTAGCTGTCGACAGCTAGAGTAGAAGTACGTTAACTCAAATGTCTAAGTCCTCGTCGGGATCATCGTCGTCAATATCATCTGCGGAGTCTGGGTCATAAAATATTGCAGCGTTCTGCGTGACGGTTGGTTTTTCTTGGACTGTTCGCGGGATTAGGGCAGCTAATACGACGTAGCAACGAATACACATACCGCCACCATGAGCATAAGGTAACGGGACCTGCGCTCGCGACAACTGTTGTGACGGGGTGAGATTTAGGTTGAAGGAAACATTCTGGGTCGGGTCGGGGACAGGCTACATAATATTGTCAACGATTGTGTAGATGCAGAAACTGCGAATATCACCTCATCAATGACTTTCTTAGTGAACCATAATCTCTTCAGGGAAGCAAGTTCACTGAGTTCAGCAGGCTCGTTTCTTGCTGTATTCCATCCTTCGAGCGAGCGTTCTACACCTCGCCGCCTTGGCATCCCTTGGCCCCCATTTCGTACCAAAACCTGCACTACCATCTCTTCTTGGCTGCCGGAACCCTCGCCTTCTGGTCCATAGACCAAGCGATCAGTCTCGTAGTTCCGTTCACTAAAGGGAAGGAATACAGCCCAGAACTTAACATCCGGAGACAAAGGTGGAGGAGGCGTGAGGTAGGCTGAAGCAAGGTGGGTTAGGAGGACGGTGGGGTGTGCGGTGATATGAGTCAAAGACGAAAAGAATGCAGATTGGGTGAGAAGGGTTGACAAGTGAGAAGGGGTAACGGTGTGCAGGATCAGGCGGGAAGCACCTGAAGGATATGAAGATCAGTAAAGTGAAAAACGACATTGGACCAAGCAAACTCACTTGGTCGAGTTCTGATCAAGGTTGCTAGTTTACGCAGGAATTTGTACGTCTCTGCATCTGAACCCAAGTCGGACGCAAGGGTGTCTACCGAATCTATGATAATGTCTAGAGGGTCTGGCGGGGCTGTAGATCGACGGTGAGTCGGGATCGGGTAGATATGAGCTTTTTCGCTGACCTTTCGTGATTACATCTATGATGAAGGCACCTACATCGTTATACTGTTGACAGTATCCGGGGACGTTCGCCAGAAATTGGTGTACATGGACGTGTTGATTGCCATCCTCGATGAGATGGGATGGTTGGTACAAAAGACAGACCAAGTGTGTTGCAGGAGGTGTTGTGGAGAGTGTTGACTGAGTGATCAAATACTTCAGGATTGGGAGGGCCGATTGACTGCTGGACGATTGAAGAAGCAAATATGGTTGACCTGGTTGAGGTTTACGTAGAAGAGATCCAAGCAGTGACATAACGCGTTGATTACAGGGAGATTACACTTGATAATCTAAGTACTGCTAGCAGAAATCATGATGAGTTCGAACTAGGCTGCCACACATCTCTGTCTAAAGAATATAGTTCGACTGGCCATCGCATTACACCAACCTTCTTAATCTCTTTTTGCAATCGGAACCCAGCAGCCTTGAAAGCTTGAGCATAGGGGCTCAGAGGCGAACTTACAACCTCCACCCTCTGCAGTTTGCTATCATGCTCGAACGCAAATCGAATAGCGTACTTGAGTAAATCATTTTGAATACCAGTAGGTCGGTATGGTTCATCTACGAAGAAGTGGCGGATAGTGGCAACAGGAGAGGTCCCTTTCTTCGTTTTTTTGTCCTTCTTTGAAGGAGGTTCAAGTTCTGTCTTCTGGCTGTCCAAGGAAGCATCCAATGCGAGGAGGCCAATAAACCGTTCACCGTACTCCAAGACCCAGAGTCCAGATGATGGCGATCGAGAGTAATATTCCGGAATATCCACCAAGTCTGGACCTTTCAACGCCTGTTGCGCTTCGTCTTCAAAAAAAGGTCTGTTATTCCTATAGAGCGCGAATAAAAAAACTGGAAACTAGATTGAAGGTGGCTGAAAACCGACCAGTCGATGAAGTAGAGCAGCGGAAGGGCGATGCAAGCGAAGGCCGGAATCGGTGTCAGGTAACTTGCTATCGTATCTCTAGGCCACCAGCCCATCACTTGGACAAATACGCTCGAAAATCCTACCCACAGACCTAGCATAAGTGGGTGAAAGAAAGCTTGAAGATTCTACACGTTAGGAAGTCACAAGAGAGTAATATACAATCTCAAGGACCCACCAGCACGATTGGCCACTGCTAACTGGCCCATGTTGGCTTTGCTGACGACAAACTGGACAAGTTTGAAGTCATCGGGTTGATATGGACGTATCTTAGCGCTAGCTTCGGCCATCGTTGCGAGTGGCAGCGATAGTTGATAGTTGGAGTGGATGAAGCATTATATTTTGCTCTATCAAGGCCGTGTCGCGCTCGACAGACGCACGTTCGTAAATCAAAAATCATGGAACGAGCTAAATCCGGCAGTAACCCCTAACTTGCAACTACTCACAGGTTCGAACAACAATGTTGATCACCAAGGAATTTCATGACATTCCCTCAAAGCTCGACGGTGGAAAGCCGATTAGGATTTATGTGATCTCTCCAGTTGTCCCAAACTACCCTCAGGCCAAATTTCCAGGTCTCGATTACAATAGATCATCTCATCTGCTCAAAGCTTAACACAATTCTTGTCCTCCATATCTAGGTGTAGTTTGCTTCAGGTAAGGAAGTTACAGCCCACAAATTACGTTCGATGTAGGCTTACAGCCAATAAAAGTGAAATCTATCAGGTCACTGGGCCCGTCGAGCGATTCGCTGGTCAGATCGCCAGCCATGGTTATGTTGTTGGTAGGTAATCCAATAGTTTCGCATCTCCACATTTTCTGAATCGCCATATATAAACGCAGCATGTCCTTCGGTATATCATGAATTCGAAGGACCAGAGGCGATTCCATACGATACGGAAGGTACGACGATGTTTCCTTGGTTGTTGCGTTATCTCACATCAAGTACAATCTTCTGAAGGAACCGATCGAGGCAATAGATACAAGGTAAGCCCTGGCTTTCATGCTCGAGGCAATGAGATGCTGACTCCCGGCCATGCTAGATCGAGAAAGAGCTAGCAGCCTACGATGAGGCGAGCAAAGTGCCCCTATGAACGCATCTACTGAATTGACAAACGCCAGGATGCAACGCTTTCGGTCGATCTCCTTACGTCGCTTCCCAACTGCAATGGGCGCATCGCAGGTACGCAGCGCATATTGTTGACTAAACATTCAGCATTGAAGTACGTTAATGTATTCCAGCTACCGGAATGTGTTTAGGTGGTCACCTCGTATGTGATCTGCCTTTCAGCACCTGAACTGCCATGCTAATTCCTCCATCCCTCTCTAGGCCTTCCGAGTGAGTGATGGAGATCATACTGGACATCATCGTAATGCTAATCATGGTCCTTACCAGGCTGCCTTCGACTCTCGGGTACTCGCTTCTGTCTGTTTCTTCGCCACCGACATCCACAGTGCCACTCTGGGCAAGGGAAAGCAAGACAACACACTCATCAAAGTCAGGAATGGAGATCTCGCTGGAAAAGGCGAGCTTGTTGTACGTCCAATTGGTGGAGATTGCAGTCACCATAGAGAGATCATAGTGAACAATAGATGATTTTCGGGAAGCAAGATACCCATGTGCCACGCGCGGGGCGAGACTTGATACGCAAGACATTAGAGGATGCGAATGTCACAGCATCGGTTGGTATATTTGTCTTTTCATGTGTGTATGGTTTCAAGACTGATAACCACTATCCGGCCAGTTCCTTGAGGTGCAGGCTCAACATGCTTTCATCCGTGACGAGCAATCCAAGGGGCGTTGGGACGCCGCATTGACGAGGTCCTTGTTCAGTTTTATGATTGAAGTTTTCGAAAGGACGGTGGGTAGAGACCTGGGACCGAAGGTGGCGAACGCGGAGGAACCCGAGCATGTCTGTTGAAGTATTAAAGTAACGAAGCCGGAATATGAGTTTACTCGGCCAATGATAAATGTGATCAATGTTGAAAGATATGTTGATGTCCGACACTAATTTCCGTCACACAGAGGTTCCAAGACTTTGGGCGCTACATGTAGCTACGCTTATATTTCAACTCATACAAGGGCGTGAAGCGCGAGGCATATGGTGTGCACCGCAAGTTTCGTATCGTGAGTACAACAACGGTAATGAAGGTGGGTGGATGGTGATGGTTATGGAACAACAATTGCTGGTGATACCAAGAAAGAAGAAATGAAAGTGCAAGAGATGAAAGAATGATACAAATATTCTACATCTATGATTACTTCTTCTTGGCAGCCTTCTCCGCAGATTTCGTAACTAGAAATGGCAGACGAGTCAGAAAACAGATCAAGCGACACGGAGACGATGGACACACCCTTGCCACCAGATTTGTCGGTCTTCTCGACGGATTTGATGACACCGACAGCAACAGTCTGCCTCATGTCACGGACGGCAAAACGACCAAGAGGTGGGTACTCGTTGTAGGATTCGACACACATCGGCTTGCTTGGGACGAGTTTGACAATGCAGGCATCGCCAGACTTGACGAACTTGGGCGCGGCTTCCAGTGACTTGCCTGATCGGCGATCAATTTTTTCAATGAGCTCAGCGAACTTGCAAGCGATGTGGGCAGTGTGGCAATCGAGGACAGGGGCATAGCCAGCACCGATTTGACCTGGGTGATTGAGGACGATGACCTGAGCGGTGAAAGAAGCGGCTTCCTTGGCTGGGTCGTTCTTGGAGTCGGAGGCGACGTTACCACGACGAATATCCTTGACCGAGACGTTCCTGACAGATAATGTCAAATCAATTTTTCGTCTACGAAGATAAAACAATGACTTACTTGACGTTGAAACCGACATTGTCACCTGGAACACCCTGCTCGAGTTGTTCGTGGTGCATTTCGACGGACTTGACTTCAGTCGTCACGTTCGTAGGAGCAAATGTGACAACCATGCCGGCCTTGATGACACCAGTCTCAACACGACCGACGGGCACTGTTCCGATACCACCGATTTTGTAGACATCCTGAAGAGGGAGACGGAGGGGCTTGTCAGCCGGACGAACGGGTGGCTCAATGGCATCAATGGCATCGAGGAGGGTCTTGCCCTTGACGACGCCACCCTTGGTCTCCTTTGTCCAACCCTTGTACCATGGCATGCTACAAACAGACAGGATTAAACGACGGTTCAGTATGAGAGCTCAAATTTACTCACTTGGAAGACTCTTCCAACATGTTGTCACCGTGCCAACCAGAGATGGGGACGAAAGCAACAGCCTTGGGGTTGTAGCCAACCTTCTTGATGAAGGTGGAGGTTTCCTTGATGATTTCGTTGAATCGGTCCTCACTCCACTAAGATAGATGTTAGCAAACTGAAAATTCTGGCATACAGGGCGTGACTTACTTTAGTGGTGTCCATCTTGTTGACGGCGACAATGAGCTGACGAACACCGAGAGTGAAGGCGAGCAGAGCGTGCTCGCGAGTCTGGCCGTCCTTGGAGATACCGGCTTCGAACTCACCAGTACCAGCAGCAATGATGAGAATAGCGCAATCTGCCTGAGAAGTACCAGTAATCATGTTCTTGATGAAGTCACGGTGACCCGGGGCATCAATGACCTTTCCAGAGAGAGGAAATTAATATCGGCGCAGTCAAGATGAGATATTGATAACTCACAGTAACCATGTATTTAGGGGTTTCGAACTTCCAGAGGGCAATATCAATGGTGATACCACGCTCACGCTCAGCCTTTAGCTTATCGAGCACCCAGGCTATCGATAAAAAATTAGAAGGCAATCGAGACGAATCGACTGCAATACTGACCATACTTGAAGGAACCCTTGCCGAGTTCAGCAGCTTCCTTCTCGAACTTTTCAATTGTTCGCTTATCGATACCACCGCACTTGTAGATCAAGTGGCCGGTGGTGGTGGATTTACCAGAGTCGACGTGACCGATGACTGAGACACTTATGAGCGCCTTGGAGACTGATGTCGAGCGATAAGACTACTTACCGACGACGTTAACGTGAGTCTTTTCCTTTCCCATTGTGAGTGGTTTCTGGAATACATAGTTGTCAGTGCAAGATGTTCAGCGGATAGATAATCGAGAGGGGTCATCATCAGGTCCATCCCAGGGATCGCGATTAGATCCAGCGCAGCCGAAGTAGCTCGGCTAGATTATCTGGGCGGACGACGTCGACGACGATGAGGAGACTCACTTTGTTTTGTTAAAAAATACAGTGAAGGGGAAAGGTGGTGGTGGGGGTAAAGAAGAAAGTCGAGAGATGGGTGGGTCGAGGGTGTTTGGCTGTAGTTATACGCCAGAAACCACCCAAATTTTTTTATCGATTGAGATCTGATCGATGATAAAACACAGCGTGACTCGTAACAGCTCCCATTTTCGGTTACCTCCGCACGGTCCATTCGTCGATTCAGACGTTGACAAAAGGCATGGAAAGTATGTTTGAACACTTCATTTTATTGCGTGGAATAATATTACATGCAGTTGACTAGTCTACATACATCCTTTCCAGGCAGAGCAGTACATCGTTCGAAACATATTTCATGCCTCGGTTGACGATCACATGGTACAGGGATGATGGGCTTGTAGTGTATCTTGGGCAAAGGGCTGAGATGTTGAGCAGATGCAGAGATAGTGCAAGTGTACAGGTCCTTGATCATCGATAACCTCGTCCTCGTGCAGAGAGAATAAGCATTCTTCATAACGGTTCCATCCCCCATCCCCCATTCCCATTCAGGAATCGACATTGAAGGATCTTTTCAAATGTAGGCCGAGCACCAACTTCGACTCGGAGGCAAGCTCTAACCAGGGCTGCAGCATCCCCAAGAGCACCTCCGCCATCAGGCTCTTCGCCGTCCCTTTCTTTTCCGTCTGCACACCTGTCATCTAGTGAAATGGAAGCGTTTGCAAAAGGTGACTCTAGTCCTTCTTGAGCCTCCTCTGCAGTCATGAACGGGCATTCGCCGACGAGCAAAACGTAGGCCACTACGCCAAAGGCCCATACGTCTTGCTCTTTGCCCTGGTAACGTTCCCCTCTAAGAATCTCTGGACCAGCGTAGTCCAATCTGACATAGCGAATCAATGCAAAAACCCCCGACGACACAAGTACACACTCACGTGCCACTGAAAGTATCCCATCCACTCTTCCTGACGATCCCAGAACTCCCAAAGTCGATCAGGATGCACTTGCCATTCGGACCGAGGACAACGTTCTCGTCTTTGATATCACGATGAACTAGTATCCGGATATAATTGTTTTTCAACCCCTTGATTATGGTACAAACTTACCTATTCCTTGTTTATGGAGGAAGTACAGTGCATCTGCCATTTGTCCAAGGTAGCTTCTGATAAGATCCGGTGGGAGCCCATGCGGATAGCTTTCTACGAGGTCGAAGAGATCTGAAGGAGGCGCCGGTTGATCGGGTTGTCGTTCGGGAGTAGTTGAAGGTAAGACGCAGTAATAGTAATGGCTATCCTCGAAAAAGTCGAGCAATGGACAGATATTCGGATGCCCTTTGACAACTTTGCCTTCAACCCATTCGTCATCAACAAGAGATGTAGGGCTGGTATTATGCACCTGCGACGCGAGACGGGAGGGATCCCAAGGCCGACGAGGTGGCAAGACATACGAAGTATTGGAAATAGCCGACATAACATAGATTTCTATTGGGATAGTCCCATACTTTGGATGCCTCTTCCAACAATCGGCCAATATACGGGACTTGATAATCTGTTTGATAACCAAGGGGGGCTGGAAACGTCATTAACTACTGTGTCGTAAAAATGTCCATGATTGCCAAACTTACACCTAATGAGCCATCGGGGCCGATCTCCCGTGCACGCTTTACCAAGCCATAAGCACCCTTACCGATCTCACCTTCGATAAAGAATTCAGAGATGCTCCTGCCTCCAAGGAATGACTGCTTCTCCTCTGAAGGCGAAGGTGCCCGGGTGCTAGAAGCAGTGAAGCTATGAAGACTACTGCTCGAGCTATCCGATCGATGTAGACTAGGGGGAAGGACTGGTGGAGGAGAAGGGGGCTGTATGGGAGCAATCGAAACTCGACCTGCGATTAATGATACACGGTGCTGAGACGAACGTCTACGCGGGCGTGGTGACGTAGGAGTGTGACATGGAGGTGGTGGTGTAATTGACGGCGGAGGTTTATATGATGGGAGATGTGGTGACGATGATCGTGATTGAACAGGAGATGTAGTAAAATATGCATCGGTGGTAATCGCGGAGGCCGGAGGAGTCAGTCTAGGCTGTAGTGTAGGTGTATGATTCGAAACTTTGCGAACTACTTTGGGCGTAAGATGCTTTGGAGTATTGAGTGATTTCGTTGATTTCAGATCCTCGGTGTTGAGCTTGAGCTCAAATTCTAGTGGTTGGTGGGGGGAATCCTTAGATAGCGATTGCGGCTCTGCTTCGTCATTCCAATCGAAGCCGCGGCCAAAGGATGTGACCTTCCAGCTATTACCGACGGAGGCAGCTCGATAGAGCCTGGCCGTTATAGGTGGGGCCTTCCATTCGTCGTCGTCGAAAGTGAGATCTACAGTAGGGCTCGAAAGCATAAACGCTATGCGACAAATTTCAATGTCGCGGCGGTTGCGAGAGGCACCTGGGTTTATTGAAGGTTGACTTGACCGAAAGATATGAGAAAACGGAGGAGGACAGGACAGCAACCGCCGGACTCGGTGGCCACTCTTCAAGAAGCGTGAGAAGTGGAGGCCATTTTTGGATCCCGATTCCAATGGGTGCTTTTGCCTCGACCGACCGCGATGCACGGCAGCTTTCTCATCATCACTCCCCTCGACCGCCATGACTATGCGTCTCGATGAGCGCTCCTTCTGGTCGCCCTTGTGGCTCTTGATGAAGAAATAGGTGACCGCAAGAACCACATCACCGATTCTTTCCTTATCTACCAATCTGCAACCCCTGTCACCCAATTAGGACTTGATACCACGAAATCCCCAACAAAACCCCTGTCAATTCGTTGCCGGTTAGGCGATAAGCGCACCGTCTGCAAACGCCTATTATATGCGTGAGTGTCGGTTTCATCCATCGCAAGTCATGTGGGTGACTCCCGAATGCGACGGTTTTAGTTCGCATACTTAGATTTTTGCTTCACAGCGTCGAGATGGGAGTAAAAGTTGACCATGGAACGGAAGGAAGGTTGTGTTGAATGTTTGGGCTATGGATTGCGTGATTTCACCCCAAAAGTTGCCTTGTGCCAGACAGAAGCTTGCAGACCAATTGCACTTGCATGAAGTTTGGCTATCTCCTCACGATTATATGCAAATTCAATCGTCTTTGGCTCATCATAAAGTGCAAAATATGAGACTGAATATTTTGATTCACTAAGTTATTACGAATAGAGGTCCCATTTTGACTGTCAATTTAAAGTCTATTCAACCAAATCGTTGTACCTGACATCCCCTATTTACCAGCGCTCTATTCATTTTTAGAAATTAGTTCCCGCGGTCCATAAGGAGGGCCCACTTACGAAGGGCTAGCACAACGCCGACCTCAACGACCAGAAGACTGTAAGTAAGCTGCTCGATATGCTCCTCACACAAATAGCCGTCTCCATGAGACAAAAGGGCTACACTCCGTGCTAAGCCACCATCCCAGACGATTTGCATACGATGGATGCAGGTCTTGTCGGCTGGATGAACCAACCTCATTCTTCTGATCGTCAGAAATTTTGGACCACTCCGTTCTGATTTCCCTTTCATCCCATCTAGCCTCCTCCCGCCATGGCCATCAAGATCATCAAGAAGCGAACTAAGCATTTCAAGTACGGCTTTATTTCCTCGTCCTCATTATCAAAATTTGACACTCTATTCCGCGCTCAGGCGCCACCAGTCCGATCGCTATGTTAGTGTGAAGGAGGCATGGAGAAAACCCAAGGGTATTGATAACAGGGTTAGACGTCGCTTCAAGGGCCAGACACCTATGCCCAAGGTATGTTGCTATTAGTATCTTCATGATCATTCCTCATTTGCTCTTAGATTGGTTACGGCAGTAACAAAAAGGTGCGCTAAGACAATATTTTTGCAGTCCAAGTTACGAGGTCTCATATATTATTTAGACACGCCATCTCCTTCCCAATGGCCTCAAGAAGTTCGTCGTGAACAACGTGCGGGAAGTCGACCTTCTCCTCATGCACAACAAAACCTTCGCTGCTGAGATCGCGCACAACGTCAGCAGCCGCAGCCGAATCGTCATCCTCGAGCGGTACGCACCTGTTGCCAGCTATGGTTTTTTACAATCTAAGTCGCCTACTTTTCTAGGGCAAAAGCATTGGGCATCAAGGTTACAAACCCAGCTGCTCGGCTACGGTCAGAGGAGTAATTGTTATGTCCGTTTTCATATCGCATACAACCCTCATGTATACTCCTTATGCTGGTATATGTATATGCCACACACTGCAATTGCAAGTTCCATGCTCTTATATACTGCTTCTCTAAGAGATGAGGAAAACCCCAGTTGCTTATCAAATCCGCTTCACACATACACTGATAATCAGTGTGATAACGACTATAGAGTTCTATATCCATCATCATTAGGAGGCTCTGGCTTTCATGTCGTACAGAACGAAGCAAGGAATATACTTCTACCTACCCAATTTCCTAGCTAATGCGTTCATTCATAGGAAAGACTTCAGAGCAGCCTCGCACGCCGGCTCCTGGTATACTAGTGATGGCGAGCTCCACGTTCTATTACAAGTTGACATGAGACACTGACTTCAATGTGTATATAGCGCAGGAGCTCAATGAACAATTGACGACCTGGCTGGCTGCCGTATCCCCTGAGGGCGAGTCTTTCCCTATCACAGGATGCAAAGCAATAATCGCGCCGTGCGTTTGTTCTTCAGCTTTCGAACAAAATACTTATTGATAATCGCTCTGAACAGCCATGCCGGCTATTCGTACTCAGGTCCCGCCGCTGCATGGGCATATAAAAGCATAGATACCACTGGGATGTAAGGATCGCGCCTGAAGTCTCTATGTTTCATTGACGATAACAAAGAAAGCGCGTCTTCATACTTGGACCATCCCATCACTTCTATCTTGAAGGATGCGCTCTCTCTCAATGCAAAGAATACGAGACACCCATCGGAAACTTACCGCTGGACCTAGGGAGTATGAGAATTTAATCATGTTCTCTCACCGTGTCCATTTATTGACGATATTGATACAGCAATCAAGGAGCTCCGAGAGACAAATGAATTTGAAGACCTGACGTTCAAAGCCGATGAAGCGGAACACAGTCTTGAGATGCATCTTCCTTACGTTCGCAAAATTTTTGAAGGGTCGGTGTTCCACTCCAGGATATAGCCAATACCTACAACTCCTTTACAGCCAGGACATATCAATTGTCCCAATCGTCGTCGGGGCAATCTCCAAGCCGTTAGAAGCATCCTACGGCAAACTTTTAGCTCCATTCTTGGCTCGGGAAGACACGTTCTGCGTAGTCTCTAGCGACTTTTGCCATTGGTATTTTATGTCACTTACTTCAAATTTGCACTTCATTGAAGCTATTCGTATTTAGGGGCACTAGATTTTCATACACATATTACTATCCAGAGCCTGCACCAAGCGACGCGGCGGCCACCAATCTATCGCGTTCTGTTCAGCCCTCGCCGTCTCATTCAATTCATCAGTCGATCGAACGGCTTGATCGCGAGGCTATGGATCTCCTGACTATGCCGCCCTCTTCTGCTGACCGGGCGCACGTCAAGTTCACAGAATATCTTTCCAAGACGCATAATACCATTTGTGGGCGGCATCCAATAGGAGTTTTGCTAGGGGCATTGACTACGCTAGAGGAATCTCGGAAACCAAAGCTAAAGTGGGTGAGATATGAACAAAGTAGTCCTTGCATGAATGTCAGGGATTCCAGCGTTAGCTATGCAAGCGCATGGGTGTGCTTCTAGGTGCTGCGGGAAATTGGGTTAATAGGTGTGAAGAAGTTTGCAATATACCTCAATACAAACAGCTGTATTATAATTCTAAGCAAATGGATATATCTAGCGACTATAAGTTGCTCTGGACTTGTGGGAGCGACGCAGACACCTGCGGGCCCACTGGCCCTTCAAGGTCACCCTCGGTTCCTGGTACACCGTGATCCTCGACCACCTTCGGTTGATGTTCAGGGAGATCTCACATATATCGAAAGAAAGTGTACAGACCTTGCCATAGGCAATCTCAATGTCTTCGAAGCCCCATTCTCTATCTGATCCACCCGACAGATGACTACCATCTGCCAGTTTGCCGACAGCCTCCCAACCGCCCAGTATCTTCCTCCTCTCTGGACCTTCCTTCCTTACCAATGCCGTCAGAGAGCAGCAACCTACTCTCAACGGAAGATCACGATCTCTAAGCAAACCTCTGACAAGTGTAATAACCGTAGCTGCGTGACTAAAGAGCAAAATTCTTGCGTCCTTGCCCCCAGGTCCCAACTTCCTTTCGACTTCGGGTATAAAGACCTCTAGGAATCCATTCGTACGGGCATGTACTTCTTCTACGTCTTCACCTTTACGAGAAGGGTACCATACTGAAGGCCACGAGGGGTCAATTTCCACAAAGTGTGTCTGAAGGTCGGATGCGGAGGACGGTCTAGGATGGAGACCCGTCCCTTTGGCAACAGGCGAATACCACTCAGATATGCCTTAAAAATAGATCTTGTTAGTAGGATATCGATGCTGCACGCCAAATGAACTACCATGCTCCACGAATATCGGCACTCCCAAAGCCTTGGATACTGGTTTAGCTGTCTGTAAGCAGCGATCTGACCATATACACTGTCATTCTTCGTTAACTGAAACAAAGGATGACGAGTGACTGACAATATGGCGATGAAAATATTGCGGTCGGTCGCTCCTCTACTGGCAGGGACAGGAAATAGTCTGCCAGCTCTTGGGCTTGTTTCTGCGTTCCCCCGTAAGGCTTTCATCCGGTGGACTATTATATGTCACTCACCTCTCCGTATGCTGCCAGGGGAGGATCGCGGGCGAGACCCGTTGGACTTACCCTACCTCGTGTCTCGATGTTACAGTATGAAGAGCCAAGTTTGATGGCCGATGAGCTCACCAGTTGGTATTAATCCAGTTCAGCCTGAATCCTGACTGCAGTTCAGCCGGCCGTTAAATAGGTAAGGTCGCTTGCATGCTCACCATGCCTTGCGATGTAGATAGTCTGTACCATTATAGCGAGCTAATACAGCTCTAAGGTCAACAGCCGGCGTTATGATGAGGCCGGAGTAAACATTGTGGTTGGGATAGGGGTGTCTTCAATCAATATAGAATCCATCTCAATAATTTTGAATGAAGAAGCGTTTTGGCGTTCTGCGCAGTCTGTGCGATATAGTAAATTTATTCATATGGCATGGCAACATGAAGAAACATCAGACAGAACAAGCGTTATAAAAATGTACGGAGACGGAACCGGATACAGGAAACAAGTTGTTCAGCACAGATGCCACAAATTTAGAGACAGAATTGGGAAAGGGTACTTAGATGACGAGCACGAGTCAAATTCGTATGGATTAGGAGTTAATCCCAATATTTTCGGACGTCTCAAAGAGATAATCAGGACAAAGAAGGGAAGGCTGCTTCGTCGTCAACGTTAACGGCTTGGTTGCCGTTATTGGGACGGCCGCCTCTGGGTGCGCCGCGACCACCACGATTGCCACCGCGGCCGCGGTCACCACGGCCGCGTCCACGTCCTCCGCGATCTGGTCGATCGAAGCGAGCATCGATCTCAAGGAAGACCTTCTCTGCCTTGGGGGCGCGGGTCTTATGAGTAGATTTAGTCTGGATATGTTGTTAGTACTAAAATAGCTGCTGCTACGAAGTGAAACGACGGACCTTGCCAACAAAGTAGGCATCTTCGTCAGCGCCCTTCTGGAGAGGAACTGCACCCTTCCAAATATCGCCATCGGAACCTTCATTAGGCTTGCGAGTCTCGAGCTTGGGCACAGCCGAGATTTCTTTCTGCTGAGCGCGGTACTGATCGAGAGTGAGAGTGTTGTCCTCTTCTTCCTCCCTCTCCTTGCGTGGGCGTTGCTCGCCAGCAGGCTTGTCAGCGGCCTCGCCTCCAGCTGGCGCAGCAGCCTCAGGAGCGCTCCAGTCTTGGGTGGCATCACCTCCAGGAGCACCCCAGTCAGCGGCAGCAGCTTCGCCTCCCCAGGTAGTAGTACCTTCGGCAGCTGCGTCCTTGGTAGCGGCCTCTTCAGCCTTCAGTTCGGCAGTGCCATCATCACCACCCCAGCCTTGGTGAAGCTTCTTCTCGGAATCACTAGATCAACTTGTATTAGTACCTTGATCCTGACTAGTGTCGAGGGAGCGAGATGGGGCCTACGTCTTGCCAGTCGCACTGTGTCTATCATACTGACGGCCGCGGCCTCCGCGATTTCCGCCACGTCCACCACGGCCCCTTCCACGGCCACGACCTTCGCCATCGGCTGACAGACGATATTCAATCGGTTTTGTGATACGGAGAAACGCGGTTAACCGAGATGCCAGGCTACTTACATCTCCTTTGACCCTCGCCAGGGACCTGATCAACACCATTTGCAGCGGCGTCATTGGGTGCAGATTTTGCACCACCACCACGGGCGTAGTATTTGCCACCACGAGAGGCAGGACCACCCCGATTCTTCTGTTGGTTGCGAGCAGGGGCGAGTGCTGAAGCGGCGGGTGCCTGAGCTTTGGCAGGAGGAGTGGAGGGTCGGGAGGCATCCTCGTCTGTTGTAAATGTAAATTGTCGCGCAGAAAAAGTCAAAATCAGCAGATCAGATTATAACACGACCAAGATCGTAGCTAGGAGTATTGTACTGACCATCCAAAAGGGCGAAAGGGTTTTTGGTGGCCACCGACATCTTTGACGGGGCCTTATTTGAAGGCGATCAGTTCAAGGGAGAAGGATTTATTGAATGGGGATCAGAGGAGCAGCCTCAAAGGCACGACGCAGCGAACAGACACAACGCTTTGGATTCGGTTGGAGACAGTCCTCGATAGGGCGAATAAGTGCGTGAGAACTTTACCCTATTGTCGTGATCATGTGCATCCTCAGGCTACCAAGCCACCCGGTGCCAACTGTACAGTTTTAGCTGCACCTATAAAGTCCGAGAGGGACACTGCCGGTCTTTTCAACGCAAATCCCACAGGTGAGTAGTATCGCTGCAGAATCCAGTCTAGAACATCTCACTCAGTTCTGAATCGTAGCCTCTCAAAAGCATCTCGACGATGACTCGCCCGCCTGTTTACAGGACTGGTGTGGGTCGAGGACCTTGAGACCGTACAGTTGGCTGGAGAATGAGGAGGCTTTTGGGCTGTGAATGATGGGACTTGGGTGCGGTAGGTTCGTCCTTTCAGCGACTGAACCTTCGCGTTCACCGTTTGGGCCTTATCGCAATGTCTCGTTGTACATCTCTTTTGCTTGAATGTCATTGTTTATCCCAAGCATGGTGCTTACAACCGAGAGTACAAGTGCTTTGATTCCTGCCTACGCTCAACTTCCTTATGTGCTTCATTCCACATCCTGCCATGATGCAGATCCCAATGTTCCAACAGGCATTCTGTCCCGGAGTCGTTCGGAGCGACACCCACAAATATAATCCGACTATCGTCAAAATACTGAGCAATGCCAGGCAATATCATGCTTCGGATCTGATCCTCCGAAGGGCATACCAGAGCGGCATCATCCTGGACGATGATTATGAACACTTGAAGCTTCGCGCAACGCAGCACTAGGCGGATCACCCGCTGCAACATAGCCGCTAGTTGATTTGAGGTCACTTCAGAGTCGGAGGAAGCCAATCCATTTGCCACTCTGTAGCGACAGGCAAAGTGGGTTAAGTTGGGGAAATTGGCATGGTCATCATCCAAGTCGCGGGGAATGTCGCCAAGAAATAGTAAATGAGTGATGCTTGCGAAGACTGGCAGCGAACGTGTAGGCACCTGGGCCAAAGGGCCACAAACTGTCAACTGCCTTAAAGTGGAGGGGTAATCATGTATATCATGCAGTCGGTGGACCTGGCTGATGTCAATATACACCGATTCCAAGGCGATGCACAATTGGGTGAGTAGCTGCGCGTCGAGGGATGCTGGTAGACGGATAACGAGGTTCTTGACATGGGTCTGCAGGCTGGTGCCTCGTCTTGCCATGGTAGATTTAAAAGCAGAGACGTGGCTCATGTAGGATAGGACGACTGTTTTGTAAATGATGGGTTCGATCCATGACTGAAACAGCTTGCAGACTCTCACTATCAGGCAGGCGGTGTGAATGTCGTCGTAAGCGGCGATTTCGAGTATGCAACGAAGGACATCGTCAGGCGCATTGAAAACGGGTGAGCACGGTCTAGTGAGAGCAGAGCCCATTAAAATATGTCGGACCGCGATTGACCGTTAGGATAGAGCGGTGTGAGAGCCATCAGAGGATTACCCGATCACAACCAAGGGTCGCCCATTTCAAATCTTTCACACAAACTCCCGTAATCCCATTCTACCTCTTGACCACCACCATGGCCTCGCGCCGTCTCGACATTTCTTCTCTTCTCAACGATGGCGGCGGCGACAACAACAGCAACCCTCAACCATCAGCTTCCTCCTCGACGTCGGCACCCAATTTTTACCACCACCACCAACAACCCCAGATTGTTGCAGAGCCTGTCGTCCTAGCCCCCCATTTGAGGAGTAATGCATCCCAGCGTTCTCATCCGCCTCAGGACTACAACATCCCCTCTTCTTTTCACGATGGCAACAGAGACATGCGAGGCAAGGACGTACAGGTCCATGGTCCTGGTTCCACCCAAGGCAGATTTTCGACATCACCTTCATTAACAGGCTCAGAGCTCAATAATCCGTCCAGAAGGCAAAGGGCATTTTCGGAATACGTCGACCAAGAAATGGATCGTACAAAGCCTCTATACCCAGGCTATCGATCAGAACCCCCCTCTCAATCTCGTCCATCATCCTCACGTTCCTCCAATTCGCCTCGCGTTCCCTACCGATACCCTCAGCCATCAGCCGCTTCCCCGATCGTATCCCCGAGCAGTAATCCTCTCCCTGTACCTGAGCGCTTTACCCCTCCGGTCCCCTCTCAACGCAACCAGCCGTCAAGTTTTCCTAGACATGCACGTTCAAATTCCCAGTCTCATTCGCGTCCTCCATTGGATCACTCTCAAACGAATCCATATCCTCACCCCCAACCCTCATCGTCATCTCCTTCGAATCCGACTACTCAGTTCAATCTTCTTGTTCACATTGCCACGGAGGAAAGGAGGAAACTCAGTGGAGGAAGTGAAAGTTCGGAATCCATGCCGAAACCTAGTTCGCCTCCTGGTCATCAGCACCATCATCGGCATCAATATGGCGGTACTTCGGACCAGGTTGCGCCTGAATCAGTCAAGAAGACTGTAAGTTCCTTTCTTGCGAGGCTTACGTCGTTAGTCCTTATGACACTTGCAGTCTTCTCATTCCGACTGGTTCCCAAAGACCGTGGATCGCAATGATGAAAGTCAGAGGCAGCAACCAGTGCCGTATCCCCATCGTAGTCAGAGCATGTCTATTCATGATCAGCTATCGCAACACACTCAGTCGCCAATACCTCGCTCTTCCGCTCACCACATTCCTCCCGCCCCCGAAACACATGCCTCACCACCTTCTGATCCAAGTCGCTTGGTCGACTATCGCGTGCGTGCCCAGAACACGGAGAGGCAGATGCAGAAGATGGAAGAACAGCGTCAAAAAACAGAGGAACAAAGACGACATCACCAGCAACGATTAGAAGAGCAAAAATTACTCAATGACCAAAGAGAGCAGCGGCAGCAACAACGGCTACAAATGCAGAGGGAGCAGCTTCAGAGGGAGCAACTGCAGATGGAACAACTGCAGAGGGAACAGCAAATGAGGGAGCATGAAAGGATTATGGCGGAAGCTGCTGCCCGAGAACGCGCCCGTATGGAGGAAAAGGAGAGAGAACGCGCTCTGCACGATGAGAAGTATACCGATCGACCTCGCGTATCATCGCACCACGAAGGATCACCTCCTGTTATGCCTCATTCTCAGCCTCTCCTGAACTCGCAACCCACTATAGCGACTCAGGGCGCGTCGGCGTACCCCACCCGCCGACCGCTTTCAATGGAGTCCCTTCTTCATCCTCAGTCATCAGCCCCACCTCAGCACCAACATCGTCCCATGGTTTCTCCCATTGATACCTCAGCATCTGGTCCATCGTACTCGTCGAACCCACGTTCGTCCCATCCCAACTACCCTTCCATTCCTCAACTCGAAGCACCCTCATCTGCTCGTGCACCTCTTCCGGCAAGAAAATCTGACCCGGGACAACCCGCAGCATCACAGATTACGTCTCCTTTTCAGCTTCCAAAGTCTGTGTCGTCCCCTACTTCCTCACTTCCTCCCACCTTGTCAAATTTGGTTACTTCTCCCACACACCAGACAGTATCACCGTCCCTTCAGGCCCTACTTTCCCCATCTCAAACTACAATCCGATTACCGCCACCCCTACCCGATCCTCGACCACCTAAGAAACCCCGAGTGTCAGCGGAAGATTCATTCCCTCCAGCCCCAGCGTCGACACGCCTGACACTTCGAGAAGAGCAAACATTATCTGCTATCAGGGATGAGCGGCAAAGGAGGGCGGAAGAAGCAGCGGCGAGAAAGACCAGAGAGGAAGAGGAAAGGTTACTGCAAGAGCGAGAACGGATTCGACGAGAACGAACACGAGAAATGCAGCTTGAGCGTGAGCGGGAAAGTCAGAGAGAACGCGCTCAGTTGCGCCAAGATTTGGGGCCAGGTTGGGACAACTCGCGTGCCGAACCTTGCATGGAAGAGCGGAAGCCAGCATTTCCAATTCCCATTACTGCTGAGCCAACGAACATCCTTGCTCAGGTCCATAGACCTCAGGTCATACAACTTCTTCCGAGAGAAGAACCAGCACCTCGTCAGGTCCCTCCACCCACTCAGTCGTCGCCCACTATAGCAAGAGAGCGGGTATCGCCACCCCGTGTTGTGAAGCTTGAAACCGTCGAAACTCCAGTAGAAGTCAGGCAACCGAAGAGATCACCCCCAGGTAGCCAAGAAGGGCGGGCCAAGGCTGCTAGAAGGACCGATAATTCGACATCACACTTCGCGCAGGAGAAGAAAGAAATGATGACCAATGTTTCTTCTGAACAAAAGAACGATTCCGACGTAAAGCCGACCAGTGAGGAAGTTGTTCTGCCGACTGTCAAGCCGGTGGTCGAGGCTCGTGATGACGGAATGGTTGATGAGGAGGGTCCAGGTAGGGCTAAACAAGTTGCAAAGGAGAAGAGGGGCTCACGCACTCATTCCCCTCCTCGGTCCTCTTATTCTGATCATAAGCAAGCTTCTCCACCCCCACCCACGACTCCTTTCGTGACCGAGAAGACATCTCCACCGTCCCAACTGCCGTTGAAGCAACCTCAGCAGCTGAAAGACCGCCCACCCCAGGACGACGCACACGAGTGGCTGCTTGAACATTACTCCAAATTGCCTTCATCCTCATCGCCGCATGGAGACTCCAAGGCCGCTCCTAAACAATCGTCGCCGGCCACCACGTTGCCCCCAGCTCCAGAAATAATTATCCCTGATGCTACAAGTACTAGTAGTCCAGCTATTACCATATCTGACGACGCGGTGGCTGCACTTGAACAGGAGTTGGAGGATATTCTCATGGAAGAACCGGACCCTGAAGTCGAACCAGTCAAGGCAGAGTTTCAGCCCGCTGCTCAAGAGGACTTTGACCAAGCTGTTGCCGACCTCGTTGCGGAGACTTTAGAGAACCTCACACCGAAGTCACGGTCTCGTACCATGGAACTAGAACAAGACACGAGACCCGTCAAGGCCGTGGATGTAGATGTTGAGGACGAACTACTCAGTTTGGTGGATGACCGGTCACGACAAGCTACAAGTCGCAGCTCACCACCCGCGTCCGGCAAAGATGGACATAGAATAAAGCCGTCATCCCTTCTCAAAACAAACGATTCAGAGACAAGACGCGCTTCACCACTTGGTACTGCTATATCTGGGCAATTGCCTTCTCTACCGACCACTGGAGTACGCGCGACACCCGAGCGCAGCTCAATGCCTCCTCCCGCGCCGAGGCTAGCCACCGGCAAGAGCAAGGAAAGCAAGGAGAAGGATCAAGACAAAGACGATATCCAGAAAGCAGAACAGAGTAGGATGAAGAAGAAGGTATTATCATCTGTGGTTTGTCAGAGGAGTCACTAATTTAATTGCCATTTATTTAGCCTGGTCCGAAACCTAAATTAGCAGGGGTCACTGCCTCCAGCAAACCGCGGGCGAAACCTGGTCCGAAGCCCAAGCAGAAGAATGTCGAGACTACTGGCACAACTAGTAGCAAGGGTGCGAAGTCTGCTACTAGTAAGAAAGCCGCTGCCGCCACTTCAAGATCACGGTCAGCGTCTGCCATGCCCGGTGGTTCCGCTGGTCCTGAAGCCGAACCCAGCGCAGACAGAGATAAGGAAAAGGAAAACGAACCGGAGGAAGAAGCACCTGAAGAGGACGATAAACTATACTGTGTGTGCAAGACGAAGTATGACGAGGATAGAGTTATGATTGCATGCGATCGGTAGGCAACTACTTGCACACATCCATTAGATAACTCAGCCAGAAGTACTAGATGTGACGAGTGGTATCACACTCAGTGCGTTGACATGCCTGATCTCGAGGTCGACTTGGTGGATCAATTCATCTGTCCACCTTGTATCGAACGTACGATTTCTTCCATTTTCGCATATGTGGCTAGCTAATCCTGTTATGTATAGAAAATCCTCATCTCTCTTTGCGCACGACGTACAAGAAGCGATGCCTGTTTGGATTATCGCATTCAAACCCTTCTTCGTCGGATGCTTGCCATAAGCCGGCGCGGGGCGCTTTCTCCAAATACTGCTCGGATGAGTGCGGGTTCAAATACATGCAGGCACGCGTTGACGATTGGACTAAGCGGGGTGGTAAAAAAGGAATACTGTGGGAAAGTGTCAAGAACGCTGAGAGGAGAGAAGGCGTGGTCATTCGTTATACTGAAGACGGTCATGGGAAACCGAATACGGAGAACAAGCAGATCTATGTAAAGCCCGAGAAAAGCAAGACCGAAAGGGAGATTGAGCGTTTGAAAGGGCTTCTCGAACATGTGGTCAGCCAGCGAGAAGAGATCAAGAAGGGGATGGAGGTGGTGGGCTGGAGAGAACGTCTTTTGGAGCTGGCTAGCGAACGCGCTGAACAGTTGGGTCAGTGTGGATGGGATCAGCGGTTGTGTTTTGGTGATGAGGAATGGACAGAGTTTGGGGAAGGTGTCTTGGAAAGCTATGAGGAGCTTGCCAATGGTGATATGCAAGTCGATGCAGAGAATGAAGGCGAATGGTGGTGCCCAGGCCTGGCAAAATGCGAGAGACATGCAGGGTCAGTAATATTACGCTGATAATTAAACGTCCATTGACGGTGATTTATCCTACAGTTGGCAGGGAGTGCGGCACAAGGATATCATGAAAGAGAAAGAAAACAAAGAAGAAGCCTTGCTAAAACTTACGACGCGAGAACGCGAGATACGCAAACTTATGGAAGATTTGGCGGGACAGCAACGGACCAATTCTGACGCACCATCTAAATCCCCACTCGCTTTCTCCAATAATAAATTATCAAACGGCCACTCTAATCACAGTACTAAACCTAAGCTCAACGGTGACACCAAGAAGGGCAAGAAACGGAAGACGTTGGCTTGAGCCAAGTTAATCGGTTACTCTGTATTTTTATTCCTTCGTTTGATATATCCTAATTGCACTGGACTTTTCTAATATCCTTCGCCTGCAATTTCTTGAAACTTGACATCATATGTGTAGCGTGTAATATGTTGACCATAACTATCGACAGTATGTATCATTGATCTAGCAGAGCACACAAATATCTTGCTACAGAAGAGAATGACACTCAGTTAAAACGGTAATTCATGAGAAGTTAGTAAAAGTCGTGGAAAAGTCTGCTCAAGGCGTGCTAAGTCAGGTTAGTCAGGAGAATGTGAGAATGAGTACATTTAGTCATTTGTAATATTTATGTCACAGTTTGTGGTTACTTTCGTAATTTCAGCAGTCACGCATAGTCATGGTTAGTCTCAGGAAATCGGAACAGATCATGAAATGGTATCAGCCAATAGCAATCACTGAAGGCATCACAAGTTTCAGGGTGGCGTTGTTACAATCTGTCCTGACTGACTGTGACTTTGCATGACTGCTGAAATTACGAAAGTAACCACAAACTGTGACATAAATATTACAAATGACTAAATGTACTCGTTCTCGCATTCTCCTGACTAACCTGACTTAGCACGCCTTGAGCAGACTTTTCCACGACTTTTACTAACTTCTCATGAATTACCGTTTTAACTGAGAATGACATGTAAAGAAGTCCACTTGTGTCTGATGGCATAATGAATCCTGCCTGTCGACCAAAGGTCGGTGAATAGCACAGTGGGGCGTAACAGAGAAAACCGGGAAAATTCCATAGCATCAGTACCCATCACCTTCACCGCCCTCCTTGCAAAATCCCTTCTCTTCGTATAGCACTTGGGCTTTAATCTCCTCCCTCCGCTTCTTCAGTTCAGCGTCCTTCTTGGTATACTTTTCAAGCACATTGTAATCTACTTGCCGTAGAGGGATCTCGTCTTCTTGATCTAGATCCTGCGAAGGCATGAGGAAAGACGTAACATACAGAAGTACGACCAAGGAATGATAGCGTACAATTTCACCAAGGAGGACGACGTTCTCACCACGGATGAGGAACAAGCCATGCCAATTCTCTGCATATGCATTGCCATGGTATATTCGCTCAACGGTATCCTCTAGAACGAGGTTGGCTAGATCGTACATGAACCATGAATACATAGGAAACCTCGACCTCGATAGTACTACTCACCGAATTGATCATAAGAACGTAAGACTCCATGCAGTTTACGGCCATCTCGCAAGACGACTAGCATCTTCCCTGGACGAGTCAAGTGATGGTTTTTGGGGAGACGTCCATGAAGTGGGGTGATGGGGGGAGGTGCTCAGGTTGGTACTAGCTGGAGCAAGTAGTTGACTTGAAGGACAGACGTACTGTCCACGCAATCAACGAGAGATCCCGACGTTGTGAACGGGATCAGAGTGTCCATATTGAGTTACTAGGCTGCAACGGCGCAGCAAAATTCGTTTAAGTAGTAGTAAGGCCTAACAGAGAGGGGAGTGATCCAGCTGAGGCAAATATGTTGAACCCGCCAGAAATATAAACGTCAAGAACAGATGACCGATTTTGCGACGTTCGACGCGCAGTGGCGAAATAGCCTGCTTGTTGATGATGACAGTAACGGCAATGGAACGATGACAAAAGAAAAATTCTGTCACTAAAGTGGAAATCGGGAAAAGCAAAAATTTCGCTGCGAGCAGGATTTGAACCTACGCGGTGAAACACCAAGTGATGACGAATTCAATTCAAATCACTCGCCTTAACGACTCGGCCATCACAGCTTGTTCGTCCATTGAGCAATGAGCTCATATATACACAAGATAATATCCACGCAAAAGTCATCCTCAATTTAATCACTAGAACAAATGGCGAAATTTAATCTACTGAAACAACATTATGCGGTTGATTGCTGTCCAAAGTATTCCCACTGGCCCTGCGGATGCTTCTCCTCCAATGGTTCCCAGCTGAAATAATTGTGAACAAAGGCATACATACGGAGGGATCGGACATACGCTTTCCATTCAACCATCTTAGCAGTCAATTTCAGTTCATCCGAAGCAATGTCCAGAGACTCCTCGATTTGACCCTCATCTAACTGTTTTTCCACAGTAGCTACGTCCCCCTTGGCATCCTGTACAATCTTTAGCTTGTGCTGGGTCAGGGCCTCGACGCCTTGACGGTAGACAGATGTTGGCGGGATGGAAGCTAGTAGAGTGAGCGTGGATTCGTATGTTTTGGCTAGCTGGGGAAGGGGATTCGGATGAACATCGAGGCCAGTTATGCCCGTTGTCCTTTTCAGAACTTGGAATAGAGGGCGACTTGCGCGCAACATGGCGGGGGGAGACAGGTAATTGACGCGTGACGCGACGTGACAAGTTGTGACACTCCTTCCACTTTCCCAAAGTTCAGAAATTAGAAGACGAACATGGCGGCCATTGCATTGAGCCCGGCGCGCACAACTTTTCTCCGCATACCTTTTTCAACGCCTACGGCAACGTTCGGAGCTACTGCACTATTAGCTTCAATACTTGGGACTGGTTCCATACGGTCACTACTGGAGGAGCTCTTACCTCCCTGGCTCCTTGCCGTGCCCAAGAAAAAAGTATCACACTCGCGCAAGGCAATGCGCAGTGCGAACAAGGGGCTAAAAGATAAACAAAGTGAGGCTTCAATGGTTTCATTGTTGTACTGGCTCTCACGCGGACATTACCTCATGAAGACATCGTTCATTGTCCGGGTTGTGGATCACCAAAACTAGCTCATCACTTATGTGCAAATTGCTACGGCTCGTTGAGTCGGCTATGGAAGTCCAAAGCGAAAGGAATGGGAGGGTCAATACCAGACTTATCATAATGTTTCCACGGACTTTTCGTACGTATACTCCCTTTGTATTTCCGCGTAATCTGAATGAACCCACCACCTAGGCATTATTAACTGATGTGCCAGGTGTGCGCACTTATCACAGTACTCAGGGTATGATATGTAGATGCTGCGTTGGCCCGACGCATATTTGGTCAAAAAGAGTAGCGTCGGATGGCCGCTTAGTAGGGATACGAGACAACGCGAAGGTACCAGTAATTACATGTAAAATGTTTCATGATTTCCCCTTCTTGCTGCCTTTCTTCCCTAATATATCTTTGCTCTTCTTGCCAACCACCGTGACGCCCTTCCCAGTTTTGACTACACTCTCGAGCGCTGCCTGCTTTTGCTTCTTCACTCCTTGCATCTTGGCAAACTTGTCTACGCTCTTGTCCAGCAAATCCCGCGTCTTCTTTTTAGTTTTACGAGCCTTATTATGTGCGGCGCGTTTTTCTGCTGGTGTCATCTCGCTCTTCGCCCGAAGATCAGTCGCAGAGGGCGTGAAAACCTCTTCAGGAGCCAGAAGGTTTGATGCAGACTTCGTCGTCGGCAGCGCAGATTCCAGTGTAGCAGTTGAAACATTTACAACCGTTGAAATGACGGCTTTCGGCTGTAAAATAGTGGCCCGTTAGTATTATTAAACGGTTGAGCAACTGTATAACTGACCTGTTTCGGCACGAAGTGAGCGTTGCACAGAGCATCCAGCTTTGAGCATATGCTTTCCCATTGTTTCTCAAGTTCTTCATGTTCTTGTTTAAGCTTACCGTCTCGATCGTCAATCGGCCCTCCCGTTTGAGCTGCAACATACTCGCTTTCATAAATTTGAGCGAGTGACTGCGTAGATTTCGTGTCTTGCAACTCGAACAATCGTGACGGTAAGAACGGTTTGTCGTCCACAGGACGTATGCGGACAACATCGTCAAAACGACCTTCCAATATACGCGCCTTGATGCGCTCTTCCAAAGCTTGAACCTTTTCTTCAGTCACCACAGGAACGGCTTTCATGGTACGTTCGAATTCAAGATCCTCTTCAAGGAGCGAATTCTGAGGCCGAGATTTTGAGGTCGCCTCCCCCATAAGGACCCAGTCCTTCTTGCCGACATTTTCAGCCTCTAGAGAAGCTATTTTTTCGCGCAACTCGGCCATTCGCCGTTCGTGCGTAGTCAAATCTACGGAGACAAACATGAGCCAGCAAGCCAAGAATGTCACGAAGGAACAATGCTAACCGTCTTCAAGATTATCATCGGCGTCGTCAGCAAACAAATCATCCTTCAGGCGTTCAATGGTTATACGACTATTACCGCCTTCGTTTAACCCATCATCATCTCCCTCCCCGTCATCACCTTCACCTTCATCCTCGTCTCCTTCCTTATCTTCCTCGCTTAAGTTAAGATCGGCCTCTTCCTCATCTTCATCTTCATCCAATCCACCTATTTCACCGTAGTCGTCTTCTTCCGCCATCATTTCATCCTCGTCATCTTCATCGTCCTCATACATGGTGGACACAGGGAGATTCTTCCCCTTCGATTTAATTTTCTTGACACGGACTTCTTCATGAAACCTGACCATACCAGCTTTACGAGGAGACTGCGGTTTCTTGACTTTGTCTTTCTTTTTACCTGAGCGAGGTGGTGGCTCAAAGAAGTCTTTATAGTAGGCCTCTGTCCATCATCAGTGAATAAGTAGCAAATACTGGAATGTGGATGGGAGGAGTACTGACCTCCAAGGTTGTTTTCCATATCTTCTTCGTCAAAATTCTCCACGTCACCTACTGGCGCAAACAAGTCCACGGAGGGATCATCCTCAGAGTCATCGTCGTCATCACCCAATCGGCCGCGCGAGACAGCCTTGAATTCAGCTTCCTCGGTTTCTGCATTAAACAATGCCAAGTTGAAGAAGTCGTCATCGAGCTCTGGATGGTGAACACCCTTTCTATGCGTTATTGGCGGTTTCTTGCGATCCAGCAGGTCCTCTTCATCGGAGTCTTCATCCTCATCCGATGAAGAGTCTCGCAAAGAGGTAATATGCTCTCCTAGTTGCTCCTCATCTTCACTTTCTTCCACATCCTCTTCACTCTCTCGCGTCTCTTCTTCCTCACTGTCTTGTTCTTCACTATCCTCGTCGTCGTCAATATCCATCCCATTCAACTCCAGTCCGCCCAAGTCCAGCTCTTCAAGGTCGACCTCTTCACCGTTCCTTAAAGCTTCAATGATCCTTTGTAATCTGGGGTCATCCTCATCTAGTTCCCCATCTCCATCCTGACCCCCATCCCCATCTTCATCTTCATTCATACCATCCGGACCACCTTCTAAAGCAAGTTCGAGCAAGTCACAGACGTTCTTCACGCGTAGATCAAGTTGCGACCAGATCTGCTCATCGTCTAGCCCATCAACAAACAACGACGTCAGTGGGGTCAGTGTGAAAGCGGACTTGGGCTTCGGTGGTGGGCTAGGCAAACGTTTTCGCTTGCCATTAGCACGAGCTTGAGACCGTGTTTGGGGCGCAGAGTCAGGACTTAGGGATGAGAGAAGCTCGTCGATGTTAGGTCGAGCGCTGGCTTCAGACTGTATTGCTACCTTTCCCGAAGAGTCATCAGCGGCTCGGTTACTTTGGATAAATGTACCACGCACAGAAGTCAAAAAGAAATTTGGTTGCTTGCAGCGCAGCGTTCCTTATGTCTTCATTACCGGTAGCAAATGTCTCTGCTTTCTCGTCGAGCAATGCTGTCAAAGGTTTTATCTCTAGAGGTAACTGTGTTTCATCTCTGCTTGAGGCCATGTCCAGGAAAAATAATCAGTTGCTAGAAATGACAAGCCCGCCCTCCGTCATTGTTTGTCACCATCAGCTTTTCCAAATAGTTCCCGACCAATCTCCTCCTCGTCAAGTTCCCGTTGCTCTACTAATATGTACCTAAATTGCGAGCCGATCTTTCAGCGTCTGACTTTTGGGAACAAACTGAAACTGTATTCCGTTGAGATCGAGGGACCTTCTACTCGGCTTGCAAAAACAATCAGGCGTTAGCCAAAAGACAAGGACCGGTCGAACCCCGTCGCCTCGTTACTAGCCAGCTCCTTGTTCTCAGCACATGGAGCGGGATGCCAATCTACCTTAATGGCCATCCCGCCTGGAATTTCAACAATTATACCTTTTTTCTTTAGACAATGGTGAGCTGACGTAATAATTGTAGTACCTTTGTTCTCCCAAAACGTTCATTGTCAGGCTGCACCCTAGAATGCAGGTGTAGTATATAAGGGGACGGCATTCGAAATGCATGTACCCAACTTGAACCTCGTTCTCCTGCTTTCTTCTCTCCTATTTTTCTTTACGCTCTTTTTTACCAGCTGCGAGCAGCTCTATCGTTAGATTTATCGTTTCACCTATTCAAAACAACTTCAATTGTATCCCAATCACTTGACCAATTACGATGATTCAAGGTTTATCCAAGGCTGTGACACTGTAAGACGTTCTACGGTCCTCACACTTCAGTCTCACTCATTTCATTGTCAGTTATCTAGCCCCTGTCCTCATGTTAACGACGATTCTTCTCTCTCTTTTCGCTTACTTGGCCCCTGTATTGCTGCTTCACGACCGGATTGCGTTGTTAGTTGTTTCTCCATCCACCGAATTGGTCCAACCTGGGCCTTCCGATGGAGTTGATGGTCCTAGTCTGTTCCTGGGAGCCCTAGGTAGTGCTCGGCCTCCTCGTTTGTACACTCATGACTCAAAGCCTTTCGTAGGTTCATGCTCGAGAACGAGCAATGCTGGTCAAATCAATTGTACATCCCCGACAATATCGCCTGTCTATGGTTAGTGCCGCATTACCCGCTCGCCAGTTCTTGTCGTTCTGATGACTCCATCGATAGACCTTTCCGCTCTTCCAGACAAGGCACCCAATCTCCTTCTGTCAGCGCCCACTTCAACTACACCCGTATTCATGGCTATTGCCCTATCTTGCTCAATAGTATTCTTCATCACTTTTACCCTGATCTCCTTCAGGCATAAGATGGGTGCGAAAGCCATCGCCGTGTTGGATAAACCCCTGGTGCAGCGGCTTTCTGCATGGATTGGCTTCTTTGGATTCCTCATTGGTCCGTTCAATTTCACCTTGTCTTCATCATTATGACTCATTGTTTTCAAAGGGCTCACGTCGTTCCTAATTGTCCGCATGTGGTTTGGGAAGGCTGTACAAGATTTCAATAACAGTATCCTCGCCCAAGGTCTGCAAGGGCCAAAGCTTGCCGCGAGCACCGGAAATGCCTTTACCAGTATGTGGTTCTTCCTTCCGTTGAATGATATGAGAATGATTTCTAACGTTACCCCTTCAAGTGGTTTGGGTAGCATATGCTTTCTACGCTGTGCCCCTTATCATCTCGCTTGCGAAATTGAACGTTACGGCCTCACCTTCCAAGTAGACTGACGGGGACTACCTCTCTTTTTTGTCTCTGAACCATGCATTGTAGCTATATATTGACATTGTGGCATATACGCATAGCACTTGACTAATATGAACAATACTGTATCGTACTACTCACTGGGACGATTTCTGACAATCTCAGGTTCTCCGATATTCATTGACATGAAATTCGCATATGGGCGCGAGAAGCCGTACTCATGTCCGTCGTAATACCTCACTGTGCTCTACAAAGTAGCTGCCATGGTCATGAAATGATTCGGACAGGACGCCCATTGAATTGAATGCAAGGTCTCATTCCCACGCTCTTTGTATCAACATTCCAACCACGAAGTAAGCTGACTCAAGATTGCACTATCCAGGAACCCATCGGTATTACCTACACCCCTTTTAGCGATACAATCCAGGTTTTTTTCCTCGCTTACAACGGCCATGCAGCATTCAGTGTCCCTGTTATGCGTAATAGTCACCTCAGCGAGGTATTGTGCCTCCTACACTCCGGGGACCCCATACTATCAACAAGATGTTGAAAGACATGCTTTTATGGCCAGAGGGCTGCATCTAACACCCCTACCTCGTTTACCCATAGTGCTTTGGCCGATCGGGACATAATCGGAGTAGTTGGGGTGATATTTTTAACTGCCAGCATCTCTCCTGTTGCTACCTCTCTTGGGATTCTTAGGGGCAGGAGGAGTCACTTTCACTGCTTCTATGCGACTACGAACGGGGAATTACCCCCAACTAGCTCGGACTTCATGAAACTGATCTGCCCTCAACACTCGCTTGGCAATACGCGTCCGTTGACACTCCAGGGTACCTCTATTCCCTGACTCTTTCGTCGTCAATGTTGCCTTTTGTGTGGGTGAATATACTTGATGTTCATCATCAAGCTTGAGTGTGTTACCATGTGCAACTTCTTCTCTGAAAACTATAAAAGCTAGCTGGCAATGACAGCGAAGCATCAAGCGATATCGCTTGTCTCCAAACATGAAGGTCTCCTCGTCTGCACTCCTGCTTCAGTCATTGTATATCGTCTCTACTGTGACGCTTGGTGCTGTCGCCGCGGATATCGATACCGTTCGCGACCGCAGATACTCCATCATCGTTGGCGCGACTACCGGAGCTACTTCCATCTCTAATTGGTAAATTATGCCCTGGTTGTGCGTAGAGGCTGGCACCGACTAAATATTTCCCTAGGGTTTCTACTTTAGGTACCGACGGAAAGTGGCCTGATGTTGACTATACTACGGGCTGCGACGCACAGACCTCCAGCTGGCCTGCTCAAACGCACTGGAGCCGTATCAGTAAGTACTTATTTATTTTTCTAGCCATGTCTCTTCATTAACTTCAACAATACAGATACTTTTGCAGCTGGTTGGCACGGTGGATTCAGAAACGCCGACCAATGGGTGAAGAACGCCGAAATTCGCTCCGCTATCTCTCGTGCAATGAATTTCTGGTTCTCGAACGATTTCACAAATCCAGCCTGCCTTGATTCTGGAGGTGAAAGCGCTTGTCCGTGTGGCACTGCTGGTGTAAGTAGTCCTAGACATCTGAAACCTTTAGCATTGAGATTGATTTTTCTTGAATAGCTTTGGAACACGAACTGGTTCTCCAACGTAATGTTGTCCCACCCTCGTAGCCCAGTCGTATACTGATAAGTAAGTAGGTTATCCTCATCCCGGGTTGGGTTGGCCAAGTGTGCCTTCTGCTCGGTGATAGCCTTTCAGCCTCAGAATTGGCATCCTGCACCCGTATGACCAACCGAGCTTTCAATACATTCCAGACTGGTATCAATGGTGTCAGCGCGATTACTGGTATATACTTCCATTATCCAAGGAAAGATGCAGTCTCATGTCGTTATACTCAGGTGCCAATACTCTGGATATAGCCAGTATTGGTGTGGACTTGGGTCTTCTCACCGGAAATGCAACGCTCGTCTCCGAGGCCTTTAGCAAGGTTAACGCTGAAGTTGTCATTCAGGATGCAATTAAGGCAGATGGAATCCGCGCAGATGGTAGCTTTGGACAACATGCAGGCATATTGTACAACGGGAATTATGGTAAAGACTAGTAAGTTTGGTGATCAAATATAAAATTGTAGTCGAACTGATAGATTCCAGTGCCAACGACGTATTTGCCCTCGAAATCGCTACAGGGGGCACGCAGTTTGGCGCTTCTTCTGACTCAATGAATGCCTTTTCTACACTTATCGATGCTGACCAATGGATGATATACAAGAACGTTATTACTAGTGTTCTTCATTGGGACTTCGTAAGTGGCATATGACACTCTCAGTTAATACAAACTCACTCTGGTGTAGAGTGTCTTGGGTCGCTTCATCGTTTTACCAGTGTCCGACAATCAGTCAGTTGCATGCCGCTGCATTCTACACCGATAAATATGTCTGATGTTATGTTTCCAGAGCCACAGCTAATATCAAGACTAATCTGACCCAACTTCAAGTCCTCGGGCAGGAGTGGAATTCACAAACACTGACCTCCGTGTTCAATGCACTCAACTCTAACAGCGCCACGGCAAATGTAGGGTCTTTGATTGGAAATCGGATGTTCTATGCGAACGACTATATGGTTTGTTTGGGCTCTTCGTCTACATTTCCCGGCCGACTCATTCGCACATAGGTCCACCGCGGCGCTGGCTACGTAACCACGTTGAAAATGTACTCTAAACGTACGCAGAATACAGAATGCAGCAACTCCCAGAACCCATTCGGTTTTCATCTCAGTGACGGGACGCTTTACACATATCTACAAGGGAACGAATATGAGGACATCACCGCGGCTTGGGATTGGAATTTGATCCCTGGGACAACAGTTGATTATGGAGCTACTCCTTTGACATGTTCAACCGCCCGCAAGACCGGTACTCAACCCCTCGTCGGCGGTGTATCTGACGGCTCAGTCGGTGTAGCTGCTATGCGATACGAAACACCTACCACAAAGACTCTGAACTGGAGGAAGACTTGGTTCTTCCTTGCAGACGATGTGCAATACGTCATGGTTGCCAGAATCGAATCCACCACTACCGCACCAGTCTTCTCCGTTCTAGACCAAAGACGTCGCTCTGGAGATGTTATAGTGGATGGGGTCAGCCGAGACAGTGGTAATTACACTGGGGTTGGCACGCTCTGGCATGGTGGAGTTGGTTACGCATTTAACACCAGCAACCCAGCTGTCTCTCTTTCTTTGCAGCTTGGTTCTCGTACTGGGTCCTGGTCGAGCATCAGCGCATCCAAAGCACCTGCCGTTACAGTCGATCTCTTCGCAGCCTGGCTCAGTCACAGCGACCTGAGTGCCCCAATATCATATGCGATATATCCAGGCACTTCTTCTAATGCCGCTTTTCAACAGAAGCTCGCGTCTTCTCAGCTTCGATCTGTTCGAAACGACGGATCAATCTCTGCTCTACTGGACGTGAATCATAGTACAGCAATGATTGTATATTGGGTCGCTGCAGGCGGTTCAGTGTCTATCCCATCTCCGAATGGGAATGCACCAATAACTGTGGCTTCCAACGGGAATGCAAACCTAATTTTGCATATGGATACGTGGTCTGTTACGCTCTCAGACCCCACACAGACGCTTTCGACTGTTACAGTCACCTTCACCCTTGGAAACGGTACTACGCCGCCTGGCTGGGGAACTACGAAGTCCAAGTCGGTCACCTTCAACCTGCCAAGCGGGGGCGAGGCTGGCAAGAGTGTGACTCAGACGCTACCCAATTAATGTTTTTTTTAGCTACTTTTGGCAATAGACCTTCTTTCTTTGAATTTGTCATTGTTGTTTGTAATGATCAGATCGGAATTGAAATTTGAAATTCTGCTTGACCTGCGACTGTCATCTTCTGGTGCAAATGGCTTATGCTTATCTTGACGCAATACTTATATATTTTCTCTCTGGATTTTCGAGCTGTATGGATTAGGTTCTGACGTGCCGGATGGTGGGCCAACCTGATGAGTAGGACATAGTACCATTCTATGCTACCCTGTGCGACAAGCCCACCTCAATCGCGTTTCTATGTTTCTGGTAAGATTATTGCTGCTCTTACATTTCTCACCACCGAGTGGCCCGGTCAACTATGTATGTAATATAATTGCTAACCCTTGCTTGGCAGCTGGATAAAGACTCGACCACGAGAACTTTAGTTCTAACTTTACCATTCTTAACAGTGCAAGATGAAAGCACTTGTTTACACGTTCTTTACTCACATTCTTTTCCTCTCCTTCTCGTCGGCAGTGGAAATACCCCATGGTAATGGCCATTTCTTGCGCCATAGGCGTTTAAGCCGGCCTTCGCACACTTCAGTACAAGGATCTGCAATGAACAACTTGTATTCTCCAACGGATGTCGTCCTGTCGGGTAACTCATCGTCCATGGGCGCTCCTGCGTCGTCGTTGTCCACCTCCTCTGCCGCTTCTACATCAACCCAATCGTTCCCTACTGGTTCTGCTGAACAACCGACCCCTTCGCCTGTTGTGGATTCCACAGCAGTGTTAGAACTTCAGTCCATTATTCCGCGTAGACTCAGTGCAATCATTGGAAGTCTTAGTCCCGAAAGAGCCGCCAATGTCTCCACATGGTAACATATACTTCATACATTATCACCTCATCTTGTCATTCAGTGGTGGCTTTCAGGATTTCCAGTCTTGGACAGGATGGAAAATGGCCCGAAGTTGACTATACCACTGGCTGTCCGGCTCGTAGAGCAAACTGGCCTGCTCAAGAGCATTGGCAACGTTTGGGTACGTTTCACTTGGGTCTGTTATGTCAGTCCTAATATTGCTATGTAGCTGTAATGGCTGGCGCGTGGCACGGAGGTCTCAGTGGAACAGAACAGTATGTAAAAAATGCTGATTTGCGAGCGGCTATCACCCGCGGAATGGATTTCTGGTTTGCCAACGACTTTACCAACCCAGCATGCATTGACGCTGGCGGAAAAGATGCTTGTCCTTGTGACACGGTACGTGCCTTGTATACGACCTTGACGTTGCTAATGCTGTACATAGCCCGGACTATGGAACACTAATTGGTTTTCAAACGTAAGTATCAACTGAAGTCTATTAGCTTGTTTCTGAATGTACTCCATCAGACCATCCTTATCCCTGAACTCAGCGCAGAGACCTGCCTATTGCTTAATGATACTCTGACTATCGCCCAACTCGACAATTGTACCCATATCACTCTACGTGCCTATGATACATTTGTACGAAGACCTACTTTTTTGACTGGTGCCAACGCGCTTGATGTGGCCAAGATTGGTATCGATCGGGCTCTGCTCACCACCAATGTTTCGTTGTTGACCGACGCCTATCGCCGTGGTACGCAGTTATTCATGATCGTATATTATCTACTTGACAGCCAACCTCTAGTGCACAACGAGCTTGTTATTCAGAACGAAGTCAAAGCAGATGGTATTCGTTCAGATGGCAGCTTTGGACAACATGACGGTATCTTGTACAATGGGAATTACGGCAAGGACTAGTAGGTGGCCTCGATTGATTTGAATGGTTTATGGTTCAATCGCTCTTTCAAGTGCCAATGACCTCCTTGACCTTGAGGTTGAAGCGGCAAATACCCGGTTTGCTGCCGGTGCCGACTCTCGAGATGCTTTTGCGACGCTTTTCGATGGCAATGCTTGGATGATCTATCGGAACGTCCTCACAGGCATCAATCATTGGGACTTTGTGAGATATGATTTTTTCGCTCCTTATCCTACGTATGAATAATCATTTCAGAGTGTATTGGGACGATTCATAAGCTTCCCAGTCGCTGACAACCAGTACGTAGCCAATATGATGGCGATTCTCAGCATGCTGACGCTGTATTCAGAGCTACCTCTAGCATCAAGATGAACCTAACGGAAGTAGAAGAACTCGGAAAGCAGTGGAAGTCTGATGTCATGGTCAACTTTGCCAAAAGTCTTTCGCGAAAGTCTCAGAATGCTAATGTAGCAAAAATATACGGAAATCGCATGTTTTCTGCTAACGACTACATGGTTTGCTCCTACTCGTTGACATCGACGGATATTATCTCAATTTGTCTGCAGGTCCATCGCGGCAAGGGTTATATCACCACAGTGAAGATGTATTCGACGCGCACTCTCAATACGGAATGCACTAATGACCAGAATGTAGGTTATTTACTGTTAGAGATTTAGTGATAATACTAAGAGTCTCTCAGTCTCTGGGATTCCACCTTTCTGATGGTACAGTCTATACGTATTTGCAAGGAAACGAATACGAAGACATTGCCGCTGTTTGGGACTGGAACTTGATACCAGGGACCACTGTTGACTATGGTGCCACCGAATTGAACTGTGTTCATACCAAGTTTGCTGGTATCGAGACATTCGTAGGCGGAGTATCTACGGGGAAGATTGGCGCAGCCGCAATGCGTTACACGAACCCCTTTACCAAATCACTTCACTGGCAAAAGGCCTGGTTTTTCCTGGACGACGATGTCCAGCATGTCATGATATCCGGCATGACCTCGTCAACAAACGCCTCTGTTTTCAGTGTCCTCGACCAACGGTTGCATGTCAGTGATGTCGAAATTGACGATATTTCGCGTGGGCGGAAGGGGAGGTTTTCGACTGCTGGTGCACAATCGCTCTGGCATGGAGGTGTTGGCTACGTGTTCCCTCCTTCGAACGGTGCTTTTCAGTTGCATGTTGACGTAGGGCAAAAGACCGGCAACTGGTCTAGAATCGGAACATCTACCAAACCTCCTCCTACGGTTGACCTCTTCACTGCTTACCTCGAACACCGTGACATTACGGCTCCAGTGTCATATACGGTCCTTCCTGGGCTCAACGAATCAACTTTCCGCCGTAAGAGTCGTACCCTGCGTCTACAGACTGTCCAGAACGATAAACAGGTTTCCGCTGTCTACGATCCGACGGATGATATCATCATGGTTGTATTCTGGGATGCTAACGGTGGATCTGTGACTGTACGACCCAATGATTCTATGCCTATTACCATCGAATCCAGTGGAAATGCAGCGTTGGTGTTTGAGGCTGCTTCGAGAAAGGTCACCGTGTCTGACCCGTCTCAGACGCTGAAGCAAGTGGAAATTAATATCAGTGGTGGACGTTCTTCTTGTACGAAACCGACTGTGTTTGAACTTGGATCAGGAAGCAGCGTTACAAAAGAGGAGAATTGTGGTTGAACAGGGTTAGGTAGACTTAGATGATGGAAACATGTGTTGGCTACAGCAGCCGTTCTCAGCCGCGTTACTTGATGCACCTCTGCTGCCAAAGCATAACATGGCTTCTTCTCCCACCAGCTAAGATTCATTTATATATCAACGCTTCCCATCTTTCCTCGTTTTCCTCCATACAGACGAAGATGAAGGGTTTTCTGCCACTCATTTACACGTTCTTTACAATCTCTCTTTTCTTGTCCTTGTCCTCTGCTGTCGACATACCCCATGGCGCTAGCCACCTCTCGCGTCACCGACGTATAGGACGGTCCTTGCATCTTCCCGCCCAGACTCTTCTTTCACAATCTGTCGCTAATGCTAGTACTTCTAGCGCCCACGCCTCTTCACCAACCAGTATTACCTTTTCGGCAAACTCCTCCTCGTTCTCGTCGTCGGTTTCCAGCAGCCACCCTTCATCAGCGTCTGCTTCTATCACCACAAGCGCTGTTGTACAACCTATCCCCACACTGTCTATAGACCCCACAACAGCGTCAGAAATCTCAGTCATCACCGAGCGTCGACTGAGTCTCATCGTTGGCGGTCTCAGTCCTGAAAGGGCTGCCAGCATCTCCTCATGGTACTGTGTATTCAACAATTATCCCTGTTACTATTCTGTAACCTGCCATTACTTTAGGCTCTCTACTCTTGGCGCCAATGGCAAATGGCCCGACTCAGAGGTCGACTATACCACAGGCTGCCCCGCTCGTAGGGCAAATTGGCCCGCTCAAGAGCATTGGCAACGCCTAGGTATGCTCTACCTCTTGCTGTTTATTAGCTTCTTATATGCTCCTGTAGTCGTGATGGCCGGTGCCTGGCATGGAGGTCTTGCAGGCACTGAGCAATATGTCAAGAATGCTGACTTGAGAGCTGCTATTACTCGCGGAATGGATTTCTGGTTTTCCAATGACTTTACTAACCCGGCATGTATTGACTCGGGTGGAACAGCGAGCTGCCCGTGTGATACCGTACGTTCATTTTTCGCGGCATAGTCTACATACGTCTAATGACGTCAATAGCCAGGTCTATGGAATACCAATTGGTTTTCAAACGTATGTATCAATGAAAGCACTCCTAGCTGGCTAGTAACTCTGTCCCTCTAGACAATCCTTATCCCTGAACTTAGCTCCGAGACCTGCCTATTGCTGAATGATACTCTAACGTCCACACAACTCAGCAATTGTACACATATCACCTTGCGTGCATATGGAACCTTCACGCGGAATCCCACATTTTTGACTGGTGCCAATACGCTCGACGTAGCTAAAATTGGCATTGATCAGGGCTTGCTGACTTCCAATGTCACGCTATTGACTGATGCGTTTCACCGCGGTATGTACTCTTTCAACGATCAATATACTTTCAATTCACTCTTCATCCAAGTCAACAACGAACTTGTTATCCAGAACAAAGTCAAAGCCGATGGTATTCGTGCCGATGGTAGTTTCGGTCAGCATGCCGGTATCCTATACAATGGAAACTACGGCAAGGATTAGTAAATATCCTCTTTCTTTTAGATGGGATAGGTTCACCTGACTTTGTTGAAAGTACCAACGATCTCCTCAATCTCGAAGTTGAGGCGGCCGGCACTAGTTTCGCTGCCAATACCACCTCCCAGAACGCGTTTTCAACCCTTTTCGATGGGGATATATGGATGATATTCCAAAATGTCATCACTGGTGTTAATCACTGGGACTTTGTGAGTAGTTTGCTTCATCGTCCTTTCTCGATATCTGATCGCAGATGAAAGAGCGCATTAGGGAGATTCATCAGCTTCCCAGTAATCGATGCACAGTAGGTGGACTTGATCAACGGACCTTTCTTAGCGTACTCAGACTGTCATAGAGCTACTGGAGGTCTCCAGATGAATTTGACAGAAGTCCAAGTACTTGGCGAACAGTGGAACTCGGACGCCCTCATCAACTTCGCCAAGAATCTGTCACGCAAGGCTCAGAATGCCAATGTAGCTCAACTCATTGGGAACCGTATGTTTTACGCCAACGACTACATGGTTAGTTTTGTTCGCGATCTCAGAAATAGCTCTCATCTTGATTGAATCATCGTCACAGGTTCATCGTGGTGCGAACTATATCACCACAGTGAAAATGTATTCGAAACGCACCGTCAATACGGAATGCACAAACACTCAGAATGTAGGTTGCTTTATCTTGACATTGTGACAGCGGGTCTGATAATACCCAGCCTTTCGGATTCCATCTTTCTGACGGAACTATCTATACATACCTGCAAGGAAATGAATACGAAGATATCTCCGCCGCATGGGACTGGAATTTGATTCCAGGAATCACCGTCGATTATGATGCTACTCCCTTGAGTTGTGACCACACCGGGTTTACTGGAATTGAGGCGTTCGTCGGTGGGGTTTCTACTGGGAAAATTGGCGCTGCAGCGATGCGTTACACAAACCCCTTCACCCGGTCCCTTCAGTGGCAGAAAGCGTGGTTCTTCCTGAACGATGATGTGCAGCATATCATGGTTTCCAGCATCAACTCATCGACGGACTCATCTGTCTTTTCGGTTCTTGACCAACGACTTCATGTTGGTGATGTGGACATTAATGGTGTCCCACATGGGCAGGGAACCTTCTCGGGATCTGACGTGCAGTCACTCTGGCATGGAGGGGTTGGGTATACTCTCCCTTCCTCGGACGGTGCTTTCGAATTGCATGTCGAGGTGGGAGAAAAGACCGGAGACTGGTCAGCAATCGGGACGTCCACCCAACCGCCTCCCACGGTGGATCTCTTCGCGGCATATCTAGAGCACCAGGATCTCTCCACATCGCTGTCATACACGGCCTTCCCCGGCGTGGACAAGGCAACCTTCTACCGTAAGGGCAGCACCCTGCGTTTACAAACCATCCAGAACAACAATCATGTCTCCGCTGTTTATGATCCATCACACGACGTTGTGATGGTTGTATTCTGGGATGCTAACGGTGGATCCGTCACCTTCCAGCCCAAGAACGCTGCCTCCACGACCATCGCATCCAATGGAAACGCCGCTTTAGTTTTTAAACTCGATTCGGCAGACATTACCATCTCTGATCCTTCCCAGACTCTCAAGCAGGTTACAATCACCATCACGGCTGGGGAAGGGAAGAAGCTTGCTAGCTGGGGTGGTGCATCATCTACAAAGACCCTTGTATTTGTGTTGCCATCTGGCGGCCTTGCAGGAAGTAGCGTTACAAAGAACCTGAACAAATAGGTATAATATCTTGTCTATCTCTTGAACTGTTTCGTTCATTCCACAATGATTGGTAAGTTTCACTCTTGATGAACTTACTATCCTTGTTCTGTCGCCTTCACACTCTAACGCTCCTGTATATACCTCATAACGATCTCGTGATGACCAAATATTGAATCGTTGGAGAGATATACATAGAGAAAGCTAGAATACAGGTTGCTCAGCACCGTATCCCTCAGGTGGCTGCTGGTAGGCTTGCTCCTGTGGTGCGTATGATTCCTCCGCTGGTGCCGGTGCTGGGACGGCGACAGGCTCCTTTTGCTCTGATGATGGTTCACCAACAACCTTATCGAGGGGAGGCTCGAAGATTTGGACGGAATCGGGAAGAGGCTTCCTGGGACCAGTCTGTCCTTCAGGATCCGAGCCCTTCATGCTAGATGGACAGATGCGCTTAGCTATGAGGAGTTATCGGGGATGAAAATAACATACATTTTGACTTTGATACCAAGGACACCCTGACGAAGCATAACATGGCGGACAGCATAGTCAACGAAGTCACGAGCGGGTTGACCGGAATGGATCATGAAACCATCGGTAAACTTCATCGACTTGGCACGGGCAGCACGAAGTTTGCCAGAAACGACGACTTCGCAACCCTTGGCACCGGATTCCATAACAAATCGGAGGACACCATAGCAGGCTCTATACAATCACGTCGATTAACTTTGGACGAAATAGTGATGTTTCGGATGGATGGGCTAGTTACCTGCGTACGGCAAGACCACCGAGAAGCTTGTATCTCAAACTTTCGCACTGAGCGATAGCGGAGAGACCACGGTATTGGACCTTCTCGGCGAAGAGTTCTAGAGAGTTTTCGGGGAACTTGAAGCGCTTTTGAACGAGAGCAGTGAGTTCGCGAATGCGGCGGCCCTTCTCTCCAAGGACCTCCTGGGTACGAGTAGCACGAATGATAATCTATTCAATTGGGGTTCCGTTACACCAGAATTCTAGCACAATAGAGCAGAATATACATACTTCTGTGCGGGCGTGAGTTACACGAACATCACAACCGGAATAACCCTCCTCAGAGAGTTCACGAGTGAAGAATTCGTTCAGTTCGGCGCGGAAGACACCGTCGGCGACAAACTTGCGTTTCTTGCTAATTTGAGTGGCCATTTTTTCGAAAGTTTACTTGCTATTCTCTCGTCAGTCAACGTAAGGATGAAATTCGAACGTGAACATACCTGGTATATCGCCTGGCGAATCCTGAGGTCGGTTACCGCTACCTTGATTAATTCCTAATGACTGTAGCGTGGGAGTGCACGGTGGTCAACTGTATAGTCGTTATGTAAGCATTTCACAACGTCTTTAAATTCAACTGGTTTGGTTTCTGGTGTCGCGTCGTAAGACTGGTGAGTAGTTTCTTCTTTTTACACCTTTTTTTGTTCGATTTTCCCTGTGACGAGTGTTGTATTCAACCCATTGGCACCTCTTAGTCGACTTGACCGTCCAGCTCTTGCTAGACGGATCACTGACATGAATGACATCCTGAGGCTTCATTCTTCACCTTTTACTCCCATGCAAACTCTCGCTAACTCTTCCTCTAGATCCAATCCAATACTTGTAGCTTTAGGAGGCGGCGTGGAGTTCGCGTTGATAGGCTTAGGTGCCACATGTAGTTATGTCACGCTCTAGGTAATTTTGGACGACAACGGAAATATATGATATTCCAAAGACTTATTGTGATTTGGGTATATAATTTACAATCAAGTTCGAGCCTCGTTTACAAAAATACCAGCAGCACCCATTCCACTGCCTACGCACATACTCGTACAGAGAAGATGGCCATTCGACCGTTTCAGTTCGGCAAGGCCTGTAACGACTTGCCTGGTGCCAGCTGAAAATGAGAGTCAAAACGAATGCGCGTATTCCAGAGAGGCTTGATACTCACTCATCCCAACAGGATGTGTAATAGCGATGGATCCTCCACTATCCCACCTTGAGTTGCGGCTAATGCTCAAGAAGGCGTGCACTTACTTGACATTGATTTTCTCTATGGGAATTTCCAGCTGCTCAACACAATACGCGAACTGCGACGCGAACGCTTCGTTGATCTATCTGACGGTTAGCTACTGACTATTTCTTGCGAAGCATCAAACTCTCACCTCCCATAGATCGATGTCCTCCTTCTGCAAACCATATTTCTCTAGAATTTTTGGGATGGCATCTATAGGTCCCACACCCATATACTTAGGCTCAACGCCTAATCATGTTGCTTCTTTATCAATCACCCCAGGATGAGAAAATAATTCTCACCAACTATGACGGTGCCGACAAACTTGCCAAGAATGTCCATTCCTTCCCGTTCAGCTCTTTCCCGCGTGGACATTATACACACAGCTGCACCGTCTCCGACACCACTAGCGTTCCCAGCAGTGGTTGTAGCCGGAGGCCACTGGGGGAAGGCGGATTTCAAATTTGAAAGCGATTCCAAGGTAACTCCTGGCCGGATGGTATCATCCACTGAAATTACACTTCCTCGAATTTCAATTGGGAGAATCTCCTCTGCTAATAGACCTTTGGCAGAAGCCTACAAAGGAGATACATAAGTTCGTTTTCCTGCAATTTTTGGGGAGGCCCACCTGGTTAGCTCGCGTATGCGAAATAAGGGCATACTCGTCTTGCTTTGCTCGAGGTATGTTATAATCCTGAGCTACCATTTCAGAAGTCCATCCCATTGGCTTGGGTCATATTCAGTATAACGCCATAACGTTGAGTCGGTAACGCTCACTTGTACGGCATCGTGGGCTTGAGGATTATTTGCTACTGCCTCCACAAGTTCAGGGGTGGGCCGAGGACTGCAGCGCAACTTAGGTTTATAAAAACTATGAAATTGAATTACACACTTCAAGCTCATACTCTCAGCGCCCAGGGCAATACCAAGAGATATTTCACCGGTCTGAATGGCGTGCGCAATGGTCCGTATAGACATCAAGCCGGAAGAACAAAGACGGTTGACAGTAGTAATGGGAACGTGGTGGGGGACCCCAGCTGCCAGAGCAGCTGCCCGAGAGAGGTAGAGGGGGGACGGTGGATGGCATGTACCTTTCAAGCACTCATGTAGCCATCTTAACGACTAGAATATACGTAGACTCACCGACACAGATATCCTCGATTTTACTGGGGTCAAGCCGTGTCTTTTCAAACGTAGCCTACATGATAAGTTCACGTCTATTACTGTAATGACATAAAATCAACGTCTAAATACCTTCAAAAGTGCCGTAAGCATCTCGTCAACAGGCGTATCTTTTAGCTGCCCTTTCTTTGCTTTGCCTAGAGCAGTCCTCTTTGCAAAGGTTATGACAACATCATCGGGATTCTTCTGTAGAATGGCGTTCAGACCTCGAGGATTCGCTTGAGATGACGCTGCACGAATCCCCATCCGCGATATAACGCGAAGGAGCGAACGTCTGGGGATGGATAACATGCTGAGAAAGACGAAGGGGAGGTTGAACGATGTAGCGCATTTCCCCACGCAGTTGGAGGTACTTAAATACGAGTAAGCCAATTTCACGAATCCGGATCTTCTAATTAGGCGACTATCTAGGTCACATGGGTAATCGCTGGACAACCGCGTTGGCTCAGAGTCAACTCTGAGATCACCGACGGGCGCAGTGTCGCATCACCTTAAAGCTTTCCCTCAGGGGTTGCCGAAGGCTATTCAACACGTGACTCTTACATACATATATAGTGCTTCTCTCTCAATTGATCGACAACTATCAGCATGTCCTTTTTCAAGCGCAACAACAACAAGCCTCTCATCCCTCCAGTCGAGTCAGAGAACCCAAGAACTGCAGGGAACAGCACCTCTCTCCGCCCATACCGCTCGAACGCAGCTACTTATATCCCAAGCCGGGATGGTGACCCATACAGCACACCCTATAAGTCAAGTCCAACACCGTCGAATGCCTATCAAGATCCTCCCACATCTCTACAGGATCAATACAGCAGAAACAGAGGTATAGGCGATGCCTATTCTAGAGGCGACGCCAATCTTGACAGAGATCGTAACGAACTCTTTGCTGGATACAACCCCCAGAAATCAGGCTCAGGCAGGTTCTTTGATGGACCAAGGTCTGGTAGAGGGACTCCTCCTCCAGGCGAGGAGAATGACGAAGATGTTGAAGGAATTAAACAGCAGACACGATTCGTCAAACAGGAAAGTGTCAATTCGACTAGAAACGCCCTTCGTCTGGCACGAGAGGCAGAAGAAACAGCAAGGAACACTTTGACTAGGCTCGGCGATCAATCAGGCAAGCTTTCTGTGCAACTCAATGGGAGTTGTATCCTTGACTGACGCCGGCATCTCTCAGAGAAGCTTGCCAACACCGAGCGCCACCTTGACGTGGCTAAGGGTCACTCACAGCGAGCAGAAGATCGCACTGATGAGCTCAAACAACTTAACCGTTCCATCTTCCGACCGGTGATCACTTTTAATAAGGACGCAAAGAGAGCCGCTCAAGAAGCTAAAGTCCAAGCTCGCTACGAGGAGGAACGAGAAGAAAGGGAGAAGGCGATGCTAGATATCCGTGAAACTCAGAATCGTCTTGGCCGAGCTGCAACTTATGGTCGGGGTGACGATGAAGAGGGAACCGAAGGTAGAAGCAGATTCAAGACTGCTGAGCAATTGGCCAATAGAAGGGAGCAACAGAAACGGTTCAAGTTCGAAGCTACAGCCTCTGATGACGAGATTGAGGACGAAATTGATGATAACTTGGATGAAATTAGTGACATGACCAAACGTTTGAAGGCACTAGGCACAGCCATGGGGCAAGAACTCGACAATCAGAACTCAAGAATTGAGCGCATTGAGGGCAAGACTGTCGGCTTGGATAACCGCATCTTTAGGAATACAGAACGCGTGAGTGTCCTGTGTTTCGGCTGTCGGCGACAACGTATTCATGGATTCCCTTTAGCTCAAGAAGATCAAGTAATGACAAAGGGGGTTTTCTTTGGGATAATCGGAGCTCGGATAATAACGTCGAGTACGGCGCTAAATAAATGGATCTGTTATATCTCTTGACTTGGACCTCACTTATATGCAAATACCTCACTCGTGTAACTATTGCAGTTAGAATTGACTCCTGCTATTTAACAGCAGTGAGATTCTTGACACTATGGATGAATATACTGACGGAGAGGCAGACCTCCCGCCTCTGTCAGAATGGTATGTCCTGGCGATGTAATAACGTGCGTCCATCGATTCACGACCTGTAATGCTAGGCACAAGCTACAAGAACAGCAAACTGGTCCGTACTTTACCAGGGTTATCTGTTGGAAGGAGATTCAACCGTCATCTCAGCCCTCTTTCAGGCAGCCACTACCGAAACAGAAAGCCTGCGTGCCAAAGTAAAAGATCTTGAGCGGGAATTATCTGTGTGGAAAAGCGCTCATTCGGTTATCAGTGAAGAGAAGGATGCTATAGTAAAAAAGGCATCACGACTTGAACAGGAGATCGGAAGATGGACTGTGAGTTTCGTCTCCTCTTCACGTGTACTACCATTGACCAGTTGCTCTGCACATTTTCAGAGTGATAAACCTCTAGTCGTTGCACTCATTGATGGAGACGGCCATCTCTTTATTCAAGAACTTTTTGAGATGAGCCAAGCTGGTGGTCGCCAGGTACGCCTTCTTTCTGCCAATTTGCTCATCCATTATTCACTGGCCAGCATATCACCAGGCCGCGATGCTCCTACGGGAGAGAGTATTTGAATATGTGACAGATAAAAATCCAGGCATTACCAATAGGGCCGAGTTATTATTAACCGTTTTTTGGAACGCAAAAGGTCTCAAGGAGACTTTAATAAGGAAGAATATCTGTACCGGAGACCAGTTTGATGGATTCTGTCATGGGTTTAATCAATCCGCCCATCTCTTCTCTATAGTGGATGCTGGCTTCGGGAAAGAAGCAGCCGATACAAAAATCAAAGGTGCTTGAAGGACATTCTCATCTCATGACGGCTTCTGATCTCCACTTGAGTAGAACACCTCCGCCTGTTCGTTCACTTCCCTCAGACTGAGTTTGTATTTTTCGGGGGTTCGTTCCCTACTTTGCCTTACTGTTCTTGCTCACCCAGATATCAAGTATAGGTGGACATGATAATGGTTACACAGCGACTCTCACATCACTCGAGACAGAGGGCCTGCTACGGAAGGTCGTCCTTATCCGCGGATACTCGCATCTCGCGCAGGAGATCAAAAACTTAAACTTGAATGAATTATCAACAACCGGAATTTTTATGACCAAGAAGTTATCTTCACCATTTAAAAATAACAGTTACCCACTTCCATTGGATCTCTCTAACTTCAACTCGTCGTCTTCAAACTCTGACGTGATAAGCCCTACGGGAACTCAATCTCCCCTGGGCGATAATAATCATGTTAGCGTTTCATCAGCATGGTAGAGCAGACCTTCTGAGATGTTTCTATAGCTCCAAATGAGTCCCGGAAAATCCAGACAGCAGGTTAGTTTTGGATCATAAGTTACCGTGTATGCCGGTTTTAATACGACTTTCTTTTAGGGTTAGCGTTTATCTGCCTTTACCGATGTTTATTAAATCGGTTTCACAGTTATTGCGGCAAGAATCCCCGCAAACCCTTGTTACTTGTTTTATCTCCATCCACTGGGATGCCCCAAGAAGAATTGTCGCTTTGCTCATGATCTAGAATTAAATGATGACATGATTGAGACAATGCGTGTATACGCCCTAAGGACACCGTGTATTCAGGCTAATAAAGGTCATTTCTCCTTCGTAATCACTCCAATCGGTGCTGATCTCTTTCCAGGTGGACAATGTACCGATAAGGATTGCGTATGGGGCCATTACTGCCCTAATGGACCTAGATGTCGTTGGTTGCTGAAGCCGGGGGGATGCAAGTTTCGTGGTGGTGAGTTTACTCGCATCTCAGCCTGGATCATCGCTGGAACATATGTCATCAATGCTCCGTATAGCTGTGATGCATTCCAAATCAAACCAAACCTGGTCTAAACTTCCTAGCTTGGGCCTGCACTCGCTTTCGTTCGGTGCTACAGAATACGAAGATAGCGACTTTCAAGCCGAAGAACATTCAGGATGGGACTGACATACACGTCATGTAGTTGAGAGTTTTAGGAGCCTTAGGCGTATTCAGTATCTACTTTTGATCTATCTAAGTCTTTAACCTTAGGCTTTAGTCAGGGCAACGCGATCCCGTGACCAATTAAACTTTAGCTTTATCGTGCAAACATCTTCAATTCATTCCACCATTCCACCATGGCCATATCCGAATACGAAAAACAGCGCGAAGCAAACATTGCAAGAAATAGGAAGCTCCTGGAAGAACTAGGCCTTGACAAGCCTTTGTTTGAACCTGTGGAAGACAAAAACAAGAGGAAGGCAAAACGCGCTCCTGTCAAAAAACGCAAAGCGGACGCTGGCAATGAGGAGCGGTCTGATGCTATCGTCGAGCAGAAACGCGTTAAAACTGATGTGATACCGGAAGGTGGCTTGCGACGAAGTGGCAGGAACGTAGGGAAATCGATTGACTTCAAAAACGAGATAGTTCGCGCTCCTCTCGTATCTGCTGCCATCAAAAGTGGTATCAGAACTCTGGAAAATGACGGTCCGATGGGAAGGGAAAGTGGAAAGCGCGTTCACGATCCGTAAGCCTTGGTCACTGCTAGTTTTCGTAGCCTTGATATTAAGCCATATCTGTTTGCCTAGAAAAACCTTCGGTTCTATCCCAGGTATAGAGGTGGGAACTTGGTGGGACACGCGAATGGGTTGCAGTGCGGATGCCATACATGCGTACGGCTCTTTCTTATCTCCTTTTCCTTCGCCTCATCAGCCCTTTGCCTAGTCCATGGGTCGCAGGGATCTCAGGCGGGCCAGATGGGGCCTATAGTGTCGCTCTCAGTGGTGGATACGACGATGACATTGATCTCGGATATGCATTGTAAGTATTGTTCCTACTATCTTAGAGTGTTCATCTTCTGATTTGTCCAGTACGTACACGGGTTCCGGCAAGTTGGGATTCTCAAACGTTTGACTCTGTATTCATATTATATAGGGGGTCGCGATCTCAAGGGAACCAAGACTAACCCCAAAAATGTGAGTCTACCTCTAAGCAACTAAAAACATACCTACGAACAATTCTTAGTTACGGACGGCCCCTCAAAGCTCCGATCAGACATTTGAGAACAGCGTCAGTGTACCCATCCCAACTCACCTTATACCGCTCGCTGATTGTTCCTCATCAGTTTAACAAGGCATTAAAGGTCCGAGCGTCTCAATTTCGACTCATCTTGTGATATCTAAAGGATATGTATCCCCAGAAATCCTCTGAAACACGTAAACCTGTCCGAGTTATACGAGGCTTCAAGTTGCAGTCTAAATATGCCCCGAGTGAAGGGTGCCGCTCCTCCTCCTTCGTCCATGGCTTAAACTGATGCTCCGACAGGTATCGGTACGATGGACTCTACATCGTAGAAAAAGCGTGGATGGAAAAAGGGATCAATCCCAAAGGATATCTCGTATGCAAGTTTGCCTTCAAGGTTTGCAATGCCTTTCTCTTCATAAGCCAGCTCCATCAGTGATCTGCATTCGTAGCGAATACCGAATCAACCCCCCTTGCCTGTCCGGGGAGAGAGCCCAGGGGCCACTGAAGTCAGGGAAGATAAATCCTGTGCTGAATCTACAAGCCAATCAGACCACGAGCCCGAAAGTGGCAAACAGGAAACCGACAGTATCGATTAAATCTTCTGACTATGATACCCTCACCTGCTTTATTTGCTATGCCGTATCTGTTGTTTGCACTGCTGATCTACTGTCATTGTTTATAGTTGTACTGGAATACATGCCCGGAGTCTGATGGCTCAGTTGATCGAACTGATAGCGTCGCATGATCAATCATTTATGCCTCCACGCATCCTTCAAAAACTGGGAATCATCAGCATGGCGGAAGCTATGTGGGCAACAGTTAACGTTGCATTAGTCTCTCCTATTGCAGATCACAACTGCCATTTTGGATGCCTGGCGCGTACGCTTGAAGCTGGCGTGGACTTCATTCTGGAGGCTTTCCTTCAACGAGTTGGGCGAAGACATTATATCATACATCTTTCAAGTATTCGGAAAGGCAGACATTACCACAATTCTACGGTCAAGGTCTAATGGCACGAATGAATTCTCCCCCCCTTATGGACTAGTATTAGGTATTAGGTATTAATAGTAGTGAGTAAATAATTGAGACTTGTCTCCTGCTAATTCTAGCCTCCCCCACCAGCAACGGTTGCATAGACCACACCGGACGTATGTCTCTTAATCACTTCAAAGCGGGATCATACTAAAACCTGCACATTGTTCATCATAGCTGTCCCTACGGAATTGCAATGTAACCGTATCATGTTAATTCCATTCTTACCTGTTCTGCTTCATTCTGATCTAGTCAAGGGCAACACTTTGCTTCCATGTCAGACGGGGTATATCCATTCAATGGCTCCATTCTTTCCCGGTCCTTCATTCATACGTATTGGATCACTGGAGAGTGAGACAAGAAGTGTCTCCATGGGCAACACCCTCAAAGTGACGATCATTGAGTTTTGGTATTATAACATCACATCACCCCATGCCCAGAAAGCCACCCTACAAACTCGAGCAAAATTGCGGCATTTGGAAGCGGGCGTGTTAATTCCGGACTATGAGAGCAAGGGCGCTGTTTACGATTTATACCCGCATAGGACTCCCCCACGTGAGGCCTACGAAGCGGACGGTTTTAACGTCTTGGACAACGTTATAACCGCCCGGAGCCCACTGTCGTCTGCTGTTAGTAGTGTAATGTATTATCATCGCTATACCTCCAAATTGATTTGAAACCCCGCGGGTGCCTACTGGCACTAATTGTGTATGTTACTTACTCTGCATTACCACCTAATACCACCCACATAATTTCTTTGGAATCGACCAGCTTGCAATTTTCCATGCCTCGGTGTAGGACGGCAATAGTTTTCCATTAACGATACGCGCTTATGGGAATCTGATTGATGCACACCTAAAATAAACTGGCCTTCTTTTTCTTGCCCTGAACCATCTGTTCTCCCCCGCTCTCTGCCTTGTAAATTGGCTGTTATTCCAGCTATTCGCTCATTTGTATACGCTCTTTGAAATGCTTTTTCGTTCGTTCAGTCCACCCCTCTTCTCGCTGATTGTATCTCTGGCCGTAGTTTTGTCCAATTCGCAGATCGCGAACGCGCAAGGGCTTGAATTCTCAGGTGCCCATGCTCGAGTGGGCCTGCACAGATATCATACCAACCGTTTGACTCGCGAGGCTCAAAACAATCCCAGTATAGAACTCTTGGACACTCGCAGCCCACCCCACCAGCCAGACTGGCGCAGAGATGATGCTCAGTTCACTCGTCTGGGCTGGAGTCACGATTCTGGAAGAAATCACGTCAATAAGCGCACTGATAATGCTAGATTTACGAGATATGATGCTGGCTTGTGAGTTGGTCTCACTCGTAACGCCCATTTCCTGCAACTCCGTGTCTTCGTTGCGGGATCAATACCTTCATGAGCGGGGTCATTGATTTCCGGTTCCCAATTGAAGCTCTAACGGATGAATATCGACTCATATTGAATTTATGTAGAGGCGCATGTGGCGCGCACAATTCAAACAGCGACCCTGTAAGTCCTCGTATTGAAAACTATCGTTTGGCATTTATCTAAACTTCGAATAACTAGATTGTAGCTATGAGTGCTCAGGTTAGACCCTATTTTCGACGCTGATGATACCCCACTTCATCTGACCTCCATAGGACTGGGCCGGTGGAGCCCACTGCTTTGACAAAATCACCATTACATACAATGGCAAAACTGTCCACGCAACCATTGTCGATGAAGTAAGGATGGATATTTCTTGTCTCAGGTTCCTGAAACACTGCTTAACGTCATCATATAAACCCAGTGCATGGAGTGCCCTTCTGGTGCCCTCGACCTAAGCCAGTCGTTGTTTGCTCAACTCGATGACCCGTCGAAGGGTGTCATCTATGGCTCGTGGTCGTATGGGGGCGGCTCACCACCACCTCCATCTGAGTCCAAACCCGAGCCCAAACCGGAACCGAAACCATCTCCCTCGCCATCTCCAAAGCCTGAACCGAAGTCGTCTCTTTCATCCTTGAAACCATCAAAGACGTCTACTCACGTAGCTCCGTCCACCACCACTCACGCTTCGTCTACACTCGCTAGTATCTCTCTGAGCACCGCTACTTCCAGCTCGTCTAGCGCGACACCTGCCGTGACCGTCTCCCAAGACGATCCACAGGTCATAAACCAACTCAATATTGCAATGTTGTACCTTGGGGGGGTTGCTGTTGCTGCAGCTCATGGTACGGCATGAGTTGGATTCTCTGTTCGCTTTCCGGTTTTGGAATACTGGTCCATCACTTCCATTTGTTGATACCCTCTTCGAGCGTTAGTTATTATTCTGGGTTAATGGTGCAGATGGACTACATTTCGATCTGTTATTAAAATGCTGTGAAACAATTTCTGTGACACTACCTTAGTAGTAACCCCATTTTGCGGAATCCAGATCGCGAAATTACCCAGGTCAATTATTCAATCCTAGCTTCTGGACGGCATGAGACATGTGCCCGTTACTGTAAGTGTCGTCCTGATAGTTTTAGATCTCTTCCAAGTCGTAATGTGCTATTTCAACTGCCGCGAAAGCGCCAAGTACCAAGCCATGCACTAAACGAACTTGATACACTCGTCACGGTACGCACTTGGTCCTGCACCATTGCATGTCATATCATCAGTCGCCTTCGTTTCTTGCAAGAGACGAATGTTCTCGTCCGTGTATCCATGGGAATCTGATCAGTGCCTGAAATACTGTGGTCACTTCCCTGTCCTGAGCATATTTGTTTCAATTACTACCACAGTTCACGGCTCAGTACCAGTTGTGAATTCGCTGTTCTTACAGCTTATCATTTTTTTGGCATACCCACTATCCCTCACACTCTTTTAAAATGCAATTTCGCTCCTTTAGTCCATTACTCTCCGTCCTGATCGTCTCTTTTGCGCTGCTTCTAGCTGGCCCGCTTGTCGTGTACGCCCAAGATGTCAATTTTACCAAGCTTGGAGCCCATGTAGCCCGTTCTCCTCGTGTGGGTTTCCATAAGCCACAGGCGCGACATTATGTGGCCCGATCCGATGAACCCAGTCTGGACAATCGTGCCGCACAGGTTAGGCCGGATTGGCGCAGAGATCCAGTCCAGTTCACTCGCCCTGACTGGCGTCGTGACCTAGGCCAGATTGAGAAGCGTGTTGAAAATGCTAGGTTTACGCTGTACAATGCTGGCTTGTGAGTTATTCATTTGTTTGTTTCGCATTGGTCTTTGTATCTGCCATCCGGGTTGGGCAAACTATCAAACGATTCGTAACTAACGATGGCCTTGTGTAGGGGTGCATGTGGGGCACGTAATAATAACAATGACGCTGTATGTATCTTTTTCAACTCTTATCCCTATTGCCTTCTAACCTTGGACATCTAGATCGTGGCCATGAGTGCTAAGGTTGGTTGCGATTCTTGTCAGTCAAGGGAAGTACATCTAAATTCACTTCTATCTATCTAGGACTGGGATGGCGGGGCCCACTGCTTCAAGATATTACCATTACGTACAAAGGCAAAACCGCTCATGCAACCATTGTAGACATGGTAATGATAATAATTCATCTAGGTTTCTGTCACCGTGCTGAATCTCTTTGTGATATTTCAGTGTGTCGAATGTCCTTCTGGTGGCATTGACCTGACCCCCTCTCTATTCGCTCAATTTGAGGATCCGGGGATAGGTGTTATCTATGGATCATGGGTATACGGGAGTGGCGCACCCCCGCCTAAGCCTGAACTTAAACCTGAGCCCTCGCCATCCCCTAAGCCATCTCCTAAGCCACCCCCTAAGCCGTCTTCCTCTACAGTGAAATCGTCGACAACGTCTACCCGTTCAACACCCAACACCACTCGCGCTTCATCCACTACCACTAGCATTCCTTCGACTGCTACCTCCGCTTCGACTAGCGCGTCCCCGGTGGTCACTGTCTCCCCAGACGATCCCCAGTTCATCAACCAAGCCAATATTGCATTACTGTATCTCGGAGGAATTGCTATTGCCGCGGCTCAAGTCACGACATAGGTAATTAGTACAGCCAGTGGACATCTATATGCAACTATGTTCGACTTCAGAGTATTGTGTATACCTTTTGTAAGATTTGGTGACTGTTGTTAATTGCGAATGAACTATGGTTGTACATTGATGCATCATCGTACACGGCAATCTGATGGTAATGCTACACTATTATAGAGTCAAGATCCAGGTATACACACCAATACACGTTCCTAAGATTCTTGAATCGCTTGACGAACGAGGTCGAGGAAAATTTCCTTCTCTGAGAGTTTGGCCACTCCATTGGGAGGCGAGGCACGTTTTCCCGCCCTCCATAACCTATATACACCACGAATACTCTCCTTGAGAGCTTCTGCACCCTCTACACTGTTGAAAGCCCCCGAGTTTCGTGAGCTACGGCTTCCTGAGCCAAACTGTCTCTCTTTGGACAAGCACTCCGTTGCTCTTCCAAGGTTCTGGAAAGGAGGCGAAGAAGACGTGACTACGCTGAGATCGATGGGTATACGTCTTTCCGGAGAGCCAGCGGACTTGACGCCTAACCTGACCAGACCTGGCGGAGGTGATGGTGATGATGAATCCGAGTCGGACATGGTATTCAGATTGGCAATGTTGTTATCTGAGCCTTGCGACTCTGGGGACTCAGGATCATCGAGGGGCGAAGTAGAAGTACGTGCGGATATAGCGTTAAGTCGCTCGGTAAGGGTGTTAGGTGACGGAAGGTCTTGGTTTTTAGAGGGCGGATTGAGAGCTGAATAAGAAAAAGTGATGGGCTCGTTTCGGGAGTGGGGTTGAAGATGAGGGTTGGCGGGGTCGCTCGGGAGGTGGTTGGATTTATTGCGTTTATTTGGGAGCGGAGAAGGCTGGGTTGAATCACCTGAACCTGGTGGGAACGAGTAGTTAGCATGATGGGCGTGGACGCAGGATGAGATCACGAAGACGCTCACCCTGTACGACAGCATATTGTGCCCAATAGGCGTCTTCGCTGGCAACCTGATTATCTGCTTTTGGATCTGCGGCGATAGTGGCTGAGTTGCCGTCATCATCATCATCATCAACCCGGCCATACGCGTTCCAGTACGCGTCGTCGTCATTATCACTCTCTATGTGTACAGCTTCAGGCTCCTGGAGAAAATCATCGTGAACGAAGGGAGCCATGGTGGTGGATTGAGAAAGAGAAGGAAGGCTTCCTGGTGGGAAGGGCATGAGAGCTGTGTTGTGAAATTTCCATTGGTTACATGATATGTCCCATTGGAATACGAGGCGGAGGTCCGGCGTGGATGAACTATCGTCGCGGATTGTGCGGAGGTGGCAATGTGCAAAGGTACACTCAGAATCCGTGGTGTAGGCTACGGATAAATTCGGCTTAAAATCGTCAATGGAATAATCGAGTAGCCGGTCGACGGCCAATCTGGAGTCTGGAGATGGCCAGGCGAGGTATTCATAAGGGTCGTCGTGGTCGATGTTAAGAAAGTGGTGTCTTTGCCTGGATGGAAGGGAAAAGAGGTGTTCTGGGATTGCTGAGCGGGAGTGGATGTAGCTGAGGACTTTGTGAACGTCGCCACACTCCAGTGCTGAAGCCATCTATTTTTAGGCTCCCTCTCTAATCCTCAACTTTATACCATTTAAGTCACGTGTTCTCCATCTTTCTTTCTCTCGTCCACCAGCAATGCGTTGTCTTCTGCCTCTCTTTCTCCTCCCCCTTCTAGTCTCTGCTCAGGTTCGCTTTTACGCTCACTCGTCATCTCTTGTCTGCGCTCTAACTCCTTCTACAGTCAAACAATAGCTCGGCCAATGTCCAGCTATCCACCTCACTCATCGTTGAGGTAACTCTCGGTCCTGACAGAGCTGAATCGTCCGTTACCCGCACTCAAGTATTCACCATAACTCCATCACCAACCGCCACTGCATCATCTACGGGCAATAATACTGCATCAGCTGGCAATAACTCTACCAACACTGCCAGTGGCAACAGCAACAGCACCTCATCATCTACCACCACAACCCCTGCCAACCTCCCAACCGCTTCCAATATAAACGCCGGTCAGAGTAATAGCGCACCCATACCAGGCGCTACGGCGGGTGGTGGTATATATGGCCCAGACGATAGCTACGTTGCAGGCGCAGTTGCACTCACGAGGAATGCAGGGCTTATAGGGTTGGCAGGCTTTGTTGCTGGAGGCTTGGTCATGCTTCTATGAGAGCGGTATCAACTTCGCACTGGCTTTCTCGTTTATAGACATTCTTCTGCTCATTCTCGGACTATCTTTTTCTGCTGCATCAGCTTAATGTAGGACTCACAGATTGCGCTTACAACATTTTTATAATTATTGCATAGACCCTTCCAGTCTTTCCTTACCGTTCCTTAGCGTGGCACCTGTATGACATCTGTTTGTCATGAAACGAAGTCATGAACTCTTATATCCTGCACCCACTATACGCGACTTGTAGCTGTAGACTGAACTTGGTTCGTCACGCCCACAGTCAGATCCTACCATATCACCCCCGATCGATAAGGGCTTTCTTCAGAACTATGTCGGACGCTGAGCAAGCTAATAAGAGGCAAAAAATGATCAAGGTCAATTGTAACGGCTTTTCTGCTTGTTCAGCACCTGAGTCCAGTCCTTCAGGTCATTGGAACCCACAACGGCACCTTCCACTGCGATGAAGCTCTCGCAGTATTCCTTCTTCGTCAAACAAATACTTATCGTGACGCTGGTGGGTTGTTCACACATCCGCGGAAACTAGTGCCCTTTATGTGAACATTTGGGAAAAGACCTAAAACGTAGCAGAGACCCGGCTGTACTTCAGACTTGTGACATTGTCGTCGATGTCGGTGCTGTGTACGACGAGAGCAAGCAGTTATTTGATCACCATCAGCGTGGGTTCACGGAGGTCTTTGGGCATGGATTCGCAACCAAGTTGTCCTCAGCCGGTTTGGTGTATAAGTGAGTTTTTCGTGCACACAACGCAGAACTTGCTCTTATTCATTGATTGACCACCCATGCGGTAAGACACTTTGGCAAGGAAGTCATCTCGAACGTCACACAGATATCGGTTGACGATCCAAAGGTCGAGGTGCTATGGTTGAAGTTGTACAAGGTACACCTCTGTTTGCGACGTGTACCTACGCGAATAATCGATGCCGAAACAGGAATTTATTGAAGCTATAGATGCCATCGACAATGGAATTTCCCAGTACCCCACCGATATAAAGCCGCTATACAGGAACCGCACCGACCTCTCCAGTCGTGTAGGTGGGCTAAACCCAGCATGGAACGAACCTTTCGACGCTCAAATGGTTGATGTGAGCGCCAGCTCTTATTTTCTTATTCGAGTTAAGCATATAAGTTGCGGTCAGCTCCAATTTGCCAAGGCCTCAGCACTGACGGGGGAGGAGTTGCTTGGACGGCTGAAATACTACGCCAATGCATGGCTCCCAGCGCGTGAGATCCTCGTCAAATCCATCGCTAAAAGCAAGAATATCGACCCGTCGGGCAAAATCATTGTCTTTGAGCAGTTCCTTCCCTGGAAGGTACACCTTGAATGTTGTTATCACAATCTTCTACTTCTCATACCCGTATCTCTTTCGTAGGAGCACCTCTTCGAATTGGAACAGCAACACCAAACATCTGAGCACGAAAAGGCCATATATGTCGTGTATCCAGACGAGACGGCAGGTGCATGGCGTGTACAGACAGTGCCCGTCTCGCCAGAGAGCTTTGAGAGTCGAAAGGCCCTCCCAGAAGCGTGGAGAGGGCTTAGGGATGACGAGCTGAGCAAGGTGTCGGGGATTGAGGGAGGGATATTTGTACATGCTAGTGGGTTTATTGGAGGTAAGTGTACTGACCAAGTTGATAGGGTGCATTCATTGTAATTGATTTCGGGCAGGGAACAAGACGAAGGAGGGTGCGATGAAAATGGCTGCGGATGCTTTGGCCATGTGATCCACAGTCATCGCAAACACGACTACGTATATCGTGAGTGCTTCTTGTTTCATTTGCATGCGCAATAACATTAATAAATCTAGTAAAAATCATTTCTTGTAAAAATCGTCCATCGCATATTTCATGCTTTTCTTTACTTCCTTGTATGTTTTTGGCTGAGTCTAGGGAGGCTCCAGGGCTATTCATCCTGTTGTTGTTCCCCACCTGAGACTATCTCCAACCCTTGCATCTTGACTAACTATCTCTGTAGCATCCTCTAGATGGTCGGCGACCCTTACGAGCGAATTTGTATTGAATCGCATGCAATTCATTTCCGTTAGTCTATGTCGGATCCAAGGTCATCGCCGGTGGTTGTGTTGCCCATCAGAACAAGATCAGAATCGTACGATGGAATGCTGTTTGCGGCGTGGGTCCAGGCGAATGCTAGCGGGGTCGCACCGCCTCTGACCATTGTTTTTTTGCCACCCTGGCGACTCGGTGAGAGTGACGTAATGCACTGAAACAACACTGCTGCCAGCCTACCACAGCCTACCACGTTATACGGTTGTAGAAAATGCGATTGCTCATTCGCAACGACATGCGTTGTGGTAGGTACATGCGGTGCTAGGAGGCACGATGAAGCTTCTCGTCCACTCCTTCGTCATTTAATCACATCACTTCTGGTCAAAGCCATGCCTAACGCTAGTATTGCTGATCAACACGCTCGTCGTGCATGTTCGGCCTTCCACGCGCAATGCACACGCCCGGATGGTATGGCTGCTCCTCCGGGTTTCCTAGTAGGCATCTTCTCACTCCATATCATCCAGAACGACAGCAACCTCCTGGAGCTTCCTCAAAAATTTTGCAAGACGCATTTGTACTAGGCACTTCGTGGAGGAATACTCGAACTATAACCCTGAGAAGTCATGGCAAACTTCGTCAAGGCGCATTACCATCCTTTTCTATTCGCTCTCATGACTTTGTCTGCGATGGCCGAGCTGGGTCTCACGGCGTTCCTGATCAGTGCCGGAAACGAGAATGGAACTTGGCCAAGCCGTAGATACCATTCCTTGTGAGTATGTGTTGTACCAATTAATTCCTCTGCTCGTCAACACATTTGTCAGGTTGATTCTGTTTCTCTTCAACGCTGTATGGACGGTGGTATTTTCCACCGCTTATATGATGTGGATCGTGGATGGCGCGGTGCATCTTCTCGCAAGCATCGCTTCTTCCGTGATTTGGCTTCTCATCTCGTCGGTGCTATGGGTGTGTCCAGTGCTTCTGAATACAAATTTCCACTTGAAAGTCTAATCCATCTCTGCTCTTTCCATAACTCATCCACGGCTTCTTTGCGGCGGCCAAATCACATACTTTCGATATTCCATCAGGGCACGGCAGCTGGAGTTATGCACAATACCCGCTCGGGCGGCAATTGTGCCCGCGTGCCCCCTATTTCACGGTTCGTTGTATTTGCTTCTTTTCTTCTCCAAGTGCATTTGCACCAAATATGTGCCGTGTGCTTGTGAGCATAGTTCGGATCAAAATTTGACCGTAGTATCATTATGCGAAACAGGTGCAGACAATCCTTGACCGTAGAAGCTTTGGGATGGACAGAATTCGGGCTCTGCCTTCTAACAATGGTACGTCCGTTGTTCTTGGTTTTTTTCCAGTACCACTGAAACGCGTACTGAAGATTGCTACATGCTTATGGGTGAGAACGGGCCGGAGGAACTATGTGAGTGATTCCCGCAAGATAGTGTAAATGCGTGGCATGTGCGTATTCTGAACGTATCGTGATGGTAGCGGTCCAGTTATTATGCTTGACATAGCATCTTCAACGGATTATTTTTGCATCAAGGAGACAACTTAGTTTATACTGATGTATTTATTCGTGGAATTGTGATGAGCTCAGCTATGAATGTGTCAGCCGATTCACGCACATATCATGCAGCTGCTCTGCGATGATTGTATACATAGACTTGGATACATGTGTATTATCAGGCGTTAGTGCCAATACATAGCTCGATTGCATGGATGTAGCATGAGTGACTTGTTCACTGCAAGAGAAATTCACGCCGCAGCCCTTGATCTTATCTGATCCAGTTTGATGGGGTGGAAGCAAAGTGTCTCGGCTCTGATTGCCGATCTGGAACAGGCTAGATTATCTGATAAGTCATCAAGTGCCCTCATGGCGGCCCACCCACACATTTAAGTATAGCCTCAATCCTGTAAACTAATTCGTCTCCTTTTGCTAATGCGCTTGTGGCTCAAATAGTCAATTAAACCTTTGTACCAACTGCTCCCGCCAGCAATCTGCACCCACCTCCGCTTCCGCTTTATTTCGTAGGACAGGATGATCCAAGAACCGGAGCACGGTCATCGGCGCTCGTCGTGTGATGAGCTGCTATCTCATGCCAACGAGACGGACGACGAGAATTCCATAACCTCGGTGGTGTCATCCTCAAGTCAGGAGGACCTTCTAGCCCAGGCAATCCCCAGGCGTAGAGTCCCTGATGTTCCTCACAAGTATCGGGCGTTCTTTATCCGAATGATTGCACTGTTGTGCGCGTGTTCTTTGAGCGTCGGAAGTCACTAGTATGTTGCATTAACCTCTCGTGTCATCCCCTGTGCTCAAAAACACTTCAGTGCTTCTTATGTGCTTGGCCCGCTAAAGAGTCGACTGTCGCGCGAACTCGGAACGTCGCACACCGAATTCAGCTTGTTGATTTCCGCTTTCAGCCTGAACAGTACATGGACACCTCTCATCGGCGGTGTCATGGCCAGTCGACTTGGCACCACTTTCACCAGCATTCTGGCTACCGGTGTCATACTCGCTGGCCAGATTCTTCTCCTCACTGGAGACATATATGGCAATATCCGACTTATGGCTCTAGGCATGTTTGTTTTTGGACTCGGTGTGAGCCCTTTGGCAGTGGTACAGGAGACCATAATTGTCCGCTTCTTTAAATCGCATGGACTGGGTGTATCGATGGCCTTCGGGCTCATTGCAGGCAAAGGTGCCTCGTTCATCTCGGCTCGTACCTCATACCCCCTCACAGAACGCTTCGGGAGTCGTGCACCCTTCTACGTTGCAACGGGCCTTGCAGCATTGTCCGTTTTCGTCAACCTGATATATATTCTTGTTTCTCGGTGGTTAGTGGATGGTGCTGGTGCAGAGCTCGAAGCTGCTGACATAGACGATGAAGCCCGCCGGCGCTCATTCCATGATATTGGACAGGCTCAAGCTTTGGAGAAAGTTGCTGAGAAGCGGAGAGTTCATTTGAAGGAGATTGCTAAGCTGGGTGATATTTTTTGGGCGTGAGTCTCTCACTTCGAGCTACTCGCTGGTCTCTGACATTCTAGTTTCCCGACTGATATAGCTACGTTGGTCTGAACGTACTTTGTGGCGCTATATGGTCGCCGTTCACTCATCTTGCTGCGTAAGATGATCCTCATTCCCTTACTGAAACCCCTTTCATTTACTGTTATAAAGAAACATCATTGAAAAACGCTATGGCATGACCGAAGAAGATGCTGCGAACCAGGCGTCGTATCTGCTCGCCGGTAGCCTTGTCCTCTATCCTATAGTAATATTTCATACTTTGTGCATAGTACCTCCGAACTGACTTGAGAGCTAGTGTGGATATCTTGTGGACCACTACAAGCATAAACAGATAATTATCAAGTTGTTCATGCTTTCGTCTATACTGACGGGCCTCTGCTATCTGTGGCTTGTACTACCACCATCCTGGACCCACACGTCGTGGCCAGGTATAATCTCTTTTTGTTTCGGGCATGGATTTTCTCCCCGTATGTTGTATTTGCTCATAAGTCTCAGCCCTGGCTTGATTTTCTTCATTCAGTGCTTCTGGTTGTTCTTGTCCCAAAGATTGTTGCGCTCAAGTACGTTTCCACGGCACTGGGAGTCCATAAAAGTGTATGTATCTAGTCTTTCCACCTATGATTCTATTTACCTATCTATACGTTAGTTGGAACAAACAGGATCCACTATCTTCCAAACCATGGCTGGCTTGGCACTGGACATGCATGGAAAGAAGTCCCCAGACCCACAGACACCAGAAGTCCCAGCACCCAAGTCATCCATTCAGATACTGCTTAACATCTTTCTCTTTCTTAATGTCATGCATTTCTTCAGCATCATGATATTGGCCTATCTCCAACAACGCAGGAAACGTCTCTTAACACGTAGACTCTCTCTATCCCGGAGTGCAATTGATGACGATACTAGCACTCTGAAACCTGCTTCTTCGCTTCGAGCTAGTGTGGCGTTCGAGGAACCTACGACTCGACCGTCTGGCTCTGGGCTCGAGGAGGAAGAACGGCCCCTTCTGGGCGAAGAAGTTTCACATTCACGTTACTCGTCCACTGTGTCCAGGCATCCTAGATTAACAAGAGACGAAGCTAGGCAGCGAAGTGAAGTATGGCGGGGTAGACTCTTTGCTTCACTCTCCGGATCGTTAATCATCTTTGCATGGATCTTGTTCATGGGCACAGCGTGGTTCAGACTTGGCTTGGGGAAACATAAGGCTTGACGATTGCAAATTAAACAATTACTCCAATGTTTTCTCGATTAGTCAACGAAATAGGACATATGTATATATATTTCGCATATAGTGGAATCCATGGACACTACATATAAGTATCGCTGAAATAAGTGGTGAGGTTTGCAATTGGGCTCCGCCTTAAGAAGCGCCGTGTCACAAGCGCGCAAGAATGCCTCCGGGAATTACCGTAGCTATATAGTTTCAAGCCTCCCTCCCAATTAGGAAGATGAGTAGGAATAGTGCAAGTCACCGACCTCAACAACCTCAAGATCAAGGTGAGTGCTAGTGTCGTCGAAATTCGTAGCAGGGGGGGGCTCATGTTACTTGTAATAGACGCGAGATGGGCGCATATAAGTATGTCGGGGAACTTTACAAGAAAAAGCAGTCGGATGTTCTCCGATTTTTGCTGCGTGTTCGGTACGCACATACGTTTATGAAAAACGCGAGATGTATCTCATCTATCCATTGTATCAAGGTGCTGGGAGTACCGTCAGCTGAACGTCATTCACCGAGCCTCTCGCCCTTCTCGCCCTGACAAAGCTCGCCGCCTTGGCTACAAGGCTAAGCAAGGCTACGTTATCTACCGAATTCGTGTTCGTCGCGGTAACAGGAAGAAGCCCGTTCCTAAGGGTGAGAAGGATGTTCTTATTATAATTATATGAGTTAAGGAAATACTGATTTTATCGGTTGAAAAGGTGCTACCTATGGTAAACCCGTCCGCCAAGGTGTCAATCACTTGAAGTATCAGCGCGGGTTGAGAAGTACGGCGGAGGAGCGAGTTGGACGACGCTGTGGCAATCTACGTGTCTTGAACTCGTACTGGATCAACCAAGATGGCGTTTACAAGTACTATGAGGTTATCCTTGTTGACCCAAGCCACAAAGCTGTAAGTTTTACTATTTGTCACAAAGTCTAGTACGTACAAATATCGCTTCCAGATTCGTCGCGACCCCCGAATCAACTGGATCACAAAACCCGTTCACAAACGCAGGGAAGCTCGTGGTCTCACCAGCATTGGCAAACAGGTGCGTCATTTCAACTCCCTATCTGTTCCTCAACTCAAACGAAATTACTTGATCAGAACCGTGGGCTGGGCAAAGGTCACCGTTACAACCATACGCCTGCTCGCTCTACCTGGAAGAAACACAATACTCTCAGCCTTCGTCGCTACCGATGATCTATTTCTGTTGCACTATCATCATGTTGTTTTATGTTCCATGACGGTCGTCGTATGCATGTATGCTTTAAGCCAATCCAAAAGATACTACGTTGCTGTCACTTGGTTGAGTTTGTAACCCGGATGAGGTATCGGAAGTAAATTTAGACGCCACGAGGCCAACAGTGCCACTGTTGGCTCCGTCTAAGCTCAGGCTGATGCCCTGCCGTTGCGTTTTTCTTGGAACCACGATATTCATGACCAGTCTGCCTGCGTAAACTAATTCTCGGCTACGGGTCCCATATAAAATCTTACGACTTACGACTTTACTATCTACTTCAACCTGCTAGAACATCATGCATTGCAAACGCCTGCTTTACCTCGCGTCATTGTTGCTTCTAAACTCCGAGCTGGCTACCGCAGCCAGTCTAACCACTGCTTGGTCGCACATAGAGCCCTGGCTGCCTGTACCCTTGTCAAGGAGGACCAACATCGACACTAATCCAAACGGAACGACCTTTCTATGGCTCATACAAGATGTCTATGAAGGAAAGAACTTCTTCGAGTGCGTGATCCTGTTCCTCAACCACCTCACCAGTTCTAATCAACGCTCTATAGTGATTTCGAATTCTTCAACTACTCTGACCCAACAAAGTGTGTTCTAATTTGATACCTTCCTTAGCCCACAAGACTCATTTTTGGTCTGATTTCTAGTGGATCTGTAAAGTATGTCACCGTTTGGTTGGGCTTGGGGTGTGGCTCATCTCTGTCAAGTTATGTGGCTAGGGATTATGCCTTCGAGAAAAAGCTTGCGTACGTCACGGACAATAACAAAATCATCATGAAGGGTGACAACACCTCATGGCTACCGAACGGCGTGTTTCGTGAGAGGTAGGAATGCTTGGTTCCTCTCCTTCAGCTTCAGCTTTTTGACTTCAGACTAGTGTTCGCATCCAAGGCCACAAGCAATACCACACTGGGTTGTTTATCCTAGACCTAGATAAAGCGCCTTGGGGTTGCGGTACGCCCCTCCATGTCTATTTGACTTCTACATATCACTTATTTGTTCGGGTGCGACAGGTGTATGGCCTGCTTTCTGGACCATTGGTAATGGGCAATGGCCTTTCGTATGTATCAATTCAAGCATATGTGTTACGGTCATTTAACTCTTTCCAATAGGCCGGGGAAATTGATATCATAGAAGGTGTCCACGACAATCAACATAACCAGGTTACATGGCATAGCGGTCCAGGTACATATTGAGCACCCCTCCCTTGAAAAGACTGACTGGTATTCGAGGTTAGGTTGCAATCTCACGCCTAATGTGACTTTCACCGGTACAGTAGTGGTGAGCCTTTCAGAAGATCGTCTTCTCTATTTCGGTAAACTTTTCTTTCCGTAGCAAGACCCGAGCGGAAAGCAGAATCTAGATTGTAATGGACTCCTACCAGGCAATCCAGGGTGCGGTATAACAGAGTGGAGTAGGGCGTCGTACGGTCCTTTCTTCGACGCTCAAGGCGGCGGTGTGTATGCCATGAAATGGGATGAAAATGGCATTGCAGTTTGTATGGACCTTGCTTGTCTCGTCGTCTGCATCCGTCTTGCTAATATGTCACTAAATTTAAGGGTCATTCTACCGTGCCGCCGTCCCTCAGGATATCATAGAAGGAAGCCCTAATCCGTCATCCTGGGGCACTCCAGTAGCGGCTCTTGATCCAGCTGGTTGTGATCCCCTCAAATTCTTCGTCAACCATTCAGTCATTTTTGGTCAGTATTGTACTCTTTGAACTGCGCGTATGACTTAGTTCCGTTTTCGTTCCTTAGATATCACCTTTTGTGGTAGGGAGCTGTTTTAGGCTTCTGGGTTCGTTGAAAAATTCATATTTTCTTCAGGCGACTGGGCCGGTAATTCGTATGCTACCTCTGGCTGCCCCGGAACGTGTGCAGATAGATTGATGGATCCAAATAACTTTATCGTCAGTGAAAGACAATTGGGTGGCTCTAGTTGTCTGATTGACTCTGCATATAGAACGCGACTTGGATCATTAACTCTCTTAAGGTGTACCGCAAGACGAACTTGGTTACAAGACCCTCGAATGCTGCACCTTGTTTTGAAGCTTACGGGCTACAGCTCTTACTGTTGATGGTGGTCGGATTTGCACTCTTCACCATGTAATGTGCGAATGTAATCTCAAGGACTTCTGAGAACAGTGTAACAGGGTTTAACTGTATTTACATAGATATGATCCTAGATGGGATCCACTATTAGTAGGCTAGGTTAATCCAATATTAAGCTCTACAATTTCATCTTCCACACTCGACGTTCGATATCCCCTTCTTCCTTAAATTCTGGCTCTCCAAAGCTTGCTCGCAAGGGTGTCACGCTAACCCAACCTTTATGGATGGCCCAGCCATCAGAACCCACAGGAAGGGAAGAAACGTCGGGGGTTATGAGACCCTTCATCTCAGGCTTGAATCTGTAAGCAAGAGTCTTGCCTGGTACTGTGGAGTCTGCGGGATTGTTCAAATCAGATGGATCGGTATTCAAGGAGTCCGGTCCAGCAGCATCCATGGTTCTCTTCGATTCACTGAGGTCTGGAGTTACTTCTTTGAAAAGGCGCCCATACGAGTTCCTCCACATCCTAGTCCAGCAAATCTTCAGGCCTTCCTCGCTTAGCAATCCTTCGATCAAAGGGATGTTAACGCTATAAAGATCTACTTCACCGCCACGTAGCCCTCCTTGGTCTTCTCCCCAGTTACTCCATAGGTAGCGCATGATGCGCGCTCCGAGAATGTGAGCAGGTTCGAAGAACGTGTTTGGCGTCGGATGGATGACGGTACCATAGGAGAGTGCTATTGAGCGAATTTGGGAGAGTGAGGAGGCAAGAGCAGCACCAATGGTCCCAGACGATAAAGCGAACGCGGCTGAACGCTAGTCAGGACATGGTAGGGAATTTGGTATCTGGTACGAACAGGAGGTATTCCGGCCTAGATTAGGACCACTTATCTGCAAACATCTACTCAGGAGTCGTGGAAATAGGCGAGATGGCTACGACATACCACCAGGTTGAAGTAGCCAGGATAAATGTTATGTACTCCAACGTTAGCACAGGTTGCTGGAGTCTAATAGGGGATACATCAGTGCAGTACAGAGTAGATTTGGCTCTGTGCTGCATACACCGTCCAACAGAATCCACTCGGCCTACATCTATCATGTTACCTTAGAGACTTTGCAATATGGCAACGCCTCTACGCACCACTTCGCCATCTTTCAGTGGCCTGGAAGTTTCCGATGTCTCGCCCATCCCATCTATATTCATTATCAGTCTAGGAGCAGCGTACTAACCATCATATTTGTATATACCCGGGTCCCTTGGGTAGTAATATCTCCCCTTGGTGATCTCTGTGATATGATATGCTTTGCCTGCGGCAACGAAGATAAACTGACGAACAGGCGCGAATTTATGTATGTGGCGCACCTATCCAGCTCTTTTGGGAGCTTGGTATGACAACCTTGACATCCCATCCTTTGTTCGTATTGTAGCTTCCTGGTTGTGTGTGGTATATGAGCTACAGGCACCTACCATAATCTTTGGTCAGATGGCGATACAAGCCATAAATATACGGAGACTCTTTGGATGGGGGACCATCATCGTTCTGTATAGAAAGCCATAGTTAAACGAGGATAATCGTAACCATTGATTGAAGACCTGACTGTCAATAGCACTCTGGGAGTTGTGTTCATACTGTGATGAGTTAATATTGAGATATGGTAGTCAAGTCGGTGTCTGTAAACAGAAATAAGGCACTCAATTCAATCTGTTGTAATCTGGTCACCCTTCGATTTACAAGCAAATTTACTGCAGGAGCTCACAATCTCTCTTCTGCATGTTCTGATTCCCTCTTTCCTGTATCATTCCTGAAATCATGGCTGCCCCGACCTCAGAGCAATCCTTACCTCCGTTACAACCTTTGTCGTCGTTACAAATGCCCAAGACCACAGAACCGAACACTCTTTCCAATCCGCCAAATCTCACCGATGCCTCTCATGTCACTTCACCTAGTTCACCTGAAGAAATATATTCTTCGGCCTTGACATCGCCGACAATCCCTCATGAACGGCCTCCATCACCTCAGGCTTCCTCATCCCTCCTACCACCTCAGACATTAAGAAAGTCGCTTTCCGTCGACTCATTCGTGCAATACGTTCGCGACGAATCAAACGCAACTACCAGTACACGTCAGAGTCGGGTCAACACTAGTTCAGCAGTGGACCCTCCCCGAAATCTCATCTATGGCATGTCAGACGGTCTTCGGCGTGAGCGGGAACTTGCCCGCTCCGAACGCAGTAGGGGTGCGAGCATCAGTACGACCAGCGATGATTATGATGATGCCTACACTGGAGACTCCGATGTCGAGCGATCAGATCCTCTGCATAGATCCACACCGGGATATAGGGCCGTATCACTTAAAGCCCAAGAGCAGCCAAGGGCCTTCATACGCGCCGGCGAACTGCCCTTACCTTCACGAACCCCAACTCTGAGCTCCACTTCCAGTGCTAGTAGCATAAGTGCAATGACGAGCTCGAGCACTCAGGAGGATTCGCCTCGCTTACGTAGTACGACGTCTATGCAATCAATGCCTCGGCGCACAAGTGTCCTTGTGAGCGCCGCCACTGGTAGAGTCCGCAGTGGTAGTCTTGGTGTTTACAACCCATCGAGTAGCAATAGTGGAATCAGGATGGTAATTAACACGCAAGTATCTGCGGTAAGCGTGGCATTTACTACGTTCACAATCGCTCTAGCCTGATGCATCTCGTCCTCTCAGCATTCGGACAGTTCTTCTATTACCTTGGCTATTGTAGGAGCCCCAGGATGTGGAAAATCAGTAGCCATTCGGAAGGGTTTGAAAGGCTATCATCTACAAGAGCCCGTCACTCTACATGGTCCTTCTAATAGTCATTCTTGGTCAAGATGTGCGCTTGTCATTTTCCTTTTTACCCACCCAATATTTAATTTGAAGTCATAGATTCACAGCGTGTCGGCCGTATCAGTCACGACGATAACCATCCGGATTGCGCTCTATACATCATAGAAATTGATATTACGGCGCCCAGTCTGGACCCCCCACCATCAAAAGCCATCGCCTGGCCAGACGGCACGCCCCGCGTGGACGGTGTCATCATTTGCTACGACGCCTCCGATGAGGCATCCTTTACTCCGGTTGAGAGCCTTTTGAGTGGGTACAATTTTCCCAAGGAATGATTAAGTTTGCTCATAAGGAACGTAGAAGGTTACCGTTTCGTTCTGAAGCTTCCTGTCATTGTCCTGGCTTGTAAATCGGACCTACAACGCCAAGTCCATCCTGAAAGGGCTCTTGAAGTTCTCCAGAATTATGATGTCGGCCTCGTAGAAGTCACCAGTACGCAGGACGCAGGAAAAGACCGGCTGAGGCGTTCATTTGAGTGGCTTTTGAAAGTGATATTCCGAACGCGTGAGTGATGAATCTGTATGACACTAATGCTATCATTAATCCTCTGCGTGATTTACCCATAGGTACCACTAAAGGCTCTGACAGTAACGATCGCAACCCTGCTTCCCCTGATTTACTCAACCTTCCCCCACTCCCAGAAAATCCACGGACGGCAACGCCGACTGCCACGCCGACAGCTTCATCATCGATGTCGTCGATGCGTACGGTGGCGCAGGCCCAAGCCCACACACGCTCACGACACTCCCAATCACCTCTCCCACCCGTGCCTTCTCCTCGTTCGCCCAATACACCGAGTTCGCCAACGCGTACCCGTTCTACTGGCGACCTGCTTTCTGAACGCGATAGACCCGCCAAACGGGAATGGCAAGTGCAAACGGAATACGTTCCTCCGGAGGCCATTCCAGACTCCCAAGGCACAAATCAGGAGAACTTGCGAGATGGTGGGATACATCCCCCTGGAGAGGTTATTAACGGCGCGGAAGATCACAGTGAAGAACACAAGGAAGAGAGGGAGAGACAATCGTAAGTCGTCTCCTCACTGACTTCTTTCCTATGCTGATTTCATCTCAGTCGACCTGCACAGTGGGCGACCCTTGAAGAACTCCTTGATAAGTTACTATTTTTGGCAGTCAGCGGTGATGGTATTGGATCATTCATTTACTGAGTTGCTCAAGCTGACTAGGTATTTGAAGACCCGTCATATATCACACATTTCCTCTTGACGTACCGGAGGTTTGCAACACCGAGAAGCGTTATTCTGGCAATGCAGAAACGGATGCGCCAACTAGACAATCCGTCTGGAGATCCTATGTTTGCGTGTTTCGCGCAAATGAAGTCAGTTCTTCACAACTTTAGTACCGTTTGATCTTATCACAGTATATAGGATCTGCCATTTGCTCGACCAATGGAGGTCAGAGTACCCACACGATTTCGCCGTCCCAAATACTGCTGGCGCTCTTAATGCTTTGACCAAATCGATCATCTCTAAGACATATCTCCTTCACTATGGATCCGAGCTCCTTCCGTTCCTGGAGATCCTTCCTAATCTCGTCGATAAGGATGCTGCTTGGGCGCTGAAACCAGAGGAGACGGGTGGAAGCGAAGAGTCCTCCGACGAGGAGGAAGAGTTCACGACTCGGATGGACGCAAATACACCAAGCTCTCATTCGCCTACTTCATCGAAGGACTCTGTTATACCCTTAAGCGGTGGTGTTTCAAGGGAGCGCAAGCCGAGCCTTCCGTTAACTGCAAGATCACTGTTAGCTCCGATAATACCGATTGATTCATCTCCTTCGACATCTGGCCCTCGCCATATCCTCAAAGACTTGGTGCGGATTGCTCAGGAACTGAATCTTCAGGACGTAGATACTGTTGCACAGCAAATAACCCGAGTGCAAGTTCGAGCTTTTCTTGAGATAGAAGTAAGTCTTGATTTGGGATATACTACAGGCCTTTGTTTGTCTGATGGACCTAGCCACGACACTGGATGCAGTACACGCTAGTGTCCGGGAAAAAAGATCCATCCGCCGACCCAATAGCCCGTTTCAATGGCATAGCCAATCGCCTTGGGGATTGGTCCGTCACCTACTTTGCTTTACGGTGTAGCTATGCTTACGCACCCTCCGTTCTAGGGTTGTTTCTTTGATCTTGTGTCATGATAGAGCCAAGGCTCGTGCCAAGCAGATCGAGAAGTTCGTCGACATAGCAGCGAAATTGAGGGCTCACAACAACTACTCTGCGCTACGTGCTTTCGTCGCTGGCATTAACAATGCAACGTTTCCTGGCGATGAAACTATGGAGCGATTTAATAAAGATTCCCCTGAGCAGACCAAAAACCTCAAGTCATGGGAAGTCCTGCTGCAAGCCATAAGGTCACATCGGGCGTATCGCCTGGCTCTTCGAAACACAAAAGGCGCATGCATACCGGCTTTGTAAGTTTTGAATCATCACCAATAAAGTTCTTACTTACAACATAGACAATAGAGAGGTTCATATGTCTGACCTCATCCGCGCACATGAAGGCAATCCTGACTTCAATGCGGAAGATCCCACAAAAGTCCACTGGGGCAAATTCAATATGATGGGTCGGTTCATCAATAGCACTACACTATGCCAAACCCAGTGTCGAGCGTCAACTGATTATTCCTTTACCGAGAAAACTCATATTAAAAATCTCATATTTGATACACCCATTATGGATATTGAGGTACGTGTGCTTCCACTTCATGATTTGTTCTTGTTTCTGAACTTCGAGTCGCCCTAGTTTCAAAAGTCGAGAATCGCACCTCCTGATGAGGGGGATTACGATGATTACCGGCCCGCAGGATCACAGGTTCCGCAAGGCTCGAATCCTCAAACTAAAGAGAAAGACGTTGCATTATTGCGCAAACTATTTTTCTGGTAACACATTTGTTTCATCGGGCCTTACATTTGGAATCATGGACTACGCATATTTCTCGCCATCTCGATGTTTATTATATCATATACTTCCAGTATGCAGTATACCCGTACACACGTTCTTTGTCACTATTAGTATGATCTTCCGTTATACGTTGGTATATCTATACGCATGTTGTAACTCTGCATATCTGACACCATGTACTCGTTCTGATGCGCATACGGCGCATGAGATTGACATAGTAGAAATCGATGCTGTGGCATGGTTCAATTGTACCGTATGTATTACCACATCCACTAAACGGACTAGTTACTCAGTCTCTTTAGGTAGGCTCGATACAATCGCTACTAATGTTGACCGGGATCGAGTCTATACTTCAAGCGACTCCAGCTTGAGGCCTGAGGCTCAACGTCAACAGTCACGTGGTCGATATTTTTGAAATTTGTATGCATTGGTAGGTCTGCATTATACATTCTATCTGCACAGGACCGAGCACCTCGTTCACCATGGGAGAAGAGTATATAATGACCATAGAATCCGACGTAGAAGATGCGCTCACAAAACCCCCCCCTCACAAATCTCAGCCTGCGAATGAAGAGGCACAATTGGATCCTGAATTCAGCTTCGACATGTCTGGTGATCCCTACGTAGACTTGATTGGCGAGGCGAACTTGACGGATCTGGTGAAATCAGGATCACAGCCGGTACGTGCCTTCATTGTGCTGTTTCGTTGTTCCTCAAGCCCAGAAGGAACCTATGTCAGTGGACAATATAATTGCTCGGCGGCGAATAAGGACAAAGCGCAAAAGAGACGAATTTAGGGATAACGCTGATAGTGACGGGCATTCAGATGGTAGCCCTGGGAGAAACCCAGAAAGCGAAGGTTCTGGCGACGAGTTTGCTTGGACCAACGAAACACAGGAGGGCGAAGACCCATTTGCCCCTTCTGATGATGACAATTCAATATTGGATGGTGACGCGAACACGAACCAAGGCTCAAAATATGAAGTCGACGAAGCTTCTGACGATACTTCCGACGAATCTGAATCAGAGACAGAGATTGACCGCAAAGCAGCCTTTTTCGATTCGGAACCAACTTCCTCCGAACAACTAACCTCATTCCTTACTATGAACCTTTCACGACCTCTTCTTAAGGCTATCTCTGCACTTGGCTATCATAAGCCGACACCGATCCAGTCAGCTACGATACCCGTTGCTCTACTCGGAAAAGATGTTGTTGGGAATGCAGTCACTGGTTCAGGGAAAACAGCAGCATTTATCATCCCCATGCTGGAAAGGCTGCTGTATAGAGAGAAAGGCAAAAGGGCGGCGGCAACGCGCTGTCTTATTCTCGTTCCTACCCGCGAATTAGGTGTGCAATGTCTTGATGTTGGAACCAAGTTAGCTGTGCACACAGATATCACGTTTTGCTTGGTAGTTGGTATGTCTATGGTCAACTATCTTTATGTGGTAGCTCATACCTTGGTTAGGTGGATTATCACTAAAATCCCAAGAAGCCGCACTGCGTAATAGACCCGACGTGGTCATTGCAACGCCAGGTCGCCTTATTGATCACATCCATAATTCCCCTACATTTACCCTTGATGCACTTGATATTCTCGTGCTTGACGAAGCCGACAGAATGTTGTCTGATGGCTTTGCGGACGAACTTACAGAGGTTGTGAAGTCGTGCCCTAGATCCCGGCAGACCATGCTTTTTTCAGCCACGATGACAGACTCTGTGGACGAGCTTGTCAAGTTATCCCTTAATAAGCCGGTTCGTTTATTTGTAGACCCAAAAAGGACGACAGCCCGTGGTTTGGTGCAAGAATTTGTCCGTATTCGCGCCGGAAAGGAAGTAGAACGTCCGGCCTTACTTGTTGCCCTCTGCAAACGAACATTCAAGAGTAATGTTATTATATTTCTCCGTAGCAAGAAACTGGCCCATCAGATGCGAATTGTGTTTGGCCTTCTTGATATGAAATGCGAAGAACTACACGGAGACCTCAGTCAAGAGCAGGTCGGTTTCTCATTTTCATATTTGCATTCGTCCTGTAATATGTATCCCTTTTGCAGCGCCTTCGGGCCCTTCAGCTCTTCCGAGATGGATCCGTGGACTTCCTCATGGCGACTGACCTGGCTGCTCGAGGCTTAGATATCAAAGGTGTTGAAACAGTCATCAACTATGACATGCCGAGCCAGCTAGCACAATATCTGCACAGAGTCGGGCGTACAGCCAGAGCTGGCAGGCAAGGACGGTACGGTCCATCCTATAAGCTTCCCTGCCTTGTTATCACTTAGAGACTAGCTAGTTCTGTTACGCTGGTAGGCGAAGCGGATCGCAGAATGTTGAAGGCTGCCATAAAGCATAGTGCTGGTGAGGATCAAGTACGGCATCGTATCGTACCCCCAGAAGCCGTTGCAAAATGGGTGGCTAAGCTCGACGCTTTGAAGACCGAAATATTGCAAATAATGCAAGAGGAGAAGGCAGAAAAGCAGGTCTGTGGTCCTACATTTCCTCATACGATCTTGTATTAATCGTTTCTAGTTTCAACAAGCTGAGATGGAGCTCAGAAAGGGCCAAAACATGATTGAGCATAAAGATGAAATTTTCTCTCGCCCAGCCAGAACCTGGTTCCAAACCAATAGGGAGAAAGAACGAGCAACTGGTCAGTTTCTGCGTGATCTTGATACTTATTGCTCAACGCGGCGAATGTCTAGCTTTGGGTAAGCAGCAACATGAAGCTGAAGACTCTCTGAAGAGAAAAGTGTCGAATACCGAAGACACCAAGGTATTCACATCCAACTAGAAATTTAAACTATGTATGCTAAAGCAGCTAACAGCCTAAGCGGGATAAATTTGCTGGTCTTTCAAGGAAAGCCAAGCGGAGGAAGATGGCGAGGGAAGAAGATGAAGCCGTCGGAGATGGAAAGGCTCTCAATGCTGCTATTCGCTCGGCGAAGAGAGCAGCTCGGCCGAGCAAGATTGGTCTCCAGGAGAAAAGCCTCTCGAGGAGTTCAAAAGCTAAAGAAAGCAAGTCCGCGCGGAAGAAGAAAGCTCGTGCAGGGTTTGAGAGGGATCTAGGGCAGAGGACGGCCTTGAATACCGAGGGAATACGTGCAAAAAAGGGTGACTCTATCGGGGGCATGGGGCGAAAAGGCCCCAAACGAAGGAAGCTGAAATGAATCTTGCATTTCGGTGTTAGTATATAGTTGAATGCCTCGATTTACTTCTCAGTTGGCGTCGTGTGAGTTAGCTTATGTAACCGACAAGCTTTTTTGGAAGTTTAAGACCACGACGCGTCGTTCCAGCTACCGTGACTGAGCACAATCCGCCTCGGCATTAGCGTTGAGTACGAGTACTTGGCCGTACCTGTTGCACCGAAGAACGATGGAAACAAATGCATACTCTTCTCTCGCTGTCCTGAATTTACCGTCCTCTCATCGTTTATTTGCATCTGCCTGTTGTCCGGATAAGGATCTTGTAGCGCTAGTGTCACGAAAGGATCGACTGAGTCTTTGGAAAATTCAGGGTTCAAAAATATGGGAGGTCCAGGTCGGGTCGCATACCGAAGAAATTGTCAGTCTGGTCTGGAGTCCAGATGGTACGCGAAGTCTCATATTTCTCTCATTTCCACCCCTAATCCACTAGTTCAGGTCAGACAATCGCAGTAGCCCATGACCCTCCTCGTTTGACATTACATTCAATGCAAGATGGCCGCGAGGAACGCGCTTTTGAGTTTTCTCCATCAGCCTATTCGCGAGTCTTGCGCCCTCCGCATATAACAAACGTCTGGTGGTTCAACGAGGGAAATACACTTTCCAAACCACCCGTTGCCGACATCTTCAAGAGAAACAACGTCATCGTGAGTTATATGCCTGTAATCGAATTCTCATTCCTGCTTGCTACAAATGGCTGAAAAGACAGGTTCAGCGCATTCGGTCCTTCAAATGCTACCACTTCTAGACCATTTTCAGGAAGATACACACCATCCCAAGTACGTTGCCTAAATTGCAACGTCTTTGGGGCGATACATTAAATCTTCGACAGTGTCGCCGATCTTTTCGCCTTTCAAGGATCTCAGGCTCGATTTGCCTCCAAACAAGCGTTTCCTGACTACATCAAGGATTGGCCCACTTTGCAGTCTGATCCGTTGGCCTGCTCTATGAGTTCCTATATACCGAGTGCGAATTCCAAAAATGCGCACAGCTCGGACCAAAGAGACGAATCTAGTAGCGGGAGTATACTGGTCGTCGCTGATCACATGGGTCACATATTTTCATTCCTCGATGGTAGTTATCCTTTGGGATCTGTATCAATTTCCAGCGAACATACGATCCGATCCTTGTTCCAGCATGCAACCGGGGCTACATTTTCAGCCCATATGACTTCTCTAGCAGATGCTGCTTCATCTACTTGCTTTTACCCCGCCGTGATTACAATGTCGTTGCTAGAAGACCGCAAAGTTCGTGATGTTGCCAAGAGTTCAACTTCCGCGCGCAGGCTAGTCTGGTATATTATTCGATTGGTAAAGGACATGCGCGCTTCTTGGTTCGGCTCTGAATCCTTGAGTGGCGCTCGAGAACTTGGACCTCGCTGGGTTCGTGCGTTGGAGACGAAGCAAACGGCCGACTTTGGAGGTCTACTCTTTCCTGACATCCCGGAAGTTGTGACTTATTCATCTATCATGATTTAGAGAAAGAGCCTACGGCAATCTTGGATCTTACGCGCCTTTTGCTCACTGGTCGCAGCACGGAAGCTCTGAATGACCTTTTAGGTAGTGGCGAGCGGGTGAGCGAGCGGGTACATTCATCAGTAGCCTCCCATGTAAACAAGTTGCTGAAAGTTATAAAAATAGGGTGTACAAAAGTGGGAGTCTACCGTCACCGAAGCTTTGATCAAACTACGTGACTTTACAGAGAAACGAATTGCACCTGCCTTTCAGCGTCTTCACCTTATTTTAGACGAAGTTCAAGGATGGTCACTATTGTAAGGCTAAACTACTACTGCTTTAGTCACCTATCTTACCTTGAATAGGAACGAGTACGCCGCTTTTGAGTTTTCAGTCGATGATGTAGAAGCCTGCCGCAAACTGTGTGCCCGAGGTATCGTGATCTCAGGTTGGTTGGCGTCTGTTGCTCGCCGAGAGCTTCATCGTTTTGCTGAGTTTATTGCGTGGCTCCGCCATGGTAAGTCCGGCAGAATTCAACGGCAACGATTTTTATTAACAGCGCAGTAGCCATTAGCACTGTCAATCCAACAAACGATGGAAGTCCTGCACCTCGGTATGACGTCCTCGAGGTAAACAACTACTTCATTTCAGGGCTCCAAGTCAGCCCGATCGATAAATGGTTCATCGGTCCAGTCCCACAATTCACTCCAAACGACCTTGGTATAGTAGATCAGCAACGGCCTTTGCAAGAAGTCCTGGAAAGGGCGAGGAAGGTGGTGAGCCAGGTAAATGGAGATGACTGGCATAAGGTGCACAATATAGCGGCTCTTGTTTGATGACTTAGATGACACAGATCACAGAACATTATACAGAAAGACTGGAATCATATTGATAGAAACCTCGATGCATTGGTGCAGGAGCTCGCAATGCGAAGTCAGCGCTTATTCACGCATGCAGCCAGTGCAGTGTCCCGATCTACCTCGGTATCATTCGTATATGGCCAGACAGTTGAAATGAGGCCACCTACCAATTCCCAGATTGCAATTCGTGAACGGATCATAACACAGAAGGAGGTGCGTGTGCCCATTACCCGCATCGGCTCAACACATTGGGAGAGTTCGCTCCAGGGTTATATACAATTTCTGGCCACGCTACTGAACGCGACTGGTGGGAGCCACTGTAAGTGCCTTAGTAGACAGAACCCGTTCACTGCTGACATCATAAACAGTGTGCTTAGTCCGGGTGCCGTACGAAAGTGCGACTTCACAACAGCCCGCTCGGGTTGAAATATCCGTACGCGAACTGTGCCTGCCTGAAGGAGGTGAGGAAGGTCTGCAGGTGGACTTGCTAGAAGTCCAATTCTTTGACGACGAAAATATGGTAATTGCTTACCGACTTCTGAATCAAAGTAGTAAGTTGGGACCCAGTCTGAGCATTACTGTTGATCGTGATCGAAGCTTTCAGGTTCAGTGTTTATAGCCACAACCAGCTACAACGATTTAGGATATGAGCTGTTGCAAGCTGAAGTGTACGTAAATAGCCCCGCCCGAGAAGATCTGATGCTTGGCGCAATAGAGGCGTGGAACAGAGGGCAAGTAAGTACAATTAATACGCATTGTGCCATAGTTTGTGATATAACTTGAGACACATTAGCTGCATTCCGTTAAGCAGCCGATCATGCGGCGCAGACAGCTTAACATCCAAGGGCCAGGTGGTGTGTCTGTTGCCGTGAATGGGCGAGTGGGGCGGCGGGTCGCATGTATACTAGACGAGCAAGGGGTAACAATGGAAGCGCTTGATTTGGAAGGGGACGGGGAAGACACTGAAGGAGAGGGAGAGGATGGCGAATAAAGGTGATATCGGGCCGTGTGGGTGTAGTATTTTCGGATGAAAAATTGTGTCTAAAATGTGTTTTGGTAATGCCTCGAGGAAAATGTATTTGGGCCTGAGTCGGCGGGAAATGGATGGGGATAGCAGTTAGGTCCCAGCCCAAACTTCCAGAAAGGCAGCGAATGTCACCGTGAAGCGCCGCATCCTTTCGAGCCAATCTTAAATTGTCCACAACATCGGCTAAGTCAGTGTTGCACTTTAAGGGCCGCGGACCCTCTCCTCGTGCCCTTGATTCGAATTCTTTTTCCATGCCATTTTAAATCTCCTCTTGCAACACTGCAATCCAGCAGTAAATCGTCCCCCATCGATGCCCAAGTCCCCACCGGCCTCCCCACCTGAAAACAGCATTTCTCAGCAGAAGCATCAACCAGATGAGCAAGCATCCCGTATGTCAGACGTGGCTCTCAGAAAGAAGAAAAACGCAGATGCACAAGCTGCCTTCAGAGCTAGGCGAGCAAACTACATTGCCACCCTTGAGGAAACAGGTTTGCTGGTTTGCTTTTACTCTTAAACAGTCATTGTTGTAACCCTTTGCTCGCTCCCCGTAGTGACCAGTTTGGAATCTGTTGTCTTACAGCTCCAGGATTCGTGTAGAGAGGCTAGAACCGAAGCCTCTGAGCTCAAGCAAGATAATGCTCGTTTACGGCATGAGTTTCGTGAACGAGAAAAGTTCTGGAGAGCGTTATGGCAAGCCAGAAAGACCGGACAAGGACCGGATATAGATGACTTGCCACCGCTCCCACCATCCTTTTCCGTTGTGCAGCCTACTGGGTCTATGAACGCACAGCTGGGATCAACCCATATCCCATCATATCCTACCGATGGTATCAATTATAGGACAAGTGACGAACCTACCGTTTGCAATGGCCAGTTCACGACAGGCCCAAATGCATATCCGAATCATTCACCTCCGCTAGGTTATTCCAGTCCTGATATTGATACAACCGGTGATGGCTCAGCCCATCCAATGGCAGCCCGGATTGCAAAGTTTGCGCCCTATCCATATCCACTTCATGGTTCCAGTCATGAAGGACCTTGGCCACCAGCAATAGCACATAGTGGTTCTTCGGGTGGAGAATCGGGGGGACCCAGTACTCATTCATCCCACTCACCTGGATTTTCGGAGTCACCGACGTTAACGTCCTCTGAGATGTCATTTGTTAACCGATACCCTGTGGAGGAACAGAAAGTGCCGTTGAGTTCTTTGGATAATGCACCATACGTCTTCTCTAGCAGTCGATCTCTCTCGCCATCATCTACACCACCCTCCTCTTCTTCCACTTCTCTAACATCACCATTTCGATTCGCTTTCCCTCCGGAAAGTCCTGTTGATCGTACTGATGACTACCGCAGGAATCAAGCTGTTACCGAGGTCACTCTTCATGGCGGCACGGCGGACATCTCGTCTCTAGCGGGATCAGGAAATGATGCTGTTCGATACCGACTCGGAACACGGCGTCCCCCTTCCAGCGCCGATCGAACCCCCATTCCAACACTACCTTCGTTATCGGAGACTGAAGCTATCTCCCAGCATGAGCATGGCAGTATGGAAAGGGAATCTGGAGTGTATTCTAGCCATCGTCTTCGTCCACGACGAGGAACAGCGCCTGCACGAACCTCTCACTCACCTTCACCTGGCCCACCACCAATCTCAGGAACTCTTGCGGTTATCAAGGCCCAAGCGTTTGGCGCACTGCGGCGGACAAGAGCTAGGACCAAGAAAACCTCCGAGGGTGCTGCCCGACTTGCTATGGATGTTCTCGAAGCCAGAGGCATCGGCATGGGCGTTGGTGCACCACCCGGATCAAAACGACCCCGACTTGATAACGGTCTTGACGATGATATGCCTTCATGACGACCTATGTACCCACTAGATTTCAGTACGGAAGGACTTCTTGTATTACCCATGCTTCCTCCTCACTTAATGCCTTTTTAGTTTTGACTGGACCAATAATTTAGATATATCATCATTTTAGTGATACCACGTTTGTTATATACCTGTATTCGTGCTGTAACATATCTTCTTGTCATTACCGATGTAAATATCTGCACAAATGTATATATACACCAATCGACAAATGCAATAAACTTGACCATCATCAGCTTCTAGTCGGGATTACGAATCAGTATACCAGAAAAGGAAACTCGGTACTTCATACTTGTTAGGTGGTATCTGGCACCCATCATTGACGCCTCTGATGTCCGTCGTCAGATTAATAGGGTGCCAGAGCGATATGAATTAGTTACGATATAGCTTCTCATCGATCATACATCGATGGAATCCAGTTGGTACCCTCCCCTCTGATCGACTGGTTCTGGCTCTGATCGAATGGTCAAAATAAGTGCGCAGGGTTGGCATGAGTGTAGACACGAAGATTGGCTCTTGAGAATACTCTCTGTCTATATCAAGCAAATCCCTCCCTCTGCTCGGCGCCGCACACAAGTTCATGTCAGGCACGTTTATCTAATGATAGCTTAGATATTGGACGGGTTCAAGCATTCTTCTCTGAGTAAAGCACCGGTGCTTATACTGCTCCGGATATTCAGCGGTCTGCGGGAAACGGTGAAGGAGCTCGTCGGTGAATTAATGATAGTTCAATTTATCCTGGGCACGGCTACGTCCCAAGGCCCTCGGATTTCACTAAGTTGAATATTCATCAGGTCGAAGAACATCTACTAGTAATTCAACATACTTTTTGTATCTTTGGGCCCAAATTAGGACGCCGGGTGCAACAAACGTAATGAAGGACAATACCGCCAAAAATAGCCATGTTATTGTGGGTGATATCGATTTCGTCAAGATGAGAGAGAAGGCCGCTAAAGCGAAGGTCAACGTCAATTGAAACATTACGGGTGAAACCTTTATAACGACAGAATGAGTAGCCGAAAAAAAGAGGCTGCTTGGGCGCGCCTTACCTGCAGACGACGTCGGAACATGGGAAATAGGGCCAATGATTGTACTGCGAAGAGCACTAAGGCAAATACCGATATATCATCTGATAGACGCGATGCGAGCACTACAGAAGATGAAATAGCGGCATTCATAGATAGTACAGAAGTTAATCTGAAGAGATGATTTCTATGCTATCGATTAATTGTGAAAGTGAGTCAGCTCACCTTTCCCGGGTATGTCCTCTGGGTTTCGTCGAGCTGTAATCCGCGAGTACAATGTTCAGCAAGAAAAGGACTGCTGATAAAGCCCAGATAGAGTCGGAAGACGTTGCCGCAGTCAAAGTCCTCAAAACAGGTGAAAGAGACATGAGTGCCAGGAACATCAGGATCGAGGACTTGAGGGTTGTAACAACTACAATGAAAGGCTCAGCGAATGGAGGATGTCTTTAAGCATGGAGGAGCCCTCACAGTTGGCGTAGTGATCGACGTGATCCCCACTGGTCAGGTCAAGCAATGCCCAAGTTGCGTACCCCACAATGAAACACCCGACTGAGGTCCACACGAGTAAATGTGGATGAAGGGTAAAATCTTGAAGACGAACATAGACAGTGACGAAAATGGAGAGCGACGAAAGGTGTTGAGTAATGGCACACGACAGGAGCACGAGTGAAGAATAGGTATATGGTTGAAAATTTGCTACAGTGCTTGCGTTAGCCAGTCAAGGCTACACATTACGAGGCAATTTCACATACGATTCGTTCGCAGCGACGACAAAAACACGTCGGGTGGGATGTGATTATCGGGAAATGGTTGTTGTTTCCACAAGACTTTCTCCCATTGACGAGCTATCCCAGGCATACTAGTCACCCAAGGATCAACATATCAAATTCTATGGGCATCGATTCGGATTTATCTTCCTGCACAAGGGGCACAATTTTTGGACACTCAAATACTCATGGCGCATTCTTACTACCTGAAATTCTGAATTATTGTAGGTGGTACCATTTTTACTGGAAAACGGGATATGTCCCCTGATCGGAACGAAATTCCGGGAAAAAATGGTCTACAGAGGGAACGACCATTGAACGTGCTAACAATGAGGTCCAACATAGGCAACAAAAATCAAGCTTGCCGCCCTCAAGGCATTCGAATATCAAACACAGGAATGGAACCTTGGTACATCGCAAGCTGCCCGAAAGCCCATTTGGTAGGACGACGGACGGAGATCAAGAATATCTCTCCCCCAAAACGTTGTGCCGCCGAAAGTGCTACTTACACCCATCTTCGCGGACAGTTAGAGACCACAATATTTAACTTTGCCACATTAATCCCACTAGAAAAGTCTTATCGGTAACGGTAGACTGGAAGTTCGCGAGGGTGACGTACCACTAATCTTTCATCCCTTGTAGCTGTTGCGCCATTGGAGGACTTCCCGACTTGAGATGCGAGGTGTCCCCGCTTAGGGTTTGAGGCATGGGTGCCCCGTGCTTTCTCCTGATAACCAGCCTTTAGGAGGGCTAGAAACGGAATTCTCGATCAATATGAAACTCACTGCCTGAGACCTACGTTCTGCAGCAGCAGCAGCTGCCGCTCGCGGATCAGGTGGAGATGAAGCACCGGCCTCTACAGGATTGCCTGCTGATGAAGACGAACTGCCAAGAACGGTATGCCCACCAGAATGGGTGCCAGACTTTGAGCATAACGAACCCATACGAGACGACTGTACAGGACAAACAGGTGTTGTGGCAAATGGCGCCAAGTTAGCGCCCATACTATTGCGCCGACACTGCGTCTTCCACTTCAGCAAGTACACAAACTTAGAAAAGTAAGCAAAATGTAGATATACAGAGTGGTCGTATGGTAATGACTTAGTGGTATACCAGCATCCGTGCTGATCCTAGATACGTAGAGATATGAACTCATAAACATATAATACTTATCTAGGGCTGTCAGCCTGAGACACAGGAAGATAATTGCGTCTGGTTAAATCGAATTCTTCGGCTGATCTACGAGGTATCCAGGCCTTGCGTCGAAAACATGATACGGTTCAGTGATCGATACCAATACTGAGAAAAAGTACCGACCTCCCACCATCTCCCTCCCGCATTCCACGGGAGGCTAGTATCAAGCCCTGCTTTTACCATTCTATTCTTAATCCCCGCCCCTAATAAGAGACCGAAAACTGTTAACAGGAACAAAGTGACGACAAGCTGATCTCGAGGTGAATCACGTTCTGAATCGGAGATGAGGTTTCAGCCATGGTGGAAAGGCGAGGCATACGTACGAAAGCAGCGTGCCTCTACATCGCCTTCTTTTCCCGTGGCCGTGTCGGGGTCCGTATCACCTAGTGATGCGCCAGCACAAATAGGGAGGTTTTGATTGAGGCACCATTGTTTAGTGCACGACAGACAAGGCTGAGAAGGGTTGTCCGGAATGGCTAGGTGTAATATTGAATAGTTTGACTGGAAACAAATGCCTGTTTCAAGCTCTTTCAACCTGTAATCGAGAGATTCAAGCGTCTACATACATTTGCAAAAGTTGGTTGCCTCCCATTTATTCAGAATACCGAGAACAGAGCCCTATTTCAATTGAATGAGGTACTTAGTTGGAACGACCTGATTCACACCTACTGAGAGACAGAAAAGCACTAGAAGAATTGAGCAGAGGGTGGCCATGGTGAAGTTGCCAGAGTGAAGCGCTCAATTGACCGAGTTGCCAAATTGTGCCAAACAGAAAAGTATCGCGTCGTTTGAGTGTGACACTGCTCGTGTTGAAAGAACTAGTAATCTCCTGCCACAGCGCTAAGTGATCGGTTCTCCTTGAGGGACGCCAGCCTCCGTATCGAAATAGGAGGATGTCAACAGAATACGATGATGTTCTCACAAATCAACCGGTGGTGATAGATAATGTACGCGTCTTTCAGTTTACCGCAGCTATGGGTTAACGTGAATGTCTACACGCAGGGTTCTGGAACCATCAAAGCTGGATTCGCAGGACAGGACCACCCCAAATGTTTCTTTCCATCCTTGTGCGTAGCGGTGATTACGATTACAGAACCACATCACATGGACATTGACGGTATTCGCAATATTCCAGTGTTGGCAGGCCAAAGCATATTCGTGTCATGGCTGGTGCATTGGAAGGCGACGTGTTTATTGGACGGAAGGCCCAGGAATTCAGGGGATTGTTGAAGATAAAGTATCCTATGGAACATGGCATAGTCACTGATTGGGATGACATGGAACGAATATGGAATTGGGTGTATACCGAAGAACTGGGAACACTTAGCGAGGAGGTATGTACGTCTATACATTGTCTCTCATCCATTCATTTGCAAAGCACTGCCTTGCAGCACCCTGTACTACTCACTGAAGCACCTCTAAACCCTCGAAGCAATCGTGACACAGCTGCCCAAATATTCTTCGACACCTTCAATGTCCCCGCACTCTTCTGCTCTGTCCAGGCAGTCCTATCACTGTGCAGTCTCTGTTCCTAATTTACTCCTTGACAAGTTTAACACGCTCTGCAGGTATTCTTCGGGAAGAACAACAGGCATTGTGCTTGACTCAGGGGATGGCGTTACACATGCCGTCCCGGTATTTGAAGGTTTCTCGATGCCTCATGCCATTCGACGGGTTGACATTGCTGGACGGTTGGTTTTCACCCATAGTGGCACTTTATCGTATCCGTGTGACGAGCTCAGGCCATATCTCTAGGGATGTGACCGACCACTTACAACTACTTCTTCGCAAGGCTGGCCAACATCTGTATACCACTGCCGAACGTGAAGTTATTCGAACAATAAAGGAGAAATGCTGTTATGTCGCCATCAATCCAGCCAAAGAGGAGAAAGAGAATATGGGTCGGACTGAAGAATTCAGACTACCTGATGGAAACGTTATACACGTAGGTGGAGCAACAATATCGCAGCGTAGGCTCCGCTGACTGTTAATAGCTCGGCTCTGAGCGATTCCGCGCCCCCGAGATACTGTTTAATCCCGAGCTGATAGGCCAAGAATATGCTGGCGTCCACCAAGTAGTAGTAGACTCAATAAACCGAGTAGATCTCGATTTGCGGAAGAGCTTATTCTCAAATATTGTTCTGAGCGGAGGCAGTACTTTGTGTAAAGGTGAGGTCCTCCCCCATTCGTCATCTGGTTGTTGTCTGACGTGCCCGACGTAGGTTTTGGAGATCGTCTACTCAACGAGGTTAAGAAACTCGCGCTCAAAGATGTGAAGATCAGAATCTATGCACCCCCGGAGCGTAAATATTCAACGTGGATTGGAGGATCTATCCTCGCTGGCTTAAATACTTTCAAGAAGGTAACATCGCTCATTCCACTTTGATTGCACTATGCTCAGTGCCCTGTCATAGATGTGGGTTTCGGCGGAGGAGTACCAAGAGGATCCTGATATCATACATAAAAAGATGGGATTTTAGGACTGGCTGTTTGTTTCACGCTCCTTATATACATTATATCATGTTAGCTTTTATGATACCCTCGCATTATTTCTCACTACAATTCCACTGGTGCAATCATAATGCAATGGAGTGGATCGTATGCATATCTCATCATAATTGCATGATTTATATCGATGTGAGGTGATGGAAAGCATACAGAGCACATGCACCAATGTAAAATTTCTGCGAAACCATAACTTCGGGGTAGAAAACAATATGAAGTACACGGCCTCAGAACTACTTGCCCTTCTTCGGTGGCTCTGAAGCCTTGACCTTTGTGGTACCGCGGAACTGTGATGTAGCGTTGGTCACTAAGCTGATTATGGTGAGCGACGCTGCGCACGCACCTTCTTTGCACGGTTTTTACGCTCCTTCCGTAGCTTACGTGATGCCTTCTCGACTTTGGTTGCCAGACCAGACTATAGAAAGAGTCATCAATACATATGCTGGTAGTCTTGAAAGGTTCTGCACGCACTCGGACCAACCGATACCGAGGCTCGAATTTCTTTTGCGACGCTTCATCGTCATAGATTAGCGCAAAACCAGTACTGCGACCACCACCAAATTGGGTTCTGAAACCGAAAGTCACGACACGGTTCTTGTCGGTTTTGTACATGGCAGCAAGCTTCTCTGCGAGCTCCGCTTTCGAGACATTCGGGCGGGAAGGATGGAGGACATCGAGGACAAATTGGCGGCGAGCGAGAAGGCGATTGGTGATGAATTTTCGAGTGCGCAGGGTGATGGGGGCGGAGTTGTCGGCCTGAATAATAAAACTATGTAAGATAGTTGCAAGCAAACATAACACCTAGTCTCCAGATACAAGTCCTCCGCTTCAACGTCGTCCCTCTTCATGAACGAATTCACATCACCCATTACATCGCGTAATAACCACAAAGAACGGAAAGCTCCCAGTACTCACCATTTTGGCAACCTAAACTACGCTTCTAAGGTCGGAGGGTCAACATGCAATCGCGCTCAGCGACAACAGGAATACTGACCTTGTTCTTGAGGTCGTTGAGGCCGGTGCCGTTAACGGGAAACTGATTCTGACTACCATTGTGGCTTGATAGGGACTATACAGTATACTCGGCATCTCCCGAGCCAGTGAGTGCTCTTTGCTGGCTAAGTAGAACCTCCCGCCTCCAGCGATTGGCCTACGCTGCAGAAACTAATCATCGCCTTCTCCGCAATTCGTGAATATTGAATTGTATATAGGGTTTCCCTTGCCTTTCCAATGCCCTCAACACTTGCACATCTAATTTACTTCCCCAGCTTGAACGCTGACTCAGCACGTCCCAGTAACGGGCGCTAATTGATTGCTAACCGATAGCGCTGCTTCGACCACATATTGACGTAGCTGATTGCAGTCGAAGCATGAGTTCGTCTTCAAACTTCGCAACCTTTGCACCATACGTGAATTGTTCCACATCTCATGAATATACACTGGGTATTAATGCGCTTGCCAGACGCCACCTCCAGACGATCCATCTCATGCTGCGCCTTCGTCTTCATCTTCCCGACTAGCGGGGCGTGCATGGTTTCCTAATTCCTCCTATGACAATACTTCATACCAGTCCGGAGGTATCCCTACCTTCAACACATCGATGACTGGAGGCACCGGTCCTGTCGAAGACGAAACCCCTACCAACCAATGGGAGACCACATATGGGATGCGAGTTGATATACTAGCAGCAGTTGCTTACCTGTTTGGTCCTATCTCTGGTGCGTCTACGCCTCAGGCAATGCCCTGCTCCTCTGACTCATACACTCTTCCCACAGCACTTGTCGTCCTCATTCTAGAGACGCAAAATGACTACGTCCGCTTTCACGGTAAGCTAACATACTGTTCGTCTCCCATCCATATGTAAACACCTGGACAGCATATCAGTCGGCCTTAATGTCCACCCCACTAGTAGTCATACGTATCCTAGCCTCTTTGCTTCAGTTCCCTCCTTGGTTTAGGACATTCTTTTCCTTGACCCTGGCTGCCGCCATCCTTTTCATGGTGTAAGTATTTGGTACCGTTATCAGTCGTAACTATTCACCAGCCCGTCTATCAGATTTAGATCGTATCGAGATGCTACGCACAATAGTCTTGCTCGATACCATATACCAATTTTGGGACCCTTGGCGGAGCAATGGTTAGCAGAAGAATGATTGACCACTGGAATAAACATTCCGTTGGCAAGTCGGTTAGTAATCCATAGACTTCTATTAGTTCTTCATACAGCAATGTGTCTCATAAAAATCCGACGTCAATGCACACCGATGAGTAAAGCAGATACCAAATCTGGATACCCGTCGTCCGTCTCGCTCAGCTCCAAAGCCAATCATCTCTTAGTACGATGTAGCAGAGAATCTCAATGGTGCGTCGTGTCGTTTCAAGCTAAGGTGGGCTAGGATATGTATGCAGTGTAATATGCGGTATTACAATTAATGATACAGTGTTTACAGTGTGCATAGGCCCGCTATGTTTCTACTAGATTCCTAGATTCATCGAATTGATTAATTTATCTGAACCGTTTTCAATCGCGTTGAGAGTTTCGTCGACGGCACACTTAACAACTTCGCATACTTGAAATGATATAAAATATATCAATTTCAAGCGAAAATAGCTTAGGGTAAAAATGCTTACCGGGACGAAGGGACTCCACCAAGCCCAAGTTGCAGGTATCTCTGAGTGTGTATTTGACCGCGTTGACTAGATCTTTCAACATGGTTTCCGTGCCGCTCTTTTGATCATAGTTAGCGAGGCCCTTGTGGCCGGCATCGAGGAAGCCCCGCAACAGTGTTAGGAGATCAAGGAGGTTTGAGTGCAACCCGCCTAGTTCTGAGGCGCATTGCTGTTGATAATTGTCATCCTGTGCAGTAGGCGAGGTCTCATCCAGCTTTCCTATAGAAAAAGTCGATATAGAGCGATTAGTCAAAGCAATATGACGCACTGAGTTTCTGGCTACGAGTCTGGGTCAAAATATACTGGTTTCTTAAAAGTCCGAGCAAAGCCAAAAGCCCATTCTCAGAGCTAGCTAAAATATCTCTCCGTTGGAAAAGCTGTTGAAAGTCGCCACCACGATTTCGAAAGCGGGTAGGGCTTGTCAATGTGGTCGAAGAGGGACTGCGATGAGTAGATGGGGCGCTAGACACTTGAGAAAGGGGCGAGGCGGCCACATTGATAGACGCAAGAGGTGAGCTGAAGAAAATGAGCAAGGCGGTTGCGTGGAAGGCAAAGAGGACTAGGCGGGTGATATTGGACATGATTGCAGAAGTATTGAGGATCTAGAAATATGGAGAGGGGCGGCTAGCGCGAAAGGGGATTAAATAAACGTAGAGTAAGAGTATTAGGATGGTGGCGGTTGAAAAGAGAGTCGTAATCGCGCATATATGTCCCTCTTATACTTACTTCCCGGATGTTTGTTGTCAAACCTTATTCGGCGACGACTCTAATTGGCTGCCGCCCGTACAAACAAACGCGCTCAGCACGTGTGGAGACATCGAGGCTTGAAGCTATGTATTCGCTATCAACAATGTCCGATAACAGGAGGTGTGGTATATCGTAAGAATGTCCTTGTGAAAAGTAGTCCATATTGAACGACAACTCGAACGATGGGGCAAGTAAAGACTGGGCGAGCTAAATGGGCGTGAGAGTGGCCGATTTTTGGTCAAAGAGGGATGCAGGACTTTCCATCAACAGACAGCCTATATCCTTCTAAGCATTTATAAACTAAAGGGCGTGTCAGCTGAAGCACGGAGCTAAAAAGGTAACGGACAACTTACCTACACAACGTCCAGCTTCACATCCAGCGTTACGGGCGCCAGAGATGGCTGTACAATTCTGACCACGTCCAGTGGAGGCGCACCCACCACAAGACTCGAGATCAGTCATGACATCAATGCATTCGTAATCACTAGATCCCAACCCTCCAATAAGGCAAGCATCTAACCCTGCAGGGCAGAGAGAAACTGATCTCGATTTGCGAGCACGCTTCCAGTGACCGCCATAACCAACATGGTTCTGACCATTTCCATGACTAGCGCCAGAACCTCCGCCATACCCACCACCGGCTTGGCCGTTTCCAGACCCGTAACCTCCGTCATGATGTGTAGGTTTGGGAGAAGGTGTGGGTGTGGGTGTAGGCTTTGTAGGCTTAGGTACACACTTGCGGAGAGCGGGAACCCATACCCAACCCGTTTTGCATTGAGGAGATGGGCTGTTAGGCGGAGGAGGGTTTCGAGGGATACAACATCCTTGTTTTTCGCCCCAGTAATAGGTAGATGGCGGACAGTCGCTATCTGTTGGTGGCTTAGGAGGGTTGGGAGGACCTCCCCTGGGAACACAACAACTAGATTCTTTATACCTGTCAATTAATTTGTCAGAGGCGTACACATAGCTTATCAGAGTGCATACCAGAACTCCGTCTTCTTGCAGCTAGTTGGGCCAGGACTTGGAGTAGGCTCGGGTACACACTTTCGAAGGTTGGCTACCCATTCCCAGCCATTTCTGCATTGGGGCAGAGGGTTATTCGGCGAAAGAGGGTTTCGAGGAACGCAACATCCCTGCGCCTCACCCCAATAATGACTAGTTGGGGGACAATCACTGTCTTTTGGCGGCTTGGGGGGGTTGGGAGGACCGCCGCTAGGAAGACAGCAATTGGATTCCTGGTACCTACCAAGTAATATTGTCAGAGGCGTCTGCATGTGCATGAATGTACATACCAGAATTCCGTCTTCTTGCAACCAGTTGGCCCAGACTTTGGAGCAGTTGCAGCTGCTAACTGAAGGAGCGTAGCTATAATGACTAGGAGTCCAGCTGGGGAAACCAAAGCCATTGGTTCCGAGACCGGGTAAAACGAGCGATTAGGGAATTAGGAGAGACGTAGACCGTATAAAAGGAAGGGCTTTTGTTTTTGGACGATCGTTCATCACCTTATATATCAGTGTTCCTATTAATTGCACAAAAAAGCCGAGGCGAGATCAATAGGCACAAAGCAATTTCTTTACTTAGCGACTGATTTAGAATGATCATCACAATATGAGCTAGCCTTTTCAAAAACGGTGGTATCAGACCTCAGTCCCATCTTCGGGTGCAGCCTTCCTTATACTCGAGCTCGTTCGACTGCCATCAAGAATTAGAAATAATTGGGGAATGGAGAGGCAGAAGACCTGTCATTGAAGAATTGAGCCATCTTGACCGCGTTCACACGAAAACTGATGATATCAATGTTGCCAGGAACAAATTGCCGTGGGCGATTTTCAACAACCGTCATGTTTCCGACGGGAAAGCACACTAAGCATCAGGCCGGCTTCAAATTCTACGTGAACTGACCATGAAGTGTACAGAGGGCACGTACGGTATTCTCAAAAATATGAACACAAATCCTGGTAGATCCCGTAATAGTTCAAGGTGTTGGCAATCTAATGATCAATGTTAAAGAAGGGACAGGTATCACGTCGTATTGTCTCTTGAGTTATGGTATTAACTTTGCACCGAGATGTGTATGATAGAAGCTAAACACTATTTCCGAACAGAGTCCATCATTGCGGCCAAGCCCAGCCTGACACATCATCATTATCAGTATCATGCGTGTAAGAGTCAACTCACTTCAAGTCTCGATTGCTGAAACTGCTTTCTGAAGCGCCCGTGATGCAAAATACCGAACATCGGCGTCTTGATCATTCTTTGCCTGTTCTAGGACCGGGATAATTCGCTGCTGTACAACCTCCCGTCCTCCTGAGGTGCCACCATAAGTGGTAGCAAGCACCTCCAAGCACTTCGCCACATTGAAGCGTATATTAGGGATAGGATCGACTGCCAGTTGTAGCAGGGGTTCTAGGATATCGGAGCGCACCACATCAAGACTTAAAGATGGAGCGATTGTCTACACATAAATAGTTAGCACGGCTTCTGGACAGATGAAGGCCATATACCGTGATAGCTTGTACAGTGGTCATTCTGAAAAGGTAATTTGGGTGGCTACCCATCCCCATCACCTTCGGTACAATAGCCGTTCTAGCCCATTCGACCCCGAACACTTCCGTCAGCTTTTTGAGGTTTATCGTGGCCGACTCTCGGATGCTGAAGACTGTATCACCTAACCACGACATGCATAGGTTTCCGAGTTGTTCGTCAAAAAAGGGCCGGCCGAGCTGGGTCGCCAATAGTGGAATGTACTCGATGATGGCCTGCCTGACCCGCCATGACTTATCTTCTGCCAATTCTACGATGGCGGGAAGTAAGCTCTCAGCCAAGAGCTGGATACCGATAACTAGATGATGATTAGTACGAGGTAAAAATGAAAATGAGATTCAATGCCAAACCAGTGTTCACGGTTTCTAGCTTGCTGATAATGTTTAATCGAACTTCGGGAAACTCATCCTTGAGTAGATGCAGGAAGCGAGGTAGTAAATGCTCAATAGTAGCTTCTTTTCCGAGCAATGGGGCGAGTCCACTGATTTGATTCGCTAATGCAGCACGGACGTGTTGAGAAGTATCTTCGGACAGAGCCTGAACACAAGGAACTATCCGAGCCAAGATGACTTCCTTATCTAGGAGCTTGGAGAAGCCTGATGCGACGTATTCACTATCGTATCGCACCCTGATGATAAAATACAGATAATTACCAGGAATCTGTCCAGCAGCAGCCGTCCTAACTTCGGCTTCGTTATCTTTTAATAATTGGACAAATTGATTTATAAGTTCTGTTCGAACGAGGTTTTCCCCCACGGCTTGCGCAAGCTGCGCTCTTCCTCAGTTCCTACTAGGTAGATGCAACCATAAAACGTCACACACCTCATTGAAGTGGCTCGCTGCCATATATCGCACCCTCCAACTTTTGTCGCCAATACTAAGACGAATTTGTTGAAGTAATTGTTCTTCAACTTCGGCGGGGGTGAGCTGTTGGGCGATCACAATTAGATCTTCCACCGTCAACAGGCGCACAGAGTCTTGGTCGTCCATCTGCAACCGTCGATATATCGGCAAACCATCTGATAATACATGCTCTTTTGATAAGGTTTTTATGAATGACTAGGATTTATGTTTCACTTGAGGACTTTCTGCTTAGCAGACATATTATACACTCACCCCTAGCCATTTTGCTGCTGCTCTTCGCACCATCGGTGTATCGTCAGAACCCAAGGCTGTGAAACCTTTCCGTAGCTCTTCTTGGATCGCAGGTGATACTTTCGGATATGCCGCGGCATAGAGAGCGGCAGAGGATGTTCTCGAGGTGAACCAGCTCCCTGTTGAGAGCCGTTTGAGAAGGGGTATATAGTACTGCTCAATTTGAGGGCCGGACAAGACCGCCGCGACCTTTGTAATAGATTCTGCTGCCTATACAATAAAGACGTATATGTGGAGAATCCAGATGCGAAATAAGAGATTGGACAGTTCAAAGTAGGAGGACGCACTTTATCGCGGACTAGTGTCTCCTCTACCGCGGATAAGTTCTCAAGAGGTCCCAACAAAACATGTGCATACGCATCCCCCCCTATGTATTGTTCGAAGTTTTTCCCAAGTTCCTCTGCCAGAGCCAGAAGAACCTCGTCTTCATCGTCCACTGAATCCTGGAGGAAAGGAATAAGCTCTTCACGGGCACGATCAGGACCTAAGGCCAGGGCGATCGTAGGTATGCTATGGATGGCATTGAGTCGTAACTGGACATCCTCTGACCGCAATTCATCCATGAGAATTGCAATCGGGGCGACCTAGGTAGAAATGAAGCACATGCAGGATTAGAAACACGAGATATACGAACATCGTCGGCCGGAAATCCAGGATCCATCATGAAGTGGTGGGACGAGATATGCTGTTACGAAGACGAGTGAGAAGTCAAGGGGTAATAGAGTACGATATGTAGCCTTACAAGCTGAAGGGAAATATAACAGTGGGTGCGAACAAGTTATGTCTAAGGTCAAGATGGAGGGAATTGTGTATGAATATCTCAGTGATAAAATGATGTCCTCGTTGAAGCGCTAAACTGTCAGTATTGATCGCTTTACCATCAAGACCAAACAAAGTCGCTCAGCTGAGATTCCTAGAAGTAAGCTAAGACACGACGGAATGCTCATACACAAGAGGAGAAACTGAAATTCGAAGTATCTATAATACCAGAACACACGTTTTGCTCAGCATTGGATCACCGACTTTATGTATACACAAATATCCGGCACCCAGATCTTGAACCCCAGCTCACCCGAGAAACGAGTCTGCATCGGGTAATCACCAACATCAGGCTCAACAGATGAGGGCCATACAAAAACCATCCTGCTATCAGCAAGTGCAATGATAGACGTCCTGAAGGAGAGACAAAAGCTGCAAAGGCCACGCGGTACTACCTCAGGCGACTCTCTCATGCCTATAACCTATAAGCTATTTTCATGACAGTAGCAACTGGTGCGGATTCTCCATGTTAAAACCATCAAGTCAGCGTATCCTTCGTGTCCCTAATCGCAACCACAACGGTTACATATATACTTTAAAATCGGAATCAATTGGTATTCTGTGCTATCAAGTGCTCATAGGTGATTGATAAGATAACGAGCCCACGATAGCCCCTATGGTGTATTTATGTAGTGACCAAGCAGAGCAACATTCCCAAGCCTCTTCCTGTCATAGCCATTTGCATTATCCACAATGCCCGTAGAACAACACCAAGACAAAGTCACACTCAAGCACCCTAAGGTAATGGCTTTTTCGTCGCTCACTTGACTAGCTAAGGAGAAAGCGCAGGGTCCATCAGTAGACATTCTTTATTATGGCGCAACTGTAGTCTCCTGGAAATCATTGATCGGTCAGGGATCCGAACCAGCTGAATGTCTGTTTGTGTCCTCTAAGGCAGCATTGGATGGATCGAAACCCGGTACGTCTAGATTTCGAATGGCACGAGTAGTACCGTAAGAAGCCCCTTATAGTCCGTGGAGGTATTCCGGTAGTCTTTCCATGTTTCGGGGCTCCAAGCCATCCAGAACATGCCCAACTCGGCCAGCACGGTTTCGCTAGAAGCTCGACTTGGAAATTTGACGCAGTCGTTATGGACAATGATGCTGGTGTTTCTGTCAGGCTCAGTAAGGACGAGTTCAATTGATTGCCTGCCAGTGTGTCCTCAAGGCATATACTTAGTATTATCCCCTACCTCTGAAATTCGGTCGAAATATGCGAAGGAATTCACGCTGAGCTATGTGGTCACGTTGGCCGTGCATCAGCTCAGCACTGACCTCCACGTTACAAACGAATCGAGTTCTCCTCTAGAGTTTCAAGCCCTGTTCCATAATTACATCCGTGCTCCGTCTGATGATGTCACTATCACACCTCTGCAAGGATTGCAGTACTATGACAAAACGGAAAGCACCGAACAAGGACGCGCTTCGGCAAAGACGGAATTACGGGCAAGCGTGGATGTTCGAAAATTTACCGACTCAGTTTACGAAAATGCGCCTCAGCACTACCATGTCAATTGGCCGGGAAGAAGCATCGAAATAAAGACCAAGGAGCTGAAGGACGTAGTCGTTTGGAACCCTCAGGCTGAGGCTGGAAGTAAAATAGGCGATATGGAGGAAGGTGGATGGTAAGTTGTTGCGACTGCTGTGTCTTCAACATTCTAATTCCCCTCAGGGAGAAATATGTCTGCGTTGAACCCGGATTCGTGAGGGGCTTTGTCAATCTTGAGCCAGGCAAGACTTGGGTCGGACAACAGGTCATTTCGACTGAAAGGAACAGCAAGACTTCGTTATAGTCATTACCGAGGTAGTACGTTTTTAGAAGTTTACTTAATATGCAGTGGGCCACGCCTGAGTGTTGGTGAGCCCCTGGATCAGACTTACTATGTTACGTAATGGTACTTCTTACTCGATCTAGCTCAGTCACAGCCTGAGTCACTTATGTAACGTTTAAATTTAAACTGTCATCCGAACCGTCCACCGTATCCCTCAAAACCTTGAATGTTTCTGCGATATTGGTTATGCACGCGTAGCTTATTATGAACAATCGAGCAAGCACCAGGGACGCGCCTAAACCAAGCTTGCATGTTCAAATCAATCAAATTGACCATTATATGATATCCCCTGGACAATTGGACAATTCTCCCTTTCCCAAAGTACAAGTCCCTGTACTGCGTATATATGGTCCTAGCTCTCTCGGGAAAAAGACATGCATATATATCCACCAGGTCTACCCATACTTTTACGCTGAATATAACGGGAATATGGAGCCTCGTTACTGTAAGTGCCATTCTTTACATATACATACCACTCAACTAGCCTTAGTGAGAAAATATATTGCGAAACTTCAGCGTTCATTGAATCACGCTATTGCCATCTCTATGAAACGCGACCCTCATTCCCACAAGTCTACCTTCATTCGAGCGATCCTCATTGTTAAAGGGGTCCATTTCTACGGTTTCCACGCGTCTTATTCACCATTTCTGAAGATCTTAATGTTCGATCCTACCTTCATGTATCGAGCGGTGTCGATACTACAATCAGGAACTGTCATGCAGACCAAGTTCAGGATATTCGAGAGCCACCTCAGCTATACTTTACAGTTCATGTGCGATTTTGGCCTTTATGGATGTGGTTGGCTTGAACTTGCGGAAGTGTGGCAGCGAGGACTCGAAGATGAAGACGATGGTTCGATCGGAAGTTCAGGATCCTCTGCTGGGACAATGTTCAAGGCATCGCCCTATCACAAGCAATCAAGAATGGATCTTGAAGTTGACGTCATCGCACACCAGATCCTCACTAGAAACTCTATTGTGACGCGCGATATCCACCATAAGCTGCAGATACCTGCCCCTCCTCTTCCATCTGAGCCCTTGATCCTCAGTGTGCGTGAACTTTGGGAAGATGAGCGAAGGCGGAGGATCGCAAACGGCTTATCTCCTTCTCCAGAAATACCTCCGGAACCAAGTGAGGACTGTAGAGGTACTGGCGGTGACTGGACGGCGGAGGTACGGTGGTGGCATGAGCTAAAGCAAAAGCTTTCATCCGAGCCAATAGAGCCTCTCCAATCAAGTACGACGTGGCATAAGTGGGTCATGACAACATCCCAAAGTATTGAGGCTCTGTGGGACGCGGAATTCAGAGTCTGGAAACCGGAACAAGAACCCAATAAGAACATCCAAGAGGACATCACCAAGGAACCGTTTGGGTCAACTCCCATAACGTCCAATGATGCAGATCAACCCAGCATTAAAGAAGACGTTGACGTCGACGAAAGCGTTCTCTCGAGTCAAGTCATTGAGTATGAGGACGAAGCCGAGATCAACGAACTGGAAAGTTTCCTTGAATATGATCAAGTTCAGTCTCTTGAAGATGGTCAAGACGGTGATGTCTACGACAAGGATTTTGAGGAAGATATGGTTACAGAACCTGAAGAAGAGATTAATCCTTTCATCGACCAGCCTGAAGACGAAGCGTAGGAGGTATTGTTCTCAGGTTTAGGATGGCCCTAACCTCGCCATGTAGTGCAGAAAATATGGAAGCGACTGAGGTTCTTAATATGGATGAGCCTGACAAGGACGGGGACATAGAAGATGTGGGGTGCGTTACGGTGTGTTGGCCTACAGTACGTTACGTTCAAGAGGCGTCCACAGATACGAAGAAGTCGACGGGAACAAGCGCAGTAGATCATCTCAAACTCCTCCTGATAAGTGCGAGAGGCTGCGCAATATTTTTGTTTGTAAGACTGACGTATCCTGATAGGTCTCCGACAATAGCACTACACCATGAATTGCTGGTTGATTCGCTACCTAGCGCGCCCTTGCTGAAGGACGTTATACGGTGAGCCATTGTATCAATCTGGCTTTCCCTTGTCCTGCTAAGTTAAGGAGTTCGATCGAGGGGGAGCTTCAACAATCTTTGCACCCAGGCGTAGAGCCTGGAATTAGTCCCGCCACCAAGAAGCGCAAAGTCGTTCTATCTAACGGAGAGATTACGGTCCAACTCAGTAATGTGCCTCCACCTCAAAGCCTGCATGGAACCGAGCATCCCGCTATCAATAACCGTCGACCCGTACGAGCAGCTCTGCCATTCACTGTCACCACTAAAAGCAACGCCAAGGTCAAGAGCTACACCTATGCGCGTTCTCCACCTACTAAGTCAAACTTGTTGTCCACTCTCGATGAACACAACGTTCCAAGTCAAATATATCGCGACCCGTATTATTCCAAAAGGGAAGATGCCCCTGCTAGGCCAAGAGAATATGCAGGACTAGTTTATCACCTCAAAGGTGGAGGGGGCTTGGATACTTTGGATGATTGGCATACATCCTCTGAACTCCAACGGCAAACGAAAACTGCTCCCGGCAAAACATTCGATCCTTCAGGTATTGGTGGCTGGGAATTTGCGGGCTACCCCCCAAACCGAAAACAAATCAATCAATGGCTGTCCAGTAATCCAGTGATCATTACACCAACGCTGAGAAAATACCACTCGCTGGTGAATGAATATGTTCGTATTACCTGAAATCTACTGAGCGATAAACTCAGATTGAGGGCCCCACTCAGATCAATCCTTACGGCCTGAAAACGTCTCCCAGCGCAGTAGACCCCACCATAAGGCGGAGGCAAGATATGACCATTTTATCACTTGAAGTATTCGGTAAGTAAGAAGGGATAATCAGTGCGACGGACTAACGACAGTCGTTATTCCAGCCCCTTCATGCGGAGAGCTACAACCCAATGCAAACGAGGACGAAATCGTCGCAGTGTTCTTCGCCCTACAGAGCAGCGATAATACTCATGATTCTCTGGATGTCAAGAGGGGCATCATCGCTGTCGAGAGTGAACAACTTCAGCCAAGCCGACTTCGAGACTATCACATGGAAACGGTCACTAGTGAACTCGAACTGTTGCATAGATTTGTTGATATCGTTATCGACCTTGACCCGGATATTCTTGCTGGATGGGAGGTGCAAGTAGCGTCATGGGGGTATCTCAATGCCAGAGGCCTCCATTATGGTATGTACTATGACCAAGGGTTCTATTGCCTTTCAACACTAGTCATCTAGGCTTGGAAATTGACGATCTCATTTCACGGGGCCCCCTCAGACGTAGGGGCGTTACCGATCAATGGGGTGCACGTCACGGCTCTACTTTCAAGATTGCTGGCCGTCATGTCCTTAACGTCTGGCGCATTATGCGTAGTGAATTATCCCTAAATATGTATAGTTTTGAGAACGTGGTGTTTAACGTCCTTCGCCGAAGGTATTTCAAATTCCTTCGGTTCCCGAGGATGTGATATCATGACTTGCAGGGTCCCTCGATACGCCCCTTCGACACTTACAGCCTGGTATAACTCTGTCGCACCGCTGAATGTAGCTAGGCTTTTAGGCTATTTTAACGGTAGGACTTCGATGGTTTTGGAGATACTTGAAGAATCCCAGATCGTCACAAAAACTGCGTCAGTACCATCTAATTGTCGCGACCGTGATGCTAATAAGATACGTAGAGAATTTGCAAGGGTTTTCGGAGTCGATTTCTTCTCTGTCATAACCCGTGGATCGCAATTTAAGGTCGAGTCCTTCATGTTTCGCTTGGGCAAGCCAGAAAATCTCGTGTTCCTCTCTCCTAGTAAGGGCGATGTCCGTTTGTTAACCTTGCGCATTGAGTCCAGAGCTGAAATCAGTTGTTAGGTTGGCAAACAAAACGCGGCCGAGTGTATGCCTCTGATAATGGAGCCCCTGTCTGCATTCTATAATAGTCCCTTGCTGGTCCTCGACTTCCAGTCGCTATATCCTTCCATCATGATTGCCTATAATTATTGCTATTCTACATGCCTTGGACGAATTGCAGCATTTCAGGGCCGAAATAAGTTCGGCGTTACAGAACTAAATCTCCCACCTGGGCTCTTACACGCCGTCAAGGATCACATTCAAAGTACGTCAAAGTAAACGAGGAAAGCGGATCTCTGACGATCCTCTAGTTGCGCCGAATGGCATCATGTACGTGAAACGCGAAGTGCGACAGGGATTGCTAGGTCGGATGCTGAAAGAACTTCTGGAGACGCGGGTGATGGTTAAGCAGGCTATGAAGACCAACAAAGACGACAAGGTTATCCTTGCCCACCACAGTTCCTCATCCTTGATTGAGTGTTGCAATAGGCTCTAGGCCGGGTTCTCAATGCTCGGCAGCTAGGTCTCAAGTACATTGCCAACGTTACGTACGGTTATACCGGTGCTACATTCTCCGGCCGTATGCCTGCGGTAGAAATCGCTGACAGCATCGTTCAGAGTGGTAGAGAAACTCTGGAAAAGGTATCAAAAAAACACTATGACAGCGACCCTCTAACGATTTTTGTAGGCGATACGATTAATCGATTCTACGGCTAAATGGGGAGCCAAGGTAGCCATAGTTTAAGCCCAATCACAATTTCTCATTTGATGTTCAGGTCGTATACGGTGATACAGACAGCATATTCGTGTGAGTAATGCAGTCCTAGTGTGCTGCGTATTCATATGTAAGTATCTTGCCGACCTAGATATCTCAAGGGTAAAACCAAGGAGCAAGCTTTCAGAATAGGGTATGATATAGCCGACACCATTACAGCCATGAATCCTGTTCCGATCAAGCTGAAATTTGAAAAGGTATTTTATAGCGCAAGAAGCAGCAAGTCTATGTAGCTGACCCATGAACACAAGGTTTATCTCCCGTGTGTATTGATGGCTAAGAAGAGATACGTTGGGTTCAAATATGAGCATCCCGACGAAACAGAGCCTGTGTTCGATGCCAAGGGCATCGAGACAGTCCGAAGGGATGGCGTCCCTGCACAACAGAAGATGACAGAGACTTGCTTGAAGTGGGTCAACCAAGAATATAGATACAAAACAGGCTTATCTATTCTTCCAGGAAACTATTTCGATCGCAGGATTTGAGCGAAATCAAGGCATATTGCTGCAGGTCTTGGACTAAAATTCTCGAAGACAGAGTGTCTCTACAAGACTTCATCTTTGCCAAAGAAGTCAGAATGGGAACATATAGGTAACTATGTTGCAACCTCGATGTACATCCTGGCTGAGATGATTTCCCCGAGTGATCTGATGCCACCTCCACCAGGAGTAGCCGTCGCAGCTCGGCGAATTCTGCTTGACCCAAACGATGAGCCACAGTACGGTGACCGAGTGCCATATATCATCGCCAGGGGTGCTCCCGGAACCCGCCTAGTTGAAAGAGCATTTACTCCTCAGGAGGTCCTCGAAGCTAGGTAACGTCCCTGAGATCAGTAACTTCAATATATGAACTATAACATTCTGTACTCACTTACAGCAAGCGGCTCGACGCTGAATACTACATATCAAGGGTTTTGATACCTCCTTTAGAGCGCATATTCAATCTCGTCGGCGCTGATGTGCGAAGTTGGTATGACGAAATGCCAAAACCCGCCAGAGTCAATCAAGCCGACCTCTTATCCCCCAGCAAGCGTGATGCTGCAGCAATTATGGACCACCATCTCCGAAACTCTGATTGTTTGACATGCGGAGAATTTGCTTGGAACGGTAAGGGACTACTGAGAATCACGCCTAGTTCTACTAAATCGCGGGTTGCTATATAGTGATCTGCGAGGAGTGTAGGGAACACCCTCAACTAGCGATGGCTAGTATACTTGACCTCATAAGGAAAGGAGAGAAGCGAGTCATGGATGCTCATCAAATTTGTGGATCATGCTCTGGGGTCTCACCTTCGGATCCCGTCGAGTGTGCATCCTTGGATTGCCCTTGGTTCTATGAAAGGAAGAAGGCTGAGCAGAATGAGGAATATTTGGAGGCCTTGGAGCTATTGCTAGCAGAATTAGGTTTGCCTAGTAGTTCTGCGAGTAGTGAGACCGAAACGGCTAGAGAGTGGATAGAGGTAGAAGAAAGCGAAACGGAGGGGTCAACGGAGTAAATTATCAATAATCTTATCGACCGAACAGATGCAATCCAAATTTCGAAGCATATCTTGAACTGGTTTTTAACACGCGTATCGGATGAGGTAACGGCTACGTTTGGAAAGGCGCAGGAGGGGCTGACGGAGGGTTGGGAGCAGCCTTAGGAGGCGGTCGAGTATTCTCCACCACGGACTCTTCGTCAAGATTCTGATAACCATCTCTGCTACCAAAGCCTCCTGGCATAGCACCAGACCACACTGCAGGAGCTGTCAACTCGTGTACATAGTCGAAGGCAAGTGGCAGACCTGTTGCACCGCTCAAATCACCCCCTCTGATTCCCAAGCCACCAAACTGTGCGCCTCTTTGTCTGAGAGCTAGCCCAAAGGCGAAGAATGTGGGAATCTAGATGGAATGATCAAAGTTATTAAAGTGCCTTTCAGTACTTCAGAACGCGTTGGCTTACCTTGAGCAAGAGAAGTACAACCGTCATAAATTTGATAAAGCCGCTTTGTTCATTATTCATCATCCAAACGACGTCGAAAAAGCCCGAGACCCCCAATAATCCAGTAAACTGTATAGGATTCTTAGCGAATGTATGAACAACTCAGACGAAGAACTTACAGTTTGCAAAGATTGTACGCCTTCTGTGTTTTCTTGAGCATAGATACCGAACAGAAATATTGGCAAGTTGTAATTGGGAGATGAGAATGGACTGAGAACGAATGACAATGCCTGTCTCCAGGGCTAGGTGGTGGGACTGGGGAATAGAACGTAGACACGTACCGTTTCAGCAAGAACCAGTTTGGATGGGTCGAGATTTTGCACAAAGTCAGCCATTGCGACGATGCAAGGAATCCGAAATGGTGTCCGGAACGCGCAATTGACTATACTCCGTGAATTCTTGGAGAGTTTGAGAAAGCTGGTCAAGGCGGCTTTTGCCGAGTGAGCCCGCGACCAGCACGGCCACATCTCATCTTCGCATTCCTCACTGATCATCATTGCACGCTCCATTCATCACACATCCTATGTCTTACCGCACTGAGTTATGGCTACTCTCTTTTTAGCCAGTTGGATTGTGTTTAATCGTCACATTCTCAAGATTTTGGCAGAAGTAGATGATTTGGTAGAGGAGCAGACTGCAGGCGGCCAGGAGGACGGATGATAGCTGGTTGCAACAATTTTGGTAGATTAGTTCTTACTTTTCATGTTGAACTCAAAGAATTGAGTAGTATGTAAATAGCTTTACCTGTAATGAAATCAATCAGCTTGTGGTACATTTGAATCTTCCGGTGTCTGTGCAGTGTCCAGAATGTGGAGCTACTGAGGATCGGTGCCCTATGCATCCTTTTACAACGTCTGGTGTACCCAATCCGCCATGTCAATATCGAACTCATCTTTGGAAGGGAGCGGACTCGGTTCTCAAGGATCACACGAGTTACAGCACTTATTTTATGGCACCGTTGGAAGCATCTTCGGTGTTTCGATCCCAAGCAACTAACTATCCCAGACAAGCTTGAGACCCTTGCATACTCAAGGGTGCACCAGTAGATGTAGTTGCTGCATTTCTTGATGGAACTTTTTGCAAGAATGCGCGGAACCAACGAATGGTGTTTAATGGATGGAAGTGGATTCATCCTCCTTTCACCCGATGGCATTGCCATCCGTATTTATGGCCCAGTTGAAGGACAAAGGCACGATGAAGCTGTCTATGAGGAGAGTGGCTTAGCAGATATACTTCGTACTGATTTTCATACACGAGATGGGCAGCTTCTTTATATTTATGGGGACAGTAGACAATTAGTATGTTCTAAAGGGATATATACCAGACTATACCTTATGAGATTGAAGCAGCCTCTCAAACCGCTTCCGGCAGGCTTGTGGAGACCTGTCAATGATGGATTGAGGCCCCTCAAGACGCGGTGTGCTGTCGAAGGGACTCGGCGAGTGTTCCCCATGCCTTGGCGACCATTTTCGCATTGGGTTCAGCGGGCATTTTTGGACTGCCTTTGGCTGACAATATCTTCAGGTGTTTGGCCATCTTCATCATGTAGACGTCCGTGCTCGCAATCCCACGCAGGGGAGGACTGGCGTGAAGACGGGTCATCAGCGCTCAGCAGCGGTGGGAGGGTCAACTGGTTTGTTCGGTAGTTTTTCTGGCACTTTGATGTGAATTTTGAGAGGCAAGGAGTCTTGGGTAGCTAATTTTGAATATTTAGGCCTAGTCATGAGGGAAAATATTCGAGCAATTATTCAATTATTATGCATTGCGACCCGACGAGCTTCAAGCCGCTGAAGTGGCTATCTCTAACGTTGTATGGCCTCAAACGCCCCAAGTAAACAAGCGCGGCCGTAAGCGTTACCGAGTTGAAATCCGTCTCAGTATGACTGCTCATATGGCTGGCTTTGATACCGTTTACCCTGCTGATTCACTCGAATTTTGTCCTCATCCACTATTTAACGATATCTTCGTCTGTGGAACATACAAATTAGACGAGGACAGCAAGAACTCAACTGCTTGTGAATTGCTTCCACAGCACAGACGCGGGCAATGTCTGGTGTTCTTCGTCAGCGATCAAGAGCAGGATGAGCCATCGTTGTGAGTTGTGACCATGTTATCAGCCCTCTTGGTTTGCTGGAGTATTTGTCCAGCCAGAAAATACAAGAAATTGACCTGCCAGCAGTACCAGACATGAAATGGTACTGTTTCTGTGACACTTAACAATGGATTCTGTGTTTAATTTATTGCAGGTGCCATCGATCCGAGTCTAGAAGCCCTCTGCTAGGAATAGCTGATTCAGAGGGTCACATAACTCTACACGAATGGAATAGTCATGAGGTCTTACAATCCTTTCCTTTTCCCCCTCCTTGTGCTGATATCCCCCAAAAGAGAAAGCTGAATCTTCGTGACTCCATAACATGCGCACCTTCAGATGTCCTTTGTCTGTCGCTGGACTGGTCTAATCGCCGTTATCCGGGAGCGTATGAAGGTTTTCAGACCGAACAATGACCATGACTTAGAAAATCTTTGTCGTAGATCAGCGGGCTTGGTTCTCTGGTGGTATCTCTCGCCAATGGCCGTTTGGCTTTGCTACAGCCAGATGATCAAGGAAGCCTGGCCTTAACAGAATCTTGGCCTGCACACGATTACGAGCCTTGGATCGCTGCTTGGGATTACTGGAATACGAACACCATTTACTCAGGTATGCCCTAAGGGGCTGCATAATTTATCTCTCATTATTGGTAAACAGGTGGCGATGATTTACAGTTGAAATGCTGGGATATTCGTCAGGACTTCATGAAACCCGTGTTTTCGAATCGACGGTATGCATTTTGGGTTTAAGACATCATTCATTTATTCATCTATTAAGCTTCGAGGCTGGTGTAACAACGTTGCAAAGCCATCCGCACACGGAATATTTAATTGCTGTAGGGGGGTGAGTCCGAAATCATATCAGTGCGTTTCACGCTTATAAATTGACGCTATTCGCAGCTACGATGATTCCGTCCGAATTTTTGATACAAGAAAGTTTTTGGCGCCGATCATCAACGTTGACACAGGTGGTGGTGCTTGGCGGGTCAAGTGGCATCCATCTCCGAGTCGGGCGGGGGACCTATTGGTTGCATGCATGCATGACGGCTTCAAAGTGCTGCACTTTGATGAGCTGGGTGGTATCGCTCCAACGGAAGCGACTATCAGCGAACGATTCAATAAACACGAATCGCTGGCATACGGCGCCGACTGGTCGTTTGGTGCGCCAAACCCTAGGACTGGCAAGACGCTGATTGGTAGTTGCTCTTTCTACGATCACAGATTACATCTTTGGAGTGGGTGATTGTAACCTGATAGTAATAAATGAGTAGTCCGATGACTCGAGAACCGATTTATCGGGCTACTTGGCATGTAAATGGTATTCCATTCAGGGATATGCTGTATTTCTCAAACATATTCCAAAGGTGTCCACCTGTGCGCTGGGTGGTGTTGCGCACAGCGTGTAGTACGGAGGTGGTGGAGGTGGAATAGCCTTGATGGACAGCTTGAGACCAAGTTCTCTTGGTGCGGAAGCTTAATTCGGATGAGCGTTGCGCGCGCCGTCGTCCCTGGCGCGTCATATGATCGAGCAATCTTTTCTGTCTGACTCTCGGCAACCAAGTATTGATATTTGCCTCCGCGTCTCAGCCTCCGACTGATATCGTGCCTCTTTATAAAGGGACCCTGCATCAGCACAATGCTCTATCCCTTCCCAATCCCACCCCGACGCTATAGTCCACCGTATAAATGTCCGAATCCAATGGACACGCCCAAGAACCCACCATGATCTCAGTGACTGATACTGCAATCGACCACCATGGTTCTGGTACCCTGCTGGCATCATCCTCGTTACCAGTGGACGGAATCCCTAATACTTCTCCAAGTCCCGAGCGTTCCTTATTTACAAGACCTCTTCCTGCACATGAACCGACACTCGACCCTCGCAAGAGTCCAAGCTTCATCCCACCAGAACATGATCACCGGACCCTTGTTCTGTGCTTCGATGGTACGTACGGCATGCTCTGTACTCGAAAGACCATTCAGCTCACGTTGAGTATAGGCACTGGCGACCAATTCGACGGAGACAACTCCAATATTGTTCAACTGTTCTCTTTGCTGAAAAAGGACGACAGGTCGAAACAAATGGTTTATTACCAGGTATGTTTTTATGCACTCGCCCCACACCTGCCTAATATTTTTCCATTAGTCTGGTATAGGGACGTACATCTCACCACAAGTCGCTACCCCAATCATGTCTAAAGTCTCAAAAGTAGGTTCGATTCGGTCTATCATCGTACTTCATAGCTGATGGCAGTATCTAGACTTTGGATGCTATGATCGCTTGGAATCTTGATGCACATGTGATGGGTACGTTCATGTTATCAACATTTCAAAGTTCATCAACGAAACTATGATATAGATGGATATGAGTTCTTGATGCAAAATTGTAAGCTTTCATGTGTTCTTCACGATCAACTGTTCATACCGTTGATCAGATACCTCTGGCGATCGAATTTGCATCTTTGGCTTTTCAAGAGGAGCCTACACTGCACGGGCACTTGCGGGCATGATCCATAAGGTGGGATTACTACCAGCTTGTAACTATCAGCAAGTTCCCTTCGCGTACAAAATGTATACGCGCGCGGATCCAACCGGCTGGGAGCAATCCAACGCTTTCAAAAAAGCATTCTCTATGGACGTCGACATCGAGTTCATTGGCGTCTGGTACGCAGCCCATTTCGCTTCTGAAAATTGACCTCAACATTCTATGTATAGGGATACCGTAAGCTCTGTGGGCCTCATTCCCAAGCGACTACCTTTCACCACATCGAACACGGTTGTTCGTACTTTCCGACATGCAGTATCGCTCGACGAACGCCGAGCCAAGTTCAAAGCGAATTTGTGGAACAAGCCGCAACCTCATGAAGCGAAATTGGGCGGAGACAATTGTTCGCATGCTAAAATAGCAGCCAATCCTTGCGCACCTAAAGATATACCCCAGAAGAAGGGAAGCACTGATACTACCGATACCGATCAAAGCCATAGGCACCCTTCATTCACCAGGGAGAGTGAGGAAGATCACGTATTGAGCGTACTCGAAAAGAGATATTCCGAAATCCACAATAAACCCACTGATGTTGAGGAAGTTTGGTTTGCCGTATGTCTTTGTTCAATGCTTTTAGTCGGAAATAGCCATCTGACACTTTATGCGGATTAGGGTTGCCATTGTGGTATGTATACCCTGAAATAAACCAGCTGTATTTATAGTACTCATTACGTTCTTTCAAGATGTGGGCGGAGGATCGGTATCGAACAAGACTCGGCACTCGCTAGCTCGAATTTCCCTTCGCTGGATGATCCGGGAGTGTTTCAAAACTAAGACTGGAATCATGTTTGATGCTGAGCGACTAAAGACCATCGGGCTTGATCCAGCCTCACTCCACCCATTTGTCACACCTCGTCCCAGTCCGATCTCTCCAGGCACTTCTCGCATTGCGAAAAGATCAAAGGAAGAGAAGAAGCGGCAGTTATGGTGGCCTTGGTCGAAGAAGCCTTCGCCTCCTCCACCACCTCCTGCGGAAGAACAAGGATTATTAGCACCTCCTCCTTCACCTTTCCCACCAATCACTACCGTTTCCGAAGAAGAGGAAGAACTCAAGGATGCATTATCGCCCAAATATGATCAGCTCAAGATCAAGCCGTTTTGGTGGATATTAGAATTTATTCCGATGGAGTATAGATACCAAACGGGGACTGATAATCACTGGGTCTCGTATTTTGGGTATGTTCTCAGTAATCACTCTAGTATCCCGTGTCTGAATTAGGCGCAGTGCTAACCGCGCTCGTGGCCGCATCATTCCAAAGCAAAAGTCGAGTGGCTTTAAAGTCCATCGCAGTGTCAAGATCAGGATGGAGGCTGACCACGACCATGACAATCCAAAGAAAAGGAAGAAGTATGCGCCCAAGGCCAAGTTCCATGTGGAACCTATCTGGGTTGACTGAGGACAATGATCTATTGACGATTACGACTATTATTATTGTTCATTTGAATTCTGCACATCTACATATACATATAATGCACTCATGACCTTACGATACTTCTATGATACGTACTTGAAGTTAATACGATTTTGATGAGTCTTAATGTTACATTCGCGTATATGAGCAGCTACGTGCGTAATTTAGGAGGAACTACTTGGCTCCAGACTCAGCCTAGGAGGCGCTATGTAACGGGTATATCAGTCAAGCACGATCAACACTTTGGCTAGGACGATCTGCATCGTGTTCCGTCATGCCCGGATGCGGAGTCGCTGGAAGGCTGGGAGTCATGGGCAGATTCCGGTCACTTCGCTTGCGTTTCCAGAAACCGGCATTAGGCCCCTTCAGGACAAATGCCACGGCCCATCTGGAGAGCCCACGAAGAGAATCTGGTTTATGTATAGCTGCAGTGAGGAGACAAGAAAAAGATATGATAAAGACCAAGCTACATGTCAAATTAGCGTAGGAATGATTATAATTAAATTAAGCTCCTCACCGCTCTAGCAGCCTTGATAACCCACGATTGCCCGTCCTAAACCAAGAATTCGGCAGACACGTTCGTATGGCCCGCGGAAGAACATACAAGGCCATCTCGCCCCGTCTTCTTCCATTCTCTATCCAGATGCTGCTTCCACAGGCCAAACATCCTGCCATAATGCAGCCGTAAGGACCATCCCAAAAGTCGTGCGAGACAAACGGTAGGAGCCGAGCGAGCGCAAGAGTCCGTGTGGCGCATACCGTAAACCAATACGAAGACACGAACGTAGAAAGAAATGCTGCACTCCGCACTGCACCCAACAAGATGGAAATCGCGCGATGTGGTTGCAGAAGTGTTTTCGGGCGCGTCAGAAGGACGGGAAGTAAATGAACCTGAGTCAAATCGAAAATCACTAAATATCCGTCCAGCCGGTTAATACGATTAAGACGTACGGGCAGATAAATTGCCATGGCTTCTGCGAAGGCGTGTGTGCCTCTAATGGCAGCATTGGCCGTGCAACTGGCGTCGAGACGGAAGCGAGTGCCAACGCCGCCGTGCACTACCTCGCATGGTAAGCCACCAATGCCTCGTCTATTGACTACGCCGAGGCTTTTCCAGATAGCGGTAGAAGATTTGCCACCATAAGCTGGAAGTGCAGTGGGATCACCCCAGGTAGATGGGTACCCAAGGTCTTGTGCAAGAGACGTTAAGAGATGCGATTCGGTGGGTGATCCATGGATGTAACTCCAACTCCCCGACCGTAGTGAACGAAGTGCACGGAGGAGACGTTGGTCTAAATTTGCCAGGGAACCAATCCATTTTACATACGAGCGAGGAAGCCTGATCGACGAAACAGCGTTTACCACTTAGTCAAGATCAAAGTGGGACTTATGAAGAAAGCACCTTTCTGGCTGATAGAAGAAGCACCACATAATTCTTTGCAAATGGTAAGTACATGTTTATAGATAATCTGCCCAGCTGATGAGCAAGTAGGATCCGAACAGACCTTGCACTACATGCCCAAAACACCAACGCATCTATCCGCATCGTCAGGGCTTGATGTTTGCGACGGTTCCGATTCTGTTGTTCGCGGAGCAGTCTCTCTCTGACAATCTCGGGCTCGGCGTGGAGCCTGACATCCTGGGACAAAGTTCTCCGAGTTTGAGAACGCTTGAAAACAAAGACTTGAATAAGAGCATCAATTGCTCTGACCAAAAGGAGCAGCGTCAAGTCCAGTGTGGGAGACACTCCGCCAGAGGAAAGGGGAGAACGGGGTGTAGAAACCGTCAGTGGAATAGCGTCTATTGAAGGAGGGTTGTTCCGTAGTCGCAAAGTTCTATAACGGCCCACTTGTATCAATATTATACCTACAAAGGATGAAAGCAAGTTTGCGAAGAACGTCCTTTGGGCGGAAGTAAGCCGGGACAGCAAGTTCCTTAGCATTCGGCGTAACCTGAATAGTAGACTTCTTTTTAGACCTGCCCTCTGGCTCCCATCAGCACTGTCATGCACAAGAGAGCTCCAATAGCGCCTCAGTGCTTCCCCCCCGCCCACAGCGAGAGTCATTGCGAAGGCGAAACCATCGTATCCGAGTTCTCGTCTTAAAACTTTGAGTAGTGCTCGGCCATCGTACTTTCTGAGCTGGTTGGTACGCGTAAATACACGCGTCAAGACGAATGGAAGGAGAGAAGGTCCGAGCGAGAGTGACAGAGACAGAGAGTATGTCCGCAGTGCAACTTGAATGGGGTGCGAGGGGTCATCAGGAAGGCTAGGACAGTGCTCCAGCAGACGCAGTGAAGGATAAAGGCCACTCATGCTCTGCTCCTGATACCTTGGAGAGTCACCTTTTGGGCATCGTCAAGTTGCAGTAATTGTGTGTAGTTGATATCACATGAAACTACGTCAGGTAGGCGCTCAGCTGCATGGGCGCCCGCAGGCTTGAAGAAAGATACAAGCGTGTTCATGCTGAGAACATAAGCGAATAAACTACGCCTTGGCAAGATCCTACTCCAAAAGAGATGCATAGAAATTAATCCCATACAGAAAGTTCTCATCCATGGTTTTCACTGAAGCTGGCAGAAATGGCTACGTATACAGATGGTCAGCCTCAGCATTTGCATATGTATCAAAGCCACGCATCGAAATCCTTGAGGTAGCTATTGAAATCTAGCGTGCGGACCAGCCAATTGACACCTTCGGTACTCAATACAGGTAGAACGTTGGGGAGCAACCCGGCTTGGGCAATTAGCTCAATAAAATGAGCACGAGATTCAGGATAGATGAAGGAACTCAGGATATGGTCAGCCTATTAATGTACAGTACGTCAGCACCAGTGCACCTGGTCAGAGATCATGAAAGGGACATACATATTTCTGCAGTACTGCACCTATGTGCTTCACAGGAGGATTCGCAATTGGAACGTGTGAGACTCCAGCTTCGTAAGCTGTGACTTCTGAAAGCATCGGCTGGCTATCCTCGGACCATTGCTTCTGTAAATGTTGCATTCGGGAGATACCAATCGTATTCGAAAGTCCTGCATGCTCAAGACCAAGCCATCGATGCCACAATTCCAACTTCTTTCCATCGCGACCCGCGAGCTGCAAGAGGGCATGACATCGATTCCAATCTTCATCAACATTGCTCCCCGTCAGAACGTCATGTGGATGAACCCCCAAAGGATCGTCTGATATATTCCCATCTATGATTGACGGAGGACCGTGGATTATGGGACTAATAGGGACTGCGTCGTCATCGACTTGAGCCCCAGGATCATCACTTTCTTTGCGTGAGTCTTGCCTAGCAGGCTTGACCATGAGACGGAGCCACCGCCTGCGTCTAACGAATGCGCCACTGCTAAGCTTGGAGGCGGCATGCCACTTGTGCTTCCGGAAGAGCAAGTTGTATTCGAACCCATCATGCTGGACTTGCCCAGTAGTGCCGCGCATATCAACCATCCAAGATTTCGAGGCCCAACGCCATGACCCATCTGGCAGAGGATAATTTGACGGGGAGACCTTTGGCTGGTTGGAACGATGCTTATCTGCATTGGGCATAGTAAACGGTAGGGGATCGTTGGGGAGGAGAGATAGACGCGAATAGTAAGCCGTAGAGAATATTGTGAGGCTACGGTACAGAAGATCGGTCAATCATGCAAAGTGGTAAATCACGAACATACCCTCTTTGGTTCTCGTATAATACGGCCCACTGATATTGATCCCGAAACTCTTCCTGGGCGTATATGTGTGGCTCCAGCTGCGTAGTCCCGTCCGTTAAGGTCATGTCGCCAGTTTGACTAGAAATGTCGGCAATGGCATCGCTTCCACTCGTAGACGGGGTCCCGTTTCTCTCTCCAGGATTGTCTGTTCTCTTGATATTAGTATGATAAATACGTCGAAAAGGGGACCTTTTGAGGCGCTTCGAAGCTGGCTTAGCGTTTACATCTTCGTCAAGTTGGATAAAGGAGGGTGGCGGGACGAAGCGCTCCAAATCAGTCATTCTAGACATTGAAGGCATTATGGTGAATAGGTGAAAAGAGAGAAAAAATGCAAAACTTTCCAGAGCGTCAACGACAGTGGTTATATATTTGAAAGTGCATAAACTGGTTGAAATACCAGAAAGCTCCTGGACCTCTGACTGTGAGCTTGATGATCACATACTATCACGTGGTCCCATCCCCAGTTGCCCACTGACAGTGACACTACAGCGCGTCACGGTCTTAAACTTTGCACCTCGAAGTCATTGGTCAATGCATTATGTTGGCTATTTTTTGTGTAATCTTCGTCATTAACATCGTCAGCAATAATGTTCACTCTGTAGTTACTAGTAAACCCATTTTAGCAGAGTTATCAATCCCACCATCACTTTGCTCACCTTAACCGTTTCCGTTTGCTATATGTACACCTATAATGCTCAATGTTCTTTTATTCAAATTTGCTCATCCCTCTGTGTATGTTCAAGTAGTGTCAACTGTGGCCATGGCTTGAGGACCAGCATAGAAGCGTTTCATTGGATGCACCTGGCCTTGTGGCGTTCAACATGTATTTAAGTGATACTCAGGTTTTAGCTATTCTATAGTAGGTTTACAGCTGATCATGATTTGGAGAGAACTGACAATTTCGTTTTCCACAGGACAGGACGTCTGTCAGCTACCCCTATTGTGTCTTAATGAGCAGTAAGAAACTGCGTACTGCCGTATCAGTGCCAACATAAGGGGGTATGCGATACTATAGGATCATGCTTCGAGTCATCATGCATCAGCCACGAGTATTGTGCCAATTGGGACCAGAAATACTGTCGAATGCAACTGATGAGACTACGCTTCAGTGATACCAAAAAAGGAAATTTTGTGTTGGATAGTCCGAATCAGCTTTCAGTTCAGTGCTAGCCCACTTCACTTGCCGATTCAAACCACAAGCGACTTCCTATACTTCACCATCATCATGTTCCGTTCTTGTACTCGCCTATTGCTTTCAAATGGTTTACAATGCGTCTCGCCTGCATCTCTACACAGACCAGCCAGTAATAAGCTATCATCGGCTTCTACCCGGTCATTCCATTCATCTACCATTTCATGGAAATCAGCTGATGCAACACTGAATCGGAAGAGATGTCCATCTTGCGGACAAACCCTCCGAACCTTTTTGCCTGCATGTACCAAGTGCTGGTTCATAGCGGATCTGCCATCGAATACATCTTACCATGAACTGCTTGGGTTGCCGGAGGAAATGAATCCCTTTATTGTCGATGCTGCAACCCTCAAACGGAATTTCCGGGAAGCACAGACGGTCTGCCATCCTGATACTTGGGCATCGAAAGGGCAGGTGATGTTGTTTCTTCATACATCCATTCCTGTATTCAGTGTGTTCTAGAATAAGCAAGATCTGGCGCACGCGCTCTCTTCGTTGGTGAACGACGCGTATCAGCGGTTGCTGAATCCACTTTCTCGTGCTGAATATATCCTAGAGAGAAACGGTCACCCTATGTCGGAAGAAGATAAACTGGAGGACATGATGTTCATTTCTGAAATCATGGAAGCCAGGGAGGAGATTGAGAGCGCAGAAAACAAGTTTACTGTGCGTGAGGTCCAAGAAAATAATCGTGGCAAGTATTTTGCCTATTGGTATCTACGTCTCAGCCTAATGATATGAGTTAGAGAAAATCAAAGACACGTTAGATGAATTGGAGGGTTTGATTGGGTATAAGGACTGGTCCTCCGTGAAGGAGGCAGCTATCCGGTTGAAATACTTAGACGGTATAGAACGTGCTGCGCAGTCGTACCTCCACTCTCATTGATAGTAGTATATGTACCACAGCTGTTCATTGACGAACATGTACATACGAGAATTTGAGCTCAACAAATCAGTAAACTGACACTTCCGAGTTAGGGGTCTTCGGAATTCACCGATCGCATAGTTTTCAATCTGTAACTTGCTAGGGTGCTGCTCACTGGCAAGGTCGTATTTCGTTTCGAATTCTGGGAAGTTGGCCAAGGGAAGGTGAAGTCGGTGCGTTACTCTATCGGTGACCGAATTGATCCCAGGCTCTCATAAACTTCACTCAGACTGATTGACAATCGCTGCCTGCTTGCTATGCGTCTGTCCTTTCCGTGGACGCATAGGCGTTGCATACTCATGAGATTGGACCCCAAGAATTTCAACTCTTCTTCATCATCTCTGTCGTCGTTGCAAACCTCTCGAGGAACTGGCATCAAGCGCTCGTTTGCTCAACAAGCTACCGCAACCATGCCTGCGTCCCAACATGCTCCAATCGGACCTGGCTCAGAAGATTCTGGTTCTTCTTCATCAGCAAAAGTCCCGCGTATCAATTCTGATCGCACGGATACACCCTTCTCATTTGCCAGGCGCAACGCTGCACCACCACCACTTATTTCCCCCCAGTTCAAGATGCCGTCGTCATTTTCATCTTCGCACCCAACACCAAGCCGATTTGGGTCTCGTGGTCAGAAGGCTTCACCATCATCTCCCTTTGCTAGTGGGCCTTCGACCCCTCGGTCGAGGGATAGGCAAAAGGACGTCCAACGAGGCAGAGGGGGCGCTCGTTCACGCTTGCAGGATCGATCGCGTGCTCCTGGCTTTGAACCTCCCCTTCATGATAAGGCGTATATCACCAAGGTATATCGCGCGGGCCCTCCGCTCAAATGGCAGCACGAAGATACTCCCAAGTCGTCTCTCGGAAATTTCTGTATGCTAGCATTCAATAAAACACCTCAATACGAATCAGCGCAAGGAGTTTTCGCTGAAAGCGGTCGTAGATCTCAGATATGGAGGTTAGTCCCATACGTTTGTTAGACAATACTGGGTCATAACGTCTTTGGCTTTTCCAGATCAAAAGTCACCATCGACACAGAACCTTCTGTTACGGGTATTGGTGATAGTCCTGAGAAGAAAGAGTCGGAAAATTTGGCTGCATTATCGGCAGTCTACCAACTAGACAAACTGGGAGTTGTACGTCTACGTCCTTTCCTATGTCTTGCACCCGTTCTTATCAATTATCAGTTAGAGAATCCGAAGTCACTGAATCCCTCACCAACCAATACTACAACTACCACACTCTCCGATCAATCTACCATCACTTATGAGCAAGCGCGTAGCTTCATGGACTATTATTGTCGGCGTTTTCGATTTGGAAAGCCTGACATCACTTACATCGAGCTGCCCAATCATTCAGGCTGGGAAGCAGTAATGACTGTCGATAACCGCCGCATAGGCTTGGGAAAGGCTTCAAACAAGAAGGCAGCTCAGATTTCTTGTTACCTTGATGTCACTCAGTACCTCGAAAAGTGTGACCCAGACCTGTGGAAGGCCTATGTCGAAGCAGCGAAGACTGGAAGCGATCTTGGCTTGGCACCCAAAGTTTTCTTCCAAATCTCGGACAGCCTGGCCGATCGGATCCAGAATTTGTGCTCAGATATCCGCAGAGGTAACTTATACAGAAATCGTCCAGCTATTGGCGGTAGCGACGTACAAGCAACTGCTGATGGGTTGTCCACTAGTTCAAGGCGTAGGCGTCGAGTTTCTCCGGAGCAATTGCAAAGCAAGTCCCAGTCGCTCCTGCAGAGGCATCATGAATATATGTCTAGCCCTAAAATGGAGAAGATGCGTAATACACGGATGTCTCTCCCTGTATATTCACGCGCACCAGACATCCTCTCTCATATCCGGGACAATGACGTTACGATATGCATGGCTGCTACAGGTTCCGGCAAGACTACTCAAATCCCGCAGCTGATTCTGGATGACTATATCAGGAGAAACGAAGGTGCAACCTGTAACATCATTTGCACTCAGCCTCGTCGCCTTGCCGCGATCAGTGTCGCAGACCGAGTATCGAAGGAGCGGGGGGAAGTGCTGGGGCAATCGGTTGGCTACCATGTTCGCTTTGAGAACAAGCTACCCGAAGAGAATGGGTCCGTCACCTTTTGCACAACGGGCGTATTCTTGAAGCGCATGCACTCTGCTCTCTCTGGAGGCAGTAACAACTCTTCTGAATTGGATGATATCACCCACATCGTCGTAGACGAAGTACATGAGCGCGACGTTGATACGGATTTGGTGCTCGTAGTCCTCAAGCGCTTCCTAGCTGACCGAAAAGCAAGAAATAAGCCTTTGAAAGTCGTTCTAATGAGCGCGACCATCAATCCGACCTTGTTTCAAAACTACTTTCCTGACGATCGCGGTATGCCAGCCAAGGTCATCGAGGTTCCTGGTCGGTCATACCCTGTGACGAAACACTTCTTGGAGGATTTTGTCCCACACCTCATGACTGGGCCTACTCGGTGGGTTTTCTCTCAAGAGCCTACGATTAAATATCTCGTCAAGGAGCTGGGTATACAGCCTGCCGCAGAGTTAGGCATTCGGTTGCCTTCAGGCTCGACCATAACCGATAGCGAACTTGAGCTTCCCTTCTCATTCATCGCACTCACAATCGCATATGTTCTACAGCGGACGGATTCTGGACACGTTTTGGTATTCTTACCAGGCTGGGAAGAGATTCAGGCCGTACAAAAGACGTTACAGGCTCCACTTGGTCCTTTATCATTCAACTTCAACGATACATCGAAATTTTCATTGCATCTGTTGCACTCTTCCATCCCCTTGGCAGAACAACAGGTCGTCTTTGACCCCCCTCCTAACGGTGTTCGTCGTATCATTCTTGCAACAAATATTGCAGAAACATCAATCACCATTCCCGATGTTGTGTACGTAGTTGACACCGCTAAGGTTAAGGAGCAGCGTTACGATGCGGATCGCCATATGTCTTCCCTTGTTTCAGCATGGGTTGGCTCTTCGAATTTGAATCAGCGAGCTGGTCGTGCAGGCAGGCATCGACCTGGAGAATACTACGGTATCCTAGGTCGGAAGCATGCTGAAGACCTTCACCCCTACCAGACCGTTGAAATGAAACGTGTGGATCTGAGCAATGTTGTAATGCACGTCAAAGCCCTCGACTTCCCCGGCATGGCTGTCGAAGATGTACTCGCGGCATGTATTGAACCTCCTTCTGCCAATCGCGTAGCAGCGGCGATGAAAGATTTACTCATGGTAGGAGCCCTCGACGAAGATCAAAATCTCACTTCTCTGGGACGTGTTCTGTTACAACTACCAGTAGAAGTGCAAATGGGCAGATTAGTGCTATTTGGCAGCTTTTTCCGCTGCCTTGATGATGCTCTGACTCTTGCTGCTATTATGACCAACCGAGACCCCTTTGTATCCCCGTTGCATCGTAGAAAGGAGGCCATGGAGAGAAAGAATTCGTGGTGTCCGTCAGAATGCCGTTCTGACGTTTTGACTACTCTTCAGGCCTACAATGCATGGTGGGAGATGCAGTCCCGTAACGATTTCGTGTCAGCAAATCGCTTCTGCCTGGATAACTTCCTGGCCAAACCCACGCTACTCTTAATCCAAAAAATCAAGTCGCATTTGCTACAATCTTTATACAATGCTGGTGTACTTGATATTTCAGCTGGCGGCCAACTTAGTACTACCGCAGACCGACGAATGACGGTTCCTCCGGAACTCAACACCAATAAGAACTCGTTCCCAGTTCTTCAAGCGTTGATAACGATCGCCTCACAGCCGAAGTTCGCCATTCGCACTGGAGAAATGACGTACCGAACGCAGCAGGATAAGGTACGTTGTTCCACAGAAACCGGCTGGCGAGAGTTGATGAAATACACGCATCCAGAAAACCTTCATCCATCCTTCAAGTGTCAATAACCGCAAACGTATAGCTCCAGATCTCGATGCCGAAACTACTGGGGAAAAACAACTTTTCGCTTTCTTGGAAAAGAGACAAAACGCCTCTGTCGTTGGTTCAACGCCTCAAACCTACTTGATGACCACGACTCGGCTTGACCCCTTGACGTATATGCTCTTTGGTGCGTATAAGCTAGAGGTTGTAGAGCGTGGTCTCGAATGCGATGGTTGGCTCCCAATCGTCGGCAACCTTGACGCCCTAGATGACGTTCAGCGTCTCAAGATACTTGTGGACGCATGCATGCTACGCGTCTACGAAGGCATTACGATGAGCAGGCGGCAACGCAATCGTCACTTGATCCCTGTTATGCCGCGCGAGGAGGAGTCTGAGTCTGGAGATGAAGACGATCACCTTTCGGCACGAAGGGACATGTCTCTGTCACAAACCGAGATCAAAGAGCTTGATAATCTCTCCCGCGACATTGTCAGAATTTTGAACGTCTACAGCGATGAACGAACAAGTTATCAATCCCGCGCAAGTTCTCGTACAGTTACGCCAATGGGCTCACCTTCTATGCCTTCAATCCGCCTTCCTGGCTCAGCATCCGGTTACTCTACCCCTGTCCATCACGGTTTACCCTTCAGCTCAAGGCCTGGCACTCCTAGCCGGCTTTCACGTCGATTTTAAATTTCACCTAGATCAGAACATTATACAAACATTACGATCCATGCATCTAATAAACTTGCTTTAATGTAAATTATTACTAGTTTTGCAGAATTCATACACCCCACTGTACCATTGAGTCTTGAATGAACTAATCTGAAGTGGCTAACCATGTCTCACGTGGCGTGACTCTTTTTGGGCTCTATTACTTCTGCCAGTGATCAAGTACACAACCATATGTCAACAGTTTCCTTCTTTCGATCACGAACGAAGCGTCGCTCGCTTGAGCAAACTTATATATCCTTCACGCTTGTGTTCGACCTTCGACCTAAATATTATCACCATGGCAGCCAATATGCGTGGTTTGACGCAGGTTTGGTCGCTTGAACTTGCATCGTCTTCCACCGTCAGTTTAACGAGATGTTTAGTTTATTGCGGACATTCGCGGTGCTAGGGTCCGCGAGCTGGAAGAGAAGAGGATTAACAAGGAGATGGCGAATATCCGAAAGAAATTCAAAGGTGTATTCTACCTTGTCTTTCGATATCGTGCTAACGGCCATCTCAGACGGAAACCTGGATGGATATCAGAAGAAGAAGTGAGTCATCGAGGACGTTTCTGCAATATATGACATCTGAGTTGTGAAGATATGTGGCAAAGATCATATTCACGTACATTCTGGGGTATAAAGTTGATATCGGGCATATGGAGGCGGTCAATCTAATTTCCAGTTCAAAGTACAGCGAAAAGCAAATTGTAAGGGCATTGTCTCTTCGCATGTTTGAACTTACTAAGAACGAGCTGCAGGGATATCTCGCTGTAACTCTATTAATGCATGAGAACTCAGACTTCCTCCGGCTGGTTGTGAATTCCATTCGCAAAGATCTGGATGCAAGCAACGAGATTGATAATTGTCTAGCCCTGCATGCAATAGCGAACGTAGGGGGAAGCGAAATGGCAGAAGCCCTTGCTGAGGATGTTCATCGGCTATTAATTTCCCCGTATGTTACATGTGCACCGGCCTCAGCTCCCATAACTCAATAATGGCTCAACAGTACTTCGCAGAGTTTCGTCAAGAAAAAAGCTGCTCTTACACTGCTCAGGCTATATCGCAAACATCCTGATGTGATTCCGGCTGCAGAATGGGCTTTGCGTATTGTTTCACTCATGGACGACCAGGATTTGGTATCTCTCTTCCCTTCCTGCATAACTTCACACTGACTATTGCCAAGGGAGTTGTTATTTGCGTTACTAGTTTGGTGATGGCGCTAGCCCAGGATCACCTCGATGCGTTTGCCGTTTGCTATATTAAGGCTGTCGACAGACTACACAGGGCACGTACATTATTCCCTCTTACTCTGATACTCTGACTCAAAGCACGCTTTTGTTATAGATTGTCATTGAACATGAATACGCGGCAACGTACGCATATTATAAAGTGCCCTCTCCCTGGCTTCTGGTTAAATTACTGCGACTCTTACAGTACTATCCTCCCTCTGGTATGATTTTGGTACACACACGTTGATTTTGTTCTTACGAGTATCCTCTTAGAGGATCCTACGATTCGTTCCATGCTCCATCAAGTTCTGCAAACAATCATGAATAACAGTGCCGAGCCTTCACGTAACGTGCAGCATAATAATGCGCAGCATGCAGTCCTTTTCGAAGCTATTGGTCTAGCCATCCATCTTGACACTAACTCACCTCTCGTTGGCACAGCAGCCGTCCTGCTTGCACGATTTATATCGTCCAAAGAGACAAATGTTAGATACCTCGGTCTCGACACAATGGCGCACCTAGCTGCTCGGGCCGATTCTTTAGAACCAATCAAGAGGCACCAAAATACTATCATACTCTCACTTCGTGACAAGGATATCTCTGTACGACGCCGAGCTCTGGATCTCCTTTATAGCATGTGTGATGTTGATAACTCTGAGCTCATTGTTGGAGAATTACTCCGGTACCTTAAAGTCGCGGATTACGCACTTCGTGAAGAGATGGTTCTTAAAATCGCTATCCTTACCGAAAAATATGCCACATCTTACAAGTGGTACGTTGATACTATTCTGCAGCTCATCAGCGCTGCGGGGGACCACGTTGGCGATGAAGTGTGGTATCGAGTAGTCCAGATCGTTACAAACACTGAAGACTTGCAGGAGTACGCCGCTAAGGTTGTATTTGAGCATTTGAAAGCGCCTTCTACGCACGAAAGTCTTGTTAAAGTAGGAGGTCTGTGCTAGCTTTTGTCCGTATGCCCAGCTACTGACCCTCCCTCAGGTTATATCCTTGGCGAATATGGACATCTGATTGCGAATGAACGAGGCTACAGCCCCATCGAACAATTCCAACTCCTTCATTCCAAATCGCAGTTCTGCATCGCATCGACGCGTTCGCTACTTCTTTCTACCTACATAAAGTGGGTTAACGTCTTCCCCGAAATAAAACCCCAGCTTGTCACCATTTTCGAGCGTTATCGTCATGTATTGGATGCAGAGCTTCAGCAACGCGCATGCGAGTTTTATGCACTTGCGTCGCGGCCGGACGATGATGAACTGCTTCAGAACATATGCGAAGAAATGCCACCATTCCCACCTCGTGTTAGTGCACTACTAGGAAGGCTAAACCGCAAACACGGAGATACGGAAGACAAGCGGACTTGGGTACATGGAGGGAAGGAGGCTAACATTGAACGCCAATCGACCAAGAAGCGTATAGAGGCCAACGGAGCCCCGTCAACCGCCTCTCAGGATGAGCAAGATGTCATGAGTTCGCTCGCTGGGCTTGACCTCACATCCTCTCCGGCACAAACAGGTGCGACTGATGCCCACGACCTTTCGCCAGACAAAGCGCCTAGGCTCACCTCCGGTCCTAATATTGATCGATGGTTCGACAAGCTGACATATCACGCCGAGGGTGTATTGTACGAAGATGTCCAACTACAAATAGGTATCAAATCCCGGTACCAAGGTCACATCGGCCAGTTAGCTATATACATGGGGAACAAAATATCGGCGCCTTTAACGTCCTTCACAACGACGATTTATGTTCACGATTCAGATGCCTTGTCGGCATCATTCGCCAAAATACCTCCTAGCACTATCCCACCTCTCACTCAAACGCAACAATTATTACACGTTGAATGTAAAAAGGTCTTCACCTCACCACCGATATTGACCATATCGTTTTTGGCTGGATCACATCAAACAATAGTTGTCCGATTACCAGTGGTTCTCACGAAATTCTTCGAACATGTCAACCTTGGTCAAGCCGACTTTTTCGAACGATGGCGATTGATTGGGGGACCGCCACGAGAGGCGCAGAACATTTTTCCCATCGAGCTTACAAGCTCCGGGCAGCTAGATTTGGCCAAAAACCGTACTGTCGTGGCGGGGCACGGCTTGAACATCCTTGAAGGTATCGACCCCAATCCAAACAACCTTGTTGGTGCTGGGGTGCTTCATATGTCCACAGAGGGTAAAGTAGGGTGCTTGCTACGACTAGAACCCAATCGTGATGCCAAGGTAATCTTTCACAAATTTCAAACCATTGCTCCTGAGCTGAACCGGTTGATGTTAGCTGTGTCGATTGACAGTACGAAGTACTTCAGAAGACGTTGCTAGCGAGGTGCAAAGGTTGATCCAAAAGCCTCTGAAAACTGACAGTACAATATAATGGTGGTACTACATCCGGGACATTTGGTTACGTTTACATATTTTAGAGTCCATATATTAATACCATTCTATCTTCTTAAGATACCGCGAAATAAGCTCCTCATCCCCTTTCCTGTGTCATCCGACATATCCGCAGATGGTTCACTAGCCTTATTAGCCCCGGACTCACCAAGGGTACTCGTAGGAATGTTCTCGACAGACGTAGATCTTGCGTGTAGAATGCGCTTTCGGTTCTTACTGTGATCCTCCCCATCCGGAGATGAAGGTGTGCCAACTTGAGGTGGTGGACGCCCTGGGAATGCAGTGGGACGATTAGGACTCGATGCTCCAGAGAACCCGGACAGCATTTGACGACGACGGGAGGTATCAGAATCGGAGGCTGACGGAGCAGTGGATGGTCGGGCTGATTTGCGGACTCTGCGAGCGCTGTGGGAGGATGTTGAAGAAGCGAAGGCCGCCGAACTGGTAGACGTCATGGGTCCTACAGGGGCGGCAGATATGGACGATGGGACAGAAGTTCTCCGGCGATCCGACGATATCCGAGTAGCAAGTTGGCTGACTCTCCGTAAGGCATGCTCCTCGACCTCGAAACATTTTGTGCAAAATTCGTCAAGAGCCCTGTTGTCTTCTTCGAGGGATTTCTTAGCACTGTAATCTCTTGAATGGCGTATAACAGCTGAAGCTATGATGGCTAGATGTCTAGATGTATCCAAGAGGTCAGGCAGGATGGGAATGGCTTCACGGTTTAGCACAGGCATGCCAGCTGCCCGCTGTCGAAGGTGGTTGACTACTGCAAGGCGCTCGTGTCTGTCGGTAACAGCAAGTGGATGGGAACCGTATGAGTCGTTAGCCGGGGTTGGGGTTGATATCACCATTATGTAGTCAATCATAGCCTCTCTGTTCTCTGACAAGAAATCTTTGATTCCGCGCATGAACTCCTCTTTTTGTACATTCTGAGAGAATCTCTATAAGCTTGAGGATGCGAAAGTAGAGAGATACATACGGCGTTTAAATTAGCTAAACTTTGCATAACCTTTGCTATAAGCGTCAGGCTGCGCTTGACAGCAGGATTGGGAAGACCTAAAATCCGTCTTAGCATTAGCTTTAGGATTGGACGAAGAATCACATACCGGGACACAGCCCAAAGAGGTGAGGATGCAATATCGCAGGAACGATAAAGCGCAGGAAACAAAAAGCAGATACACTCTGCCATGGTAGATCTCGATTATGCTCCTGGGATGGATCCTTAATGTTATATCTTCTCTCCACAAGTTTTCGGACGTGTTCAAAGAGTCTACGCATTTCGCTAAAAAGGTATGAGTATTCGAATACAAGGGATATATATGAGGAATGGCGCCTTACTTAGGACACTCGTTACGGACCGAATGTATTTGACTCCAAAATTCCTGGCACCAATGGATGAGTAATTCCCGGTTCTTCTCCATATCTCTAGCACTCTTCCCACTTCGCACGGGATCGACCTCGATGGCTACCTTTTCGTTGCACAACCGACGCAAAACGCTGCCTATACTAGCTTCCAGAAACGCTTTCCCGTACCACGACATACACGCTTCCATCACCTTAGTCAATATCGTATTACCGCGAAAGAGTGTCTGATGAGCTGTCCACGTTGAAGTTCAGTATAATGCACATTGATGCCACGAGAAAACGCGCACTTACAGGATGGTGTACCATCTACTTCCCTATCTGCGAGTTCTTGAACTTGCTGTATCAAAACGTTCCTGGCCACGGCGATTGACATTAGTTGGGTGGTTATCGTCTTTAACTGCAATTTCGTCTCGAAATCGATCATCCAATCAAGAAAATTGCGGGAGTTGAAGTTCTGTCATTGGAGCTCAGGGACAGATGCATCGATGATGCAGAGAGAATAGAACACACTTCAAGGAGGCCTTTGTATGCAGAAGCGGGTAAGATGATTTCCCTAATTATGGGTCAGAATGAGGCTTCTTAATGATATAGGTTGGTGCTGACTCGTCGACTCGAATCTTCAATCTAATTTCGCCGACTTGAATATCGTTCCCTGCAATCCCGGAATGAAGAACAGGGAACCAGCCTTCTACGGCCTCGCCTCGCCTGAAATTACTGAGCGTTATGCGGACGGAGCCCATCATGGTTGGCTTGAATAGCTTCTTTTCACGCCATACGTTGATATCCAAGGTCTCAAAGGGAGGAAGGTCGGGAAATATGAATCCTTCGTGCCAATCCGGAGATCCGATACCCTTCTTCACCGTTGTTCGTCCGCAAAGGATGCCGTTGAGATGTATTTCGCATGAGACGTCCAGGTCCAGGGCTTCGGGTTCTTGACTGGCCTCAGTAGAAGTCGGGATGGATATCGTCCCACTTTGGTCTCCAAGGATCCTAGTACTTCCTAAGTTCCGTCCTTGCTGAACGGTGAGCTCAACCTGTCGCCACATCCGATATGACCCGCCATCGTTTGGAAAGAACCATCGACCATATATCTCAGGAATCGCGTAGGACCTAAGCAGAGCCAGCCAGGAATGACATGCATCGGAGTTGGCGAAATGTAGATAGATCGGTTCGGCCGGATGACCAGAATTCCATCGTTGAGCCCTATGAGTACGGACACTTAGTTTAGGAACCAGCATGAATTGTGTACTGCCACACACGCTGAACCATAGATTCCAAGACAGTCCTTCCTGAAGAAAAGGGAGTTATCTGCCTTTCGTATATCGGTGTGATTTAGCAGATGGATAGATATAGTTTGATACAGCATCGTTTCCTGGATTACCGACGAGTCATTATCAGTATCCGAGATGAAATCTAATTAACGACCCACGTCGACATAGATATTAAACAAACATCGATCCCCTTCCTCATACAATCTACAAGTGGCTGACCTCCAGTGTCCTGCACCTGAAGGCCCCTTCGCAAGGTTGAGCCAGCTATTTTTCTCTACGGCAGCAGGTAAATGGAAAGCTGGTCATTACAGAGGCAAGGACACGGCACTAAGAAGAATTCACCTTTTAGTCTCTTGTCCTCCGAGCCGCTAGATAGTGGCTTGATTGAATCTCGTCTCTCAGATTTCTTTCGTTGTGAAGGCAATGGCTAAGATTATATGAATCATTGGCACAATAACGAGGCGACATATCCGGAGTCTAAATTAGACATACCTTGCGAAGCGTAGCGCTTGCTGCCTGTGACAGATACAACTCGACAGAAACATTGAACTCTCGAGGGGCATCACCTTTCCCCGAGGGCGGGTGCTCCCAAGCACTTGACATCGAAGCTTTGTGAGGGTGTAATGGGAGAATAGAAGCAACGAACAATGCTGATCAGAGGACCAACACAGCTTGCATTTCAAGCAAACTAAGAATGAGCAAATGGGGAATCCGAAGCCGCTTCCTAGGAATTTATCAAAAGTTTCTCTACGAAAATGGGATTTATATGATCTACTGTGCACTCAGAGCAGGGTGTATGAGACACGGTGGCGGTGTCACCTGGCTACATGGCAGTGTGCCTGGCTAATAAACAGTCCTTCCGCCGTCACTTTAAAGCATACATCACTTGTCGCTGGACAACAGTGACAGATTACGGAAGAGTACGCATGGACGGGGAGCATCATCAAGAATAGTCAACCTTGGGCCTAACTTACTGTGTTGGCTCAAGTTCTACAGTTTCAGGTACGCGAAGAGTAGTAGCGATTGACCATTACACATGTATTAGGGTAACATATAATGATAGGACAAAGCTTGGATATGACACCTATCAGTATCAAGGAGCGACATAGGAGAGTCGGCCTGATCTAGAATCGTGAGACTACTATAATGCAAGGGTATATAAGGTGTCCAACGAAGGTTTTTCGGATATTCTAGTCAATCTACTGAGTTACTTGCGCCTGAAACGAAAAGTGAGGTAGATTACGAGAACATTGACTGTCTGCTTACCCATGACCGTTAGCTTGCCCATTAGCAACACCATTTCCGTTGGCCAACGGTTTTGAGCTTTTGACAGGCTTTTTGTAGGTCTGAATGTAGAAGTTGATAAAAAGGACCAAGTAGCTACTAAGAAGGCCACAGCCGAAAAGAGCAGCGGTTTCGGTTCCGGCGCAGTTGCCAATGTGAGTCAGGGTATCCCTGGCGTAGGTATAGGCGTAGTGCTGGTAAGCTGAGGACGGAGAAATGAGCATAAGCACGTTAAATAGGGCAGGACAAACCTACTGCCAAAGTAAACAACAAATAAGTCGATGATAAATTGAACGATTTGCATAGTCGTCAAATATTTCTTCCACTTTACTAGACATTACTGAAAGAATTGCTAACGAATTGCTGCAGCAACATACCCATATCTTGGCGCCGCCAGCCGTGGCATAATAGTAATAATCTAAGCGTCATTTGAGCTAACGTGCGTGACGATGAGAGGGATATAACGTACACATCAAGACGTGTACCGCCAAGTTGAGACATATCACTACCCATGACTATACCACGCGGTTGATAGATGATAGTAAGTCTAACGGAGATTAACGCACCACACTAGTCTTGCCGTTAAGTTGAGAATAGCATAAGAGGGCGGTGGCGGAATGGTGGAAAACATGCAAGAAAGCTGAAACGCGTAACCAACCCCGGATAAGCACGAGGATAAGTCGAGTTAAATGTATTTACCCAGAGGCTTCTTTTTGAACGCGAGGAATACCGTGTCCAAGAGCTCTAGATACTTGAAGGAATAGTTGATCATATAATAAAATTCCATGCGCTGCAAAGAAATGAAGATATCAACATAAAGCAACTATGAAAGAGACTCACCGGCGTCCAGGCCTCCTCAGCACAAATCGCGTGGAATATGCCGTGCTTCCAAACTATTGGCAAAATTTCTTCAAGCATAAGCACAAGTAACAGCAAACTTCCGGCGCTGAGAACGACGTTGTGTACTTGAAACAGGAACGTCAATTTCAGAGGTTGTTGGTTCTTCATGATAGCCTGAATCCCGAAGATGATTGCGAGGTATGAACCGAGCGCAGAATAGACAGCCACGTCGGTGGACATGGGTGTTTTTCCTTGTACATAGGATGTCAAATAATGGGGGACATTAGGAAATGGTACATAAGCCAGAAGAAAATCCGCGAGAGGAGCCATTGAGAAGGAGAAACGAAAGACTCGAAAGTCAAGACTGCGACGCAACAGGCCAACTTAAAAAAGTGCGCACTAAGCCTGTCACACTGTGACTGCGTAGGTTTGCATCACGTTTGCCGAGGCACCGATGACTGATCAATATCACCGCGCTGACGGTGCACAGAATTGTTGAATTCAAATCCCACAGAAAGAAACACAAGCCTGAAGGAACCATATGGCTTGCTGACATAGAAGAATCCTCCGGTATATGTGTCCGCGGTTGTTCGCGGCAGTCCATAGTGAATTGGTTACATATAATACAGATGTAGTAGTAGCGGATACGAGCATGCGATATCGGAAGCGATGACATTAAGAAAATACATGCTAGGAAATGATGAGGCAGGGAGCCTTTTCCAAGTCCGCGAGGACGACATGTTTCCTGTAGCCACAAATGTAAAGACAAGAAACGTTACATGGGGAAGGGGACTCACCGATGACTGAGATCTGATTTGTGCATTAGGTCGGTCATGATTGTTTTGGCTTGTAAAGTGTTAAAATTTGGTGGAAGAGCGCACACAAGGCACAGGGATGAATCCGATGGGGTGAGGCTATAAGAGGCGTTGATCTGGCCACGAGCCGTCAGTTGCTGCATGAAATCTCATGAAATCCTCATGTAAAATATAGCTTACGCCGGCGGATCGAAGGGATTGGAGTAGGTCGTGGATGAAGACTAGGAAGCGTGATCGGAGCTCGTGAAGATCGTGAAGGTCAAGGCCTGTTTTAGAACACCAAGGCGAATCAGTGGAATATTCGCCAGCGACAAAGATTATCCACTTACAATTAGATGACGAATGGCACCAAGTCGGAACGGTGCAATGGAGGTGAACAGCCGCATATTCCGTGCCAAGGACAAGTCTAACGGAACATGGTGAGTATCCGGCCAAAGTGCATAGCCAATACTTCTGACCTGGTGAAAGGTTCCACTGCTTCTTGAAGGCCAGAAAGCTGTAACATAGACCGTCCATGGTCAATCACTCCTCACTCGTTGTCAGGGACGACGTCGAGCCACTTGCCTCGTTCAAAGAAGGTTCTGAACTCTTCAACGACGACAAAGAGGCACGAGTCAGAACGGAGACCATCTTATGAGGATACTAACTGATGCTATGTGCCTGCAGTCGCTGGATGAAGGGAAAGGAGGATTGAGTGGGCACGCGACTGCTATTAGTGGCTGACTTTAAGTAGTACCAAAAACGGGCCTCGTTTCTGGTCACATCACACGGAACCTGGTCGGAATAAACAGGAATGATCGGGCTGCCTATATATTGTTACAGTTGCCTGGCAGGTGGTTTCTCTACCAAAAAATTGGGGTGCGCCCGGAGCTAATTTGAAGGACAGGCTATGCATTCCGCATCCATTTCGCAAACTGCCAATTGAATGAGAGAATCTGCCATAAATATACCTGCTATTCCAGTCTCTGCTTCTGGCCTTCCAGTCCCAAAAAAGGATCAAACCCAGCCTCCAAAGTCATAAGGTGCAAGGGAGAGGAGAAGGTCTCAGAAATAATTGAAATTGGCGCCGAATTATGCCATGAGCGCGACCAGGTGCTTCGTGGCGTTTTGCCAAGGAATCGTCGCCCAGTGGCCTCGGAGAAGGGAAGGGTTTTCGTTGAAGACCAGGCTCTACTGTGTAGGCCGGAAAGCTGGCCAGTATTTTTAGAGACTCTGGCTCCAGCCAGACCAGATGATCCACTCATATTAGCGATGCTGCTACTTCAGTCAGCCCTAGTCCCACTCATGCGGAACCAAGCCTCCGATAGTCCTGGGAATCAAATATGTGCAAATATTGACGTAAATGCTTTCCCTTGTCCACCGTGGGCGTCTCTTGCAGTAATTCCATCGCGTCGTCAGAACTTGTAATCTCAGGGTGAACACATCCACCAGTATTATTGCCCAGCATGTGGTGGCTGAACCCTGGTAGAGAGATTCTCAATCGGGTACGCAACTTGAAACATTCAAACAAGTCGCTGTCCTAATTTGCATTCGCAGGTATTTAATAGGATCCTGGCACCATACATTGAGAACTTGGATATGAACCAGCTCAATTATGGTATTGCACAAGGTCTGCAACCCCCAGCATCCACGTCAATACGTCAATGTTTATCCTAATCTTTCGCCCTAGGGCAAATAACACTACGTAATTTGAAGCTTAAGAAGGGCGCTCTTGATAAATTGAAACTCCCAGTGGATGTAGCAGAAGGTTCGATGACAGCTTATCGCATGTTAATCTTCAAAAACCAAATCCTTTTCAGGCCACCTTGGCAATTTCACCTTGTCCTTGCACTGGCTGAACCTCGGAAACCAGCCTGTGGAGGTGCTGATAGAAGACATCTATCTACTTGTAATTCCGACAGCAGAAGCTAAATATGACCCAGCGGAAGAAGCGGAACGCATACACACGCTCAAAATGGCCCGTGTCAATAGTTTGGACGTGAAGCCTGGCTCGAAGAGGCCTAAAGTCAAAGGTGGGCGTGTTTACTAGTAGAATAGTGGATCATACTCACATCTAACGAATATACGAAGAGGAGGAAGAGAAGGATGAGCGCGAAAATCAGGGTCTATTGCAGGCTATGATGGCCAAGATTATCAATAATGTACAAATCACGATTAAGAATATCCATATCCGATATGAAGACAGGTTGAGTGTACCCGGGGTGAGGAAACTATCACAACACAGACGGCTTCATCTAACACTAGCTTTGTAGCATCCATTCGCTGTGGGTGTTACCCTCGCTGGATTCACAGCTTTCTCCGTGAATGAAAAATGGGAACCAGCTTTTATAGAGGGTTTTGCTAAAACTGTTCACAAGGTCTGTTCAATTTCCTCGTGCATATCTCTATCTTAAAATATAGTAGCTTGGAAAACTACAATCGTTAGCCGTATATTTTGACACAGATAGTCCGAGCCTAGCTGGCTCATCTACGTCCGAGACTCTTACCAAATTTAAAGAAATGGTATGTACTACATCTCTGCCTGTTCCTTTTTATCTCATCTGTTAATCAGATTAGTGGGGGGAATGAATTGTCCGACCATCAATTCATTCTCAAGCCGATTTCCGGAGAAGGGAGGGTATGTATGTTTCAAATCAATACAAGAGTACCCTTGACCTAGATCCCTTAGATGACCATTAATAAAAGGATCAGTAAAACTCGTTCAAAATTCGATATTCAACTTCTATTTGGAGAGGTCGGATTTCGCTTGGATGAGCACCAGTATAGAGACACTATATCCCTAATTGAGATGTACCACTTTTATGTGCGGCAGCTCCAGGTAACTGACTTTCTTCCATCACGTTGTTCATATTGCCAAACAGTGTTTAGTACCGAAAATATCGGCCGAGCGACGATGAATTCGCAAATAACGCAGCTAGGGCTCGTCTACGGTTTGCGTTAGACGCTATTCGGGACGGTGTCCATCAACACAACAGGACATGGACATGGGAGTACTTTGCTGAACGTCGGGATCGACGACAGAAATATATTCAACTCCATCAGAAAAGACTCACAGGCGCGCATACGCAAGAAGTGCGTTCACGCTCGCGAGTTTCGATGATTGAGATTGATCAAGTCATTATTAGGAACTACGCGAAATCGATGATCTTGAAAGGAAACTCTCGTACGAGGATATCCGGTCCTATCGCTCGAGGGCCCAAAGTGAGCTAGCTCGCGACAAGGTATTACGTCGACGATTACTAGAGGACAAGAGTAAGCGCGAAGCTCAAAGTCAAGGCTGGGTAAGCTGGATCCTAGGTGCCGGTTCTCAAACGAAACAGCAAGAAGAGGAAGAAATGGAATGGGATCCAGAACGCGATGGTGCACCCACGCAAGCCATGTGGGAAGAGCTCACAGGAGACCCCAATTTTGGAAAACCAGAAGAGGAGTTCGAAATTGAGGCCGATGACACTTCTGGCGCACTTCCTCGAGATTTATTGAAGATTACGGCTGGTGCAAATCTCAAGAAAGGAACCTTCTCCTTGCAGGTTGACCCTTGTGGCACACCGAAGGATATCTTGTCTGTGGTCTTCGAAGATTTCCGAGCGACCGGAATACAAAGGCCAGACAACCTCGAAGGCTCCGTTGCGCTTGGAAATTTCGGTGTTTATGATTACACAACTCCTGGGACTCTTTATCGGCAAATAGTGCAAGTCAAAGATCAGCAAGCAGATCAAACGGAGAGCATACACAATCATCGGGACGCGTTCTTTTTCTTCAAATTCGAGCACAACCCACTGGATGATCGAGCTAACAATGCTCTGACACTGCGCCTCCGCCCCATGGAGATCATGTATAATAAAGGTTACGTAGAAGCAATTTACAAATTCTTCAAACCACCTGCCAGTCAGCTAGAGTCTGTTGAAGCCCTTCTTGTCAGCTTCCGTTAGCCTACCCGATACACATAGAGCTAAGGTTCCTTTCCTAGAATGCAGCAAGCGAGAATCTTGAAACACTTCGAAACCAGAGCCGAGCGGTTCTCGAATATGCGCTAGAAACGTCGAAGACTCTTGATATCCAAGTAGACATGAGTGCTCCTATTATTATCATTCCAGAGAGGCGAGTTTATCCTCTTAGCTTCACTATCTCAAAAGGTGCTGAGTTGACCCTGGTAGCATCAATACCACCCAATGCAAACACCTATTTATTGATGCTGGTCATATCGCAATCGAAAGCGAACTAGCAGATAGGGAAGCCAATAAACGTACCATCAGCGAGAAGCGAAAACAGACATACACCGAGAGTGACCACAAGCAATTGGAGTCCATGGTGTATGATAAGTTCAAGTTTAGATTAGAATCCGCCCAGGTATAACAGACCTGTATCAGAGCGTCTCATCATCTGACTACTAGGATGTTTCAGTTCCTTCTAGGTGACGACCTCCAGTCCTGTAGAGAAGCCCTTACGTCCGAGTCAAGCGATTCTCTGCATCTTCTGGAGCGGACGAACCTCGCGTTTCAACTGCAGAGCTCGATTGTCCCAGCTGCTCTCAATATAACTAGATTCAAGATCAATGGTAGATTGCCTGCTTTGCACCTCAACTTCTCAGATACAAAATACCAATCTCTCATGCGGTTGATCGACGTCTGCACGCCAAATTTCCCCGATGAGGAAACACCACACCCACCACCTGCGGGTGATGGAACAGGATTCCAGTTTGACAATAGGTTCTTCCCCAACGAGGTTGGGAAAGAATACCACGTCGAGGATATTCCCGACCTAGACTCAAGTGACGAGGAGTCGCAGACCCAGCGTGAAGGTAGTCAAGATAGTTCAGATGTTTGTCCTTTCCATTAGTTACGATGAATACCGATGCTTAAACCACCCCATTCCTAGCCACTGCTACTCCATCACCATCTTTTCGAATGCGACTTCAGAGTTGACGATTTACGTGCTTCAATCTCGAAATCAACCGGCCGGAACTCCGAGAGGCCACTCGGCTCCATAGCTCTACAACGCTTTGCCCTAGCTATTGCTCAGGCTAAGTATGATATGAGGGTCGATATCAGTCTCAGGTCTGTACGATTGATATTACAAAAAACGCGATCTCATCGTTAATAGGTCTCTCTCCATGGATCTGATTCAATCGGACGCCAAACCGCTAAGGCTCATATCATCTAGCGAGCAGGAGGAACAGCAAGAAGCTGATCTCCTCACCGTCACGTATAAGAGGGTGCAAAGGATATCCCCGGAATTCCTTTCCGTATTTGAAGGAATAAATCAGAACGTTGACATTAGGTTCTCGACGTTCATATTCCGAGCAGCGCCTGAAGCAGTAATCTCGCTTTACGATTTCATCATGTCTACGTTCGTGCCACAGTCGCCCCCCGCAATCACAGAACAAGCCGAGAGCTCATCTCAAGTAGAAGGAAAGGTCGCCACCCAGCAAGCAAACAAGGATAAAATCCGTGTCCTTGTAAAGCTCGCTAGTGCTCAAAGTAAGCATAATCTAATGACTTGTCTCAATGCTTTGCTCATTCTGTCTGAAGTTCGCTTTATCCATGGCATCGAGCGTTTTGCGACTCTGTCGTTATCTACGGCAGATGTCTCTGTTCTCCTTCACTCGACCACGATGGAAGTATCCGGCAAGCTCGGCAATCTATCGTTGAGCAACGACAAGGCTGATAATTCACTACCTGACTTCAAGCACATTCTCTCTATAGAAGGAGAGAACTTTGCCGAGTTCAAATACGAAACTTTTGACCCTGAGGCAGATAGTTATGGCGGCGTGAAATCGTTTATTTTTCTCCAGTCTGCTTCTTTGAAATTCTTCTTCCTCGAGCAACCTCTCCATGATTTTTACCTATTCATAACCAAGCTGGCGAAGCTCAAGGGATTGTACGACGCCGCTACACAAGCCGCTGTTCAGCGAGCCTCCGAGATAGAAAGAATGCAGTTTGATATTTCTGTCAACACTCCCATCGTCGTCTTCCCTTCGGACCCTATGCAAACGCAGGACGCTCTCATCATGCGTCTCGGAGAGATGCGTGCCTCAAATTCATATGCTGGTCCGGACCAGAACCTCACCGCTAGCCTTCGGGGAGTGCAACTCACTTCACAACTCGATCATCATAGCGAAATATCGACTCTGAAGATGATTGATGACATAGAGATCGATGCGGACATCCTCCAGAAATCAAATATTGATCGCAGCCGGGATAGCACTTCTCCTGAGACTCAAGTATGCATGATACTCATTAGATTTCTCTGGTTGACAACCTTTCGATAGCTCTCAGTCAAAATATCCGATATTCGACTACATTTGACTCAAATTCAATACGGCATCCTCATTCGTCTTTCCCAGTCTATCCCTCGTGTCCTTTCCAATTCCTCGGATGTATCTCCTGAGGTCGATGGGTCTCCCCCTTCAGAATCGCCAGTACCGGAGGTGAACGATCATTCCGCCGTTGATCTGCTTCCAGAGCTTCATCAGGTATCATCGACTTTCAGCAAGGTTGCGTGGACGAAGCTCGATCTTGTTGTCACCGTGGATGCTATCAAACTCCATTTATACGACTCGTTGGCTACTACCCCTTCCAGTATCAAAGAGCACGGAATTGCGAGATTTGCACTCAAGAATAACTCCTTGCGCTTCAAGATGCTGTCTGACGGCGCTGGCGAAGCCCAAGTCATCCTTCAATCATTTACAGTCAGTAATACGCGACCCGGTAACTCTCGATTCAGAGAAATCATCCCCGCTTCCCAGCATAACCGTAACCAGTTCATGCTGCTGTACACGATGTCGGGTGGACCGAAAAACTCTGCCCTTGCTGTGTTGACCGTGGATACCCCGCAAATCATCTTTTCCATTGACCCTGTTTTTGCGCTTCTCGGCTTCTTTTTAAGTGCATTTCCTCCTCAACGAGAGCAAAAAGATCAATATGCTACACAAGTTGCACCTTCTCATACTCAGTCCTCAAGCTCTTTCGATTTCCGTATCGACCTTCATGACGTTTCTATCAGTGTTCTTGCAGATGACACGGATCCGGAATCCCAATCCATCAAATTAGCTATTCAACACATTCTCTTATCACAGCAGGTAAGCCACCCTGACCATAGGGCTTAGTATATAGAATAACGAGAACTCCAGGGAATACTGGCGCTGACTATCAATAAACTCGGCATGTCGCTATTGCGAATAGGCAAAGCAGAAGAGAGTGTGCGCTTCCTTGACGATTTTGATTTGACCCTTTCGTTGGATTCTCGGTCATCATCGTCGCAGAAAATGTCTAGCATTGAAGTTACATCGAAACCCATCGTTTTTCGCGCGTCTTATCGCGACATCAACCTGATCATGTCCATTGTCAACAAGGCTATCTCTATGTATACGGATTCTCAGCGTGGTGAACCAGCACCCAAGTCAGAAATATCGAAATCTCTTGCCAGTGAGCCGAACCAAGTACAAACGTCTTCACTTAGTGGTAAAAGGTCCGCTTCCGAGCCCGTTGGAAGAGCAAAGGTCGTGACCTCCAAAGAACAGGTGAGGGGTTGGATTATATTAGTAGTGGTACTCAATTAATGATGTTTAATCTAGTTCTCTGGCTCGTTTGATGGTTTCAGACTTATATTGATTGGAGACATGCACGAGCAACCCATGTTGCACCTGAAGATTAAACCCTTCATAGTGGGTGCCAAAGATTGGTCGGGAGAAGTAAGTTGAAGCTATATTCCACCGTTACAGAAGCTGAAAGGCAACAAAGATGCAAGCTACAACAACTATCGCGTCTCAAATTAGCTACTGGAACATAACTAATTCACATTGGGAACCTTGTGAGTCCAAGTTGATTCAGTATTGCCATGGTTCTGATCACGAATTTGATAGTGATTGATCCATGGTCATTCACGATCTCAGTAAGTTCATAGTTAACAACGGGGCCACTTGTCCATGCAATTGAACATCTGCCTTAGGTCAATAAATCCACACCATTGGATGGCCTAAACCTGGCATTATCATCTCGCGAAAGGCTTGACGTTAATCTTAGTGCAACATTTGCTGAGCTTGTCGCCACCACCTGGAAAATGTGGGGTAAAGAGGGTGATCGAGTGCTCCAGAAAGCTCGTGGAAGCTATGCACCCTATCGTATATGGAATCGAACAGGATATCCTATTTCAGTTTGGGCTGCTCCTGACACTGGTGCTGGTGCCAAGGGTTCGTCGCAGAATATAGGGCGTACGACAATATCTCACGCTCAAATGGCGGATTGGAGATTCGGTGACTGGCAAACACTCCGAGAGGTACGATATGAAGTAGTTCCCTCGGATGATAAACCTGAGGATTCTCTTTTAGCATGTATCCTCATCAGGGCAGAATCACCTTGGCGTAGGATTCGACAGTAAACCATGGGATGAATTACGAATCCCTGTTGACAGGGAAGGGGAATACGTCTTCCCATTACAGCGCGCGGCGCGACACTCCTTCCGACTCTTATGCGAGATCAAAGTGGAAGATACTGTTAAAGTTGTCATTCTCAGGTCCACTTATCAAATTGAGAATCAAACATTGTATCCTCTGGAACTCACCCTGGTAGATCAAACTGGCCACCCCGTGTCCGCTATCGAAAAGATTCCACCGGGATATGACTTTGCTCTGCCGATTGAAGCTGTTGCCCAAACGAAGGTCAGAATACAACCGGATCGTGAGCTCCATTGGCGCTGGTTTTGCATTTCCGGCACTGACAGTTGTTTCAGAGGGCTTTGGGTATAAGTGGTGCTCGGCCATTCGTTGGGAAGACCTGATGGCTCGGAAGAGCTTTACCATTCGCTGTCCTCATACCGATCCAAAGGAAGCTGCGTTTCGCTTCCAAGCATGGGTTCAAACCAGTGGCGACGATTTGCATTCGAAGTACGTCCTAATTACTCTTTTAGAATTTTAGCCGGCCAATCCTATCACGCAGAAAAACGCCAAGGATTAAATTGAAGCTGAGAGCACCTGTAGAATTGGAGAATTTGCTGCCTTATAATCTGCAGTATCGCATCTATGATAAGGATACCGACCAAAATTGGAGGAGTTATCTCAGACAGGGCGGGATCATGCCTGTCCACTGTGTAGAGCTGACCCATCTTGTGTTGCTCAACATCGAAGTGCAAGATACCAGTAAGGGCTTCCATCCGCAACCTGCTGAAATGACTGATGTTATGCCATTAGTCTTCAAACAGAGCGACTTCGCGATTATCAATACAGATGGCAACGCTGATTTTGACGTAGAAAAACGACTCACACTGCGCGATGCCCACAATCGTAAATTAGACCTTAGATTAAACTACGTGTAAGTCTTTTGAGATACCGACTACCCCGATAGCTCAATGTTGGATAGGCGATATCCGGAGTCTGGCGGTGCATTCAAAGTTCAGATATATAGTCCCTATCTAGTGATTAACAAAACAGGGCTTCCTTTTTTCGTCAAATCTACTCGTGTTGGCCGGGCTGTTCCTCCTCAGGAAGTAGCAGGCGACACGAATCCGAGTACGTCACCATACGGTCCACGGACGAACAATTATCAACCATTGACATACCCTATGCATCACAGATACTCTATCTTCCACTCAGCCGTTCAGTGAGTTCTATATTTTTACCAGCCGTTACAACGCAGACATGTTTGTCAAGTGTTATCACATCCTCATAACTATGCCCATGAGTTCACTTTCAAGCTAGGAGACTCGGCATGGTCCAAGGTAATCCTATCAGCCTTCTCACTCTCATTGCCTCACCCCATACATTCATAGGTCTTGAGTCTTGAGGCCCCCGCAGCCGAGACTGCCCTGGTCATGCCCTCTCAAAGTAAGAAGGAAGAAATCCACGTTGGTCTCTCCTGGACGGAAGGCCTTGGCAAATATAAACTGTCAAAGGTTATCACTATCACCCCTCGATTCCTCTTGAAGAGTACTCTCAAGGAACTAGTATATATTCGGGAACATGGTAATCACAAGAGACTTGAACTCAAACCTGGTCAGAGATGCCCTCTTCATTCACTGCGCACTAGCCAGGAGAGGCTTCTCGTCGTAGCTTTTCCTGCGAGCCCTATCAACCAGGAATTACGCTGGTACGTATAAACATACTGGGTACTGGGGCATTCAATCACTATTTAAGAAGGTCGCCACCATTCAACGTAGAGGATATCGGCTCAGTCCACCTTCGCGGCCTTGGAAGCAACAGATTGATCCGCGTGGATATCAAAGTGGATGGCTCGACGATTTTCATCACTTTTGTCCCCGCAGACGATGATTGGCCCTTTGTGATAGAGAATGACACTGATTTTTCCTTCACAATTTCGCAAAAGGTAATGGGATTTTTCTCTCATTCCGCTCAGTTTTGAAACGGCCCTAGGACGAGCGCCAACCCAACCCGCCCGTGCCGGAGTATCCCATTAAGCCTCATACGAACGTCCATTATGCTTGGGATTACCCAGCTGCTCGAGACAAGCAGATCCTGCTTGTAGTGGACCAGCATCGCAGGCCTGTCGATATCATGGAGATCGGGGACTTATTACCATTCGTGTTTACTGTAAGCGCAATGGCTTCTTGGTTTTCTCCAGCTGACATCTTTGAAGGTCGCAGGGAGCAAAGCTGTCAAAGGTGTTTCGCTCGATATCCGGGCGGATGGCCCTAAGCAAATATTGCGTATCACCAATTATAGTCCGGATAGAAGTGTTTACAAGCCAAAGCGCCGCAATACTGCATCTTCAATACGTCAACAAGATATCGAGGCATTCCAAGTCGACACGCAAGACACCACACCATCTCTGGCTATTAACATTGAGCTTGCGGGTATTGGAATCTCTCTTGTGAATCGTAAGCTCGTTGAGGTCCTGTATATCTCCATGAACAGCCTACGCTTTGGTTACACGGATAGTGCTACGGCTCAAGGGGTTCACTTGTCTGTCGGAACCCTCCAAATCGACAACCAGTTGCATGATGCCATATACCCAGTTATTCTGCAACCGACCCCCGTGAAGAAGGAGGACAGTTCCGTAGCTGCTCTTCCCACTGTTCAGGCGTCTATTACCTGGCTTAAGGATCAAGGCAAGTAAAAACGCTTCAGCACTAGCTATCACCCGACTCATCATTATACCTTAGAGCACGGCGTCTTATTTATAAAATATTTTTCGGCTCTTCTGCAGGCTCTCACTGTTGAAGCCGATGAAGATCTGTTGTATGCCATCTATGATCTTATCCAGATCAAAGGTTTATCATGGGAGGATGATACAATTGAGTGAGTAATACACCACTTGTAGCTCATCGGTTGTACGAGCATACTGTCTTTTCAGTGTTCTTATTCAGCACCCTGACGATATACCCGAGCCTCAAGAAATAGCTGTCGGCCAAGTACTGTATTTTGAAGTTCTCGAACTTCAGCCCATCAAACTATCTCTATCTTTCATGCGTACCGAACGCGTCAGTAGCGACGAGAAGTAAGTGGGATAACCTCGTTTTTACTCGTAGGATCACATATCGCCCTGTAGGTTAAGTCTACGAAATCCTCTCGCTGTCGTGTTGAACGCTCTTACCATGACTGTCGGAAACATAAATGATGCACCGCTCGAACTAAACGCATTGGGAATCAAGGATATGCGTCTTACTCAGCCAGAGTTATTGAACAGGATCACGTATCATTACCGTCAGGATATCCTGCGCCAGCTGTATCGAATTCTTGGCTCGGCGGATTTCATCGGGAACCCAGTGGGCTTATTCACAAATGTTAGCTCAGGTGTTGCGGATATCTTCTATGAACCATTCAATGGAGTCGTTATGCATGGCAACAAAGAACTTGGCATCGGCATTGCGAAAGTCAGATCAACGATTTGGTTTCGTGGCTTCATTCTGATATAACTTCACTAGGGCGCAGCTAGTTTCGTCAAGAAAACTGTTTTCGGCCTAAGCGATAGTGTCACTAAGTTCACTAGCAGTGTCGGGAAAGGTGGCGGACGCAAGCAAGTTTGTGGGTTTATGCTGATAAACGCTCTTGGCAGGCCTCTCGGCTGCAACATTTGACTCAGAGTATCAAGCACGTCGGAGGATGACACAAAGGAGAAATAAGCCTCGACATGCTATGTACGTGCCCAAGACTTACGTTGCATAAATTTCTTAAACTCGCAAAAAGATATGGAGTGGCTGCGGGTGGTGAAGCTTTCGCAAGCAGTGTAGCTAGTGCGATGGAGGGCGTCTTGGTGGGTTTACGACTTCATCGACCTTCTCCTTCCTAATACTTGCCTTAAGATGAAGCCCATAGAAGGTGCTGAGTCGGAAGGTGCTCTTGGATTTTTCAAGGGCGTAGGCAAAGGGTTAGTAGGGTAAGATCACCCCTTTGAAAGTATGCTTCGTCTCTATAACCCACACTTTTACATAGAGCCGTCACCAAGCCGGTTGTAGGCGTGTTTGACCTAGCGTCAAATGTCTCCGAAGGTTAGAAGTGCATCCATTTCAATAAATTTTGGGATTACATCTTGTGCAGGGATCCGGAACACAACCACTGTATTTGATAACCCGGAGCGAGACCGGGTGCGCATGGTGAGTGAAAGATGACCATTTTCTATAACCATGGACTTACTTCGTCTTGTAGCCCAGACCCGTGCCGGCTGACGGTGTTTTGCGAGTGAGTCCAGGTTTTCTCAGGTGCAGCTGTTGAGTTGACCGGAGTTGTAGCCATATTCCGCACGTGAGGCCCTAGGGCAGTATTGGATGCGGGATCTTGAAAATGGTGCCTACCGCAAAGAGGCTTATGTCGCTCATATCAGTAAAAGCATTTCCCAGCCAATTCACCACTAATTACTGACCTGACTAATAGATATTCACGGTGGCGACAATGTTGTCCTTTTGACTGCCTCGCGTGTACTGTCCTTCTGGTCTAATAAACTCAGGCTTGAGTGGGACCTTCCGTTCACTCAGGTTGCTGGAGTAACGATCGAAGATACTGGAGTTCGATTTTCGCACAAGGCTGGCAAAGAGCACGATAAATTTATCTTTATCCCTGACAAGTCTTCTCAATCTTGGTTCTACGATCAAGTTGGTTCAGTAGTACGAATGTTGAATTTGCGACGAAAAATGGACTAGTGATTCCCGTATATAATTGTGTACAATGCGAATATGAATAATATAGCGAGGTGTCAAAAATATACTGCAAAAAGAATGTGTAGCTATGGTCGTGATGAAAGGAAACAAGTAAAGAATGAGGTGTACTGCATTAAAGGTAATTCCTGTATTTAATGGACTTACACCATAAACTGTGTATGGGTATCTAATCCAAGCTGTACCTACAAGCGGGAGTGAAGTATATAAGCATTAAATGTGTTTGGAAACGATACGACCTTGGGATACGACCGTATCCTCACTGAAAGTAGGACTCGGCTCTGCCACATCATCATGCGGACTTATAACGGTAGCCGTACTGGTACTGGATAGACGTTCTCGTCTGTTCTTGGGAAGAGTTGTTAGACTCCCGAGATGGTGATAACCAGCCTTCACCATGTTCACAAGGGGTACAGGATTACTATCTTCATCCACGTCAGCATCCGCAGCGTTCTGAGTGGCGTCAAATTCTCCATAACTCTCTCTAGGGCTTGCAGAATAGGCACTTTGGAAATCGGTGTCTGAATCATCAGTTACGCTGGCGGCGACTGGCGTAAGGGCCGGTGTCGTAGGTGTAAGTTGTGACGGGGAATTGGGGCGGACTATAATCGAAGAAACCCCCGTAAACTTGTTCACTGGCTTTGCCTCTGGCGTAGGCTCTCCAACATCCTGTTTTGTATTGACGGACTGGCGAGTAGGGGTCTTACTACCACTATCCGATGGCACAACCACAAGCCGTGGGTTATGCGCGGGCGTTGAACTAGTAGAGACCGTACCATCGTCGGTATGAGTAAGCGGTAGGCTACTACTAGTCTGAGTGGACGATTCCGTCCCAGAACGAGTTCTATGCCTCGGTCCTTTGTTTCGGCGAGACCTAGCATGTGACGATTCAGATAGGTCATCGTCACCACTCTCGTAGGTCCCATTCATGTGGTTTCTCCATCGCGCGGTCCGGCGATCGGTAGCAAGCGCTGTCTCTAGCTATTTATCCGTAAAAACGACATGACCAGTATTCACATGTCAGCTATCAATACGACTTTACAGATGTAAGACGCACCTTTTGTTGGATCTGCAACACCTTTTGAGCAATCTTATCACTTTTCTGGCTGATGCCTTCATCGACGGCATTCATTCCATCTTGCGGGGCGTCGACCTCAGTAGCTGAAAATCTCTTTTTCTTAGATGGCGATAAGGCTTCTTCTTCTTCCTCAGCCTCCTGAATGGTTCCGGTCTCCCTCTCTTTGCTAACGCCCGCCCCGACAATGATGGTGTCGTCTCCGCCATCACCGAATGACTCTGCCAATGTCGACTCGGTGGCAAAGGATCGTAGATGTCTATTGCTCGTCTTGTTCATGCCAGCATCACTTGCACGTCGGGAGCGAGGAGCAGCAGGGACATGATTGCCGATTGAAGTGGATGACATACGACTGGCTGGTCGCGAACTTCCATAATCCGAGTCACTGATATCAACAGCCATTGAGGCGAGGGCTCGCTCAATCTGTGCTTCGACCTCAGCCACCATCTCCGCCCGTTCTTGTTCCATTCGCTCCATCGTTTCTCTCATCCTCTCCAACTCCGCCAAAGCGTCCTTATGAGCCAGCTCTGTGTCCTTGAGCTCTGTTGACGAAACATTCAGTCACTAAAGCATAGACAAAAAAAGTTACATACGGTTCTGCAACTTGGCCTTCTCCGCTGTTGTCATTGACACAAGTCCGCTCAGTCGCTTGGTCTCCCTTTGCTCCTTGTTGATTTTAGCCCTCAATTGAGTTGCCTCCGCGCTCAACTTTTCTGCATATTGTTCGAAGGTCACAAATTTATCCCTCCACAAATCGGACTCGGTCATCAAGAAGTTGAGACGTCTTGAAAGTCTGCCAATCTTGGTTTCAAGGTCATCTCTAGCATCGACAAACGCAGTCGCACGCTTGCGGATGGAAAGTTGGATGAGCTGTTCAGCGGCAGTAAGCTGGGGAGGGCGTTTGACTGCGCCAAACATCGAAATGCGTTTAAGGAGAGAAGGTTTCTTAAACTACGAAGCAAATTTCAGATTCGCGTTGACTAACATGCAAACCATTCACTCACCCGATCTTGTAAAACGGTATCAAATGCCTGTATGATCCTGGTCGAATGCCACCACTCAGGTGGTTTGATCTGCTCAGCGACCGCACTGGAACTGGCCCCTCTCTTGGCTTGGATCTTGCATACAGGCCTGAAGCGGCCTGCAGGGAATGCCTCCTTGAACTCACTCGGTATACAGTGGTCGGGATGGTAATGAGCTTCAAATGCGCTGAGCAAAATTCGTCTGTATTTCTCTCGCTGCTGTTTGGTTGAAACGACTCCGGGGGGAGGTGACGGACAGGAGAGATAGTTAATGTCGAGGTCGCATATACACACCTCGGGAGCAGGTCGAACAGCATAACGCATCTCGGTAGCCAGACCCATGATCCATGGACCAGGATCGTCAATGTAAATCTTGGCGTCGCGTGAATGGACGGCCGGAAGTGCAATACCATTCCATCCACGCAACTCAACAAGGTACTTGATAGTAGAAACAGCAATACCGAGCATAGCGGGGTGACGGGAGAAGAAGAGGACACGCCCTGTGGGTGAAAGCGCGATCTCGCATATAGTGAGGATATTGTCAATGTTGAGGCATTTAAAGAGTGGCCACATGGTGAAGTTGATATCGACGAGGCCACGACCAAAATCGAGTCCTCCAGGGAAACGCGCTATTACTTCAAGGCTAGTAGTATCTGACGTGCTATCAGCTTTGGGTGATGCATCGAGCCTGATGAGTTCCCCCGCGCGAGGGGCAGGATGTGCAAGAATCTTGGAAATTTGCAGTGTGTGCGACTGCACGTCTTTGGAGAAACGAGCCCAAGAAAGGGTGAGATAATCTCTCATTAAATCGTAGATAGGGTGACGGGAAACGAGTGTGAGTGCGTATGGCAACCAAAACACGGTATCTCCCGGTAAGAATAGAGTACTTTCGCCAGGTCCATGGCCAACTGTACTGGCGACGTCAAAATCGCTCTCGCTCATTGCGCCGTCGTTCTCAGTCTCTCCGTCAGTCTCTGCATCCGCCCATGGGCCACGGGAGGATTTTTTGGTAGAGCGACGCGCCTGGACAGTGGGGTCCGATGTATTCAAAGAGTCCACATTGATCCCATTGGCGTCAGCACGAAGAGACTTGAGGCGGGACGCGACTAGTGATTGAGCGGACTCCTTTCGCGAACGTCCTGCCTCGAGTGTTCGGCGAATAGCATTGGAGCGCTCGGCGTCGGCATGGGACCATACTGTCAGGCACACACCATGATAGGTGACAGTACTGGGTTGGACGAGGTCAGTTGGGTTCGCGGTGGTAGAGGGACCGCTGAGGCTGAAGGGTGAATGCGCGGAGAAAGGACGGGCAGTATTGAGGTGGGAGTTTGAGCCGTGGCCAAGGAGACTCGGAGGACCGAGGTACGCAGAGGATGGGCGGGCAAAGGGGTCATCATGGGCGTAGGCAAAGGAGGTAGATATCGCCGAAGCTGGGCGATCGGATGTTGAAAGAATGGAGGCGCGGAGAAGGTCTCCGGAAGGAGTTGGCGCGAGGGGTGTAGAAGGCGCGGGAAGGGTAAACGTGAATGTGTGCACGGTGGACGCCGGCTGCAATGTTGAAGCAATAATTTCCACTTCACGTGTGAAGGAGAGCTGGAAAAAGAGACTTTGTTGAGATTCTCGTAGAGCGTGGAACATCAGGAACACTGACCTTGAGAGCCTTTGAGAGCATTTTCCCAACTTCTTGTTTAGAAAGTGCGCCTGCGCCTTTCAAAATTTCCTCGCCTTTACCTCTCTTCTTCTTCTTTCCGCCGCCGGCACCAGGACTGACGGTGCTTCCCAGTACTTCAGGTCTCCACCATCTACTTACGGCACTTTCGCTATGGTGTAAACCCATAACTGAATCTGGGTCTGCAAGAGTCCATGTATGCGGAGACTTTGGTAAGCCTGAAACGACGTATAAAGAAGTAAGTGGTAAAGTAGGTGTCGCAGAGGGCGTTGGAGGGGGGTCTCTTGCTGAGTGAGTGGACATGATAGAGTTCCTGGCCGAGGCAGGAATAGGCTCCATGCTCTTGCGGTGCTTTATGCCGAGAATGCGAGAAGCCTTGTCCGTTCTAGGGGTATGAGAAGGAGCGTTTGAGTTTGGATTTGTGACGGTTATGTAGTCAAGTTCATCCGCTAGAGCGTCTGGGTCGAGCTCGTTTTGATTGTGAGCGGGAGTAGGGGCGGTATGGTTGTTATTAGAAGTAAATTTTTGCGGAGGCGAGATGTTGATGATCGACTGAGACGCGCCGGTGTCCCTTTTAGGCTCTGACTTTGACACGAGGTTCGCAGTAGCTTTCTGCGCGATTGAGCGTGTAAAGGACGCCTTTTTGTCGCCGTCGCGCAAAGACTGGTCTGACCAACTGGACTTGAGCTGCTTATCGTTGAGTGGTGAGGCAGCAAGAGTTGCAGGGATGGCTGGGCGACGAGGGCCAGTAACCAAGGTTGCCATCTCTCTCTCTCAAGTCAGACGACAGGCGCAGTCGCAGAGGAGAGGAGAAACGGAGAAATTGAACAAAAGGGAAAAGTTGAGCCAACAACACCCTCGACTAATATTTCTGATATTCTTCCCGGTGAGAACTCCTCTTCGATATCACTTTTCAGGGTCGCCCTACTCTGTTCACACTCCACCGTATTCCCCTCTTTGATATTAAATAGGCAGCCGTAACATGCATTGCCATGCCCACCCCGTAAGCTCTTGCCCGCCTACTATAGCTCTAGTAGGTGTGTCTTGATACCAGAACATACACCAGCTTCTCTGCTTTCACCAGTCATCCAATCAATGCTTTCTCACGTTCATGTCCCTGGCCACTGTCCCCGGAGGTGTCCCGTGATCTGCAGCAACCCAAATGCCGACTCCTGAGCAAGTTCAGCATTCGCTGAGACACAACCCCGGCTCCGCTGAATCCATCAAGCTAAATTTCATGCAATGCAGAGACCATAACAACCGCGTATATATCTTCATCACATCATCTATCGAATCTTCCATATTCCCATTTCCCACTCGTTCCATGTGCTCCTCATCTTTTCATTCCTTGGTCATTCCACCAACTCGGCGATTATTCAACCTTCCACTTCAAGAATTGGGTGGTCTCTCAGGAGAGTGGAGATTTGCTGAGGTCTTGTTTCTCCACACTATTTGGTACCTTACACCAAACCATATCAGGAATATTCAGCAGTTTGTTTTCTATCCCGCGCTTCCACGCGGGCGCCACGATGATCTTGGCATTTGCAGGACAAACTCAGGACTGTATAATACTGTAATAATCCAGCAACTGGGTACATTATTCATGGCTTAGTGTTGATGTCTACGATGTGGTCAGCGTTGACCAAATCCCGTTAACACGAACGAAACCACAATAATTTGCAAAATGCTCGAACGTGAACCAAAGTAATAAATACATGCCTTCAAATCATTATTCTTATGACTAGTTCACACTAATGCAAAGTAATGATCGCAAAAGCTCACTGTCCACGCCACACAAATACGTTCTTCAGCCATTTCCATCTACCCTTCGCAGGCCGATCACTACCGGACACCTTACCTTTCCCCTTGCCTGCTGAATCTTGTCTCAACCCAGTGCCAGAGTTCCCATCCTGACCCACAGCGATGCCGCCAACTTCAGTATCAAGTCTTGCTCCGTGTTGCTCCTCCACATCCAGCAACGGGGCCCGCTGCCTAAAATCGCCCTCGCTCACCGTCCTTCTTCTCCGCTCAGTCCCCATTTCACTCCCCTCCCTACTCGCTCCATTGAATCCCATTCCACTCGCCCTCCGTCCCCCACCCCGCGGCACAATGGAGAACCCAGGACTTACGGGCGACAGCCCAATCTGGAAACCAGTACCAAGAGTAGAGACTGCATTCAAGGGCGGTTGAGATAAATGCGAGAGTGTATTCGCGTGATGTGGGGTATGATGGTGCCGTTTGGTGTTATTCTGTGAGCCGTAATTAGAGAAAGGTCCAACATATGTGTCTACGGTTGGCCGTCTTGGGTGTCTTCGGGGATTATGAGTAGTTCGGGTGGAAGATGTCATCGAGAGTGGGATATCGGAAGACTGTCTGACATGCGATGCTGATACAGAAGTGTCCAGCGATGGGACCAGTTCTGGTTCTCTGTGAAAGGATGTGCCAGAGCTGGGTCTAGGAGGTGGTCTTCCGAGGCCCAAGCCTTGTACGGCAGCAATATTCCCCAGAGAGGGTACAGTGTCGTGAATGTTAGATTCAGATTTAACCATACGTTCCACTGCCGCGGTGTCCATTCCCCCTTCTTCATCACTCTCGTAATGATATTCATTCACCCCGGAAGTCTCCTCAGGCTGCTGGCGTATGGCTATTTCCCCATCACTGCTATCCTCGTCACTCCAGTCGCTATCCTCAGCCGAATCATCGCCTGATTGTATGCTTACGACCCAGACGCCACCAAGAAGGACGACGATACCAATCGCAACAAGGCCGAGGTGCAGAGGACGTATCAAAGAGAATTGATCGAAATACACCAGACCGTTGACAATTGAAGATAAATTGTAAAAGCAGAATGCAGCTGGGCATGCAACATTAGCATCGATTACTATCATCATATCGACGATACGCACAAGGACAGACCAGGGTCGGGTTAGCCAAGATCAATGCCTTGTGAAGATACCAGAGCTGTAAAAGAGCAAAGACGATCAAGCCTAGTACAAGAACCCACGACTCCCAACGCCAAAATTGGTTATGTCCGCGTATAGTCAATACGAGCAACTCAACGCCGCTCTTCGCAAAAATCAAGCACATCCCAGATATTATTCCGGAGAATGAAGCATAAGATATAGCGAGAAGTAGGCGCGTGCGCTGAATTGAGGGATCGGTGAGTGCTTGTTTCGATAAAGACGATGGACGTGGAGATGATGAAGAAGATGCCTTGCGATCCCTGCGATCGCGAGAAAGAAGCGGCGTACGCTCTGTTGTAATGGCTTCACTGATTGTATTCGTTACACCCGTAGTCAGTGTCGATGGATTCTCAGGGAGACTGACAGGAGGAGCTGAAGGTGATGTGATCACTAAGGGTGTATCGTATGATGAGGCAGTACGACGAGAGAGGGAGAATTCGACTGCATGAGTCTATCAAAGGAACATACATCAAGTATGCATTTGTGTGAGCGTTTTATAGGACTTACAATGAGAAGTGCAACAAAGACCACTGTCCCGAGCGACGAGAAGTAAGCGACGAAAGCAGGTCGTCTGAAAAGAGCCAGTAAATCCTCTACGGAGTGTGTAGGTTCGGGAACGATGCCAAAAACCGCAATGAGAACGGCACCACCAGCGATGAGGAGGGTTCCTAGGACCATCCAAGGAGAGAAGACGTCACCGAGAAGCACCCTGGCGAAGAAAGCATTCCAGAGCAGAGATACAGCACCAAGGGGAGCGAGGATGACAACTGGAAGCGATGCTATTTGCACAAGGGATCCTAGGATATTAGACGATATGAAGATAGCGAAGCCTAGCAGCCATAGCCTGCGTCATGGACGATATAACAAGATTGCAGCGCGAACATGATGGGAATGCACGAAACGATGGACACAACCGAGTTAATAGACGTATGATGTGATGGAGGAATCGTACACGCACGGTCTTCGATGTTCAACACGTTGTTGGTGCTCTGGAAGCAGTTGGTTGAGGACGTGGCTCTTTCGCTGAATAGTAAGACCCAGTGATTGAACGAATGAAGCGAGCAGGCCTATGATGATGCCCAAAGGAATGGAGATATACGTATCTGCAAGATTGTCGCGCACTTGAGCAGGTAATGAGCTCGACATCGAGCTTGTTACCCATAGACCCATCGTTCCATGAAGATGGTAGATGATTGATGTTGCCAGCTTGCTGCAAACAGGAGCGTGTTGTCCAGCACGTGGCGCGACTAATGACCAGCAGTCATTACAATCACAATTTAATTTACGTTTTACATACAATACACATCCCGAAATTGACTGAATCAAGACTGTTAGCGCAACCTATTTCATCTGTTATCGAGACCTTCCTCCCCATATTCCTTCAAGCTGTCTAAGGGGCACAGTTGGTGCGTGAAGTGAGCAAATCCCTGAATAATGGTAGGTTCCAGTAGACAAGAATGTTCTAGGCATTATTGATATCGTCGCTGGTAACCTTTTGCATAAGTTGCATTCGCTTGAGCATGATCGCTCGTGCTTTCTCTCTTTGTGCTTTCTCCATAACAGCTCGCCGCTGTTTCTCTGCCTCGCGTCGGGCTCTTTGGGCTTCCTTCTTGTCAAGATTCCCGAGGTCATCAGGAGGTGATGGTGGATCAACAACAGGGGACAAGTCTAGACTAGAAACAATGTCCGGCGGATTTTCACGTCTGAAGTTGCTGGCTTGTTGGGGGACTTCGACTGGAGGAAGACCATTGTGTTGCGAAGGCGGTAAGGAGCTGGGTGATTGGGAAGCCAGAGACGGAGACAACGGGCTGTCCTGGGGATACTCCAAGGATTGGACAGATATTGACAGCTGTGGATCTGTGGTTTCTAGCAGATACCGATGTCCCAGACATTGCTTCGCAGTCAGTCGCTTGACCGGATCGTATTTAAGAAGCTGGCTAATGAGCTGGATTAGCGATATCGGTACAGTCTCATCAAACAGCGAAAACATGTCCTTTGGATGCATCTATGTCCTGCACATGAGAATATGATATATCCCTTAACGAGAATCTTTACACACTTTTGGAAATGAAAAACCGACTGCCCTGGCAAGCTTTATCCCTCTTGTCCATTTCCCGCCACCTAGAGGAAATCCATGTGAATCAAGACCATAGTCTGCACTCGGATCGCCCAAAACCTCGCAAATCCGCGCCACCTGGTCTACCTGTCCTGAACCCGGAAACAACGGTCTCAGGTTGACCAACTCAGCCATGATCGTACCCAGCGCCCACATATCGACAGGAGTGGAATAATTCCGACCCAACAACAACACCTCTGGAGCGCGGTACCATCGACAAGAAACATATTCTGAATAAGGGGGCTTGCTTTTGATCTCTCTTGCGAGACCGAAATCGGCAATCTTGATAATGGCCACGACGTCCTTTTCTGGGGGTGCATTAGGTGGGGCTATCGGCGAGACGGGAACGTAGTCGTGTAAACCGATCGTAGTAACCAAAACGTTCTCGGGTTTCATGTCTCGATGGAAGTACCCCCACGTATGAATATGGTCGACACCACTGACGATTTGTCGAAAAATGGATGATACGAATCCGCCAGCAAGCGGTCTGCCTTTCCGTGCTTTGATAAGGTGGTAGAGACTGCCTTCCATTGGTTCAAAGACAATATACGATTCCATCGTAGTAGGTAACCAGAAAAAGTCATATAACGGGATAATGTTCGGGTGCAAAGGTATTGCACGCAGAATCTGTCACAAGTGTCAACCATAATGGCGAAAAAGACGGTTCAGAGATGCGAACCCGGAGTTCTCTAAGTTTCTCGCACTTATTCCAACCCCCTTCCAAAAGTCTCTTCAGCCTCTTCACAGCTACAAGACGCTTCCCAGCCCACTCTGGTCGTACACGGGGTCCACATTGCATTGCTGGGAGGGGTGTATTTGGAGGTAGGAGTCCATGCCAATCACACAACCATACCGTTCCAAATGCACCGTCTCCCAATACTTTGATGGGAGTATAGGTTCTAGTTGAAGCTAATGCGATAGCTTGGGTAAAAGGGACAAAAAAGAGATAAGCCTGGAAGCACTGACTGCTCTCAGATGATCCGATTTCAAGATGATCATTCTCAATTGATATGGAAGGAATACCAATCACAGTGACAGGTGTCTTGGGTTGTTGGGACTGGCTTGAGGCCTGTGGTGGATGAGGAAGGTTCTTTGGCTGTGCCTTGCTAGATGACGATGGCTCAGATGAAGGTTGCCCTGCAATGAGAATATGGATAGCCTGGCCGTTAGGCGAGCTTTTGACGACAGGGCCATTCAGTGAGTGCTCGTTATCCATTTGTTCAGAATATATGCGTCGATACCCCCTAAAAGCAACTGGGAACTCGAAAATCATAAGACCGACACCTGGAACTATGAGCAAGTATGCTGAGGCCACGACAAGGAGGAACGACCATTCGGCTTCGGAGAAGTGGCGTAAATAGGCTAGGCTGTTGAAGAGTGCAGAAGATACGAAAAACGATATGTAGGCTAAGACAAGGTGTAGTCAGCCTATATAAACATGGCAGTGACGACAGAATACGAACCACGACGCGAGGCAGCATCGTCGAAAAGCCGCCTTAGCCAGTCGGAGAACTGTAACTGGAGAAAACCGAAGGGGACTATCGTGAACAGGCAAGCTATCAGGTGCCAAGACCGCCCATCCCGTTTGTTTGTTGCGAGTAATTCTTTGGTAAGGATCAAGCATACACTTGATAGCATTCCATGAAACGCTGAGCTTGCACTAAGGAAGACAGGGGTTGGAGATGATGGCTTCTCATTTGGTTCCAATTGTGAAGGTAAAAGAGTCGAAGATTCGTTGACTGCAGCCTCAGTCGAAGGTTGTTTAGGTTTACGAACACACCACTTGAAGATTCCATACATCATTGCCTGCACATTGTTACTGTGAAAGAGCTGCACTCACTGAGACTGCAACTAGAGCAAAGGAAGTTCCCCCCAGTTTAGCGTAGGAGATCAGTGGCAAATGGTTGACCACTCCCATCGGCGAGGTATCACTCCTCTCCAAATATATGACATAACATAACCAGATAGCCATACTTCCGGTCGCGATAAGGACCGATCCGAGCATCCTCTGGTAGGAAAATGGTGTCTTGAGAAACATTCTTGTAACGATAGCATCCCAAATAAGAGCAGTTGTAGTCAGTGGGGCGACAATGATTATGGGCGCGAAGAATATGAGAACCAAGGCTCCAGTAATATTGAACAACGTAGAAATGCCTATAAAAACCGAGCTGAATAGAGACAGCCTATTAAAATAGGTATTTTGCTGTATAAGAGACAACATACCGCCCGGATGATGATGTTCGTCTAGCATATCTCCGCTGGAGCACCTGGGTGATGGATTGGCTGAAGGACACCACAAGAGAGACCGCAATGGCTAAGAGGGCGTCCAGATGGGCAAGGCCGTGGGGTGAAAGATAATCGGGTAAAGACCCATTGATGTCAAGGAGTGCCATGAAGGGTATGGAGATACAACAATGTCAGAGCTACTTATACGCAGCTTCCAAGCCTCAATGGACACATGGAAGATTGATAGCTAGTTGCACAACGAATCGGGGGAGAGAATGTCCCGGTGAAGAACATACATTGCAGCATATCAAACTGGGCGCGAATCTGTCAGATTCGGATTGTAGTGGAAGAAAGTATTACCATGTCACCAATGGGTATAATTTTCTGAGGCCATAATTGAGGATCAATAAGACTACTCTACATTGTTTGAATGCTAGTGATATAAGTACAAGTGAAATATGGTGATCTGTCTATTGTTACACTATGAATATGTTTTAGAATTCTTGTCATTGACCATTTAATCCATCTCCTCAACGTCAATGTCATCTTCGTCATAATCAACATCCATGCCTTCTTGCTGAGCGTTCGGTTCGTGATTAGGTATAATCTGCAACCGATTATGCGGCCCATCAAAGCGAATTCTTACAACTTCGCCGTCCCGCACTTGTTCTGACAAAATCATAACTGATAGCGGGTTAAGGAGTTCGCTCTGAATGGCTCGGTTCAGTGGACGAGCGCCATACGTAGGCGAGTACCCGGCGGAGCTAAGGTAGTTCTTAGCCACATCATCGATATCAAGCGTGATCTTCCTGTCCGCGAGGCGAGCCTCGACTTCTTTGAGGCGAAGGTCGACAATTTTGAGGACGTTTTTACGCGAGAGCGTGCGGAAAATGACGATTTCGTCGATACGATTGACGAATTCAGGCGGGAAGTGACCCTGGATCGCGTTCATGACGAGGGACCTCGTCTCTGGCCTGACAGGCCCCTCGCCCATATCGTTGAGGAACGCAGCACCGAGATTCGAAGTCATGATGATGACACAGTTCCTAAAGTCAACGACTCGTCCTTGGCCGTCCGTGAGTCGACCATCGTCCAGAACTTGTAAGAAGAGAGTAACGAATTCGCGGGAAGCTTTCTCGATTTCGTCGATAAGGACGATGCAATAAGGCTTGCGACGAACGTATTCGGTGAGCTGACCTCCTGCGTCATGGCCTACGTATCCTGGTGGCGCACCGATCAGGCGAGCAATTGAGTGCTTCTCTGAGTACTCCGAGCCGTCAATACGGATCATGGCGTCAGGTGAGTCGAAGAGAATGGTAGCGAGCTGCAAATAATAAGTCAAAATCGTACTCAATGTAAAACAGTACAAAAATGCAACTTACAGTCTTGGATAGCAAAGTCTTGCCAGTACCACTAGGACCTGCCATCAAGAAGCTTGCTATAGGTCTTTGCGCGTTTGCAAGCCCACTGCGGGACAACCTAATGGCGTTTGCCACGGCCTTGACAGCCTCAGGCTGCCCCACAACGCTCTCAGAGAGAATCTTCTCCATTCTTAGGAGCTTCTCCTTTTCTGACGACATGAGTCTTGTGACAGGGATATTCGTCCATCGGCCAACGATCTCTGCAATTGCTTCTGGTGTGACCACATCAGCAGTTGAGCCAGCTGCTGCATCTTCTGCTGCTTTCTTAGCTTCAAGTTGTTCGATCCGTGCTTGCACCTCTGGCATGGCGAAGTACTTGAGGTCAGAGGCAGTCTGCAGGTCACGTCTTAACAGAAGTACGTCAGTATTTTAAAGAAAATCTAAAAAGTGAGTCTGACTAACCTTCGCTCAGCCTCTTCAAACTTGGCCTTAAGCTCGTCCATCTTCCGCCTTAGAACGTTAATCTCGTCACCACGCATCTTCTCAGCCTCATATGCAGCCTTAAGGGGTTGCAGTTCTTCATCGACTTCGGCCATTGCCTTCTTAGCGAGTTGCAAACGTTCTTTGCTTGCAGCGTCCTTTTCGCGCTCAAGGGCATGGATCTCCACTTCGAGCTCAAGCCTCTTGCGTTGAAGCTTATCAATCGCCTCGGGCTCAGTTTCACGATTGACACGAACGCTGGAGACAAAGTTAGTAAACCGTCAACCGTTCATAAACCCGATATTGACTTACCTAGCACAAGCTTCGTCAACCAAATCTATAGCCGCATCAGGTAGCCGCCGGGATGTTAAGTATCGGTGTGCCAAAGTAGCAGCTTGAATCAAGGCGCCGTCCAAGATCCTCACACCGTGATGAACTTCGTACTTTTCCCTGATGCCTCGCAGAATACTGATGGTCTCCGGAACGGAAGGCTCGTTTACCAATACTTGCGCAAAACGACGTTCAAGAGCGGCGTCGGTTTCGATATACTTTCGGTACTCCGCTAGAGTGGTTGCACCAATGCAACGGAGTTTGCCGCGGGCGAGAAGCGGTTTGAAGAGGTTGGCTGCATCCATACCGCCACCCTCTGAACCACGACCAGCCATAATGAGGTGTAGCTCATCGATGAAGAGGATGACACCGGGACCGCCATCCTCTGCCGCCTTCTCCACCTCGTTGAGGACAGACTTGATACGTTCCTCATATTCACCTGGAAACTAGCGTAAGCTAAATAGACTGAAACACGAAATATGGAATACTTGCCTTTGTACTTGGCGCCGGCCATCAAAGCACCCATATCCAGAGAGTAAAGCCTGGCAAATAGACTGGCGGGAACATCCCGCTTCACGATCCTTTGTGCAAGACCTTCCGCGATTGACGTCTTCCCGACACCTGGCTCACCAATGAGAACGGGATTATTCTTGGTCCTTCGGCAGAGAATTCGAATGACGCGACGAATCTCGTTGTCACGACCAATGACGGGATCGATTTTGCCCTCCTCTGCAAGTGCTGTCAAGTCTACGGCGTACTTTTGGAGCGCGTCGAAGCCTTGCTCGGCTGTTTTTGATTCAATACGTCGGTTGCCTCGAATTTGTTCGATAGCAGTTTTCAAAGTAGCTTCGGTGAGCCCTGCCTCTTTAATTATCGGTTGGAGAGACGCGTCTTTCAACACGGCAAGAAGCAGATGATCTTGGGCAATGTACGAATCGTGCATCGTCTTTTGCAAATTCTGCGCCTCTCGCAGAACCTTTATTGCGGGACCACTGAAGGTAAGGTCTTCCGGCGGGGGATTCTGAGTGGGGAGTCGCACGATAGTTCGTTGGATCCCTCGTTGAATTGCTTGCTAGAAGATCGTTAGATAGCTATTGCAACAGAGTCTACATCTGATATACTTACAGGATCGCCACCGGCTTTTGAAATGACAGAATGGAAGAGTGATTTGGATGGGGCACCGCCGAGTCCTCCTGGAGGTGCGTCCTCTCCTCCGGTCTCGTTCAGCAACGCAAAGGCTATATGCGCCGGATGAACTAGAGTCAAGGCACATGTCAGTTCACTGAAAGATACATTCTACAAAGTTGTACATACCTTGCGCGTTTGCATAATCCTTTGCCAGCTGAACGGCAGCAGCGATGGTATCGCGAGCTTTGTCGGTAAAGTCAAAGTTGTGATCCATAGGAAGAGTTGGGGTATCAGTTGAAGTGGTATATACTGGTCAGACGCACACCAGAACGCGTCCTTTTATTCATTTGGAGGAGAGTTGCCCGGAGCGTCCAGTCGAGTCTAGACATCGCCCGAATGTTCTTGAAGGTGATGTCATATTACCCATTACCTAATCCGTCATTTTGCAGATATGTTGAAATGTTTCATCAGTAATGTACCTGTCTCATTTCGCTGCTCGTATATCTCATCTCACTCACCAATTCAACGCCCGTAAGATGCCTCCTTCCTCCCTTATTCATGTTGATCAAAACCCCTCACAGACAAGTACTGCCGTACGGTTGGAATGCAATAGACTTAGCTTCCAAGCTCTTCAAGCAACCCATTTGGGCAACCATTGCGATGCTGAGCAAATATATCTGCGTATCATCCAAATGAAGACGTCCACATACGGTCCACAGTCTATCGAGACCGCGATCACTCACAATTCGCTTGGCGAGTTATACATCAAGATGAATCGTCTCTCAGAAGCCGAAGAAAACCTCAAGACTGCTGCTAGCATTAGGAGTCGTGCTGGCCCAGACTATGAGTTCGACGCCGCAGTTTCTCGCGAAAATCTTGCCCAGGTTTATGAGATGAGTAGAAGGTTGGATGCTGCTAAGAAAGTGCGTTTGAGTGGTGCACCAAAGAGCATCGTCTGCGCTTATTACTACGTGAGTAGCGTTAGCTTGTCTCCTTATCCATGGCAAACAATCTCATCTAAACCTAGTGCCCTGGGACTGTGTTTAGTCTTAGGCAATTATCGACTTGTGCAAGATGCAAGGTAAGCCAGAGTTCCTGCCGATGAAATCTACTAAGTATCTACTAGTCTCTCTTCTATTGCTCCGAAACATGCCAGGTATGTCGTTGATACTTGTCATGAAATTTTCTCTCCCGTTGACATATCCTTCAGCGCAAGGATTGGAAAATGCGCCATAAGCAGTACTGCAAGGCTGCTTAGTGCCTACATACCGGGTTTGATATTTTTGTTCAGTATCTTTACTTAATTCACAGCTTAAGTATCAATAACCACTACTTATAGCGTTGTACTATCTACTTGCACTTTATTAGTTCAACGGACTCAGTATGGACTCCTACACTTCCAATCCGCTATCTCGCGTCCTTTGTACAAAGTACCACGATAGTCTTGTGATTTTGCTAGTCCCAGTTCAAGGACAATCAGATCCTATCAGATCTCGTATTGGTGTGATTCAGCGTCGAACATCTATGACTTAGGGGCCCCGCCTGACCGATCATTCAGATTTGGACTCCAACTTTCGACTTTTCCTCCTAATTCACGCGCCTCTCCGTAGGAGACACGCTAAGACGACGCTAAAGACGTAAATGCTAAACAGGAGGTTGACGCATGTTCGAGAAGCATCCGGAAACTTACCCCTAAATCAGAAGGCAATGTATAACAAACCTTCGTCTTGTAGACACCGTTCGTCTTGTAGACACCGTCACCTAAACCTCACCTTCCACACATGAATAACTTTTTCGACTTCCAATTTACCAACCTGGCCCCAGGTCAAGGGCAGGCGGTTGTCACTGGCGGAGATCTCAATAATCGTGGGCTTCAAGCCGCGAAGTCGGGCAACTACGCACTCGCGGAACGTCTCTATCTGGAGTCAATAGATCTAAAAGAACGTCAACTAGGTGCAAATGCGGTTACCACTGCTTTGACACGCAACGCTCTGGGTGAACTATATCTCAACATGGGCAAGCTTGATGAGGCTGAAGAGAATCTAAAGAAAGCTTTGGCGGTTAGGAGCACTTCTGGACCTGTGATGGATGCTGCAGTTACCAGGGACAATCTGGGACAACTCTATGAGATGCGAGGTGACTTCAAGGCAGCTAAGGCGTCACGATTAGCCGGGGCACCGGATAAGATGGTTTGTAGCAATTATACGGTAAGAGTTCGTGACAAGCTTGCGAATCTGCGTTTCAAAGAGAGTTTAGTGCCCCAAAATGCAAGTACTCAAGTTCTCTGACTTAAGCCAATGCGCAAAATGCAAGGTAAGTCAAGTCATCCACTCCGGTTGAGCAGTGCAAACCAACATCCTGTAGGCCGCTTTCTATTGCTCGAAGAATTGTCAGGTCAGTTCAGACCTACAAAATCTTGACAATTCATGAAATCTGCTTCAGGTCACTGACTGGAAGACTCGACACAAAAAGTATTGCAAGGCGCAATGAGGTTCTTGTTCGGATGCTAGCCTGAGTTCTTCGAGGGTCCGTTTCCGTATGCTTCTGCAATCTCTTCTTGCGAAAATTTGTACGCCTCTCCATACAATATACACCACTCGGCAACGGTCTGTGATCATCCTCTCGTCGTGCAGCCTACCTCCTAAGGGATAGGGTTGAGAATAGGGGCAAGTTGGAATGGGCTCTATACAGGGCTTGTGTTTTTGACTAAGACTCATATTCAGCGATCCGTGCCTTTTAAATTTCTACCCCACTTTTACGGATCAGAACAAGATATTTCAGACAATACACTCTCAAATCGCAGGCAGTTCCGTTTACCCCGATTACGCCTTCAATCGCCCTACCATTAGGTTTTCCGACTTTCAATGGAACCCCAGGAAATGAAGCGCAATGGCAGTTAGGTATGGTGCGAACCTCACCGATTAACGTCTCCGAGATGGGAACTCAAATAACTAGGAATTTGCGAAATATTGGGATTTGGAGGCCACTAGAAAAGAACCCGAACTCGTGAAAATAGGTTTGAATCGGGCGAGTTGCCGCAGATGTAAAAGCTTGATGTATTCGAAGAGAATTTGAAGAACGCATTAGCGGTTCGGTGTACCTCTGAACCTGTGCTGGATGCCTATGTGACCAGAATATCTCCACCTGGGACAGCTTTGTGAGATACGACTTGACTTAGCCGCAGCGAGAGCATCAATCGAGGCTGACGCGCCGAATAGGACGGTCTACAGTTAGTATAGGGTAGAAGTACCCATGCAACGTCGACAGAACAGCTGATCCTGATCTGATTCAATGAAATGCAAGGCGAATTCATCATGGGCGTTATGGACAGTGCCCCTTTCATTGCTCAGGTAGGTGTAAATCAGTGCATTCCGATGAGCACATGTTGATTCATGACAGGCGGATCAAAGGGCCGACATAGGAAGTGTGGAAAACCAAGATGAGGTTCTGGTTGTTCTTGGTTGTCAGATCTCCTAAACTTGCGATAGGTTAAGACTAAATCAAATTCCAGTTCATCTAGTCAAGCGTGCGTGGTGTATTTCGAATCCCATCTACTAAGCGATGAGTTGTACGCTAGTTGACTATCGCTGGTGTTGTAACCCACTAAATTATTTTGGGGTGTCAGAGAATACGCTTTGAAAGAACAGAAGCTGTAGAAATTGGAATCTTCTGATGTGTAGATCTCGGGGGCCCATTGAATAATCCTATTCGGACGCCGCTACAATGCTCTTTTCCGCTGAAGCGATTACGTCTAGTGGGCAGTCATGAAGAAGCACTTCGTACCCGATCAGTGCTGTTAAGACGTATATGTAATGGTTTGCCTTGAGGTGCGGTCATACAAGGACGGGGTCATTGGCAAGCGCGCACTGAGACAAGGCCGCTGATACAATTCGCTCTGCTGCATCACGCATCAACCTGATATGAATAGAGAAGTGGTGGCAGGATGGTACTCAGGGTCCTAAACAAGGTGAAGATACATGGGGACTTGTAATGCGGCCGCTTGTCTGGCAAGGGGGTCCTCGGTTGAGGCTTGAGCAGTCTTGTTGGCGTCTTACAGATATCTATGCCACCGCACCGGCATATATCAATACCACAGAAACATCCAAAAACGTACCGCTTTTCTCGGAGAAAGAGGATACTGCCTAGATGAAGTAATTGTAATTGCTAAGTCACCATGTCAACGTTAACACCGATAAGGACTTAGCAAAATTATGAAGCCACTACCATTTTAGGACTTATCTCTACCCGAGATTTGGCTTTGTGCAAACTCTCACTTCAACTATGCTCGGTAGTCGTGTGGTACCACAACTCTGCAGGCAGCCTCTGAGACTGCTTGCTCGTGCCAACTCTTCCTCAACAACGTCCGCAGCTAAGGCTGTCTCAGCTGCTTCTTCCACCTCCGTACCCGCTCCCCAAGCTCCCAATTATCCGACGACATGGTCTACTAGCCAACGACCACGTCCTTCAGTCGGTTCGGGCCCACGCTTCGAGCAGACGGCGATGGAACTCCAGCCTAATCCACTGAGTGCGATGGAGCTCATTGCGAACGAGCCCGTCAGACTGGTTCATGGCCGTAAGGCTGTATGTGATGGTGGTGAGTAGTCGCCGCACTAGGGCACATCCCTTTCCCTATATTTTGCCTTGCTGCAGGTGGTGGTCCACTCGGACATCCTAAAATATACATCAATCTGGTACGCCATCCTTAGAACCTTTTGGATTGGTCATCTCACAAGTACGTCGCTTATCCAGGACCAACCTGGTCCACGAGCATGCGGGTAAGTGCCATTTCTCTCTTCTATATAAATCTTAGCTGATTATAGTACTATCACAGGTATTGGTATGTTTGTTCTGGCTCCATTTCATAGGTTTTTTGGGACTGAAAGCTGGTCTAGTGGGATCCGTTTTGAGCAAGCGCCTCATCACGATCATTAGACCACCAACTATACCTTGACATCATTGATACGTAGCAGCGGTTCTGGGGCGACTAGACAATTTGATGAATTGTGCTTTTGTGATTTAGAAGTCTTTTGCAACTGCAAGAGCTGCCGTTGATTTACACGGCAGACGTAAAAATACAATTGGTCTGTCTACTAAGATGCCTAGTAATTCCGGCTGTGGAAGAGCAACTAGCGAACGATATGTATAGTATAATAGAGGGGTAAACCAGACTACTAGATGTGCAAGAGGCAGAGCCATGACGGTTGATTAGGTTAGGTTTACAACCTCCCGGGTCCATGGCAAGTGAGTGTGTGACATGACAAGTGCGACAATGAATTGAAATGCGAAATAGTGGCAATGAGAGTGAATGTGCTGGTGAAAGAGCCAGAAGACAGAACCTAATAATAGACGACGAAGCGAACGAATGTATACTCTAATGGATCAAACATCTTCAGGTATGTGAAATGCCATTGGAGACAGAGGAGGGTATTCCCCCTCAGCAACGGCTTCGAGATGACGAAAGGGAGGTAGAGCGGGGGCAGACTCTAGGCCATCGCCATTGGGGGATGCTGGAAGTGGGGGCTAGAAGCAGTTGGTTCGGAGTCATGTCTGAGATAATCGTTTAAAGCACTTACGACTTTAAATATGGGATTGATGGCTGACTTTGGGTCAAACCCGGGTGACGGAGGGTGGTTATGGCCCTGTGCACTATAGTCGTAAGGACTATGTCGACCAGAGGGATGTAGGTGAGAAAGGGAAGGCGGAGGCATGGCGACATATTGTTGGTCTCGCGGCGAAGTCAAAATGTCTTTGGGGTGCTGAACTTGTATCCATGGTGGAGAAGAAGGGAGTTGCGGGGAAAGGGTGGGAGAGAGCGAGAGCATATGTATTGGTGGGGGGGAAACACTGCCAGATAGAGGAGTTACTGGGTCGACAGAGGCTTGAGTACGGAAGTCGTTGGCAAGTTGACCTTCCAAAGATAGGGAATTCGAACTCCGAGCAGACGCAGGGAAATCGTCGAATGAGGTTCGCAGTGACGATGTTGAAGTCATACGATTGATACCGAATATGCTCGGACGATTTCGTATTCGACCAGGACCGGGATCACTGTCGACTGTTGCGAAGGAGATTGACGACATGCGTCCAATGCTATGGACGTCGGATGAAGACATCGTCGAGAGCCCGTCGTCGAACTCTTGCCGCCGCACTTTCGTAACTCGCTCATCGTCTCTCCGCCAATCACCATTCTTAGCAGCATGTTCTGGATGCGCAAACCTCCCTGAGGCAGCACCAATAGTCGTTGATGCCCCGACATTTCCGGATGTACTATTCTGACGTATCGGCCCCGATACAGACTGCTTGCCCTTGTTAAGAGGGTCATTGAACGCTATGCGCGCCTCGTTTCCGTGGCTCAACCACTCGAGATCGTTGCCTGTGGTCTTCTGCATAAGCTGGTTTCGCTTGAGCATGACTGCTCGTGCTTGCTCTCTTTGTGTCTTCTCCATAAGAGCGCGCCGCTGTTTCTCTGCCTCGCGTTGAACTCTTTGGGCTTCTTTCTTGTTGAGCTTCTTGAGGTCACCTGGGGGTAATGGCGGATCAACAACAGGAGATAAGTCTGGACCGGAAAGATTGTCCGGCGGATTTGCACGTTTGAGGTTGTTGGCCTGTTGCGGGACTTCCTCTACTGGAGGAAGGCCATTGTGTTGTACCTTGTCCCCTCCAAACCACTTCCTGAAGCCAAATCGAGGTTTGCTGCCCTGTGGCTGCGCATCGCCATGAGATGCTTCGACAGCCTCCATAGGATGACCGTTGGCAGGAAAACCTTCCTGCTTCTCTGCCTGTGGCGAGACAAGCATAGGGTAGTCACCATTCTGGGGTTGGTGTTCTGGAACCGGCCAAATTGACGATGACGGGGCCTGGCTGCGCTGTTCTTCATATATCAAGGAAGAATTAGTAGCCGCAGGTATTTGTTGATATATGCGTCCATTGGAGAAGTCAGCAGTTTGAATAGATGGTGATGGGGTGGCGGACGACGCTGTTGTGGAGTAGAAGGGAGTACGATGCGACGAGGCAGCGTCGGGGATAGGTGGCGGCACCAAGTCTCTGGGAATGGAGTAGTGGGAATGTGAAGGGGGTAAGGAGCGGGGTGATTGGGAAGCCAAAGGCGGGGACAGCGGGCCGTTCCGAAGGGACTTTGAGGGTTGAACAGGTATTGAGAGTTGTAAACCTGTCGGTAGTGGTATGTTATTGCGAGGTGTAGTTTCTTGCAGATACTGGTGTTCCAGACATTGCTTCGTTGTCAGTCGCTTATCTGGATCATATTTCAGAAGCTGGCCAATGAGTTGGATCAGCGATATCGGAACAGTGCGATCGAACAGCGAAAAGATATCCTTGGGATGGATCTGGGTCTCATCATGAGGCTTCGACATTTAGCTTGACCGAACTCCTCACGCACCTTTGGAAAGGCAAAACCGACTGCCCTGGCAAGCTTTATCCCTCTGGCCCATTTCCCTCCGCCTAGAGGAAATCCATGCGAATCAAGACCGTAGTCCTCACTCGGATCGCCCAAAACCTCGCAAATCCGCGCCACCTGGTCTACCTGTCCTGAACCCGGAAACAACGGTCTCAGATTGACCAACTCAGCCATGATCGTACCCAGCGCCCACATGTCGACAGGATTGGAATAATCCCGACTCAACAACAACACCTCCGGAGCACGATACCATCGCGTCGAGACATATTCAGTATACGGGGGTTTGCTTTTGGTTTCTCTTGCGAGACCGAAATCAGCGAGTTTGATGATGGCTACTACGTCCTTTTCTGGGGGTGCATTAGGTGGGGCTAACGGTGAGACGGAGACGTAGTCGTGTAGGCCAATCGTAGTAACTAGAACATTCTCGGGTTTCATGTCTCGATGGAAGTACCCCCACGTATGAATGTGATCGAGACCACTGACGATTTGCCGGAAAATGGATGATACGAGACCACCAGCAAGTGGCTTGCCTTTTCGTGCTTTGATGAGGTGGTAGAGGTTGCCTTCCATTGACTCGAAGACAAAATAGAGTTCCTTCGTAGTAGGCAACAAGAAGAAGTCGTATAACGGGATGATGTTCGGGTGAAAGGGTATTGCACGCAGTGACTATCCGAGGGGATGTCGGTAAAGACAGCGGTAACGAGCAGGGGGACAGCTAATTGAAAGTTACGCACCTCGAGTTCTTTGAGTTTCTGGCACTCGTCCCAACCTCCCTCCCATTGCTTCTTCATCCTCTTCACGGCTACAAGACGCTTCCCAGCCCACTCCGGCCGTGCCCCACGTCCACACTGCATTGGTGAGAGGGGGGTATTGGGGGGTAAGGTCCCATGCCAATCACACAACCATACTGTTCCAAATGAACCGTCTCCCAATACCTTGAGGGGTGTATAAGATCTTGTCGAACCTGAAGATTATATAAAAAGGGTAAGCGGGACGGAGAGGGCAAGTAGGACAGCACTGACTGCTCTGAGATGAGCCGACCTCAAGACGATTATTCTGGATGGAGACGGAGGGGATGCCGACGACGGTGACAGGCTCCTTTGGTTGTTGGGGCTGGGTCGAGCGCTGTGGCTGGTGATGATGGCCATTTGGCTGGGGATTACTGGCGTTGTTGTGGACATTGTTTTCAGTTGGGTACATGATACGATTAGCATTGCCCAGAGCCAGAATTGAGGAACATATGGTAGAGAATAAGGATAAGAAGGAAGATGGTATACAAGAGAGCGAGCCGAGTCCAGCTTGCTTGCTTCGAGGACCAAAAAAGATGACTGTCACGAAACCCTTTTCTTTCCATCAATTCCAATTCCCATACTCCTATTAAATCTGCAACCTACTCGCTTCCCAATCAAAATCATGCTCTCACTTTGATTTTTTCTCGGTTTTTCCTTCATTTAGACATATCTGATCTCACTTTGTGGATCGGACACCATCCTGATAGTTTTAGGACTAGTAAAATGTACGCTAGCTACTCCTCCCACTCCCCCCGTTGCTGTGCTTTCCAGCTCCGATCCACCCGGTTTTTTGACTACTTCTAGTACGGAACTTCGTGAAATAGCTTCGACACGCTTTCGCCGAAATGGCTGCGTCTGATCACCTCACCTAGCACAAGTCCAATGTCAATAACCTCAATCTTCGAGCACGCCTCTTGGTTAGCCCGCTGTGGAAGCGTGTTCGTCACAATCAGCTTCTCTAGCGCGCTCTCCGTCACAGATTGAAGTGCGTTGCCGCTCAGGATCCCATGTGTCACAATCGCGTACACCTTAGCAACTCCGGCTTCCGTCAGATGTCGCGCAGCTAAGCAAAGCGTCCCGCAAGTGTCCGCCATGTCGTCGACCAAAATCGCCGTTTTACCCTTTACATGCCCCACCAGAACCATCCGCGAGACTTCGTTCGCCTTCTTGCGCTCTTTGTGGAATAGAGCAAAATCAACACCCAACCGATCGGCCATCGAAGTTGCCCTAGAAGTCCGTTCTCGTTTATTGACACCTCGTGTATGCAATGAAGACATCAGATCGCTACCTTTTCGCTCCTCCGGCATCTGGAGAAACTATTACTACATCCTCGAGATTGAAATGCGTTCGAATATACAATATTGCGGATGGCTCCGCGTATAGCTTGCCAACCAAGAGGTATATCACGATGTGCCAATGAAGACGTCACATTAGACTTACACTGGGTACACAAGACAGGTGTGAGCATCGTTGCCATGTGTGGCGGCCTTCCTTTGGATAACACTCACTTATCAACTGGGACGTCAAAGAATCCCTGTATTTGCGACGCATGCAGGTCCATTGTCTAACGGGTATAACGTCTTCGACCACAGGTCTCCCTACGTTAACCTAAATGATGGACTTACTATGACGTGATCGCAACCAGCTCTTTGTATCATGTTCGCCACCAGTTTCGCCGTGATTGGGGCTCTACTCTTGTCTTTCTTGTCCTGCCTGGCATAGGGGAATAGCGGAATAACAGCAGTGATTCTTTTTGCGCTCGCAATCTTGCAAGCATGAATCATGATACACAACTCCATGAGTGATGTGTTCACGGTACCACATCCAGTATTGATAATATACACATCGTCTTCGCGCACGGATTCAGCAATGCGCACATTCGTTTCACCAATTCCACTGCGGGTAATTTCAGCCTTGGAAAGGGGTAGGCCAATGCTACGAATGGTGCGGGCTAAGAATGCAACTTTGTGGAATGGAATGCGTGATAGTTCACCGTCTAGCAATGATTTCTGCCAGCTCTGGGTGGCTTGTGCCTGCACCATTCGCTAGGTTGAGCTGTTCGCTGGCCAGGGATCCTGCCAGACGCACCAGAAAAGATTTTGATACTGCTACCGTTCAACATACTTGCTAGAGCTTTAGAATGATAAATGCTATAGATGGTAGGCAAGGTCCATGGAATATTGAGGGAGAGTAGTTAAGGATACAATGGAAGCAGACAGAAGGTAGAAAAAATGCGGCGGTGGTACTGCCCGATGGCTCTGACGTGATGTTACCAATTTGGGCGCCGATAGCGCTGTATATGCTGACCAATCACCGAGTCTTCATTGAACGTGCTTCGGTCAGTGCATCAATAATGGTATATTCAAATGCCCGCCTCCGCCTCAAGTCCGTGCTCTCAGCGTCGTCGCGGCCTTCATAAACCCAGTGGTCGGTGTTTCAGACTTAGCACTGGCCATAGTATGTCAACCGCCATGCAACGCAGCAATACTCAGGATCGATATCGATCATGATACCAAAAGACCTGTCTGACAGCGGCACAAGCACCTTCATAACCCATCTATTCTTCCACAATCCCATGTCCCCATTGGACCGCTTGGCGATGCGCTTCTTCATCTCAACTCAGCAGATGGAAGTGAGGTCAGGTGGAAGCTTCTTCCAGTGCTTGATACCGGGGGTTTCCTCCGCGCCTGTGACATGTGGTTCTCGAACGCCTGAAGACCTGAATAATTAGTGATTAACCGAGGCTGAACAGGCTTCTTCCATGTCAACGCTGGGTTGGAACCTACATCGTTTGACTGGCTTGCACAGGTTTGCACGGATCCGACGGGAAGGAAACTAAAGCGTTCAATAGGGTAGCCGCGACAGCGGCAGAGACGCTTACAATAGGTAACCCTGCTCAACGTAGCAAAGAAGCACAAGGAGCCATATCCTATGGTCAGATCATAAGCACAATTGTAGCTGGCGCTTGCCTAACGACGAGTTCACTATCAGTGATACCATTTTCCCCACGGCCTATACAACTCAACTAGTTCTTCACTGTGCTGGCATGGAGGGTATTGTTCTCGGTGAGTAAAATCAGGATCTACATCCACTATCGGCGTATATTCTTGGCATCATCATCGATTGGCTAAGATCTAGACTAAAGCTGGCTAAAGAAGCCTAGATTTGAGAGTGGTTGGCATACTCCATACGGTGTCTATTGCCACTGACTAGCGGTTCAGATATCCACACCAACCAGTTCATGTTTGTTGGATGTCCGACTATGTATTTCTCCAACTAAGGTCACAAAAGAGGTGGTAAATCATGTATACAATGCTGGCCTGAGAAGACGTAGGACAGGACTAGGTGTTATGTAAAGCGCTACAAACTACAAAAATACTGCGACGTACATGTGATGCGAGACCAGGAATAGTATGTAGAACGTAGAAATATAAGGAATTCATGGATATGAACTCGAAATTTGGTGTAAAGGCAATTTCATCAAGACAAGAACTGAAAAGATCGACCCAAATTTTCGGAAAGCGGTATGCAGCGGAGATAAAATATATAGTATAGTGAGACGGAGCAGAGGGCCGTAAATGATAGTGTACGAGCAGGGGTGTACTAAGGAATCAAGGAGTGGCAAGCATTCTTGAGCTTTTACGTAAAATCGACAGCGAATATAGAAGGATGAAGGTTATCTATGGTTGAGCTGGTTTAGCGTTAAGGATGGACAGCAAAGGGTTGGGCATGCCAGCACCGCGAGGACCGAACCCTGCAGCGGACTCACTTCGAGTTGCTTGCACGAGTGGGTCAGCAAATCGAGACAGAGGACGACCTTGTACTGATGGAGGCAGAGTTACGAATGGCTGCATCATTTGATCGACAGCTGGTGCTAACGGCATGGTAGGAGGCTGATAATGCGGACGATATGAGTTCTGTAGCTGTGATGGAATGGGTAGGTGATTGGGTAATGGTGTGGCGTGGGGTGCGTTCATGATGGCTAATAGCTGATTATGGTTAGAGCCAACATCCCCTGGTATTGGGTATCCAATACCGTGATGATATGAATGGCTAGTATGTGGGCGGACTTGAATTGGGCCTGGGGGATAAGGTAGTGGGGAAAATTGATTGGGTGGTGGTGGCATACTTATAGGAAGTCCTGCAGCGGGATGGGATGAATAGATCACGCGCAGGTCGTTAGGATTAGGCGGAATCGGTGGTGCTACGAACGGTGGCCCAGGTAGAGCGGAATATCTACCTCCCATATTCGGGGCATCCAAATTGACTGGAGGAAGACCACGATTAGCAAGTGTCGGAGTCATTTTTTCAGACTCATTTGCAATGGTCTCTAGAAGGGCAAGTTGCTTAAGCGTTTTAGCAGAAGACGGCGGTTCATAGGTGCGTGATAAATAAGGTGATATATCGGCTGTGCTGGATGTGCGCCTCGAAGCCAAGCCCCGAGAACGAGGAGAGAGGGGGGATGTTATCGAGGAAGCCACTGACGATGAAGTGGGACTGACGGCCATCGTTGAAGGGACTTGCCGCGGAGAAGGCTTCTTATCCTGTTGAGCAGGAGGAGTGCATTGGGGAGAGCCAACACAGTGGTTGGATAATCCATCGGAAATATCTGGATATTGTTCCTGTCGAGTGGAAAGGTGGCTAATAGGTCTTCCTTGTCGAGATCCAGGACGATCTTGGCTTGGAGAAAGGGTCGAAGGCATGACCTGAGCGGCAGCCGCAAATGTAGGTGCAGCAACGACTGCCGGAGTCTTCTCTGATAGGTCCTTAGTAATGTTACTGGAGGCGGACAGTGTCAGAGACGACAGTAAGCGTGCCATATGTGGATCCAAGGTTTCCGACTGTGATGCCGCAACCAGAGGAGCGGTATGAGCAATGGCTTGGATATGTTGAGGAGAAGGAGTCTGTGGACCACAGTTGTCGGCTGATGACGACTGAGAACTGGATTCTTGCGTTGCATCAGAGTAATCTACATATGGAGCTGGTGTCGTTGAAGCCAGGTCACCTTCATCCTCTTCTTCAGTTGTGGGTAATGTTGGAACAGAAGTACGCTTGCTCCTAGCGCCTCTTCCGACATTGCGAGGTCGTCTATCATTGATAAACGCTTTCAGTGGACTGTAGAGGGATTAGCCACTGGTTGACGAAGGGGATCATGAAAGACAAACCCGATGAACGGTGAGATTAGATAGAATTTGCCAGCAGCCGCTTTGTTACGCCTCCAAGTGGGTAGATCAGCCAACCGGAACCATTCAATTTTCTGAATGAACATAGGTATTGAGTTTTCCTGTTATAACGGAGTCTAAAGGTGCCTACACTAATCTCCTTCCTCGTTTTCGTCAAAAAAGGATAATCTTCTGGCACGCCCGCAACAATGTACAAGGATATTTTCTGCTCTTTAATGGTGGTAGTTATCACATCGTCTGGATTAATCTGTCCTGCTAAGTCATATCCTGTTTCCTCCAAAACCTGAGGTCATTCAGTAATATGCCTTTGACATTTTGTATGAGAACATTACCTCTCGGACAGCGCAGACATGCGGAGGTTCCGACTGATTAATTTTGCCCTTCGGGAAACCCCAGCCAGAAGACGCTTTCCAACCTTTGACGAGAACACACTATAGTCCAGTCAGCCACTCAAAAACCATATCTCGCAGATTTCTGGGTCATTACCTTGTCCATGGTATCGTTTAACATGATTGCCCCGCAGACCGGTACTCGGGTCTTATACTGCATGAAATGGTTGAATGCCTCCTCGTGATCGTCACGCCAGTGATGTAGTAGAGGACATGCGTGAAACAACATGGCGGAAAACTTTTTCAGAGGCAGTGAAGGAAGCTTGGGGTTCTCTTCACGAATAAAGTCTTCGTAGAACCAGTGACTGAGAGATGTTATGAATATCGACGCCATCTTAGCACACAAGCGGTAAAAACATACGCTTGCTCCACTTGAAAACATATCCGTTCTAGCGAAGCAAGTTCTTCGTCTGGAAGGTTGACAATGAAGCGACTTGATGCCATGGGGTCTGAGTGTCGCAATAGCAAAGTTGACGGACTACACACCTTGAAAGTTCTTCAAGAACTTCATCATGAGTTGCGTGCTTGTATGAGAACCGTTCTCGTTCTCGCTGTGGGTCGGAGCTTGTAGCAGCCGGAATCTCGGGCGATGAAGAAGAGGAGGAAGTCATGATATCAAGGGAGTGAAAGTACTGAGTCTGCCAGGATGATTGATGTTGAATTTGAGAATGAAATATAGAAACAAGAAATTGATGTTGGCGGTTACGAGTTGGCGAGAGATACAATGTGGACAAACAAGGCCAACGCCACACTTTGAGGCTTCAGTCAGAAATTACTATATTTGGCAAGTCAACGTCACGCTACCACTGACTTTGAACAAGTACGATACAGGTATAATAAAGTCGCGTAGATTAGGAGTCTAAAGATTTCACCTGTATCCCATTCGTCTAGCGTATTCCGCCTCCTCTTCGACAGTCAAACGATCTGTCCCCGTCCAATTTGCTGAGCTGGTTCTCGCCCTAAATCTACTGGTCCTGGACCTGAAGATCTCTTCCATCCGTAAAGGTCGGATCGCACCGAAGATATCATCAGGGTTTATTGTGCCCTGCTGTAGTAAAGCCTGTCTCAACTCTGGAGATTGTGCCCAGCTAGGCGGGTCAAATGTTCGGGGCCGATCCTCATCCTCGGAATCGGAGTACTCGCTGTTAATATCCGGTAACTCGATAGCCTCGCTCGGAACTGCGGGTTCCTGTGCTCTTGCCGCGTCTATCTGAGCCTTAGCTCGGGCAGCCATCTGACTTTGTATCAACTGCGAGGGCTGTGCCCCATCGTCGTCAACAACCGGCTTCACACTCTTGCCCTTGAGCGAACTAGGGATGGTCTTCGGAAGCTTCGTTTCTGGTAGCTTAGACGAGGAAGCTGTAGGCGGAGGTTGAGAGGTATTGTACGCCGCCGAAGACACTAACGCAGAATTCTGTTTGAAAGTTGGCTTCGCCAACGACTTTGTGGCAGGGCTCGGCTTCGTAGTTTTTCCAGGTTTCTTGATCTCAGGCTTCTTCTCAGACTCTACAGTGATCTTCCGCTTCTTAGTGGTATCCTCATCCTACAGAGGAAACCATCGTCAGGTCATTGACAACATGAATCATAAGCCAGCTAACCTTCTTGGCGAAGATACCCTTGAGGGGGCGCTTGTCTGTGTGTTCTTCGCGTTCTCTCTTCCGTCGGTCAGCTTCCTCCCTTAGTTTCCGTTCTTGTTCGGCAGCCTTAACTTTTTCTTCCTCAGCTTTGCGTTGTGAAGCAAGTAGACGCCGATTCTCCATTTCTTTCAATCTGGCAGCCTTCTTCTCAGATTCTTCTTGTTGCTGATATCAATGTGATTAGTATTTTGAGAACCGAATAACTTCCTGCTACCAACCTTCTTAGCTGCTGCCGCCGCTAACTGAAGGCTCTTAACTTCCGGCTTGCTTTTCTTACTCGCCCCCAAAACACTGTGCATCAGCTTCGTCGCTTGGTTGAAGAATCCACCTTGTGACTGCGACGACGCCGTCGAAGCCATAGACAGCTGACTCTGGCTACGCGGAATCTTTTTCTAGGCAAACCAGGGTCAGTAGACTGGACATAACTGAACAGTTTGTAAAGACAAACCTCGAATAGATTGGAAGAAGTTTCGTCAATATCGGTTTGCATACCGTCCGAGTCACCTCCAACGGTCTCAGGGAGTTGACCATCTATGTCCCCTTCAGCGAAGTTTATATCGAAAGACCCAGGAATAGGATGCTGCGGGCTCTGATTCGCAACTTGTTCTGGTATCGTGGGATCTATGTCACCTCTTTGACTCTGGGTAGGAAGAGTACTCCATGTCATACTGTCGTCCTTGCTGGTTACGACGTCGAACGGCCATGGCATCGTGCCAGGTACCTGATCCTGTACAGGCCAACTATCATCGTCTTCATCCAACTGCTTCAATCGCTCAAGCCGTTCTTGTGAGAAAGATTGTGAGTGTTGTGAGTGTTGTGTGTATTCCGTATCCTGCGTAGACGGCAACCAAGCAGGATCCTCCTGTGAGCTGAAAATCCGTTCAGAAGCAAGACTTTCTAGAGTAGACTGGGCTGATAGCTGCTTCCCGTGCTTATCACCCGAAGATGACGACTGATGAAGGGGAGCGATACCAAGGGACACTGGAATGGGTAGAGAAAATGTAGGCTGAGGTATATCGTACGGCGATTTGTGTGGTAGCGCGACAAGGGGTTTCGCCTGGGGGGCAGGATTCCGTGGCACTTGCGGAGGAACAAAGACAGGAGCAAGCTTATCGAACACTGGACCGGGCGGCAAGGCAAAACTGGTGGGGCGTGTAGGAGGAGAGTTGGGGGGTGTAGTAGATACGCTGTCGTTCCCTGGCTGTCCTTGAGACGACGGAGCTGGAGCTCGCTGGAATACCTTCCCCTCGACTTTATCTATTTGACTGATTCCTATGTCCTTACTTTTATCGGCTTTATCAGTAACGAGCTCAGACAAGCTAAGACGCTGTTCCCTGCTGAAAGCATTCGAGAGTCTATCAGCAGGAACGACAGAAACGCTGTTGTCTTTATTGGTGAGAGGGGCATCATCCTCAATTCGATTCGCTCCTTCCGAATGTTTCTCCCTCTCAGCAATCTTTGCCTCCGCCGCAGCTTTGGCCTCAGCAAGAGCGTGTGCGATTGCGGTACTTCCGAGTGATTTACCAGTGCTCCTGCCCATTTGAGCTCCAAGGCCTTGAATCGTCCTCTTGAACGTATCAAAAATCCCATCTTCACGCATTTCAGTGAAGGCAACCTCTCTTTCAATGGAGCGCCCATCCTGAACACTATCAAGCGTGACAAGGGCTGGGGATACCTTTTCACCGTCTCTAAGATCTTCGATCGACTGTGGTTTCGACAATGTAAATTCTCCTTCCTTGGACTTTGTGGCTTTAAGCTTGCGCTGCTGATCCCCACCGTCCACCTTGCTATTGCCAGCTTCCATATCTCCGCTCTTCCTTTTCACACCATGTGAAGTGCCCGGTACTGGATGGACTGTGGTAGGTGGCAACATAGAAGTTGATACCATCTTCTTGCCATTCTCTTCCATTGCTTTCACCTCTCTAGCCTTCTTCAGCCATGACGTCCGCTTGCCACCAGCGGGTACGCCCGGCGTAGCAGCACCGAGCACTGCTTGATGACCGGATGAAGGATCTCTTGGGGCGCGTGTGGATTTATGAAGAGGCGCCGGCTCTGGGAGTAACGGGAAGGCGGGCATACTACTCTTACGAGAAAGTTCAGCATTGGGAGGAACCTCATCACGGAGGGGCATCTCGATGTCGGTTTCCTGACTCTCCATACCCGCCTCTCCTGATGAAGGCTCCTGGCGAACGCGCCCATGGGAAGTATTCTTCGACTGAGTCGTAAGAGCATCGTAGACACCTTTACGAGACTTAGCCAAACGCCCAAAAAGACTGATACAGAGGCACTCACCACTAGTTGGCACATATTCGGTACCCATGTTTGAAGGCACCTTTGCTTGAGGTGAATCGAGTGGAATGGAATGAAAGGTAGCTATTGAAGACGACGCTGTAAGGTCTGCACCTTGACTAATATCTGGCGGGCACGAATTTGAAGCTACGATATCGCCGACATGCCCACTGGCCGGGTTGACGGGTGATGGGGCAGGGAGCAAACCCTCAGGAGGGCGGACGCTCTTAGTAGAGATTTGTTCAGGTAAGTCGATAGAGCTACGATCGGCTGGTTCATCTCCTTCGACAATGACGGACAATTCGTTTTGTTCTCGGGGAACTACATCGAGATTGATGGGATTGCAGGATTCCTCGACCACTATAGGAGTGGGGGCTGCTTGTAATTGCAGGGTATGTGACGTCAACCGGACAGTGTGTACTGTTGGGGATACCTCCTTCGGAGAAGGCGGCGAAATATGTTTATTTGGAACGTCGTCGTCGGTAGACCGATCTTGAGCTTGGAGCAAAGCCTTGTGAAAGTTGTTGATGGAGGGATAACCCTCCTTGTCAGGGTAATCCTATTACTGTTCAGCTGTTGTTATTGAAAAGTGATATATGGGCTGACATTCAAAGAAGACATGACTATATTGTTCAACTTCGAGGGGGCGAGCTTAGACTTCTTGGCGGTCTTCTTCCGACCAGGAGTCTTGACAAGCTCAATAAGAGGGCTTGAATGCAAGTAAGATCTAATGTTCTCTAAGAGAAATATCACCGACATACTCTTGCTTTACGCTTGCTGCAAGGATGTTATCGAGGTAGTCGTCAAGAAATAGGAAGCCTTGTTGCTGAATCTGATCGTTGAAGAACTGGCGGCCGTGGTCTTCCACCATGGTAAGACGTATGGTGTTGGCCCATTGAAGTAGACCAGGTTGTGCCATGGCGAGTCGGTATTCTGTCCAGTGTCCTGGATGTGCACTGGTATTGAAGTGCTCTCAAGGGTAGCAACGTTTGTTCAATGTTTCTGTAGTTTGGCGCGTTCGTCACGTGCTCGCGTAGGTTCCCACGATGATGTAACCTCCGCATCATCACAGTGGAAATTCATTGAAGGTCAAGCATGCAAGTTCAGCTGATGCACGAGGCTCATACTCCATACTCCAACCCACTACATCTCACATTACTGTAGTCGTCTTTCTATCGTCAAATTCACCAATACATGCCTCTACCTCAACAGTTCACGACTCATGAATTCCCTCAAGACTTGGACGTTCCCGAACTTAACCTCAATGACGCCAAAGATCTGACAGAACAGCAGCTACGATACATATATAACAATGAAGAAATTAACCACTTCCTCGACATATTCTCTACAGTAAATTCGTCCACTCGTCTTGTGTCGTTGTGTACTAGTGTAATCTATGTTATTCAGGTAGTCACAGAAGTTCGCTCACCTGAATCTCCTTCGAGTCAACCTGCACCGAGCAACCCAAATAGCGACCTTAATAACTTCAACTGCCCACCAACCACCGATTATTCCAAGAAGCGGTTGAATGAAGATGACAATACACTTTCTAGATATTTTGCATCCGTATGTCTTTCCCATTCGTACATTTACATGGTGCGATGGTGATGGTGCAATTAGTGGTTGCTGTCACTATTACCTGTTACAGCGACACCTACACCTGATTTTACTCTAGGCCGTCTGAAAGTCGCCGTGCAACGACTTTATTTAGCCATCGCTCCCGTATATGGCCCTTTCATCTCCACCCTTGTATATCTGGCCACTTGGCAGGACCGTAGAAGAAGCACTTTCTATTGTACTGTACGAACTTTCTCCTTCTTATATTCCAACGTACCCTGTTTCACGTTTTCGTATCCTAGGTGTATTGGTTGCTCTGGTATAACAATCTCCTTCTCCCTACCCTTTTTCTCCGCATCCTATACTCTCTCGCTCGTCGGAGAGTTTTACCATATCCTACAATCGAAGAGCTTCGGCAACGTCAGCGCGAGGCTCAATATGCCGATCAACTTGGCGAAGAAGTTACCGCCAGGCTATCAGCTTCGTCTCCTTTGGATATGAAGGAGGTATGGAAATTACTCAGAGTTGCCAATAGGACTTTACAGTCCAAGTTGATGGTTGCGGTGAAAGGGAAGGCGTCACAAGATGGTTTTCCCACCACTGCGAACGGAACTGAGCATGTCGCTCGGGCCAAGACTCCGGATTCAACCGTCCTTGATACTCAGGAAGATAAGATGGACGCAGATTTCAAGCGCAATTTTCTACACGCCCTTGATGCAATAGCTGATCTACATGAAAGGGTGAAAAAGTACGGCCATTGCTCACATTCAATACCTTGTCAATACTCAATTTACAAAGCATCTTCATCTGGAGGAATCCACCTTCTTCCCTTCTATATGGACAAGTGCGCATTATTTCGACGAAAACCGCTTAAATCTGAACAGCATTGTATAGATTATGTTTTGCTTGTTTATCGTCACCTTGATCCTCCCAGCGAGATATCTTGCGAAACTTACATATTTCCTCATTGGTTTTTGCTTCTGGCATGTAACACCTATATTTTCTGTTCTGCCTATGTCTGATCGTGCTAGGTTAGTTGACAATCTTTAACGGTGAATTGCAGCTGATACCAATTCCCGTGTGTTAGGATCCCCCCTCCGTTTGCGGATGTACCTACCGATGCTGATCATGCCATGGTGCTTATCTCTCAGCGGGTGGCCGCAGGCTTGAACGTTACCCCAGAGAGGTCCAGAAGCCAATTCACTGACAGTGTTCCTCCTTCCACTCCTACTCAAAGGGAAATTGGCAGTGTTAAGAGTCGACAAGGCTCCGCTACGAGTAGCATCAATTGGAAGAAATGGGGAGGCAGAATCGCTACGAGCAAAGCATGGGTAGAGAATGGACGGCGTGTATGGAACGATGAACAGGTACGCCGCTCTAGCTGGCTTCTTTCAAGATGATTCAAAGCCTTTGCAGACGGCGAGCATTGGATCGCGTTTGACAACACTACTGTCCCCCAGCAGCATCTCAATGGATGGAACGTATGGTAAATATCTGGGTTCGGACGTTCGTCATTGTACTCCAAGTCTAATCCCCCGTTATATAGCCTTTCCAGCTCGGCACAATACAGGATCTGGATTGATCACCCTGACAACCACCGCCTTATATTTCACACCTCTCATGTCTTCGAACGCCACAACGACTATCCCGGTCGATAAGATATACCGTGTGAAGAAGGCTGGGATGTTAGAAGGGTTGACTATATGCTGGATAGATAACGAGCAGAGCTCCGAGATTACAAGGGAGGACAGGTTCCGTTGGGTAGGAGGGAGAGACGACTTATTTGCGCGACTCATAGGTACGACATCTCAGGAACGAAAATGGGTTAAAATCTAGTGATATTATGTTTCTCTGGAATCCAGTGTCTTTTTGGGATCCTGTTGTAGACAAAATCAGTGCCGTGATCGGCAATTTTGGACTCCGCGACAGGCTCTAAGTACTCGCGAACGAGCTTCCCTCTTCTCTCCTTACAGTCTTTTGCTGGTCTGTACCATTATTGTATTGTCCTTTTTTCGCGACTTCACGTGTCGACACTGTTCTCTCACCACGTACGCTTGATATTCCATTGTCTTCAAACTTTTTGGGCAGCTCAACTGACGCGAGAGTCTAAGACGCGCCATTTTAGATCACTTATAATATTTTATCATGTTCTTTACTTCGGAGCTCTTGGAGAAGCGAGATGGCGGTTTTGGTCTGCTGTGGTGAGTACTAGTGCTCATGTTTTGCATGTTTCTCGATGGCGAGGGTTGTCAAGGCTTGCTGCGACGCTGGGCTCCAAATCGACCTTGAAGAAGCTTCCGAGACGCGATGTTTTAACAGCAGATATTAGCCAACTATGCAACTTAATCATCCAGCCTGCTGAACCCCTTGCTTTGAGGTTGACTAGTAATTTGATGGTAGGCGCTGCAAGGTATGGGAGTCCCCTCAGTTTCCTTCGAATCATTTTCTGATGATCCCTTTGACATGATCAGAGTGTATAAAGGTCAATATATGCGGCTCATTCGATATGCAACACGCTCATAGGTGCAATTCCAGTTAAACAAGAAATTTTTATGACCGATGTAACCACCTGCTTCAATTCTCTCAAGAAAATGGTCCACGAAATACAGATTGCAACCGACGCACAGCTGCAAATGGCGCAACCAACTCTTAAGTGCGTACATGTACTGGTCACACCTGACTTTTTCACTTATTGATGTGATTCGAGATCCTCTGCTCTAACGCTTGAAGCTGCGCATGACCTAAGCTTTGAATATTTTATCGCGGTATGTTTTGTATACGAATCTCCATGATTCAACCGGTTCAAACGGAGCGCAGGATTGGGACGAGTATCTCAACATTTCCGGTACTGCCGCCGCACCCCTATAATGTTATTTTTAATGTTCAATATCCTTCGAAGGCGATGGGCATCATACATCCGATGATACGGACACGGATTTTGACCCTAGCTCTACAAAGCATAAGCATAGGACTAAACCACCTTCGGCTACTGAACGTCCTCGAGTGGACGCGCATACCCTACTTGAACACCACGAACACCTGCTTTCGAGCTCCTTAGACCTTTCCTTCAACGACAGTTTCGTTGGGGGTCCAAATCCTTCATCGTCCCAAATCGACGGCGGCTTTGCATTCAATGACGACTTCTTTGGTCCTTCCGGTGCACTCGATATAGGTGCTGTGGGCGATGAACTAGCGAGGGAACTGGGTGAAGGCTGGGGTGCTTCGCCAGTGAAGGATAATCAGTAGGTTACCCGAATTATTTCAGGTAAATCGTACTAAAATTACAATTTCTACAGTGCCATGGACGTTGACCCAAGCTATGCTGCCTTTGAAGGTGGGGATATGATATTAGGCCAAGATTTTGACTTTGGCATTAGCGCTCACCATGATGGAGCCCATGATGGAGGCCGACAACCTGAGAAAACACCGATTCTTAACCGTGAAACCCCAGCGCCTTGTACTCCATCGAAGAAGCGGAAGGTAGCTGCATTTTGTACAAGCATGTTATGACTTACGACCCCCCGCCCTAGGCCCCTGGATCGGATAAAGGTTTTTACATCTAATCTCTGTCGTGAAATAATTGATTTCACCCAAGCAGAAAATATGCCCCCGCCGCCCGTTCCCAATATGTCCACTGCCCCAAGTCCTGCAACGTCGTTTTCACGTTTACTACTTTCTCAAGATGAATACCAGCCAGAGCCCCTTGCTGACATTACCATCTTGAACCGGAATCAGGAAAATGCAACGATCAAGAAAGTCAAGAAAACGCGTCTTTTGCTAGATGCTAGAACGGAGCTGACAGACGAAGAGCTGAAGGTCAGGACCTTGTTATCCGATGAACTTTGTATTCTAACACCAAATAAAGACTGCACGTGCACAATATTTGCGAGGACAATATGTGTTAAAGCAAGAATTAGGTTTTAAGAAAGCTGAGAAGGACGGCGTAAAGTTAGTTGAAGGCATATTATGGGGACCACCTCAAGGCAGTACGTACGAAGGTTCTGTACACGAAGGTCAACTCACTGTGGGTTTGGTCCTAGTGCAAGCACCCTCCCTAGTAGACTTCTGGCAGGAAAACTTTAGAGTTCAGGTGGAAGCACGAACGGGTGTCTTGCATATACATCCTCCTGGTGATCCCTCGGCTATTGATTAATCTCGTTATGCATCCACTAACACCATGAAATAGATGAGCAATCACCAAAGCGTCGCAAAATAAGACATGAGACACTCCAGAACCAGGCAGATCATGCAATCGTCCCAAACTTTGATATAGGGATGCCGGATTTTAATCAAGATTTTGATGTAATGCAATTCGATGCAGAAGGTACAAAATATCTGTCGTCGGACCTGTCCATTATTGATTTATACTAGGTCTTATGGATCAAGTTGATCCTGGTCGTCTTCGTTCTTCTGAGGTAGATACAAAATAGAACAAAGACACATCCTATCAAGCTTATTGCAACCCAGGAACCTGGTCAAGGACGCAACGCATCTCGTCCACCGTCCGTACTGGGGGATAATTTGGACTATGACTTCGGATTTCAAGAACAACAAGTGACATCTCAGCGCAGTTCTCTCTTCCCTTGGGATAATGCAGGTGCTAGTTCTTCGGTTACTGGAGCCGGCTTTGCCCCATTCGATGGTAGTGATAGAATTAGCGTCGGGCAAGAAGAATTCAAGTTGAGGGGATCCCTGAGCCGGAGAGAGGATTCTCTCGTTCCTAGTCAAACTGGTAGCTTCTCCCCGGCCGTTGTTGGTAGAAGTTTTCAGTTGATTGGCGAAGACTACGCGTTCGACTGTAAGGACATATACGATTATACACTAACACCGTGCGAGCAACTGATTATTATCTATCTATCAGTGGATGCAGAGGCTAGCGGCCAGTCCGCCGCTAACAACGATAACCAGGGATCATCTGACATGAATCTAATAGCCCTCGAGAGAAACTCCTTTAATTTCCTGGAGTACGTTTTATGGAAGAGCTCTGCCCAGCTCTGTTTATGCAATGATTCGCCGCAGGTATACACGCATGCAATATCAAACCCTCCCTGCCACTTCTGAACTTACATACGATAACGTTGTACCAAACTCATCAAGTACTCGGCATGTTGCTGCAGCCGGTTTTTATCACTGCCTTGGTGCGTCATCGATGGTGACTAATTCTTACGAATATCAATTGTTAGGAATTCAGTCCTAGCTACGAAGAAGCTTATACGGGTCAAACAAACCGACCCATATGGTATGATCACCATCGCCATTGCTTGACGCTGAACTGTTTTTCATCCTATTGCTTTGATGTTGTATTATTACACTGTATTCGCTAGCTTACATGTTCTTCACAAACCCGCATTTGTTCCATTTGCCAATCAGATCGTTAGCGGTTTTTTACACCGAGTGTCTCGGACTCCTGATTGAAATCTTTGTGTAAACGCCACGTGCCGCAAATAATTGAGCAAGTTTCCTCCAAATGGCACGGTACAGAGCACACAAGCCGACGAGTATCAGTCCGACTCGTCTTAATCGGTTTATTCTTTTATCTCCAAACTGAAGCTCCTCTTCTCCACTGCTTTTATTGCCTCTCGTAGGTTCAGAAGTTCCTTTTCACCCCAGTTCCACCATTCTGTTAGACGCAGTATGTCCTCCGAATCTCCTGCAGTTCTGGCCGCACGCGCTGCTCTGGCTAGCGTCGACTTGTCAAGCTACGATGCTGAGCAGTCAAGGTTGATGGATGAGCGATGTATCCTTGTTGATGAACAGGACAATGCAATTGGAGCCATGGACAAGAAAACCTGTACGTCAGTGTGTGATAAACCCTTCATTAGGCATCCATCAACGTTTCTGCATTCAGGCCACTTGATGGAGAATATCAATAAAGGGTTGTTACACAGGGCATTCTCTGCCTTTGTCTTCCGCCCGTCGGATGGCAAGCTGCTTCTCCAACAGCGTGCTTCTGAGAAAATTACTTTCCCCGATCTATGGACTAACACATGTTGCTCGCACCCCCTTGACGATTTCGAGGAAGAGAAGATTGAGAAGGACCAACTAGGAGTCAAGATTGCTGCATCACGAAAATTGGAACACGAACTGGGTATTCCTCGTGATCAGACACCCATCGACCAATTCCAGTATCTAACTCGAATTCATTACCTTGCTCCCTCTAATGGCCTCTGGGGAGAACATGAAGGTGAATGCTCAATTTTCGCTTTGCCAGCATTGTTCATCAGTTCAATATAGTCGATTATATTCTATTCATCACTGCTGATGTCACCGTTTCCCCTAACCTCAACGAGATCCGGGATTACAAGTATGTAGACAAGGCGGAGTTGCAAGCAATGTTTGCAGACCCCAGCAACTCATTCACTCCTTGGTTTAAACTCATTGCCCGAGACTTCTTGTTTGGATGGTGGGATGAGCTGCTCCAGCGTAAGCGTGATAACAAAGTCGATGCGAAAAGCCTGGCAGGACTAGTTGATGGGAGCAAAGTAGTAAAAATGGTATAGACTCTACGAATGTGATATAGATACCGATCTTTGCATACATATTTTTGATAGCATATCTGTGAGCCATGAGCTTTGCCCCCTTCGAAATAGGAGGACTACTGGGAGATATGCGCAGTGAGTATCATTGACCCACATAGCCCTTGAATACAAAAATCTCTCTCTTTGGGCCAAGTCCAAGGCCGAAGCCTATTGGGACTCGCCTCCCTAGAGGTATAGTAGCCTCAAGCGAGAAACCAAGATCATCGAGGATCTTCAGTATATATGTGATGAATAGATGCTTTCCAAACTTAGGAGCTAATGCATACTATCAGCGATATGATGCACCTCGCTAGTATCATTCACGCCTACCTCCATATGAACGTCTCAATCGGATAACGCGAAGACCACCCTCAATTTCGCGATCCGATTCTACTGATCCCGGCAACGCAGCTTTCAGACGCTGGCCAACAGTAGCATTGACTTCAGGTGGTGGTGTGACCAACGTTACAGCACGACCCGAACGAGAAAAGTATGCAAGGAAAAACCGCGCATCATTATCAATGTCTGTGACCTCGAAAATGAGACGTGGTGACTAATCACGTCTATCAACTTCTTTGTAACTGCATGAAGTATCAGCGATATATGGACGAACCGGTGAACCTGTCTTCATCGATGTCCGAAATGTGTAACCCTGGTCGTATGAATAATCAATATACGGAGGCCAATTTTGCCTGATAACCGCACGTACTCGCCGTGCAAATAATGTGAAGATTTCTGTTATGATGTCATATGCACTGTGTAGGTTGGGATTCACATCCTGTCTGATAAGTCATGGCAGTCAAGCTTGCCTCATTGCCTCGGGACCACTAGAGCTCCACGGCGAGCCCAACAGACGCAGTCTCCAGATATATCCTTCCAGATCGTCAAGCTCAACCCCAGGGCGCCACAAAGGGATGAGTCTCTTTCTCAACTCTGAAATGGCCAGCTGAACAGCGTTCTCTATGCGTAGTTCATTATTTCCGTGAAATGACAAGAAGAGATGTACTATCGTGCATGTTAGGACAATGAAAGTATGAAGAGTCTTGGACAGAACTAACTGGGAATGAATTCCGGTCTAGGTTGCTCAACAGGTGTGGGATTTGATTGTGTGCGATGTCTGGTTAGGCCCTCCGGGGTTCTGGTGGCAGATATTGTCCGCTGACGTCTGAGCTTTGATACGTCGGATTCAGGATTTGGGGGTTTCTTCATTGCAGACTTCAGAGGAAACAAATGATTTCTATGATATTTAGGCTCGAGTTGAGCATATTTCTGAGGCCGGGCCAAAGGTGCATTGCTGATAGGTTGCCCGGGCCCTTGGGGCTGGGAAGGCCCTCCAGACATGTAAGCATTTTGCTGCATAGAATAGTAGGGCATGTATCCTTGGTGGCCATTGCTAGCGCCTGTACCAGCGCCGAGATGGGGAGTTTGTGGAGGGTATAGACCTGGGTTGTAGTAGGGGTAAGGCTGGTACCCGGACTGTTGCATGTCGTTATGTTCCTATGTTGCAGAAGACGGTCACGATGTCGTACCAGGATGAAAGGCAGGATGTTGGGCGGGGTACAGCAAGGACATGTCCGTGCGGCAGAACGCGAAGGGCTTCTGGAATATTTCCGGCTCGGCGCCTAGTACTACAAGGACTTCTGCGCGTCTAGTTTACATCTATCTTCAACGGTGCCAAATACCATAATGCCCGAGCAAGAGACACAGGAAATCAAGCTAAGTGACTTACAATCATTTGTTTTCGAAAAGGTGTTGAACGAAGGTTAGTAGTATCTTCTTTAGTTGCTAATACTAATTTTCTTTATTAGATCCTGTCGCCAAGAGCGTGACTGTACTTGGAAGCTTTCCTAGGGGTGCATTTCGCCCTTCCCCATGCAATGAGCCAGGACAGCGCGATACGGCTATCGTGCGGGTAGAGAAAACAGCACTCGATCCTGAGAGTGCGAAAAGAGTGTTTGACAAGGACAACGGCCTTATTGAGCGGATCCAAATGGTAGAATCCACTGACATCGTAAGACCAACACCGATGCTTCGTTAGGCCGTGATAACAAGGAAGTTACAGTATTCATGGTGCCTAGGTTGGTTTGCAGTCAAGCGAGAACGGGACGTAAAGATCAATATCATCTGTCCAGCCACGGATGTGCATATCAAAAAGGTCAGAATCGGCACGTTCTGCACAATAAGTACCCTGATGTGAACAATAGTATTCAGCTCAGGAAGTCATTATAGTCCAAGAGACGCCTGAAATTTACGAAACTATCGTGAAGCCATACATACTAGCTTTCCCCCCATCTAGGACACAATGGTAGGGATCCGATTTCTGTCACCGTGTTGGGGTAATCTCAAGGCCTCTCAGGCTGAAGAACATTCTCTCTGGTGTGTCAGAAGCTGACAAGATCCTGTATTCATCTCCGGAATTTCTCATCCTGCCTGACATGAAATGGGATCTGACAACATTGTCGGCGTTGTATATTCTTGCAATTGTCCGAGATTTCTCCATTCGTAGCCTGAGGGATCTAAGGAAGAGCAAAGGTCACGTCGAACTACTCAAGTCAATACGAGCGGAAGCCGGCAGAGTGGCAGAGGAAAAATATAAACTCACAAGAGCCCGGCTGAGGATGTTCGTCCATTATCAACCCAGCTATTGTAAGTGTTAAACAGCCACTTGTCAAGGACTGATGGATGGAAGTATCTCAGACCATTTCCACGTTCACATTGTGCATGCAAATCATGTCGGCACTGTTGGAAGCACTGTCGGACAAGCACATTTACTTGATGATATAATTTCATTGGTATGCATCTGTTCTCCTTCTATTTCAGAACTTTCCTGAAACGATTCCTTACTATGCCATGATGCAGCTCGAGTTGGATCAGCGTGATCAACCTGGTATTTTTGAGCGGATGACATTGACATATGGCTTGGGTGACCAGCATGGGCTCTATGAGCCAATGCACAGAATACAGCATGTTGATTCTAATCACTAACCATGGTGTATCTTATGTAGTCGGTGGGATGAGTAAACATAGTTCAATGTGATCTTGAACTTCGTGTCATTGGCAGCAGTCATTTTGACGCGGATGTGAAGGTTTATGAGCCACGCAGATACAGCAACAATTTCTGTAATATATTCCATTGCAGCTTGCAAGCAAGGATGTAAGAGCGGTGCGCCTATGATTTATTGGATCAACGTCATGTAGCTTAGTCATCCACGTTTCTGTCGGCCGATTCCACATTTTCGTCAATAAATCCATTTACTGTTTCTTCAGTATCTAGTCATCATAATGGCCTCCACCTTCTTCACTTGGTTGCGTTCGCCTGCTGCCAGAGAGTACTTCTTCAGTATGTGTGTGCTCGAATTGAATAGCAACTTTTGCTCACATTCTAATGCCTTTTAGGCACACATTTCTGGGGACCAGTGCGTGGAATATGTGTCTTGTGATTCATCGGCACGCTCACTGATACGGGTCATATTCAATGTAGGTCGCGAATTGGGGTCTGCCCTTAGCTGCACTTGCAGACTTGCGAAAAGATGAAGAAGTCATCTCGGGGACGATGACCACTGCATTGGCGTGTTACTCGTGAGTGGACATGCCTTTTCATATCACAACCTAGAGTTAATTCTGAAGCTATCCCTAAGAATGGTTTTTATGCGATTTGGCAAGTAACCATCATGCTCATTGACGTCGTTCATAACCTCGCATTTGCAGCCTGGCGTGTCCAACCGCGGAACTACCTTTTGTTCGCATGCCATTTCACTAATGCGACTGCCCAGTCAATACAAGACATGCGTTTTGTCAACTATTGGTACAACGGTGGACGAGAGAAGAAGTTGGGTATAGCAGGCAAAGCTGAAGACGCAGCGAACCAAGCCACAGGAAAGGTGTCGGAAGCCATTCGAGAGGCTCAAGCTGCCACCAAAGGCAAATGAATCCCACAGAAAATATTATGATATTTGATTCTTCGCACTATATAATTACTAATATATTGGTAACCAGTTTCGCTCGACATGGACGTATAGCATTATATGAAACAGCATTTCACCAAAAGTCGTCTGCATCGTTACCCTTTTTCTTTGACTGTGGTTGAGCCAGGGCTTGTCGTTCATACATCTCCGCAATCTAGACATAGTCAGTTAGTTGGTATAGGACTGCACAGATGCGCTACTTACTTGTTCTGGACCTGTTGCGTCATCTGCGGACTTGTCGTCTCGGACACGAATAAACCGCGGGAACCGCAAAGATATTCCTCTTTCCTCCACCTAGATGTCCGTGAATATCGCCGCTCAATGTTCGAATGCAAGATGCCTACCAAACCCTGTGCCGCAGTGTAAACTGGACTCAAGCTCAGGTCTGCTGTGAGAACCTCCCAAACGACTTTGGGCTCAAACCATATATCAGGTTTAGCAGCGCCAACCTTGATATCCCCTCGAGGCTTAGCCATTTCTAGAGGCTTCAGCAGCTCGTAATGCGACTGTAACGCTTCCTCGCTGAAACCGGTACCAATTTTGCATATTGTTTGATACTCCTCCGAGTCGCTATCGTAGCAAGCCAGCAAGAAAGCACCATACATATTTGTACGTTTGCCTTTTCCATAGTAGCCGCCTACAACGACAAGGTCAAGAGAGTCGCCCACACCAGCTAAGTAGTCTTTCTTGAGCTGCGTACAGGATTGTGCATGTCAATACCAGGATTTGATGAAAGAGCAGCGGTTTCACCTTGAGCCAGTTAATACTTCTCCGACTGGGCTCGTAATAGCTGGCATCACTGTCCAACATCTTGACCATGAGACCTTCACATCCGTCCTTAACACTTTCTTCGAGGAATGTTTGGATTTCGTCCGTTGTCTCTCCGTCGGAGGACTTTGCAAAATCGAATTCACCAGCGACCGGTTGAAAGTGTTCTCGCAGCAGGGTTCGTCGCTCGGAGAGAGGTAATTTCAATAGCGGCTACATCTAGTGTCAGCCACGGTTCGTAGGGTAAGGGAGTGCCTTACCTTGCCATTCAAATATAGCAGGTCAAAGGCAAACAAGCAAACGCGAACTTGGATATCTTCGACTTTGACATCCTTGCGTTTTCTCCTGCTAAGCTCTTGGAACGGCATCAGTTTGAAGGTAGTCCGATCAATGGCAACGGCTTCTGCGTCGAGTACGAACGACTTCGTAGACTCTCTGATGCACTGTCACAAAGTGAGAACTAGTCCATCATCATCTTATCGGGCTGCTCACTTTCGGCAACTGGTCAACCAGATCCGGATACTTCTTACTCATATCCTCAGAGTTGCGGCTAAATACTGCGACGGTGCCGTCTTCCAGTTTATGGACCTGCGCCCGTTCGCCGTCATATTTGTATTCGCATGTGAACTTCTTGTTCTCGAATCGATCAAGGACTTCCCCTATGGCTTTCGTTGGTTTAGCCAACATGGGCTTTAGTGGGACGCCTGGTCGTAATTTGCAATGTTCACGTAGGCCATCGAGCCCGTGTTCGAGCAGCGCAGGTATAACTTCATCATAGGTAGGTAGTTCACTGTATTAGCCAATTAATTGATAAGATCAATGGGTCGGAGCCGCGATATAGGACTTGCCTATACACCGCTTTAATGATGTTAGAAGCTTCTTCGAGCCGTGCCTCCAGTTTCTCCTTGTTCCACTTCTTGGTTCCTAATGACGAATCGTTATTAATGACTATGGCTAAGATGCAGTCCACTTACGTTTCTCGTTCTCGGCAAGGACGGCTGCATGTGCTATAGCCACCAAAACCGATTTCTCGGCATTTCCAATTCGAAGTTTGCCCTCCAAACTTCGAACGATGTATTTTGCTTCAAAGTCTTGACAAGCGGCCAGTAATTTGGTTATGATGGACACCTTCTTTGCTTGCGACTGGATGAGGCATTGAACATAAGATCAAACGAGGAGTGATAGACTGCAGACGAACCGAATGGCCAGCCGTAGTGGCTATCTCCTTTAAATTGGAGAATACGAAAGGCACCGTCAAGGGTTTCGGTTTGAAGAGCGTCTTCTGGCTGTTCTTTGAGTTCTGAAATGGCAGTATTCAATACACGGAGTTGCAGGATCTGACTTCCGTTTATACCATTGCCACCAGACCTAAATCACCCTCTTTCTTGAGGTCGGCCTTTACGACGTTAAGACTTCTGCCAGTAGACTCTCCGATAGCCTTTATTAGCAGGCTTTCACCGATACCAAGTTCGATACCAACGTAATCAGGACTTAGCTGGGAGATAATTAACATTAGATCGACTGAATGAGTAATTTGAGACCCACTCGATTTATACATAGATAAACCGTCTGTAAAAGTGATTTACTGTCTTTAGGTGCGCTACGTTGTATAACGAGCAATAGGAACGCAGTCAGGATTGAATTTTTTTCTAACCGCTTGGTCGTAGCCTCGATATGCGCAAATGCTTTTGTTAAAGCAGCATACGGGACACTACAAAGCGACGCAGATATGAGACAAAGTGTGAATTATGAGCAAGCGGATACGAACGGAGAGCCGACTTTCCAACCACCAGGTATGTCTACATCATTCCTCCGGGAAAGTGCCGCTTCTGCACTATGAATCAGACGCCTTAGAAATGGTAGATAACGACGACGAAGAGAGATGTTTACACTTTAGATGCGGACGAAGTGTCAATATCCATCTCTTCATCATCTTCCAGGTCGACCTCTTCTTCCCCTTCGTCGGCACTAGTGGCTGCTGGGTCGTCATCTGGGGCTGCCGCCGCTTGCGATCGATCTTTAGTTAAATTCGATTTACGTGTTTTGGGAGAAGGAGGGGGTGACTTTGAAGTACGTGAGGGCCCTGGAGACGATGAAGGAGCTACGGAGGAGGCTCGTGCTGAAGATATAGCTTGGTGTGAAGGTTACTTATTACTCATCAAAGAGTGATAATGGTGGGTACACACGAGTATCGTCTTCGTCGTCCGAGTTGACAACACGTCGTTTCTTGGCCCTAGAGGGTGATTCCGCTATGTTTGTTTCAATCATTGCTTATACACTGACAACAGGCAGTGAGGTACACACCTCCTATAGGCATCGTTGGTTCCTTACGTTTTGAGCTTTCAGCTACGATTTGTATTAGAGAAGATGATAGGAGAGTAGTTAACGAGTACATTTTGGCTCATCGGTTTTCCCCATATGTGAATCATCCTGCTGAGACGCGTCTGTTGGCGTTACCTTCTGCTTGTTCTTGCCCCACATATCAGCAAGACTAGCTTGTTGCGGAGGAGCTGACTTGATACCCTTAGGCATTTGAAAGAACTTGCCTGGAAGACAGATGACAAGCAAGTCGAATCAAAGGAATTGAATGCTTGCCTAGAGTGACTTGCTTGGACATATGGCAGCGGACGACGCGAAATGCAAACATGTGTATACAACGCGCTAGGCGCGTCTTGAATTACTCAAGGGTCCTGGACCAGTGCGCCCCAGCCATAGGCCTGAATACGGTTCAGTTATACAGTCTCTGGTTCGTACTTGGTCTGTGGCACGCCGGTCATGGTAGTAGGTACTACTCGTACTACTAGGAAACATAGCATACCACGTGACTCAAGAACCCACTAATCTGCCGATGCAACTTGTAATCGTCCGAGACTCTCACAAGCTGAGACTTGTAGTAATCGCTAACCACTGGCAGTCCTGGTCCACAACAGCACAATGAAGATAGTGACTACATTCCACCAACCGTCATCCGTCATCTGCTCCGTCAAGTGTAGACTCGCTTCACGCGATCTCGAACACCTTGTCGTTGGCAAGTCAAACAGGCTCGACGTCTACTCAATTCAGCCTGAGGGCCTGAAATTGGAATCCAGTCTCGAAATATGGGGAGGAGTACTAGCTTTACGTGCCCTTCCCATACCGGTATGTCATGAACTGCCAACTCCTCTTGCCTAGCTAATCCATATGTATATTCGTCATAGGATTCGGTTCGCTCAAATATCGTCATCATGCTCGATCACCCAGATCCTGAACTCATCTTCTTGTCATATACCGAATCTTCAGCTGGTACAGGCGAACTTATTGTTAGAAAGAGTATGTCCCTACGTGAGCGTCTCCCTAGGCCAGCCGAGTTCTTCAACGACCTCCTTGTCGATCCGAGGGGTAAGCTCCTTCTCGTGAGCTGCTATATCGGCAAGCTCAAAGTCATCATCCTCAAAAGTGGGATGTATGACCATGACTTCGACGTATCGTGCGTAACACTCCGCACGATTCTTGAGATATAAGTAATAAACTATCACTTGTAGACTTCCCGAACTCAACGTCTTTTCTATAACGTTCTTGCATACTGCCCATGAAGATGACTATGCCATCGGTATCTTGCATATGGATCACCAGGAGCGCCTCATGCTTCTTGCCAGAGAACTCAATATAGAGAACCTAGAGCTACATCCCAAACCGTCCACCTGGCTTCCACAAACCGTCGTGAGCCTCAATGTCTTCCCTACGTGTACGCTGCACATTCCAAAACTTGTCGCCGTCCCACCATTAGCCACCTCATCATCAGAGTCCGAAGACCAAACAGCATTCAAAGGGGGCGTTCTTATACTAGGGGGACGACGGATCCTTCTATACGAGATGTCGAGTCCAGAATGGCAGGAAAAAATGCAAGGCAAAGCAAGGCGCATCGAGAAAAAGAAACAGAGCACCGATGAGACAAAGGCCAATGAAGCCAAGGAGAAGGAGAAAGCTAGAGAGGCGAAGAAACGCAAGACGAAAGCAGCTGTTGATTGGCCTTGGAGCGATGTTGCAGCGTAAGCAGTCTTTCTACACATTCGTCACTATCCGTGCTGAACTCGCAATGCTAGTTGGTGTGAGGTTGAGGGAACAACAAGATACTTTATAGGGGACAGTTATGGAAGACTCGCCATGCTCTCTCTTGACTTACTTGACAAACGTGGTCTAATAGTGCTGCCTATGGGAGAGGTTAGCCCCAGATCGCGATAACAATTCGCGGAATATGCTCAACTGACTCCATTGACAGACGTCCCCGCCTACAACGCTGACGTATCTGACATCCCAAGTTTTCTTTGTTGGTTCACACCTTGGCGATTCGCAGCTTATACAAATCAGTCCATCTCCTCTAGCAGTGCAGGACGAACCCATACTTCCAATATCTGCAAACATCGCTACGACGCCCCCATCAGCCCTTTCCCGATCATCTGGGAGTACGTCATATCTTGACAAGGGCAAGAAACGAGCGCATGACGATGACGGCCACAGTAGTCATCTTGACGAAGATGTCGAGATGGAATCTGTGGCTGCTTTTGAGGCTGGTTTGCAATTAAAGAAAGAAGCCGCGGAGAAGGGGAGTATCATAGCAAATACAGGTGTACATCTCAAGGTCGTAGATATTTGGAAGAACATTGCACCGATAATAGATGCGGCGCTTGTAGACCTAGACGGTAATGGACAGGTTCGTTCCCTAGGCTGCTTGTTACCACTATCCGGAGGTACTTATGAATCTTCAGAAACAGGTTGTTACTGCCTCAGGTGGCAAGAGCTCTGGCTCTATCAACATCGTACGAAGTGGCGCTGATTTCCGAGAGCTGGCCGCTATGACTGGTTTGGAGAATATCGTAGGAATCTGGCCGGTCAAACAAACCTTTGAAGATAGGTGCATCACTTCATTTGACATTGCTGACGCCCTTTTCGCTAACTTGGCGAGCCAGCGTGGTGACACATCTAGTTGTATCTAGTTCAAATGCTACTCATCTGTTCGAGTTTGCGGACAAGGCTTTAAAGTTTGTCCAGCAGACCGGCCGTGGCTTCGTAACCAATGCACCAACTCTTGCCGTGGCAAATATCGCTGGAAGACAGAAGCCTAGAGATGGTGGAAGTAGTTATGTGAATTCGTCGTTGGTAATACAGGTCACTGGTCAGGGCGTCCATCTCCTGGAGTACGGTAGCACGTTAAAGCAATGGGAGCTCAAAGATTCGTCAGTGGCTCTCGAAAACGATCCGAGTCCAAGTCTGAATATCAACCACTTTTTGCAGGTCAACTTTCGCTGGGGAGATCGTTGCAGCCGATGTTAATCCTAGTCAAGTCATTGTCGCTGAGAAAGGCGGTAGAATTTACCTTGTGAATTTGGAACCGAACAAGGCACTATTGCATTCTGAGTTAGTATCTCCTCACAGCCAGCTGTATATCATTTTACAAACACTCCCACAGAGAACGTAAGCTGCCCTACCCTATACGGAAGGAAGTCTCCGCTGTTTGTTGTGCTCCTCTTGGTTCCAATAAATACTTCGCAAAATACATTGCCCTTGCATACTGGGGTGATAACGTCGTTGAAATCTTCCGTCTCGATTCGGCACTTACACCTATATCCATCACACACCCCTTGCCTGCCGCCGTGTGCTCCATAGTCCTTCATAACTTCGGCACCAAACCCTCTGGTGAAGATTTTCATCCATACTTACTTGCTGGGTTGGGTGATGGGAGCGTCGTTACGTTTGCTTGGAGGGACAAAGAGAAAGGGAACAGCATCCTTTCAACAGAGAAAGGAAAGACGTTCAAAGACAAGAAAGTATTATCCCTAGGTCATGCACCCGTCAGCCTATCACTTTGCGATGTAGACGGTAACGCTGCTATCTTCGCTGCGGGGACACAGGCGACGGTGATCAGCTGGGACGGTCGGAGGTTAAGAGATTCACCCATCATGCTAAAGGTGGGTAATGCAAGTCCTTCCTCCGTACATACTAATGTTCGTCATAGAACATCGTAGCTGCCTCGCGATTCAATACTGATGTCTATCGATCTTGCTTGATACTCGCCAATCCTACGGGGCTTGTCATTGGCACCGTTAATGATCTAAATAAGCTACATATTCGCTCAGTGGGTTCTAGCTGTTCTTGATTTCTTACAACCAAGTGTCTGATGTCAAGCAGATTCCTCTTGGATCAGATGTACCTCGAAAGATTATTCATGATCCATCGATGAAGGTCTTTGGTGTAGTCTGCACTCGAACTCCTCCAGTGAGGGTTGGTGAGGCTGAGATGCCTACTAGCTCGTTCAGACTCTTAGATGATGTGACATTTGATAGTCAGTTTACCCTATATTTACTCAAAGCTCTTTATACTGATATGTGTCTAGACATATGTGAATTCAACTGCGATTCACAAGAGGAGCTCACAGCTGCGGTCAAAATGAGACGTATATCGGACGGCAAAATCATGTCGATATATTGTCTCGGTAGCCTGCGCTATCGGGCGGATGAGATTGAGCCCAGTGGTGGCCGACTTTACGCTCTTACTGCTTCTCACGAAAAATCCAAGTTGCAAATATCCGTGCTAGCGTCAGAAGAGGTTGGCGGATGTGTTTATGCCTTGACAATTGTTGGCGATCTAATCGCAGCCGCGGTAAATTCGTCGGTTAGAGCCTTTCTCCTAAGACGGGGTGTTGCAAACTAATGCATCGTCTATAGGTGATGCTATATAAACTAAAGCCCTCAGAAGACAAGGACACTCCTAGTTATAGCCTTCAGAAGCTCGATGAATGGAATCACAACTACTTTGTCACGAGTCTGGTTGCGTTTGATAACCAGCTTATATTAGGAGATCATATCAGCTCTATATCTTTGGTGCGTGTCGAAGGCGAGAAGTTACGCTCAGTTGCAAAGGACTATGTGCCACTTTGGCCAGTATCCGTCGACGCATCTACAGAAGATACCATCATTGGAGCGAATGTAATGTCTTCGTTATGTGATTGTTATCCTGTCATTGACTTGCGCTGTAATGATCAGGATACATTGAATCTCTTCACTTTCTCAGTGTGCCGTTCGCCACGCAGGACGACACTAGAGCGAGACGGGTTCTTCTATCTTGGTGACTTGGTCACGAAGTTCATCAGAGGTGGTTGTCCTAATAGATGGAGATGGAGCAGTGTTACTAATAAGTTTGTTAGGGTCCTTGATGCCACCCGACAATTCAAACAATGCGCAGTTGAAACCTGAATACGTCTGTGTTACATCTTCAGGTCGAATTGGTGTTATAGTAGACGTATTGAGAAATCAACTGGCTACACATCTTTCCGCCCTACAGCGGAATATGGCGTATATACACAAGGGGCCGGGCGAGGCTACACTAGCCCAGTGCGTTGAATCCGCCTACTCATTTCCTAGTGTGATTGACAAGCATTGGTAGATACCGTGCGCCTAAGAATAATAGAGGACGCAGTGATGGAGAAGCGTCGTTTGGCTTCCTGGATGGAGACTTTCTTGAACAGTTCTTGAACCATCTTGCGTCCCCAGAAGTTGTTCAAGAAATTATACGTGGGCATAATAATGCAGAGCAATTGATTATGCCCGTGGATGAGATGAGGAAGGTGTTGGAGGCCCTTCAGGCGATGCATTGATGTAGACCAACTATTTCTATTGACTAACACGATCTTGTACGATTACCCTCTGCTTATAAATAAACGCTCTACAAGCGTCCCCGGTTAGTTCCGAAGCACTGTACAGTTTTACTTCATAGTGGTTTCTTGCCAAACATACGTCAACAAAGTCACAAAAGTTGAGTCGCCACGGACCCGCACCGTCTACAACGTCCTCAAGATCAACATGGCTGAGCAAGTACGTGCGCTTTCCTACCAGACGATGCAATGGATGTTTTTATGCTCCCGGATTGCTATAGATCGAGAAGGCCTACCAAAAGCAGCACCTCTTCCAGAACGCCAAAGTTCGCGGTATGTCGTCCTTATCTGGCGTCTGGGTTGACGGGATATCTAATCCATGGTCATTGGTATCTCGTGAATGATTCAAGGTGGCAAGAAGATCTCTACCAAAGAAAAGCGATGGTACAAGGACGTTGGTCTTGGGTTCAAGACGCCTGCTGAGGCGATCAATGGCACTTACATCGGTGTGTCATCTGTATTCTTTGAGTGGGGACGTAGAAGCTGAGATACAATGGCCCTGGACAAGACAAGAAGTGCCCCTTCACTGGCAATGTTTCCATCCGAGGACGTATCCTTACTGGCAAAGTTGTCTCCACGAAAATGACCCGTACCATTATCATCCGACGAGACTACCTCCACTACATCCCCAAATACAGTACGCTTTCCGTGCAATCACTCCTCCCGACTTGACTGACGAAATACATCAGACCGTTACGAGAAGAGACATAAGAACTTGGCCGCCCATGTTTCCCCTGCTTTCCGAGTGGAACTTGGTGATGTTGTTACAGTTGGTGCGTGTATCCACGTGTGAGGTCTTAGACTCGTGCATCTGAATGTCGTGTAGGGCAATGCCGGCCACTATCGAAAACGGTCCGATTCAACGTTCTGCGGGTAGCGAAGAACAAAGCAGCATCAAAGTCGTTCTCCAAATTCTAGGCGAAGAATGGCTTTTTTCAGGGTATTGTAGCATGATCCACCTAGGCATCTACACGTACAATTCTATGCAATGAAATATGCATTATATTATGATCATGCCGATGACCCTGTGACAATAAGTAGTTGCTACAAATAAGAGGCCAAACAGACCCACAGGTGATGATAGTTGTTGCCCTGACCGACGATTCCAGTTGCGCACTTGAGTGTGAGAGGACATACAACTTACGTTACTAGTCTTTCATTTCTACCGTCGAACTGCTTTCATCCTGGCTCCTACCCTTCTCTCCGTTTTCACCTCCAGACTTTCAAAGTCGAGGCCACATTCTCCACAACCCTCCTCAAGGTTGGGCTCCTCCCAGTCTGCTTCCATGGGACAACAGCCCTCGTCCGCCTCCAAGAAACCAAAGAAGGGGAAAGACAAGGAGAAGGATCAGAGCATCGAATCATCGTCAACCGAAGCTCCGGCTGAGGATTCTAACGAGGGTACACCTCAAGCCAGTCTCTCGCGTGCCACAGGTGCTGCAGTTCAGAGTTCCAATCGCGGTCAGAACGGAACTCCAGCCATAAACGTCTCTGAAACAGAACCATCTGCATCTTCGTCTCCTACAGGAGGCTCGAAGCTAGTTCCACTGGCCAACTCTTCGGCCAGTGATCATTCCACCGCTACTTCACACAATCCCTCGAGTACTACCACAACGCCGAAGCCTCCCCCTGCTCCCCTCGATATACCTGCTACTCAAACTATCATGTCTCCCTCGACACCCTTTACCCCGGATTCTGCAAGTAGCGTACCCCAGAGCGAGTCTGTAGGGCCGAAGGATCGACTTAAACAGTTTGACGTCGATGACATGATTCATCGGCTCTTGGAGGTAGGATATACAGGGAAAGTCAGCAAATCATTATGCCTGAAGAATGCAGAGATTACTGCAATCTGTCAGGCTGCCCGAGAAGTGTTCCTCAACCAACCTACGCTGATTGAACTATCGCCGCCCGTGAAAATCGTCGGAGATGTGCATGGGCAATATTCAGATCTCATTCGGTTATTCGAAATGTGCGGCTTCCCTCCTGCGGCAAACTATCTCTTCCTCGGCGACTACGTAGACAGAGGGAAGCAGAGCCTGGAGACTATCTTATTGCTATTATGTTATAAGATAAAATACCCAGAGAACTTCTTCCTACTACGAGGCAATCACGAATGTGCTAATGTCACTCGAGGTTTGTGTTCTGCCAAACCCTCACTGATTCTGCGTTTAATATATGACAAACCCAGTGTACGGATTCTATGACGAATGCAAACGAAGATGTAATATCAAGACCTGGAAGACGTTTATAGATGTCTTCAACTGTCTACCTATAGCAGCCATTGTTGCTTCGAAGATATTTTGCGTTCATGGCGGTCTTTCGCCATCTCTACACTCCATGGAAGATATAAAGCGAATACAACGGCCGACCGATGTACCCGACTATGGTTTGCTCAACGATCTGCTATGGTCGGACCCGTCGGATACTGCATTAGATTGGGAAGATAATGAACGAGGAGTTAGTTATTGCTTCGGAAAGGGCATTATTAATGAATTCCTCGTGCGGTACGATATGGATCTCATATGCCGGGCACACATGGTAGTCGAGGACGGTTATGAGTTTTGGAATGATCGAACCCTTGTCACTGTGTTCAGCGCACCAAACTATTGCGGTGGTGAGTTCACCCGATCGTCAGGCCCCTAACCTCACTGATTTCCTCGACTACAGAATTTGATAACTACGGCGCGTGCATGAGGTCTCTCACTTTTCCATCCACTCACGACACACTATTTATTGAAGTATGTATTCACAGTGTCTCGGAAGACCTCTTGTGCGCTTTTGAGCTGCTGAAACCGCTGGACGGCGCAGCGTTGCGAAAGGAAATGACAAAAGCGAAACGGAAGAGGTAATAAATCCCAATGTTCTCGATACGACGCTGACCGACAACACCTCAGTTTGATGGCGACGGCTCAATGAAAGACGTGGCAATCCCTCTGCGGCACGAAGCTGTGTTATATATGTTGCCATATCACACTGATCGTACTTAAGCCGGATTGTTGCGAGTTGCATCATGTGCAACTACGGACTATCATTGGACTTCACGGTTGAACTCTTGGTGAAAGGAAGCTTTATGGGACATTCGTGGTAAACTCTAGCAAATCTTAATGGCACTGGCTCCAGTTTCCATTTTGATGAGAAGAAGTTGAAATTGCACGCCACGAACACTCATATGTCCTTTCTTATCGTGCGGTAGCCTTCTTTTTCATTGTAGCTGCTGCTCGTGCAGGATCAGGCAATCTCTGAACCTCGCATCTTCTTTGGCTCCACGTTCTATATCCTGGTCGCGTCATCCATCCCCTTTCTTTGGTTCTTCGTGCTATTGTTTACCTGTTACGCTCATCCCATCTCGCTCACCCTCAACGCTACTTTTATGCTAGGATTGATATACGAACTGGTAATGCATTCAAACGGGTCTTTCAACATTTGAACATGATATATATATGTGATGAACACAAATTGCAATTTACGTATACATTGAACTGTTATGCTTTGGCCTATCCCTCCGCACCGTCATAAAAGCTTTCTAAGAGTTGTGGGCCAAGTCGTTGAGAGTTCCAGAGGCTGGGAGTATTCAGTTAGAGATATCGCTGACACGAGGTAACACTGATACATACGAATGCCGCTGATGACACCCTTTAAACTGAGGTTCTTGATTTGGGTGGACATAGAAGCGGGAGATACATTGCCGTTCAAACCAATGAGGTATGCAACCAAGCCAGAAATGTGGGGAGTGGCCTGTTAATCTGGATAAGCTACTGGATCTCATAGAAGTTCTCTCTTTCACTCACCATAGAGGTACCAGAGATTCTGTTAGTGGCGGTGGTGCTGCCGATCCAGGAGCTGATGACATCCTGGCCAGGTGCGAAGATATCAACGACACTTCCGAAGTTGGAGAAGGATGCACGAGCATCGGCAATGGTTGTTGCGCCAACGGTAATTGCGGAAGGAGCACGAGCGGGAGAGGTAGTACCGGCGTCAGTGTTAGAGTTACCAGCAGCAACCTAGAAGGGAACCGTCAAACCACAAGCTGAGTGGCGTTCAAATGCGACATACAACTACGTGGACACCACCGGCGGTAAGCTACAGAAACCATATGAGGCGTTATGTTTTAGCAAGGCATTCAGTCACTCACGGAGGCAACAGCATTATCCAAGGCAGTCGAAGCACCTCCACCAAGACTCATGGAAACGATGGATGGACGGCCAGAAGAGCGAGCAGAAGAGAGGACAAAGTTGAGACCAGAGACACTATGAGGGGATCAGATATATTTCTATGGGAATATTCAATCTTCACCCACATATCGGCGACAGTCCCAGATCTGCATAGAGGTGGCTATTTAGAAGAAAGAAAGAGTGGCCAGAGAGCAAGAGACTCACCCAGCATCACTGAGGACTTTGACGGCAATGATGTTTGCAGACTACGCGAGTATTATCAGGGGTTTACCCCTAATGGAGGATTTGACTATTTACCTTGGCAACACCGAATTGGCTACCAGCGACGGTACCTCTGGAGAACTATCAACGATGGTACACTGATAGTTTACACTCTGGACTTACGCGACGTGGGTACCATGTCCATTGCCATCAGCATCGCTATGGTAGAATACATGAGCAATGGTCCTTGTGACACTGAACTTGTCTTACGCATATGGGCCGAAGGTTGCACCCCAGCGGGCACGGCCGCCAAATTGAGACTATAGTATGATAAGTAACCTCGTATAGAAGCTGAAGTTGGTAAGCACGTACATGGCTAGTAAAGACACCTTGGCAAAGTCAACGTCAAGTTATATTCATTAAAACTCAATTCCTCAGGCCCTTACCAGTATCTGAAAAAGGCGTTGGTCGGTCATTACCACTGTGTAACGTAGACCCACTTACCAACAATGTAGACATCAACGCCTGCACCGGCGGAGGCATCGAAAGTATAGGAGAACGTCAATGCCGCGACGTTCGTATTTGTAAGACGGGTGGAAGAGCTCAGGCGAGCCAAGCCCCAAGGGGCGTTGGTCCTTCATCTCGGTCAGCAACTTGCCGTCGTTTGTCATGATTAACAAATACTCACTGGGTAGTGAAGGTGGTCATTAGACCATCCTCTGAGATGGATTCCACATCCGGGGAAGCGCGCAAGGCATTCAGCGCCTTGTCGGAGAATTTACCTGGTCACAATTTTGGCGTCAATGTATATCGACGTAGGGAAGGAACATAGTTACTGACCGGCAAAGCCATTGAGAGCTGCGTCCCATTCGTGGGTAGCGGTCTCACCGATCGACTTGAGGAGGTCGCTCTTGGATACGCCATCCTTGAGCTTGATGATGAAGCTGCCGGCGACACGTTCACCATCGAATCTCTCGATAGTCTTCATGGCAGTAGGAGCCGCAAAAACAGGGGCCAAAAGAGCCAGCGAAGCAAGGACGGTGGAGAAGAGACGCATTCTCGTAGAATTAGGTGATCAGGGGCTTCTGTGGAACACTCAGAGAAGTGTAGGGAATAGACGAGGCAGTCTGATGCTATTTTATACCCTGCAGCGGTGAGCAGTGGCTTATGTGCCAAGAGTTAAAGCATATGGACCTATCAAAGCAGAATGGCGAAATATGTTTTGGTATACCTCAGAGCTCCTTCCTAAACCAGAACATTATGAGGTGCCAGAAGGTTTAGACGTATGTGTACCGGCATGATAGGATAAGGGATGATCGGTACGTCGCCAGACATAGCCTATGGCTTATTGCAATGAATTCCATAGCACATGATAGAAACCCTCTCAGTCGGGCTTTTGGCTGCTCGGACTGGGAAAAGGCAATCTAAGTTACAAAGAAACTAGTCAGGTAAATGATGCAAGTATGTAGACAGCAGCGAATACCATTGAAAGCTGCCCCATATCGGGCTGGCGACCGAAGGGTTCGTTCTCAGGCATAGCTGATAGAATTACCTAGAGTTTGGTATCAGCTTATTCGGTGAATCACTGCCCACGGTCGCAACCACCGAACCCCCGGGAAACTCTTTTTGACGGATGCTTCCTGACAATGGCCTTGTGGAAAGTCGTTGATAGCAATTGATAGCGGAAGGTAACATGCTGAACGTTGGACGCCAGCAGGTATGTCTAGTTCAAGAAGCAGCTCTATGTTCGGTATGTCTTTGTTACATCTGTATTGATAATCTGATTGAGAGAAAACATCCTGGCTTCTTGGAAGTGTATCGCGTGCAACATATGAAGTCACATGGTCAATGTTAAGGCAAAGCAACAAAAACATACATATATGTACCTGTCGACGCGACCAAATTATTAACATTGCTTCGTCGTCCGATGCAGGGCGTACATCCGGACCATGAATCATGAACTCATGTCATATGCAAGCACACCGAAAGCAGCGATAATCGCACCACAGCCCACTAGGCTCCAGCCAGTTACTGCTTCAATACCAGCGCCGAACAAAACGTCCGAGAAGAAGACAAGTACGATGGTAAGTAGGTTACCAACAGAAGTGATGATAGGGCCCCACACCCCTAAAAGAATCTAAGCTCTTGTCAGCTGCATGATGTAAGAGATAGATAAGAGCGCGAGCTTACCATGAAGCCTGCGTTGAAGATGAGGCCGCTGACAGCAATGCCTACGATAGCAAGGATAGTTGCTATGTCCTTGGGCCATGCGAAGCTCTCTATTTGAAAATAATGCAAGAAAGGCAGTGGGATCCACAGTAAGCCTAATGTGCATAATCCAATCGCAGAGGTTAACACATTCGGATGCAGGCCAAACGGAGGGGGGTACACCACGTCTTCTTTATCCGCAATGGCGCTATACAGACTACCATGTGGTGCATCATCCGAACCGGGCAAGGCCTCATATAGTCCCTCAGCTGCTAGTTCTGGATCAGAAGGAAGAGCTGCATATTTCTTGTACAAGACTTGGTAAAGTCCGTATCCCGAAGAGGCTATCAGGGTCAACAGATCACCCAGAAGAGGCGCACTGGGCTTGTATGAAGGAGCTGATACGTCTCGTGACTCTATGTCGTTGGCCTCACTATTACTTGAACTACCGCCATACACGACAGCGATGGTACCCAGCGTCGCCATTAGAACGGCCAACAAACGTCGTGGATCCCATTTAATATTGAACACCTTCACCGTGAAGATGTATGCAAAGAAGGCATTCGTGTTCCAGATGGCAGTGACATCGCTGATACTATTATTATTCAAGGTTAATTTACTACCATTGTAGGAGAGAGAGATACCCACGAAGCCATCGATACCGCTGCAAACCACAATAACGCCGGACATGTGATGCCCACAGTTAAGGCTAAAATCAATCGGAAGAAAGTTCGGCGAGGGAAGGCTGGTGACGTGGAAGGCTCAGTCGGTGCGAGATGATCAATTATGGCGAAAGACAGTCCCTTGACAAAGGCATATGGCGAATGGTTCGTTGTCATCATGAGGTACAATAGGTGGATCGGAAAGATTAGGGAGAAGGACGAGTGCACGACGTAACTAAGTCAATCAGTATGACGTGAACAATGGCGAGTAAAAGGACCGGGACATACAATATGAAGAAAGGATGTCGATATTTTAGGGAGGTTTGGACATACTGAAAAGAGTTGTCAAAGGAAGTTTACGACGATAAGCACAAGATGTCTGCACCCACCTGAGTAAGCTGCGATTCTGCAACAAATGCGAATAGTGTGAATATGAATAGGATCACGGCCAATCTATTGCTGAGGTGAGGAGGTCCGACATTGGGTCTAGGAGACATCTATAGAGGTGGCGTAAAGTACATCAACTTGAGCGACGAGTTCCGGTTTATAAAGGGCTGTAGAATCGACAATCAATGAGACTATCGTTCAGAGAATCAGAACCAGCATGCACGTTCGTCACTTTACCTGTATCTTGACCCTTCCGAGATGGCGAAGGTAGTACGTACAAGCAATACATTGTCAGGCGCTTCGTTACGTAATATGGTGCTACCCAACTTTTCGCGGCAGCGAGTGTCCTTGCAGAAACAATGTTACGGGCGTTGCTCTCGTCAAGCAGGCCTCTCATAGCTCGCATTCGCCTGGCCAGCGTTACTACACCACATGCTCATCATCATCCTCATAATGCCGTCCAAGCCCTCTCCTCCTTCCGGGTCGACCCGCCCTTAGTTAGAGGCATGAAAGTACGATCCTCTGTCAAAGTGATGTGCGAGGGTTGTCATATCGTCAAACGGAAGGGGAGAGTCTATGTGGTCTGTTCGAAAAACCCAAAGCACAAGCAGGTATGACATCAATCAATCTCATACGTTTTGTCTTCTCTAACGGCCATTCAGCGACAAGGGTAGCTGTATCCGATCAGAATGGGTGGAGAGGACTCAGGCAGAGAGTTGGACGATCATAGGTCGTGCCACTGGGCTGAGCGGTTCAAAACCATTCATACGCGAAGCCACATTTGGAACTCGTATTCTACACCATTCTCCGACTGTATACCCTCTACCACGTCAAAACCCACCCAGCTACGCAGTTCCTCATGAGATGCCCTTTTCCATTCTTCCTTCCCATCTTCTCCCTTCTCCTTTGTAAAATCCGGCATAAAAGTATCACATTCCTCAAATCCCGGTGAAAGGATGCGTGTCAGTAGAATACGATCAACGAAGGCGGGGGAAGACGGCGGTAACGCGAGACATTTAGTATAAATTGTCCTTCCTCCTATGATAAAGACGCGATGATGCTTGTTTGATTCGACAGCGTCCTCGATTGCTGTTTCGAGACCGCTACGCAACAATGCCGACGCGTCTCTAATGAGGCAATAAATCCATTGATACAGGATAACGCGACGTGTATTTAACAGCTCACATTGAGTAGTCTGTGTTCGTACTTACTACATAGTTTGTTCGATTTGGCAGAGGTCTGAACTTTTTTGGGATACTCTCCCAAGTATTTCTCCCCATAATGACTGCATTTACGCGGTCCTCTGATGCATTCGAGGTCACTTGACTGAAGTACGCCATTTCCTTCGGAAGGCGCCATGGAAGTCGCCCTTTACACCCAATTCCGTTGTTTTTTGTGGCAGCAACTATGACAGTCAATCGAGACATGATGGTGAAAGCAAATGACGAATTCCTGCGCTTGCTTCGTGCTGATCGCGTGATTACTGACTTGCCCAACCAAAGACGAGACTCAGATATTGCAAAGGGTATAAGTACATGATTCGAATCTAATTCCACTGCTTCCACTCCGAACCCTGGGGTGGCTTGACGTCTACACGCGTTTTCTTCACCTCATCCCAGTTGGTGCTCAGCGTCGTCCCACCACTCTCTGTGAAACTCTTCATCATGGCACGTTTCGTATCGTCGTCTGCATCGGCGAAGATTTTCTGGAAGAAGTTGTTGAGCACTGCATCGCCACCGACGTTGGGATCTTCGTCGGTCGTCTTTTCCTTTTCTGAGCCGAGAATATTTGTGGTAATACCGTCCCAATTCTTTTTAGGCTGTGATCTTCCTGCGGGAGTAGGTGCAGGTGCGGTGGAGGTTGACGCGGTGGGTGCAAGGACTGTATATAGATGGCAAGACCTAAGCCAATTTCCTCTGACAAAATGTGGGAGATACTCACCATCTGGACTGTCTCCAACCAGAGCACCCCATCGCCCGTGCGCCGCTTTGACAAGACGTATCTCAACCTTCACCTTGCCCACGGTATAATCGCTAGCATTAGGATCGATTTGTCCTTTAAGGGGCTGTAGAACCAACGACTTCTCTCCGTGTGTGTAGCTTAGCTACAAAACAAGATTATGTGGGCACAAGAACTTTGTATTAGCGAGGCAACACACAAACCTTTCGTGGTTCAAATACTACCTTGACTTGTTCTGGATCGGCGCCACGATCAAAGACGGACAGAGTCAGCCTTTCATCTGTTTCGTAAAATTCGTGTCTAGATGATGTATCGCGTCAGTGATGACCAGTGAACTTCTTGAAAAGTGGGTTTACGAGCCTACCTAATCGTCGTCATGGTGGTTTTGAACAAAAGATGTCAAATATGGGACCCTCTATAAAGGCGTCTTGAGTACAACTTGGAACTTTCTAGCATTCATAGGAGGTCAGTCACGTGTTATGTACGGCTTCACAACAGCACTGTCGCCGTCGGTGTCAGTGCTGTGGACCCTCGATTTGCCGTGGCTAAACTATACCTCCATTCAAGTGTAACTCACATACTGCCGCAATACTCAATACGAAGCTGTGCAAGGATTGAGTCAAATCGTAGATAAGATAAGAGATGTGGTGACGTCATGTGACTCTGGGGCGCTCGAATTGTATTGATGGTAAGTTAGTTGCAACAAACGGCCATGTCTTCTCATGTTCCCAAAGCTGTTCTATATCATTCGCCTGACGATCCGTGGTCAGCAGTAGGTGAGTAGGTCAAATAGCCTAGGCATTCATTTGTCTCATCACTATTCTGTTCCGCAGCTTTACTAGCGTTGTAAGTCAGACTTTGGTTGATGCATGGATCGTTTATTCAACGATCATCCTACCTATGCAGAGAAGAAAAGGGATATGGAAGTGACGAACTAGACCTTAGGGTCGTCGATATCAGTACATATGATCATATCTTCGGCGACACAATTTCAACCTGATCATTCTAGGCAAGGGCGAACAATATGCTCCATCATTCCTACGCTTGAACCCAAAAGGTAGGACCTCCAATATTATAGAGGTTATATGTGTGTTAACTGTTTCAGCAACTGTCCCTACGTTGATTGTTCCACTTCAAAAGACATTGTCAGAAGATGTCGAAAGTCGATACAAGGCCATCACTGATATCGTGGTATACCGTATTCTCTGGATATCATCGCCAATCAGCTCAAAAAGGTCATTAGGCGATAGCCGATTTCTTGGACAAATCTCGCTCCGCACTTTCTCGTACCCACACGACCTCCAGCCTCCCTGCACCAGTTTTGACGCCAGCCACTATTGCGTTCGCGTCGACGTCCAGAGTGATCATCAACGATATATTGCACTCGGAAGATGCGAATCCGATTGCATTGCAATACCTGAATGCCCATGACGATACTACTTTGCAGTCACTATCAAAGGAAGTACTTCCCTCGCTTACTGGTCAACATCAAGCGCTCACCCAACTGCTTTCTGATGCGGAGAGTGGAGAAATTCACATCTCTGGGAAAGTCAAGGGTCTTTGGCGCGAGAGAAAAGCTGCAGTCGAAGTGTTCCTAGAAATATTCAACCACGCAGATAAGACAAGCGCCGAACTGGACTCGGAATTGAAACGGAAACGAGAGGACTACTTCCAAAGGGCGAAGAATGCTTGGGAGGTTAACGTCAAGAACTTGGCAAGTCGATTGTCGAAGGAAATGATTGGGCCGTACGTCCTAGGTGAGAAGACGAGTAATCCTCGAGTACAGTGTTGAGCGCTGATAATTGAAACCAGGGGATCAGTTGTCGGTTGCTGATCTCCACCTCACAGCATGGTTGGCCAGGGTGATTAAGCTTGCAGGTGGTTCTGCCGCCGAAGATGGGAAAATTTCAGTTGGAAAACTTGAGGAGCGAGTCGGAAACGGGTTTAAATTGCCGCAGGATTATCACATATCGGAAATACAGCGTCAGGAGGGTGGTGGTGCAGCGACACAAAGCAAGCTTGCTGCGTTCTGGGATGCGATGCGGGAAAGAGCTAGCTGGAAGAAGGTGTATAGCAATGGATTGCATTGATAAGTAGATATGAAACTGGGGATGGGACTGTAAGGAGATAGTCAGTAACCAATGTATCAGAATGGCACGTGTTAGCAGGTATAGGACTTGTCGTTTACTGGCGACCCTTCAAGTTGTTTCAATCCTCCAGCACAATCATTCCAAAAAGCTCACCAGCTCATTCAGCCAGCTGTGGCCACTGAGGCTACTGGCCCAGCCATTTGCATTATTATTTACTCAATATACCATCCTTAATCTGAGGTCGCTGATCCGGCATCCTGCGGTACTACCTTCAGCCCAAGTTCAACTCACTCCTTCTACATCCCATGTCTTTTTCAATCAACTACCTGGCCCCTCCAAGTCCTCGTCCAATCTCTCCTGGCCTTCTCGACTACGACAGCTCTTCAAGCAATGATTCAGACACCCGCAGAGCGTCCCATCATCACCCCCGCTCCCGTACTTTCGTTACATCAAATACCGCGACAGGCTCTTTGCCTTCTCCACGTGCAGAATTTCTATTTCCACCTATAGGTCGGGCCTCTGCTTCTTCTACGGCGACCACGACACCGATACCGTCTCGTGCAGGCTCCCCGCTTCCGCAGTATTTTTCGTCTCTTGCCCCCTCTTCATGTACATCAGATACGGATAGCGAGCCTGATTCGCCGTTGCTAAGAACGGGTAGGAACCCAACGCGCTGGGATGATAGGAGGTGGTGGACAATAGGTGCAGCCCCTTTGACGCGGCGGCGGCGGCGAAGAGGTCGGCGGTGGGTCAGGACTCTAAAGAAATGGACTCGACATATTATTCGACATCCACTCTTCCCGCGACAACCCATTACTATCGTGAGTTTCCTCATGTTCTCACTTTTGCGCTCGCAAAGTCTCAGTCTGGGTTCAGGTTCTTACACTCCTTCTCCTCTCCGTCCTTGCTATCTCTTTAACTCTCCTCCTAATATACATACTAAATCCTGATAAAGAACCACTGCCGTGGCGAGCGTATTGTGCAGTTCCCTCGACTTTGACCACACCTCCCGACTTTGTGTCGGTTCCGCAGTCAATTTACCCTGTTCCGTCGACGTCCGAATCCACGGTCCCAACCTTTCCTCCCCCTGACCTCGAAGACCTCCCGCCGACCGGTCTATTCATTGGTGTATTCTCCATGGACTCTGAGTTTGAGCGAAGAATGCTCGTCCGCACGACATGGGCCAGCCACCCCCGAAGCCGAGAAGGCGCTGGTGATGGCGATAGAGGCGTCGGCACATCTCGTTCCATCGTTCGTTTCATTTTAGGCCAACCTCGAAAAGACTGGGATCGCCGAATTAGACTAGAGATGGAAAGTTCGTTGTTCCAAACCCTGTTCCTTAATGCTGCTCAAATTGACTTTTTTTGTAACTGTTAGCGTATAACGATATAGTGATTCTCCCGGTACCGGAGAACATGAACAGTGGGAAGACACATACTTTCTTCTCATGGGCTTCCATCAATGCCTGGGTGCCGCCCATATATAACAGTGATAGGCACCCACCGCCGCTTTTCTCGTACTCCAACTACACGACATCTCCACCGTTGCTAGCACCCCACGACCCTGCTGATGCATGGGATGATCAGACGTCGGGTCGTTACAAGTCGTGGGTACGGCCGGACTATGTCGTCAAGGTCGACGACGACTCTTTCGTCATGCTCGCAGAGTTGGAATCGAGATTGCGGGTGCAGCTTCATGAGAAGCCTCGAACATCTTTTGCGACAAACTCGACCTATGCATTCCCTTTGTCCCAGGCGCGAGGTGAAAGTCTTATCGAGTCTGATATCTCGACGGACATGGCGAGGAGGTATCCGCGCCCAAGCTCGCCGGATGATCCTTTGATCTATTGGGGTTACCTCGTCAAGAACCGGTTCATGGCAGGAGAGCTGTACGCTCTGAGCTGGAGCTTGGTGGATTGGGTCGCCAAGGAACCCGCTATCAAGGCACTGACAAAGGGTGCAGAAGACAAGCAGACAGCCAAATGGATGAGACTGCATCCCAGAGCGTCCGAGATTCGATGGGCTAGCGAGCATTGTTGGATATACGATCATCCGCGTTCAGGGACTGTGTATGCTTCCACGCCTATATCTTTTCTTGCTTTACCATCTGACCTGTATGTTGTGCAGCTATGCTCATGGTTTCCTCTTTCCTTCAGAAGTCACGCGAGTAAAACGGGGGATCACTTCGTATCTCGATAAAACACCTCAAGAGGTCTTGGCACTTGCCGGCTCCAACACACCGACGCCGGCATCATGGGCCCATTCAAGTGTCGCGACCTTTGGTGTGCGATATGCACCTCCGGTTCCGGACTTGAGTATCCCGCAAAGTGTAGAGGCGTTGGTAGAGGGGAGTGACATGTCGATGATCCGCGAAGGCAAGTCACCTTGCTATTTTCTTCCATTCTCGTCAGCTGACATTACGATAAACGCAGGGAGTCCAATGACACCGGAATACGCCATGATCCACCGTGAAGGCCGAAAAAGGCGGTACGAGGATAAACGCGTGGGTGGAACGGTAGTTGTGCATTTCATCAAGAAGCACATGTGGTTTTTGGAGACTGCGTTGGCGTTGCTGGAGGGCGATGAACTTTCAGAGGCGGAGAAGTATCAGAAGAATGAGGAGGCGAGAGAGTCACGGTCGATTGACGCGTTGGCTGCCTTACCTTTGGAGACGGTTAGGAGGGCTATTCAAAGGCATCGACGGCGGTAGTTTCGCTGACCGTCTGTTGCCGGACTCTTTATCACATCCACAATTTAGCATCTCACAATCAATCAATTGGATTTTATTTGAAGAAAAAATGTAATTTATATCGCAGATTATTCTTTCCCTTTCATATCGGACATATTAGATTATTGATTTTTTGTGGTAAGTAAACCCCAAGAGAAAAAATTAGAATCCATCAAGGAGATTACCAGCTGCCGATGCATCTGGCAAGTATAATGGTGTTGAGGATTGATATCGATGGGTGATAGCTCGCATGATGGTGGGTTGCCACTGCTTGAACCACTCGCCTTCCCTGACACCAACCAATTGACGCACGCCGGATGGCGTCTGAATCGTCCTCGGGGACTCACGAGCAACTTGACCCGGGGCCTTGACATCCAGTCCGCCGCTGGGCTCGTCATTGGAATCAACAGGCAACCACCTCTTCAACGCATACGCTCCGCCACAGACTTGCCATCTCCCGCCACCCATCGAATGGAAACGTTTGAAAAGCCAGATGAAAGGGTAAATGAGTAGAATCCAAAGAATGATGCGAACCCATTTCCGAGAGAGGGTTCGAGAGAGGGCGTTGTCAGGACGGATGTAGACTTTTGAGCCATGGACTTTGAAGGAGACGTGGATGTTGCCAGAGTAGGGGGCCATGGCGATAGTTGAGCGCACGGCGTTTTCGAGTTCTTGGATGTTCCAGCCGTAGAGGACCTATGTGCACATGTGATTAAACGAAGAAAGCAGAGAGGTGATTGGTGCAGACCTTTTCAAAGACGAATTCTTTCAGATGCTTTGGGCTAGCGCAATACTCATCTGCCCATTCTCTGAGAGTCTTGGAGGATCTGAGAACACTAGCGCGGTCACCCTGGATATCTGGCATTCCTTCTCGCCATTGCCATCCTTGTACAGTTGTCATCCATGGAGGCATACCACGAGCGGTACGGTCCTGGACCCATCGCTTATGAGCCTTTATCTCCTCTGAAGTCGCCTCTCTCTTCCTGCATCCATTGATATCAGTGACTAGGACCTCTCTCACCATTCCCCCACGATACGCAGGCTCTGCGTCGGCAACAGACCACATGACAGGTGCCGCAGAAGACGCAGCTGGATGGACGATGTGTTGACCGATGTCGATGTAGAAATCAAAGTCGGTTATGGTTTCAGTGTAGGACTCGTGTCGTGATTCATATTTGCCGTGGTGTTCGTGGGTTACCCAACGTGAGCGTGTTTCAGTGTGCGTGCCACGGCAGTGAAGACGATAGGAAGGGGGTGTGGTGGATTGGGAGAGAAGGAAGCGGTAGAGTGCTTCACCTGTATAATAAAATGAAGATAGAATGTTGGCTGAAAAGGTAAAGCTCACCGTCTGTGTTGAGATGAGGGTCGTGCGAGACGACGTCGCCGTTGCCAACGAGAAAATAGTCAGCTTCGTAGGGAGTGAACTGGGGAGGGGGATCCTCTCCTCCAGGGATAGGTATTGCCTCTGAGATGTCGATTGCAGCGACGGCGGGGTGTTTGAGGTCAGTGATCATGGTGGTCGCTAGTCTAATATTAGAACTGACGTCAAGGTTGAAATATATGTCCCACGCTGTAACTTGTCTATGAACGTTGCCCGCAGAGTGAGTTTCGACGCTGTCTTCAATGTCTTTCAACTCCTCTACAGACACACTCTCATCCTCTACTAACACCATCTCATCTTCAACAGTCTCATCAACGACCTCTTCAGCCAACTCGTCGCTTTCGTGAGTCTACCCTTGATTCTACTGCTATCACTCTCCATCTCATCTTTTTAGCTCTTCCTCAACGGCCACGTCCTTTCAAATGGCCACATCTACTTCGGTACAAGTTACTTCCTCTGTATCTTCATCCTCTAGCTCGTCCTCTTCATCAAGTAGCTCCAGTTCATCTTCGTCATCCTCGAGCTCTTCCACCTCTTCTTCCTCTTCTTCTTCCTCGTCTTCATCCTCACCACCTCCACCTACCTCTTCGTCTTCGTCTTCGTCTTCATCCTCCGTCTCTACCCCTCCATCAACTTCTCCACCTCCCTCATCTCAACCCCCGCCGTCCTCTTCTTCAACTCCCCCGCCCCAGTCTCCGGATTCCTCTTTTTCCTCTTCCCCCGTACTCCCTCAGACTCCTCTGTGAGTTTTTTACTTTAAACTTTGTACGGTTCTCTCATGCTTTTCATAGAACCACTTTCTCAAGTACTATATTCATTACGACTACTAATAGCAATGGTCAAACTACCACAACCGCTCCCTCACAAGTCACCGCTGTTATCACAGTCACTGGGAGCGATGGTATCACCATGACAAGCACTGCGTTTGGCTTTAACCCCACTCTCGGTTCAGACGACCGTCACTCTTCGGGCTCCACGCAAGTCTTTCTCACTATCTCATAATTTGCTAATCATAATTTCCGCTCCACAATAGTTTCTTTTCCAATACTGGTGCGGTAGCTGGCGTTTTTGTTCTCGTCGGATTAGCAGCCGCATCCATTTTCCTCTGGGTGTTTTTCGCCGTTCGCCGACGGCGGCGCACACGTCGCATTGAACATGATACCGCCGTTTCAGCAACACTTGCCGCCGCGGGATTCAACCGTAGTCCACTTGTTGACGACGACGATGACGACGACGACGGCAATCACGATACAGGCATACAGATGCAACAGCAGCGCTCCAGTTCTGGGCATGCGATAGCAACCATGAGCTCATCTGGTCTCAGCGGTGGTGTGCGCTCTTCTGTTGGATACTACGACTCGCCCGTGTTAGATCACCTACCGGACGAATCATTCAACCCGTATGCCGACTATGGCCCTGCAGCAGCAGGCGGGGCATACTTGATTACACGTACCTCGAGCCCACCGCCTCCTGGCGGCGCGTATGCCCCGCAGCCTCGCCATGCAGACAGCAGCCTAAGCATCGGGCCGCACCATCATTCTCCGTCGCTCAGTGCAGCCAGCTACGAACCCCTTCTGGCAGATTATTATCGCTCCACGGGCACCATGCCCGCCACCCCAAGCCCACCCGTCCCTCCACCCAGAAGCCCACTGAGGTTGGCTGATCGGCAAGGCGCTGATGACGATGAGGGTGGTGGTGGTGGTGGCCTGACTGCGGCTGTGGATACGGTCGCCGTCCCTTCGGACGCACCGGCACGACGGCATAGTAAGTCGTCGATATACTCCTCCGAGAGTACGGGCGATGACAGGCTAGACCCGGGTTTACGACAGCGGGTGCGTGGCGATGCGGAGAGCGCCGAGATGAAGGATGAGGAGGATTATTCCCGTCCCGTGCTCGGGGTCCGTAACCCGGATTTGGCAAATTCGAGTGCTAGGACGTCTCTTGAATCATGATTCGTGTCCCCACACTTAAAATGAAGACAAGCTTGTCTTCAACTTTGGCATTGACTTTAACGGTTTGATTTTTTTTTCTTGCATCAGCTGGACCTTGTCTCTCATCGCAATTGTTTATATCCTGCATTCGTCTCATTGTTCTTTATGTTCTCTTGCATCCACTCGCTCCCTAAGATTATTGATATCGCAACTAACGATTATACATACACTACACGACATACATTCACACACTCCACACACGCCATTTGATCTACGTATTTGACGTTATACAGTATACAGTAACATACACATGTACCACTTTTCACCTCACCATCCTTTGACCTTGCCCTTCGCTGCCATCTATGGGACTTGCTTTGCTTGATCGGCTGTATGTAGATTTTTCTTGCGACGTACATACGTCGTTACTAGTCAGGAGCTGCTGCTGTTTTGAACATTGTACACGGACATGCTAGACGCGGCGTATATGATCAGCGCCTCCACCTCACTCTGTAGTCGGCTACATTTGCCCGCTTGAACTTATTGATAGTGATATTAATATTTGAAATGCCTATTACTGCGGCTGATGTATGTAAAGTTTGATGATCCAAGCTGTCATGTTTATAGGCATTTTGGCTCGCGCATAGCTGGAACGGGGTTAGACGCATACGAACAACAATCAGATCGTGGCGGTGGCGAGCAGACGCCGCTTTGAAGGCAGAGTGTTATGTAAGGGGAACTGAGTGGAACAATCGGGACTAACGGTTCATCCTTTTCGACATGTATGTGCTGCTTGGTAACATGTTATACACACGAGCATGTGCATTCGGAGTAGATACAGCCTCGTTGTAATTACACGTTCACATCGGCTGTGCACTTACACCTACTGGGAACACGGTTGACGCGCCGTCGTGGACTCAACTACGGGCCGTTGCTATCCCCCTCTCCTCTCTTAAGGTACCTTACGCGCTTTCCGGTAGAGCCTCAGATTTGTCTTTTGCAACTCGTAACGTAGAACCCCGTGGGCATTCAGTTCGGGCTATCTGTGAATGCTGAATACTAATTGCCTATTTTGGATTTGTCGAGATGAGTACTCCACTTACCGATCGCAATCACGTGGGATTATCTTCTCAAAGTCTCAGACTCAACTGAACCAGACTCAACTGTGTGAGAGTTCAAACGTTCAAATCTCTACTAGACCTTATCTCAATGGACTATCAGCATGGTAACACGCATCTTTATATAGCTCCCCTTTTTCCCCTCGTCTTGTTATGGGTGACACGAGGCATAGTGAAGTATCAACCGGAGTGAAAGTCCTTCAAGTTTGTGCTCTTGGGAAATAGAATGTCATGCCATGTTTCCCATTCATCGAAAGTCTATCATGGCATCTTAGGGAACCACGCATTCGCGTTTTGTCGCAATACTTGCTAGGCGTTTAGTACATGCCCCCCGTCCACGATACTCCGATCCTAGGCATGACCACTCGTCCTCCCGTTAGCGCTCCGATCGAGTACGGAAACAGTGCTTCCTTCTGGGTAGAGTACCCCTCTGGCTTGGTCGACCTCTCGCGTTCCCACCATCTCAGCAGTGCGCAGCATAACCAAACTGATGCACAGCAAAACGGGAAGAGCATACCTGAACCTCCAGCGATAGCCGCGAATCAGGCTGACATTCTGGTAGATGGAGGGAGAATAATTAGGATTGATACGTCCGCTAGTGCGATTGTGATCATCGACATGCAGAAGTAAGCGGTAGTAGTACTACGAGTTCAATCACCAAGGACTTATTGTGTACGGTGGAATTAGCTTCTTCCTCAACCCTGACTTGCGAGATCATCCTACTGGACTGAAATGCGTCGATCCCCTTCTTAATGTTGTTCCCGCACTTAGGAAACAGGGGGTCAAAATCCTTTGGGTGTATGTTACCCCTTCTTGATTTACCTTGATTCATAAATCTGACGTATTACAGGAACTGGGGCTTGACCGATCATGAACTCAAGACCATTCCACCCTCACTCGTAAGGGGATTCATGAAAGGAGGTAAAGGTGGGTTCGGAGCAGAACTCCCGGGTAAATATGGAAGACTATTGATGCGGGATGCATACAACTCGGAGTTATATGGGCCCCTTCAAGATGAATATCTCAAGGGTAGGGAAGCAGGTACCGATTTCTGGATCCATAAGAATCGGTAGGTGCTTTGCATCTTGATGACTTCTGCAACCATTAATCACACCCCATATGGGTTGAAGGATGAGTGGACTCTGGGGCTACCAGACCGCTCTGGATCTGTTCCTCAAAGAGAACGGGTTGACGACCTTATTCTTTGCGGGCGTCAATGCTGATCAGGTATACTAACCAGCCTACAATGACCTAGCTATGAGACTTACTGCATATGCAAACTTAGTGTGTCCTAGGGACCCTCGTTGACGCCTACTTCCGTGGATATGACTGTATAACACTGGAAGATGCTGTCGCAACGACATCGCCCGAAGGCGGTCTGAGCAACGTCTTGTACAACGCAGGCAATGTATGTATTCTTAAGTCCCGCACCCCCCACTCACTGATCAGGTGAATGAAGAGCTACGGTTTTGTCACAGACACTGCCAGAGTGATATCTGCGTTGAAGTAGTCAAAGACTGTCTAATAGTCCATCAGCCGCATTGCGACAGAATAGACGGGGAACGCTACATACGGAGTAGTGCATACAACGTGTATGAATACAAATGAATTATGTTTATATTGATCAAAGGTTGTTACACATCGCTAGTCCGCTTGCATATCATTCATGTCATAATTCCTCCAAAAGTATCACGATTTGGCGGCCGTGGACGTACCTGTAACGGTAAGATCAGCACTAAACCCTCGATAAGTTAGGTACAATAGATACGTACGTCTAATAAGGTGCGTCTTGTTAAGATATCCACAGGGCTTTTGGCATATATCTGATTGCTCTCTGGAGGTGTAACAGTGTGTTCGTCCCAGATATGGACCATGGGACGACCAGATTCATCTGTAGGCGTATTAGGCTTTGAGTGGGATGATACTGAAGACGGCGGCGTGAATGGGTTGTAATCGTTCAACTTTGCCGACTTCGGTCTGCTGAGGGACCGCGGAGGGACCTGTGGTGGTACATTTTGACGTGCGGCGGGAATAGGAATCTGCAGAGGCGGAGGCGCAACTGTTGCTTGCAGAGGCTGTGGAGCAGCGATGGCAGGATTCAAATGAGTGATACTCGATTCTTGTTCATAAAGCGAGTCCGCATCCCTATCAGAAGGTGGTAGCGATGCAGGATACATCGAAGGGGTAGATGGTGTAAGAGAAAGTCTTGACTGTCTCTGGAGGTGCGTATAATGATCCGAGGTGATTGCGAGGCCGATGTTTGTATGCGGATGGCTTGCATCATTATCAAATGGATTGCTGCGCTGACCACCCTGACCAGCTCCACTTGCTTGCATCTGTCCGTTGAATGGTTGCGACGGGGAAATTGACGACCGTACTTCGTCGTCAAGCAGATTCCTACCAGTGGCAGATCTAGTAACGTTATCTGAATGGACATTGACCGATGTCATCATGGGTGGATCAGAGAATGGATCAGACAACGGGCGAGGGCGCTGAATGCCGTCTAACCATCGCGCGCGGCGTAGTTGGCGGCGTCGACGTCGACAGATGAAGAAGATCAATGCAGTAACAACAGCAGCAGCGATGCCTACTGATACGAAGATTCCGGCAGCTGCACCCTTATTATTCAGAACCCTGATCCGGTGATATGAGCTTTGTCGGTAAATTAAGCAATCGAAAAAATAGCTTACGACTGGTTGCTCAGTGCCTGATTGGTAGCACTGAATCCTGTTGGATTGGCGATGACGTGCGTGAAGGTCACAAAAGACCCGTCAGGTTCCGTGGAAGTACTCAAGATGGTCACGAAGGGTGGGGCTGAGACCGATGTTTGTCCGTTGGCAGAGTCTGTCAATGTGACGGAAACGAGTCGGGAAAATGTGGACTCTGGGACATCCGTGATAGTACGCGTGATCATAGACCGGCTCTGTGTCGTACTTGAACCTTGGCCAACTGGCAAACGATTTCTCATTAACGAAGCCCAAATTATGAGGGGAGAACTTACTTGCGCCTATAACACGAGCTGAGGTCTGACTTGCATCAGTTGTCTGTGGTGGGGCACTTGTGGGTCTAGTAGTCTGCGAAGCAGGGTGTGTCTGGCCATTCGTCCGGGGTGCCGTAGCTGTAGCTTTCGTTGTCGATGATTCAGCTGGCTTGGGGCTTGTTGAGTCTGACGTACTTGGCTCGGCAGCGGGGGGAGGAGGGGCCTTGGATGTAGTAGCTGCGCCTGTGTGCGACGTGGCCGGCGCCTTCTCCGTAGAAGTAGTACTGACCGGTTTAGCTGCCGGCTCGCTGGGGGGATCGGCAGCAGGATTCTTCACGACCATACTGCAAAATCGCTATGAGCAAGGGATGAAGGTGTCTAAAGGACTACATACGAAGATGATGGTTTAGGTATAGAGCTACTACCTGTGTTAGCAGGCTCGCTCGCCTGGGGCATAGACAAGCTGGTGGCTGAAACCGACTCGGATGAAGAGGGTGGAAAGGAGATAGAGGATATTAACTTGACAATTATGAGAATAAAATACCGTCATGAGAGGATAGGCGGACTTACAGAAAGTGATTCAGATGCAGGGGCAGAGATCCCGTCCGAGGAATCGGCGGAACGGGAAGAGAGTTTGGGTGTCGCTGGTGACTCTGTCTGAGCCTCTGTCGCTGGGAGAGACAATGATAAAGATCTCGAGACAACTGCATGTCCGGTTGTATCATCCATTTTGGGTACGAGCAATATTAAGGAGAGTGATTAGTATCGTAATTTCATTACAAGACAAAGATGATCAATCTCGACCGACGACAAGGCGCAATGACCAGTAGTCGGGAGGGACAACCCGCGAGGTGGTGGGGAGCAAAGCAGACCGACAACACACCTGTAGCAGATGAAGCGGGGGTGCTATTCATCACCCAACTAGCATGAGACCATAGGACCCAGCTAGTGTTAGCGTACGTGGTGCTCTGAGAGGAGGAACCCAGTGAGTTGGCAGGAAGATTGGTTGAAAGCCATGGCTAGTATCATATAGTCTACGTGCGAGCGGCGAAATCTCGATACTATGCTGGTAATTCTGTTCTCTGCCAACTGTATTTGGTCAGTTGATCCTGATTAGCTGGCTGGCCTATCCAATGCCATACGGTGCTAAGAGGGAACCAGGAGGAACACAATCGTCGTGCCGCAATTACCGCGAGGGAGAGATGGGGCTTTGCCCCGTTTGTGGCACCGAAGCGTTCCCTCGAAGCCTGCATGGCATGTGAACCTACATCACTGACTGAAGATGCAGAGTCACGTCTTACGCATATCTTGCCAACTGACCAAAGACCATACGAACAACCTACCGTAATCTCTCTTGCAGAATATGTCCAGAACTGCATTCATAAGGAAATTATCGTAAAATAGTTACAACATGAATCCTAGCGACACCGTTCTAGCCCCAGCTGATACACTATCCAACAGACGATTAGGAGATTGCAAAAGATGTCTACAATTAATATGAATATGTGGGAAAAACACTATGCTGCGGGGGAAAAGAAAAACGCATATCAAGTCAGAGCGGAGGAGCCCTGAGAGATCACCAAGACACTCACAAATGGAGTGAGAGTGTAAGCTGGTATAGCAAATGGATGGGTATGAATTATGGACTAGGCGAATGGGCGGTGTGACAAACTCGTAGGATAGGCGACAATGGGTACTGTGGGATGCCGGACAAAGGAACCTTCATGACACGTCAGTGACGATAATCAGAAACGTGCAATAGGAAGCTTACACAAAATAAGCGAGGCGTATGAGAACCTTAACAACACTTGGTTCCCGGTATCCAACTCTTCATCTTGAGTCGGACAGTTCCCTTCTTTGGTCGACCACTCAAACTCCCAAAACTGAGGCGACTCGAGCTACTGACTCTCCTTAGGGCGCGATCGCCATAACTAACACCACTACCAGCCTTCTCCGGATCCAACGCGCCTGATTCTATCGAAAGTAGAATCGCTCTTGCCGCTAGCAAGAAAGGGGCCTCAACGTTGTCGCCAGATAGCGACGAAGCTTCCAGAAAGTGGACATCTGTCACGACAGTGAACTATGGGGAAAGTGGAGATGTCCTGAAAGGCGCACCGTTATCAGCAGCCCATCTACTCGCTTCCGCCCATTCAACCTCTCTCTCATCTTCCCGGTCCGATTTATTACCCACCAAAACAGTGACGAGGTGTGGGCTCGCCAAGGCCCTTGCATCAGCAAGCCAACGAGAGAGATTTGCGAACGAGGCCCGGCTAAATGAAGCATGGGTGAATTCGATCGGTTATTCACAGACTATATTCCGGCACCAACTTTGTTATATCATAAACAAGAATAGCCCCAGCCGCGCCACGATAATAACTGCGGGTCACCGAGCTGCGTATAGAAGTCAGCAACTTAGTAGTCCCGCTATCAGCGAAGCCCATGTACCGAAATCGCTCTTGCCCTGCAGTATCCCATAACTGGATATTTGTGAGAGAAAATGAGAGGTGGATTCGTGTGACGCCAAACCTGAAGCTTAATCCTTTTCTCTCCAACGTTCACGGTCCGGCTAGAGAACTCTACCCCGATAGTGTGTTGCGAGTGGTCCTTAACTTTGTTGTGGCACATTGGTAGTGTGACTGGAAAGTAAGGGTATATTCTTACAAGAATTATGGATGAAATGGTGCAAAAGGCAGGATTTTCCTGTCCCAGCCTCGCCTGTAAGGCCAAGAATGTCATCATTGTAGCCTTAAACGTGCTGGATAGCCATACCGATAATGATGAACTTCATGAGAAAGTCTGTGTCCAAAGTTGCAGGAAAACGCGCAGTATGAAAATGGGGAACTGACCATAAGTCTCCAAAAGCTCTGTAGCATCTGCTTCATAATCGTTATATGCCATAGTAGGGGAAGAAGTTAAGTAGAGGTGTGGCCGAAAGCAAACATGCCACCCTCGACGATTAGCTGCTAACGGAGTTGCACATGTCGGAACGCATCAAGTTCTCACGGTCGTTGGCTATTGAAGTAAAAGCTTCAAAGTTTGTGACTTAGCTTGACTTGCAATGAACTATCTACAAACTATTTATTATCCTACCATCCCTTCCACGGAACCCAAACATCGACGATTGTGCTTCCATCACCCTCTTTTGAGTCGACAATGTAGAACCAAGGATAAGCAGCCGCAATCAAGCAAGCGTGTTGGCCCACAATTTCGAGCACATCCCCTACTTCGATTGGGTCTGCAGCTTCTCCATCACCAGAAACAGATGCGAGGGTGCCATGTTCCTGCGATATTCGATCAAGCCTCCATTTTTTGCCTATCACATCCCCAAACCCGCCCGAAGGTCCTGTATCTTTACTAAAAGCAATTGCACCTCCATCTACCATAGCTTCGTCTCTCCCGTTTATACCTCTCCCTGGGTAGTACGAAATTACTGTGACCAAAACTCGCTGTGCAATGTCAGCATCTTGGATTAAAGTCGTATGTTTCTGCTGAAGATCGAGCATGGGATAGTTCCCCGCGTGCAGCTCTAGTTGTCCATGTAGCAAGCTCTTTAACTTTGCCCTGGATTCTGCACTTGCGGCGTGTGCAGTAGGCGTGGACCCTACCGAAAGTATTAATTTTGGCCGCTGTCCTTGACTATCCAAAGACGCTTGAATAGAGAGCGCCACCTCCGCCGCGGTGTTGACTGCCTCGACTTCAGAGCTAAGGAAGGATTCTGCTCCGGAGCGAGACGTTGACCCGTATGCATTGCCAGCATGAGCATAGAAACCATATATCTCGACCGCTTGTGAAGCAAGTATAGCTTCCACCAATGACCGTAGAAGGGAGGAGTCGGGAGGAACTCCGGCTCGTCTAATTCTACTGAGTGCGTTGCGCTTAATGCCGCTGTTAGTTTTTACTCACTTCTGTCCACCATCGACCTTAATAAATGCGGACCACCGTCGAGGCTTACTCCGTTCCTTCTCGAATGCTTCTAATGCCCGCACTTGGTCCAAATGGTCGATCATCAATCGAACTATGCCGCCCGAAGTTGCGACTTCATCCCAAAGCGCCGACAAATCAGCGATCTTGTTTATAGCTACTGGCACTCCATAAAGGATCTTCAAAGCCCCTTTCAGTCATATATATTTTCGCGGAAGATCTGCGAGCTGACATCGTTCACTGTTCCGTCCGACACCAGTCCAGCCTTTACGACTTCCCATGCCTCCATCATGGTTGACACAACCACAGCCCTCGTCTTGTCCACGTTGGATTCCAACTGAAGCCTTGTACCTTCTGCAGTCTGGTGCAGATGCGCGTTAGCCGAGTCTATCAATACGGAACTGCATTACTTTATGGGTTTTCAGATGCACTCTGAAGTTTGCACCCCACTGCTTAGCCCTTGCATGCATCCTGGAGCAATTGTTCGCAAAGACGGCTCTATCAATAACCATCGCCGGAGTCCTGACGCCATTGACTGGTGTTCCCCGGAATTCCTGTAGTAAACTCTGTTTTTGAGGTTTTCCTACGAGATGGATGGGTGTGTATGTCTGCATCGTCAAGGACAATAGTTGGAAGCAGATTCGGCACGGAACCCCTCATGATATACTCTGTTCGGTCCGGCTCTTCCGGACTATCTTTAAGGGCTTTAGTATTCACACTTAGGATCTGACAAGGGATAATTGCACACATCCACAATGGCTCAGCAGCTCGATTCCGCCATCATTCCTAGACTGGATCCCGAATATGTTGCATTTCATAACATCCATATCGCTCATCTCATTCCACCGCATACATTGCCTTGGGATCCTTCCATCCGTACTAATGCAGTACTCCCAGGAGCGTCCGACCCCCTCCCGGTGGGCAGCATCCAGGATTACTCTCTGACTCATTGTAAGGTCCGAGTGTTCTCACCAGATGGTGCTCCTCCCTCTGGCGGATGGCCCGTCTTCCTATTTTACCACGGAGGTGGTTGGACGCTTGGAAATATCAATAGTGAAGCGTCTTTCGCGACCAATATGTGTAAACGTATGGTTTCTCCATATCATTGAGCTTTTGCAGAGCTTAAACGATTGCAGGAGCGAACTGCGTCGTTGTTTCCGTCGATTATCGGCTGGGACCTGAAAATCCTTTCCCTGCAGCAGTAGAAGATGCATTTGAAGCTCTGCAGTGGATTTACAATGACGGTCCTTCCCAGCTACACATTGCGAAAGACCGCATCGCTATCGGTGGATCGTCAAGGTTTTACTTTGCATCAGGTTGCTCTTCCTATTACTAACAGGACAACAGTGGAGGCAACTTGGCAGCGGTAGCCACTCTCAAAGCTGCACAATTGCCGACCCCCATCCCTCTTGTTTTCCAGCTACTAATTGTTCCCGTAACTGATAATACCGCATCGGCTTCAGGCGAGCCACACCAATCTTGGCTTGAAAATGAGAAGACTCCCTGGCTATCTCCCGCGCGGATGATGTGGTTTCGAAAGAATTACCTCCCTAATGAAAAAGACTGGGCTAATTGGGAAAGCTCTCCATTACTCGCCCCAGATGAATTGATCAGCAAAACTCCTAGGGCCTGGATTGGGGTTACGGAACTTGATATTCTTCGAGATGAAGGAATAGCATATGGAGAAAGACTGAAGAGTAATGGCGTGAGCGCCGAAGTAAAGTGCTATCGTGCAGCGCCTCATCCTATAATGGCCATGGACGGTATGTGCTGCCCTTACACTTCACTTTGAGTTTCGCCTAATGGTGTTCCCCGTTGATACGATGCATGCGGTCACAGGGTAAGCTTCTTCACATCGTAATTCTTCACACACTGATCCTTCCTTGCAGTGCGCTGGCAGTGGGACGACAACTCGTGACAGATGCTGCAGCTGCCTTGAAGGAAGCATTTTCTTAAAACAGATTCGTCGTGCACCATGTACTTCGATTTATTCTGGTTTTCCAACTTCAATGTCCCTTTCATGTAGTAAGCGTCTACTTGAGCACGCGTGACTTTCTGTGTCCACCAGATTTAAAATTTAGGATAATCTAATAGTTGAATCGGGCAGCCATGTCCTATCTGTGAGTTCTATGTATACGGGTTTGAACTTGATACGGGAGCCGGGAGCATCACATGGTCGTCCGCGCTCACCCTTCAGTTATTGGGGATAAAACGACGCTTCTTTCGGATCAGGACTTTCGTCAGTGCTTCTCATAAATAGCTAACATGATAGTATTATTGTTCAGCTGCCGTGATACATTTGTACGATGTCCACGAAGTCTCAGCCTACCAACGATTTCGCGGAAGAAATATCTAAAGAAGTGCCCGAGTCTATTCATTCAGCTGGTGCACTTGTCGAGGTTCCACGAGATGAAGAACGGCGTCTTCTAAGGAAATATGATACCAGACTTTTGCCTCCTCTGGCTTTCATGTACGAGCTGGTTTGATATGCTATCTTCGATGCAAGTATTGAAGTTTACCTTTTAGGTATCTCTGTAATGCCCTCGATAAGGGTAACGTCGGAAATGCTAAAACAGACGGATGGGATAAAGTGATAATTCAGCGGCACCTACACAAAGACAAGGGCTCATTTCTTTCGTGCACAGGATATACATCTGACCGGAAATCAAGTAATAGTTTGAGAGTTCCTGTAAGGTCGAGCACCGCTGATCTCACTTTCAAAGTACTATCTCCTGGTCATGATATTCTACGTAAAGATCAATATTTCGTCCTTATCATTGACCTAACATATTGATGTGACTTGGATCAGGTACCTTTCTGCTTGTAAGGCGTTTTATTATAGGGGAGAAGGTTATTTCTAACTGACTTGTTTTTAGGTTCGGAACACCTATCAGTTTACTTGTCAAGAGGTTCTCGGCGGCTAGAGTCTTGCCTTTAATGATGGTTGGCTTCGTAGGTCATCAGCGTACACTTTAGTTACAAAGAGATCTGATTTTATCGACGATAGGGCTCTATGTATGTTACCAGAATACATTTTCAGAACGATCCTAACTACCAACGTTAGGTCACTACTTGCAGCAGCCGCTAAAAATTTCTCCCAAATATTCGCCATTCGTTTCTTCCTTGGCATATTTGAGTCTCCAATGCTCCCCGGCGTGGTTTGTCCCTTCATCATTATAAACACTTGCAGGCAGGCTGAACTGAGGCAGGTATTCTATTTGTCCACCTTTTACAAACGCGATGAACTTGCTTCCCGAGTGGGGATATTTTATGGTAGGCCTGACGCTGGTGCTTTGCCGATATTGTACCAACCCTCCCTATCCAGCTGCTGCCTCTATCGCCGGAGCATTTTCCGGTGATTTATTTGCGAATTTCAAAGGTAGCTGACCATGACTCAATCCACCGCTAGGGTTGATTGCCTTCGGTGTCTTCCACATACACGTTCCCAAATACCATGGATGGCAATTCTTGTTCTGGATTGAAGGTTTGCTCGGTCTGTCTCACTGGCCGAACGACTTTAAGAAGAAACTCCTTTAGGTGGGGGGAGTGTGTTATTCGCCATTATTGCTTGGTTTTGGCTGGTGGGTTCGAGTCCGACTAAGTTTACTTCGACGCTGCTAATTCCTTCTAGCCGCGCTCGCCCTCTTCCTGGAGCTTACTCAGTGAAAGGGACAAAGCTCTGGCTCGTGTTCGTATCCTTAGGGATTCCTCTGTAGAAGTCGACGAACAACTCAAGATCAGGCATGCATTCCGTGCATTCAAGGATCCCCTGTATTGGGTCTGGGCACTCATCAATCTTTCATTCGGCGTACCTCTTGCTAGTGTCAATAACTTCCTTCCTCAGATTGTCGCAAGTTTAGGTTATTCGACCATCAAAACGAACCTCTTAACGGTGGCGCCAAACGTGGCTGGTACTGTGGCACTTCTGCTCCTGACTTTCTCATCAGATTATTTCCGGGAAAGATCTATCCATATGTACGTACACTGCTGGTAGATCAGTCAGGAGCAGTACTTATCAAAAGTTGTTCAGTTGCATCCCATTGATAATAGGACTCATAGGCTTTATTATTCTTGGAACAATCGATCCTTCCCAACATCGAGGAATAGCATATTTCGCTACATTCTTCTTGACGATGGGCGTAAGTGCCAGCTTGCTGCTACCTTCGACGGGGTTCTGAACAGTCTCAGGCATTTGCTCCGTCCGTCCTGGTTGCAGCTTGGTATTCTAATAATACACCTAACGAGTCACGACGGGCTGTCGTCGCGGCGGTAATGGGTAAGAGTCAATGAAGCATCAGGCAAAATATTGATGGAACTGCTAGTTGCCATTGCAAATTCATCTGGTTTAATATCTACCAACGTATTCAGGGCGCAAGATGAACCCAGATACATCCTTGGTGAGCATCGTTTGAAGTCAAGAGACTGTCCTAATTGTGAATATTGTATATTTAGCACTAGCAACATCAGGTTAGTGGATTTCAGCCTAGGTAGAAAGGGCGTTGTTGATGTATTATAGCTGCCTTTGAGGGACTATGTCTGATTCTTGTAGCATCGTAAGTGTATGCTAAAAATGAGCGAGATACTGACCCGGAAACACCATTCATTAGTGTTGGGGCTTACATGCGCTGGGAAAATCGTAAGCGCAATCGCGCCCAAGGCGTCAGCATAACGGCAGCGGATGTGGACACGAGCGTTCTGAACGAAGGTCCCAGCTCTCCTAGCTTCCGATATATGTACTAGTAGATATTGCATACTGTCAGTCGGATATACTTGTGACACTTACTGTTGTAAATCCTGCGAGAGACCATTTCCAATGGTAAAAAAGCCTAGGGAATCGAGATTACCCCCATAGTGATCAGGCGATGACAGTGTGTAAATCATAACCTTTAGCCAATGCGGTCGACTCAAGGTGAACCTTCGACGTAACAAGTTTCAATTCGGTTGTGATAATCTAGTAGCGCAGAGATAAAAGTCATTCGAACATCAGCATCAACCTGCCTCGATGCAAATATTTGCAGTATGCATAGTATACCTATATTTGCACGCAGAACTTTTGAGAACGGAAACATCGAAAAGAGTAAAAATGTCAAACTAAGAAGGTTTTTATCGGCTTGCAGTTCTGTGATGGCCACGGGATGAGGATCAAGGAAACAAGCGGATATGCGACCTAACAAAAATATTCTCTGATTATTGATGGGCTTGCATGATAGCGTCGGATATGAATGTGGCAGAAACTTGCTTGCCACCAAACCAGCGGCCGTTGAGACCTTGGACTGATTTCTTGGCAGACTCTATAGAATCGAACTTGACGTAGATTTCGCCCTAAGGGTGAAAGAGTGAGCTTCAAAGAAAGACACAGAAATAGATAAAATATTTACTGACCTGGGATTCTTTCTCCACTTTGATTGCCTCTACCTTTCCATACTTTTCTTCGCATTCGCCCTTGACATCTTCTGCCAGGTCTTTGTCCCAGTCACGCTCAGTTTCTCTGAAAGCCCGTTTAGTAATTGATGAAAGTTCCCATTCAGTTAAAACTGACTCTTCGGGATCAAACATATTCTTCAAGAGCACAGATCGAGATTGCATAGCTTGTGGTATATTTGGCTTAGCACTGGGCGTTGGTAATACAACATCATTACAACGGCAAATAAAAAATGGAATGAACTTACACTGGCGTTGGCGCCACCGGAGCAGGTTCAATCCTAGCAAGTTTCTGCATTAGTGCTTGACGGGATGCTGCATTCAAGTTACCGCCTTGAACAGTGGTTGAGGATATCATTGCAACGTTATAGCGAAGTGTACGTACCGCCGGTTTCATCCAAGGAGTCTTGTTGTGTGTACCTTGCGGTACCCTTCTCATGAACAGTGTTGACACGCAACTAATTGGAACAGTAGAATCATCAAGACTAGTCCCGCTTGGAGTACAAAAGGGGCTGACCGTGCGCCCAGCGAGTTCAAAGCCCTCCATTTGTTCGAGAGCCATCTTGGCATCCTCAGCACGTTTGTATCTGATGTTAGTATTAGTAAAGACGATGAACATACGATTAGAGAACGGACTGGACGAATGCGTAACCCTTGCTACGGCCGGTCATCGGGTCTCTATGTAGATCGACAAATTCCAACTCGCCGAAAGGCTCGAAGACCTGCTTGATGTCTGATTCGGTCAGGTTAAAGTGCAGGGATCCAACATAAAGTCTGTGGAACACCAGTTAGTCGGTTAATGGTGGTAGAGCAAGGAAAGCCTCACTGCATTGCTCCATGGGGTGCACTGACGCCAGGAGGTAGATTGAGATTTCTGAGTAAATGCATCAGCAAGTAAGGGCCACATGACAAACTATGCTCACCCGTCCCCAGGGTGAAGCCTATTTCTTTCAGCCTCAGTTAGTTGTACCATGATAGGTAAACCCATTACAACAGTCCCTGAAAGTGCAATCGCTTTCTCTACTAAATCAATAGAACGGAATTCAACGTAACCAATGCTAAATTATCGTCAGGACGCAGACGCATGGGTAATGGCTATGTCAACATACCCCTTAGAGCGACGAGACAGTCTGTCGGTAACAATACGTGCGTCCATTACAGTACCTTCACCAAGCTTATCTTCGAAAAAGTAGCCCAAATCACGAGCAGTAAGGCGGGCTGCAAGCTGAGAAACGAAAACCGAGCGAGCTTCGGAGTCATCTTCCTTTGGCTCATCGGGGTTGTAGTCCTCCTGAGCGGGAGGTTCGTAAGTAGGGGAAGGTCTTCTGTACTGATATTGAGAAACACTCCGAAACCAATAGAAAAAGATAATCATACTTGAAAGGAGGGGGAGAACTCCTTCGTCGTCCGCCCCTGCGTGGAGAATAAAGATCATCGTCTCGACGTCTGTTCCTCCCATAGCGAGGGGAATCATCAAGTTCGTCGCGACGCCTAGAATTTCTCCCGCCATTCTTTTCATGCGAATGATCTCTGCGAACATGATCCGGGGACCTAGGACGCGGGCTATCCCTCAGCTCAGGTCCACTAGGGGGTGCAGGAGCATCATCCATGTTTACGTCTCCATCGTCAGATTTTAACCTTTTACTCGTCCTCTCGTCCATGTCTTTGACATCACCAGTGCCGTCGGCATCATCGCCTCTTTTTCGTCGCCGCTCTCGCTCTTCACGAACACGGTCTCCATCCCGTCCTTTGTCACGCTCTCTACGACTATCACCTCTATCACGAGTGCGTTCACGATCGTCCCGTCTTTCACCGTCACGTTCTCTCCTTCGATCCCTTTCTCGGTCTCGTTCCCTATCTCTATCCCGGTGAGATCTATCCTTGGACCTTTCTCCATATTTATCGCGACTGCGACTGCGCCGACGTCTCTCATCATGTTCTCCTCTTTCACGATGCCTCTCTCTCCTATCCTTATCCCTAGAGAGGGAGCGATGCGACCTTCTGGTACGAAGGGTGTCCGTAGAATGATCACGAGATCTACCAAAGCACAAAAAAAGGTGTTGGTTTGGAATAGTCTGGACAGAAGTCGTCCTATTGAAAAGGAACACTCACGATCTGTGTGTGGGCGATCTGACTGAGTCGGTTTTGCCTTGCGGTGAGGACATTGTAGTTTTCAAGGTCAAGGAAGGAATCAAACAAGGACTAAACCACTGCGCTAAATTGTGTGACCCTCTGTGACTTAATTACATTTAAGCGCCGCACAATTTCATAAGGTGCGATGGTGCAATAAATACGCATTAAACGAATTACAATCTCAATCTACAAAAGACCAGACAACCTTGCACGAACCCGCTTCTCAGCTTGCCCCAGCTCGGATTCTTCAGACTTCCGATAGAGCTCGTTTAGAGGGTTCTCAGCACCCTCTTTTTCCAAGTCAGCCTCAATCTTGGAAAACTCTTTGCAAAATTTGCCGTTCAGAACCTAAAATGATCATTAATTTTTATGTCGCTTTTAAGGAGAGGGGCCCTTGCTTGGTTGTATAGAATATTCTTAAAATGTTCGCGCGTGGTTTTGCCATTGAGAGCAAGTGCTCCACTAAGTTGACCGAACTGGGAGACAGTAGAGTGATGCTTCAGCTGGTAAGAGGAATGAGTACTCATCGTCGGTATTGAGTACAAATGAACCAACCTGGGTGATAAATCCTTCCTCCGCGGCTCGTTCAAAAATCTCTGCGGGCTCCTTGGACATCCACCTGCATTGGTGCCAGTTATTTGGGGAGGGAGAGTAATCAAAGAAAGATACACTGACATTTCGTAGCATAGAGCTTCGTCTGAGCAACCTGCTTCTTTGAGTACGCTGAAGGCTTCCCTGTAACCGCGGCGTTATTGATCATATGTAAGCACAACGTATGTGCTAACCGGAACAGCATTATTATTTGTGGCCATAAGGCTTGTTCGGCGAACAACTATAAACAGGTCGACATCAGAACAATCAATACAAATCCGTATTGTATTACCCACATCCATTGCTGTCTCTTCTCTCGCAGAAGATGCGATAGCGCCAGCCTTGGTGGCACCAATGGCCTTGGACAATGACAGAGCTGTGGCTAGACCCTGTCCTGTTCCATCCTGTTCTACTGAGACGAAGCAAGGAAAACCTTTGCCCTTCTCGTATAGTGAACGAACCGAGGAACCAATCATCCTGAACGAAGTATGGGCAATGCAGAAATACTGTAGATGATGGTTTACCTTGGAGCGACCATAACGACATCTTGCGAGGGTTTGAATTGCAGAAGCTTGTAAAAAACATTGTAACCGCTTGCAACCACGATCGTTGTGGAGTCCTTCAGTGTAGGGGCTACTTGCTCATTAAACACACGAGGTTGAACTTGATCCGGAATTAACAAAAACAATACTAAAATTGCCCTGGTCAATTCATGCGAGTCATATACAGCAAACAACGCGTGCTTACCATCAGCTACTGAAGCAGCTTTTGCAAAGTTATGCTCAACGTTAAAGCCCTTGGATTTGGCGTCCGATGCGTAGTGATCCTCGCGGTTTGCGATCAAAATTTTATCGTTGGGTATACCACTATCTCTCAGATTCTGCGCTTGTGCTGCACCTTGATTGCCAAATCTATGACACCATATAAAAATGGAAACGATGATAAGAGTCGTCCCACACCGTACCCGAGGAAAACAATAGTCTTGCCGTCGAGAATACCCAAGTCGGCATCGGCGTCGTAGTAACTGGGGCACAAGATGTATTAGTTTGATACAAGTACATATCTCACCAGAAGATTGAATGAATGGTATTACATCTTAGCAGACATTGACGTTACTTAGAAAGTGAAGCTGTGTGGCGAGAAGAATAGCTGGATTTGCATGCTTGGTGGGAACCCATAGTCTTATAGCGTTGGAGGCCACAAGATAATGGATAGTTGGATATCCTGCCGGAAGGCTCGCGCCGAATTGAACAAGACCTCCATTGGTGATGGGAGCCTCATGAGACATTTCTCAAAGGCCGGGCCGTCATTCCCGCCTCTCAAGTCAGGAGCCCCTGTCATTGAGTACATCCAAGAAATAATTACCGACATATGAGAACGCGTTGAAGTGATTACTCCCATCGTTACCCACCATGTCACTTGCAGCGGGTAAAATAGTTTGTATCACTGGTGCATCAAGGGGCATAGGACGAGGTGAGCTCTGATCAGTAATTGCATACAAACCCTCATGGTACTTCATACATAGGTTGTGCTCTTGAGTTCGCCCGACAGGGTGCGGCTGGGCTTGCTCTCCACTACTTTGGCGATGCCCCTACAGAAGAAGAAATTCGCTCTTTAGGAGAAGAGATCAAGAGCTTCAGTAATACCCGGGTTGTCACTATCGCTGGGGATATTGCGGACCCCTCAACCTCAAGAAAGGTAGGATTAATCCCATGCCTTGGGTTACGGAACGATATCATGGCCTCAGATAGTGGATACGGCCGTCGCCACATTTGACCGCATTGATGTCCTTGTCAGCAATGCGGGAATCTGTCCCTTTGCCGAGTTCTTGACGATGCCTCTTGAGACATGGGAGCATACTCGCCAGGTGAACCTTGATGGTTCATTCTACATTGTTCAAGGTAATCTCTATTCATTAAATGTGTGTTGACTAGCCTGAAGAATAGCAGCTGCGGCCAACCAGATGAAGAATCAAGTGCCTCAAGGGGGATCTATAATAGGAATATCGTCAATTTCAGCACTGGTTGGGGGTGAACTCCAGTGGTCGGTTATCTTCTAAACCATGTCTGTTTTGTTGATTCTTCTTTTCCAGTCATTATACCCCAACAAAAGCGGGCATTCTTTCCTTGATGCAGAGCTGTGCAGTTGCACTAGGCAAATATGGTATCCGGGCCAACGCAATACTTCCCGGAACAATTGCTACCGATATTAACAAGGAAGATCTTTCTGACGCGGCCAAACGAGACTACATGATTAAGCGAACAGCATTGGGTAGACTCGGAAGTATGTAGCCATCGTTCTCAAAGCTTGAGCTAAGCCCTCATTAATCAACGTTAGCACCGAGCGACATCGCGGGTCCTGTTGTGTTTCTGGCAAGTGATCTTGCCAAGTACGTCACCGGCGCGTCTCTGCTCGTAGATGGGGGTTTATTTGTCAATCTCCAGTAGCGGATCTATGTACACATCTAGCCTTTCTGGATGTATTCATCTGGATCTGCTGAATGTTATATATTACAAAGCATACAAATATCAGAAGTCAGGAAGTACATATCATCGAGGGCCGGGCGGTCCGGTGGCTTTCGCATCAATTGGGTGAAATTCTGGCTGCAGAGCCTTGCCATTGACGACGGCAGGTTCGGCGGAAATCAGCACACTAACCCACCTGGCCCAAGACGAGCCAGGATTTTTCCAAGCATGCATGGTACCCTTCTGGATAACGGTATCGCCTGGGTTCTTGAGGTGTGTTTCGGCTCCGTCTTCGGTTATAAGCACAATTTCCCCTTCGACTACGTCGTAGTAGCTCAGAAGCTCATATCTTGGGTACTTGAACGCGACTGCTTACCCAGTATATTATAGTCCACAGAAGAAGTTCGATGCTGGAATGAAGCTAGTCTTAGTGTTCATATTGTATTTTGGACAGAGAGAAACCACCATTGGGGTGATAGCTCCTGAAGGTGAGTGTGAGTTTCACAAGCGGCGTCGCATCGGCGTTGATCTAACCTGGAGCAAGATCTGTAGACCGAAGGTTTGTCCCTCTGGCAGGCACAAGGCCAAAGTTTTCCGTTAGGTCGATAATCCGGTTGGCTCCGTCTTCCCTATATTATCCAGGAATCGTCGGCGCATTAAAGGGCGGTCAGCACCGAATTTCCAAACCGAACGTACGGATTATTGTTATCATTTGTCGGAAGGCCATCCGTCGTAACCCAGATTGCAGACGACTTGGCGCCTGGTACAATTGGCATGTCCTAACGCCGCATTAATCAGAGTTGGCGACAGGGATGAAGCAGTCGAACTTCGTTAGATAATAGGGTATTGCTCTGGACCACAGCAGTGCCCTCCTCATTATGTCCCACTACGACGCGGCGTAAATTTTGCAGCGGCCGGGAGATATTAAGAACTGGCGACATTGGGTAAGCAGGTGGGGTGATATTCCGACTGTCACCAGCTCAACTCGGTATTTAAGTGAACCAAGCTGGAAGCGAGATAGCTGGATTGCTAATTTCAGTAATGACTTGATGGAAGCTGATTTAAACCTGTACACAATACCGTTGGGTTAGTGGATCCATACAGTAAATAATGTGTTAATCATATGTCACATGCTCACTGTCTACGCACCGTCCATGTATTTACCTCAGAAATGATTGGATCCGATCGAAATCCATTCCCACTGGACTATTAAGGTCATGGACTACGAGCAAAAAGAAGTACTGCCACATTCGGATGTGCGTGTGTAGCAATGTTATACATATGTGAGTGTTACTGTAACAGATAGTAACGACAAGATTAGGGAGCCGTGTCTATTAGTGATCAAACATGCATGATTAATTCAAGCAATTGAAAAAGACGGCGAAATTCTTACAATAATGATACTCGTCAATCAGAGGAATCCAATCCTTAACGAATGCACTCAATAATCCCAGGAGTGGTGTACGCGATGTTCTGTCAGCCAGGGCTTCTAGCTTCGGCCTGTTGGAAAGACGCTGATGACCAAGAGGGCTTATGTATTTCTAAAGGATAGCTTACCGCGTGTATTTCTCCCAGATGGAACCTCGGAAGAGGTACCACAGCATATCTCTGTCTCTTCGGGCGTACTCAGAGCGTTCCAGGCTCGCGGACGGGGGTGCTAAGCGGCGTAAATTACGGGCAAATAATTCCAAAACAAGCGCGACCACCAAAGGGCGGTTAGAACGCCGGTCAAAACTCAGGAGTGAAGCTGAAGGGAGGAATTAACTGATAGTAACAGACAGAGTTCGAGTCAACGTACCATAGATAAGAGGCCGAAGTATATAAATGGATTCACTCAACCAATCTTTGGGAGAAGACAAGGGTCGTATCAGTGAGAGAGAAGGCCTAACAGAGGATGAGGTGAGCGCCTTAGGCAAAAGATAGTCCTCGACGGACGTATCTGATCGCATTGGAGGCGGGGGCACTGATAGCAACGGATGAGGAGGTAGAGGTACGTGATTATTCCTTAGGTGATCAGGCGTGGAAGGTGGTGAAGGACCAAGTGATGACGGAGCAAGGGTGGGAGATGAAGCATTTGACGAGGGCGGAGGCAGGGTAGTTGGATCGATATCTCTTTCAGGAATGGGAGGAGATACCAATGGCCTCTTTGAGATACGGATTAGGATGAACCGTAGGGCAGCTCTGGACAGGTGGGTTAGTAAGGGGTTTCTCAAGGTAGCACCGAACATACTTGATAATTTCAATAAGGACAATGCCTCTCCATTTGGTTCTCTCTGACGCTTTCCGTCTGAGAGCCATCTCGATGAATAGCTCGGAGAAGCGAATCAACTCGAGAGTCCTGGCAGCCCATTTGTACAAAGCACTTCTATTTGACCAAGCTCGGGTGAAACGCGTATGCAAAGAGGTAGGTATGAGAGGGCGGTATTTGGGGTCATTGTATACGATCTTTGAAAGGAGAGTATCATGATACATGCTCGTCAAGTTGAGCAGGGTAGAAACTATTCCTATAAGAGCTGCGAAAGACCAGGAGTGACGAGGACGTACGTGCTTCTGAGGCTAATTCCGCATCCTTGAATCTGCCTGGTAAAAACCAGGTCAGGGAGCGTAATGAAGACTCCAAAGTCGAGATAGTGGAAACGTTGTTTATCAAGAATGTCTCATAATGAGCAAGGGACGATGACATTGAGCGGGTCAGACGAGAGGATGATGTTGGATGCAGATAGAAGGAAAGGAACGCTTATTTCTGAAACACCTGGTATCCGGGTTGAACTTTGTCCCGAACCCGGACTGCATAGTAGGTATGAAATTAATATTATATTATCATATTGCCTCAGCACTGCAGGTTTGCATCGTTGCTCTCCACGACGCCGACGAGTATGTAATGATCAATCAGTCCTCGCTGTCATTGTCCAACACGAGGCCCAAACAAAATTTGGCTTATATTTCCCCGCATTGTTCGCCCAACAGTCAATTCTCTTCTTCCCAAACATATGTACATAGCCCGCTTCCATGAAGAGAGAAATCTCAAAGGCCCCCCATTCTGGCTCTCTAAACTACTTTACCCAGAGCCCTGTTCGCGGTCAGCTCGAGCCATACGACCCGAGGGTCAATAAAGGCTGGCCCGGCCGTTTCTTGCAGTGTACGGAGACACCAAACCAGCTGAAAGTGAGTTACGATCGACCAGCAGTGAAATACAGCGAGATTAAAACCTTCGCTATTCTTAACCATGAATAGGTGCTGCTCCCTCCTCGCACAGCCGCGTTCTATGAGCAACTCCTCAAGGCAGAGGCTACCGAATTGGCGAGGAAGCCCCAACCTTCTTGGGAACGTATTTTAGAAATTCGCCATCTCAAAGAACGCATGATACGAAAATGTCAGAAATCATGCAAAGCTTCACCGATGAAAAGACTGGGTCGAGGAGAATCGTTCGCTTTCCAGACATTTATTGCTCCGTCCGATTTTCGTCTCAAGGAGATGGAGAAATGGCTGAAGCAACAAGAAGGTCGTTCAGGATATCCCCCCATCGACATCTCATCCAATGGTGGCAGAAGCGTTATCAACAATGCAATCCGGAATTCCTATTGCTGTCATAGATGTACAAAACCGGGATGTGCTGGCGTCCATAGGGCGACTTCATCCACAAGTAGCTCACCAGATTCAGTACAAGCACGTTTGGATCGTCCTGTTTCTCCGGATAGCTCTGGTGACGATTCAGATGACGATGTAAAGCCAGACATTGCGACAAGAAGTCGTCCTGGTGCTACGCCATCCCCGCCTCTTCCATTTCCTGAACCTATTACCCAACCTGTCCCTTCGTTGCCCCGAACTTCGGTGCTCTCTCCAGAACCCCTGCCCCACCCTTACCGTAATAGCCTAATCAAAATGGACGATAGGTCCGGGGAAGAAGTTACCACTGCAGTTGAAGCGACCCATCAAGGAGAAATCGTCGAAGAACCCGTTCCGGTAACGGAACCTGTCCCCATGACATTACCAGTCATAGATGAAGACCATACTCTGTCAGATAAATACGTGCCGCCGCCACTACGCCGCCAGCGAAGCTGCATCAAGCGCACTCCAAGTGGTGATAACATGAAGACAGTGTCGTGGGCCGACGATCGCGATTGGACAGCTCAGCTATCGAAGTACGCTACCGCCGCGAAAGAAGCCCAGGATTCAGGTATGTTCTGCTCATCTTTCGCCTATCACTTTACATTGATTGCTCATCGAACAGGCCGGCAATGGCAAGAAGTACGAGATATCTACGCAGAGCAAATCACCGGTCTGGATGCCCTCCACCAGCACGTTATACAAGGCTTGGAACGGATTCGCCTTGAGACAGAGCACCTACGTGGCATCGAGGATACCATCTTAGCCCAGAGACAAAAGATAATAGAATCCTGTAGGGCGTTGGAAGCCAAACAAGCAGAGTTCCAATTTAAAGGTAAGGTCTCCATCATCTGATTTGACCATTAATCATCTAATTTCACCTCATTACAGTACAAAATGCTCTGGATGAGGCTGATCATACCCTTATTGTATGCCGTGCGAAGAGAGAGAATGAAGTGCATGCGTCATGATATGCGTCTAGTAGATCTAATATAGTTATGTCTGTCCATTGTAACGAAAACCCTCCGATAGGCCAATAAATGAAGTAGGTGTAGCATAGAAAAATGATGAAGCCGAATAAAATACTATAAGTCACAAGGAAAGGAAATGTTCAGAGGACTGTTCTCCGACGTTTCTTCGCGCGGACCCACCATCTACGCACAATGGATAGATATGCACAAACAATAACGGCCGAGGCTGCGATCAGTTCGCCGAACACAGTGAATGGTTCACCTGGTGCGCGTTCATTTCCGGGAACCTCGACATTGAGTGAGAACATCCCTGTATAAGTGTATGGTCATCGATTGTTAGATGGACAATTGCATTTGCCTACGCACCGAAAAGCGCCTGTAAGCAGAGAACGCCTATACTGATTATAGTCAGATACATGATCGCTTTATCGTTGCCAGACTTTGCTTTTGCGACTTCAGCACGTAGTTGAGCGAGGTAAGCGGGGTGAGATTGGCTGAGCATGCGCTCATAGTGGGCCAACGAATGCTGCAACGACAAGATGTGATCTACATCGTCGAACGTTATGACAAGATGCCCTTTCCAAGGACAGGTGGTACTTACCGTGAACGTCACCCATATATATAGCCACTTCATCATCAGGTTTCTCGTTTAGGGTTCCAACACCGTTGACTAGCCGCTTTCTCAATTGCGAGACTACCTCGGACTTCGACCCCAATAACCGAGTCAATGTTGTCACTAATCTCCGCGCCTTAGCCATGCGCTGCAAAGGGGAAGGTATTTGATTCAAGTTTTTGTCCTGGTCATCCTTAGAAGTGGTCCTGGAGCGTATCAACCGCTTCAGACGTCGATACACTAGTCTCGGATCTAATCGCACGGAGAATCGTATCTTTGGCCGTGCAATATTGGGGTGAGTGTATGGCTGCATCGTTTCCTTGCTTTCAATGCTATACTTCTCCTCGTCGACCACTGGGGTGCTGTCCGACTTGACGTCATTGGCTGGCGGGTCTAGTGAACCTTGACTAGGTTCTTGCGGGAAGAAGACAAGGTTTTCAATTTCGCTCACTTCCTTCTCCACCTTTTCGAGAACAGGGAAAAAAGAATCGACTATGGAATCCAACATGCCATGAGCAATCCAGTCTACAGATGGCCAACATTTAGTAAGTGTGATATACGTGGGTCAATAACATACCAGAGGACATGTTGGAAGCCTCCTCAAGCAGGAGTATCCGGTTGATCACCCGATTGGTGTGTTCTTGATCACAATGTTAGTGAACTTGAAGTGAGAAGGCACTGAAATAGGTTTACCTGATATATCTGCGAAGTGGAACTTGACGACCGTACTTGATCAGCCTGGCATCCGGGGGTATACTTGAAAGGAAAATGACTCACTGTGCATATACCCTCTTCAAATACAACGAGAAATACAATAGCTTCCCCAATGATCCCCCCTCCTTGCCCACTATGCAGCTCAGCGCGCTGAATCTTCTCCTGCGTGGCTTGGCTCTCGATTGCACGGAATGCAATGAAGTAATAACCTAGTCGAGGGAAAATTTCTAGCTTCTCTCTAGGTTCTTGCTGGAAGATGTCTTCGAGGGTTAAAGGGTGGAGGTGGAGAAGCTGGTATGGAATGAGTATAAATTGACCACCTGAGGGGGAATGCAATTCACCTGGCCTATGGCTCGGATATCATCCCAGTCAGGATTGGAGACATCTAACCACCATGCTTTTGGCAACGGAGGTGAGGGCCGGGTAGTTGCAGATGGAGTCGAAACGTGTCCATCACGAATTTTCCCTTTCCGATTCTGTGACAACCTTTGCGAAGTACTGCCCGTTTGTCCAAACATTGGTGCGCCTTCGGCTTCCGGTAGCATATAGTCATGGTATTCTGAAGTACCACGGTGGCTCAATCCGGCTGAAGGGGTTTTGTGCCAGCGGGGCCGTTCCTGTTTTCGCCTTGCCTTTAACGTCTTCCTGAGAGCAAAATCTAGTCGTGTGGTTATCAATGGCAAAGAGGTCGTACGGGTGACAGGCTGCGGAGTGCCAAGTTCCGCCCTCGAGTTGTGTCGTCGCAAAGAAGGGGGAAGGTAGAGTGCAAACTCCCTTGGGATTTGTCGCAGCTCCTCCCGAGCTTTCAAATCCGTGATGGTTCGCTCCAAAACCAGATCGGACTGCACACTTCGGACACTCCGAAGATTGCCAGTGCTCAGGTGTCTACGCCTTCGACGATGCCGAGAAATTTGTGAACGAGTCAAGGTGATAATTGATGTAGCAGAGGACGAACTGGAGGAACTTGTAGATGAAGACGAGCTGCGGCGTCTCGCCCACCGCGAGATGGCATGCTCCACTACTGTAGCGATTGCACCTAATCTACCCCCTGCGAGGAACGAAAAACTTGATGACGATGAGGAGCTGGATTCAGCTAGTGATTCGTAGCTTCTTGAAGGATGCAAAGCGACCGGAGGTTCGCCTCTGTAAACGTCGTCGTCGCTGTCATCATTCGCATGTCGACTCTGAGGTTGTATAGGGTCTGGCAGTGGTCGGCGAGGAGGGCTCAAGGTGGGAGGATCACTTGACATGCCAGGATTATGTCGAGGCTGGCCTCGGTGCGGCCTCGTTAGAAGTGATCACCTTCTGTAAATTGTGGGTAATTACATGAGCCAGAGCAAGAATCAGCATCAACGATCGTTCAAACGTCTATGGACGGAGCGCTAGAATGGTACTGAGACAAATTTGGCTTGGCAGGAATCATGCAACATCCAATCTATAGTGGTAGTCTCATTATTTACTGTACTCTCTGTCGTTTTCGTGGTCCGGAATCCTCTACAAAGGGCCTCGACTTTTTTTCCTTCTGACTGATCTTCCTTTGCTTCTTCTCAATTGCTTTTTTCACTGCTTGTTTGCCCCCTTCGGAAGCGAGCGCATCATATCTTGCACGAAGGATAAGGTCCCTTTTCTCAGCTGAGCAGCATCATTTATGAGCCACGAGTCAAATTGCACGATATACCACTTACATTCTTTCATCCACCATCCACGCTTGCCTTGCTTCCGTTTCTCTTGCTCCTCTTTGGCAACTTTTGCTAATGCTGAATGTTCAATTTTCTCTCGTTTGTCTCTATTAACTGCACTCTCTGCTCGTTTTACAGCAAGTTCCAACCTGCTGACTTCTTGCTCAAAGTCGGTGCGGAGATCTCGTGGCGCTGAGGATAAACGCTTTCGAGCTCTCTTTAGGTTGTCTCGCAGTGTTTGCAATTCAGAGACATGGGCGTCGGCCAAAAAGCTATATTGTTCTTGAAACTTCTCTTTCGAGAATGTGCCAGCTAATGGAAGGAACCTGGGATCGCGGGCTTGCTATTATGACGATTAAGCATAAGTACCCAGCAACCGAAAGAAATGGATAAACTCACTCACGGGTGGTTTAGCATCAATGATAGTCCTCTTACGGGTAACAGGCCTCTTCGAGGTGACTTCCATTGGGCTGGATGTTGAAGTTATTCAAGGACAAGATCCCATTCAACCTGGTACACTTACGCATGTTTATTAGCCCGTTTGACTCTTGTTGGTTTCAGGTGACCGCCATTATCTGAGTTCTCTGCGTCGGAGCTTTCTGTGTCAAAGCTCTCTGCATCTGAGAGAGGCTCCTTATCCAGAACCCGCTTGCTTGTAGATGCGATGGGTGTACGTTGCATTGTGTAAAGATGAAGCGCCGGCGAAGTAGAAACCAGTACATAGCAAGTAATTGTAATTATGTAATAAAGTATCGTCAAATGTCCCATCTGATGTATTTACGACGATGCGTGGCCTACAACTCCCATTCTTCTAGCTAAATAATCTTCCTTGTGCCCAGCTCTGAGCCAGAGGAATTGTCCGTAAGAAGCACGTAGCGCCCATCTTGAAGGCGCACATCCAAAGAAACACCCTTTGAAGGTGTTCCTGAACGCCATATAGGAGTAAGACCTAGCCATGCTCCAAGCTTGGCAAACCAGCCATCTCGCCGTCGCCTTCTATCTTTCACCGGATCAGTAAGAAGACCTTCCCAACGGTATGTTGGACGTGGCCTCAAGGAGGCATCATCATGGTCTGTCCCACCACCAGTACCTAGTGTAGAGGACTGCCCCATGTCCACGGCCTCCATGCTCATCTCTGAGCCTGAACGACCCAGGTGAAACAGAATCGCCTACAAAATCGGGTCAACGATACCTAAAGAAAGATTCAATGCACTCACCTGGTTTGAGCCATGAAATACGGCCTCGTTGAGCCTAATGTAGATCTTATTCAAGAAGCCATGGTGGAGGAAGTCCTTCCATCGAGGGACGTTAGACATTAAACCTCGTTGAATAAGGAAAGACTCGAGATTAGCACGAGGAAGTGGTGTATAAGCTATAGACGTGGGGTAGTGGGGATTGAAGTCTGAGGCATGCAAGCTAAGAGCAGGGATTGCATCGTTATTTCGCCGCCAAAAATCATCCTTGAATTCAACAATTTAGCAGGGCGTACGTCCGTAAACTGATTAATGAACCCACCCAAAATATATACCACCAAGCCGCTGCCTCGGTCTCTGTGACAGTCATCGTCCTTTCATATGCTAGCGACAAAGGCTCCTCGTTGCTGACAATAAGTTGCCTAACTCGTACGTCTTTTTCGTGGCTCATAGCCCACTTTGCAACTTCGGCAATATCTTGAGCGCGGTCGTACACGTTGGTCAGGAATCCGTACGATAGCGTCTCTCGCTTTCGCTGACACTCCATTTCATGATATGTTCGGTAATCGTCAAGAATGGTATCTAGGTAGCCCAAGCGTTGGTGTATAACGTTTCGATTCAGTGATAAAAACCGAGCGAGAGGTGGGGTAAGGTCGAAATCATCGTTGAGCCCGATTACTTCGCCCTGTACGCAAACTTTCTTATCGTAAGCCAGTTCGACGGCAAAGCCACTGCCCAAAGCTACACCCTTCCAGTACAATTTCCCCCTGCGCTTAATATTTAGCGTACAGTTAGTGTACTGAATCGCAATGTTGGCCCTGTAACGCCGCCGTCTACAGCTAAAGACAGAATTTGAGCCAAGGTTCTAACGAAGCCATTGCATCTGTCAGCATATGTTTAACACCGGAGCGTAAACTCGACTAACGGTAACGTGACGGTACGGCCAGCTTACTACCTGCCCATCCAAAGCTCGAAGTGCTAAACGAATATCTCGCCTCCTTTGGATATCAGGCTCTGAGTTCTGGCTAATGTATGTCTCAAGGTCCTTGATGTCTTGTAGAACAGCATATGGTCCATCGTCGTATTGGATAACCTGTCGAAAGTCAGTCTAGACTAAAGTAAACGGGGCGAGGTTTGACTGTACTAGGGTAGGAGGAAAGGGGATCCACCACGCATTACCGAAAAAGCTTCGGCAGTTGGGTATTGTCTTTTGGTTCGGATTCTTCCAGTAGCAGTCCGGTCCGATAAACTTGGCTTGGATTTCTCTGGCGATTTCGACGTATAGAGCGTGGTCGGGACCAGATGTCAATGCCACACCTTTAGCATACGCGATGGATCCCATTTCACGGAGGATCTAGGGGGAAAGTGGATCGGTATGGAACGGGAGTGTATAGCTTCAGCATTACCTTCAAATTCTCTACGTGTCTCTCGCCAGGAGATCCTGCAAAATCCAGTAGATAAGGCGGAAATTCTGAATCGCGGGCCTGGGCGAACACCATATCCTGTTCGGTAGGGATCTTGCAGTCGGGAGATGTGAGAATAAGGGTCGTAATAGTTTCCTGCCATATCCGACGTTTGACATGGAGGGATGTAGCAGATAGGTCCAACCTAACGCAGAGGGCAATTGAGACCATTGCAGAATAATTCATAATTAGTGAACTTACCACGGTGAGAAAATATCTATGCCTATGCATAATCGTTAGCTAGGCAGTGCAGCATTTAGAATTCAACGTACTGAAATCGATACGACGCGAAAGACCTGTTACGGATGAGGTGAATGACGTGAGCAGAGTGTGCCGGGAAACTTACGCTTCACTAAGCGGTGCATTATACTCATGTTGATGAGCGTAAAATCTACAACATAACATCAACAAGGGAATCTGTGCTAGAGTACGTTGACGAAACGAACAGATGCTAAATCCATAAGTTACAATATAGATACTGTCGCATTTCTGGTCAAATATTCTGATGTAACGACTTGAATGCATACACTCACATATATATGACATAGGTATCAAGTATATTCTTTCCGGGTATATTGAGAGCAACTCCGAGAGCGACTGCAGCCGTAGTGAGATAATTCAGTCTGGAAACCCATTCGCTTGCATTATTGACTGGATCCAAAAAAGGGCCAAGCAGGCACTGTGCGATGAAAAATCCGATAGTAGATAAGAGCAATAGAATTTGACGAGCTATTGGGAGCCAGGTCCGAGAAGCATTCCGAAACAGGCAGTTGTCCGAGTCGATAACCGCAACAATGAAGAGAGTGCTGAGCTTGGCGAAGAGATATGTAGACTCGTAAGTACCCCAACCTCGGCGAAAGCCTATCTTCACGAATTAGCCACACCGTGTTTGTCAAGTATGAAATACGTACCACCGTAAAGGAAAGCAAACGGGTTACGATCGCGGGCAAGTAAGCGATGATATTCGCGGTCCATATCAGCGACACTTCTGGGACGACCAAGCTCTGTGTAGGGGTCGACGCGCGGTACGGAGCGTTGGATAACTTTTCGGAGCGCCAGGGGAAACCAGAGGGTAAACTAAAGGCGATAATTGTGATGACCGCAGTTTGGGTAGTGGACAGCACCTACCGAAGCAAACACTAGGATAGATATAATGACGATGACGGGTGCATAATTTATCTCGTTCTTCTTCATAGTTGTCGTCCAGCAGAAATCCAATGGATCCCTGAACTCCGTCGGGGAACCTATGGGCGCAACAGAGGGAGGGAATGAAGTGGCATTCTTGTAGTAATTAGGCACCACCCAAAGGTCTTCAGACCACACAAGTACATGGACAGCCATAGTGCTGAGGGGTAAGTATATGACCGTCAAGAGGAATGTGACGATCACAATCCCCCACTTGCCATCTTTAGGCTCAGATCTCTGCAAGCCTTCGATGGAGTTGTATCGATCACAAAGGGGCGTCGAGCGATAGAAGTAGAAGAGTAATCCTGAAGCTATGGCCATAAATATGATAAGGAAGATGAGCGACTCTATAATGGTGGAGGCGAAGTTCAGTGCTAAGATATTCGGTCTTGAAAACATGGGTCAACATATAAGTTGATAACCAAGGAACGGAGCTCACATAGTTCCAAGAAATAGCTTCCGCCAGGAATCCACTATGTCATTGCCACTGATAGGAACTACGCAGCAATTATTAATACTGCAGTAATGAGCAAACCATATGCGGAATCGAACCTATCGTGCTCAAAATTAGGGCAAATATTTGAACAGTATTGATCAGGCCCTGGAGACTGTAAAAGGTGGCCAAAGCACTGGAACCCTTCTCGGCGGTGAGTAATTAAACAATGCGCGTTGGTATGACTGGACTAACTGTAAATCCGAGAATGATGTTTACGGCCGAACCTAGGATCGTCTTTCTATTTCGCCAAGCTGGCGGTACTTTCGCGTTTGCTTCTAGGTCATCTAGTGAACGACCTGATTCAGCTAGCCTATCCATAGGTGGAAACATCTCGACGTTTCCAGGTTGACGCTTGTGTTGTGAAAAAGAGGAGGTAGGAAGACTTGAAAGATACTTGTCAAGTCGAGGTAGGCTCAAGGGGGGAGCGTTGCGTGCAAACAATGTAGTAGCGGGTACTGGAGTATGAGGCGGAAATCGATGGCGGTCTACGAGAGTAGCCGTGTCGGACGTGTTTGCCTCTTCATGGGCCTGATCTTTCGGGTCCTTAGTGTATTTGTTTATTGAGGAAGTGCTAAGGAGGGGGTCGCGGTCATCGTTGTCTGGGTAATTTGTACTACTTGTTGGCTTGTAAGGTCAATATCATATGGCACAGAGTAATCACTGACTCAATATTGGTACTATCTACTTCAGTGATGTCCAAGGTTTCATGAAGGTCGTGACCAATTGGGGATTTCCCATAACTATGAAGGGGTAAACCAGGTATATCGTTGGGGCGGGGAGACAGTGAAGCATCTCTTCCCCTTGACGGGGATGCTATGAAACGTGCAGGTGATGCTGGACTCGGTAGTTGTATGTCATCAGAGGTACGATGGGTGAAAGTTCGGCGTGTTCTATTACTTGTACGAGTAGAAGGTGGCGTAGATGTCTGAGATTCTGGCGAGGGTTCAAAGAATCTGGCCAATTCTTTGACTGTCATGCGTAGCCTGTATTACTGAAGGAACCAGGACATTGAGTATGAACGTTGAACTATAGAGCTGGAGCTTATTGACCTGATCTACTCAAAAACGGTGTAGACATATTCCCACGTGATCGGTGTCTTCAGCAGGAATCCAATTATCCATGACTTACCAAATGGAAAATGTGGTTTTGACCACTCCTCCAATCTCGTTCATGGGCTTGAGATTACAATACTTGTTACTACAGTAGCAGATATAATACAGCTGTTCAAGGCATAGTTACACTAAACTTAGGCATGAGCTGCCTTTTCAATAAGCTTGCCCAGCAAACTCTTTTCATGTCCTCCATTCGTGAAGATGGCGGTCTTCTCTACAACCACAGTCGCAGATTTAGTAACACCATTCTTTGATGTATGTGCTTCTACTTCTGTTACTGTCTTCACCACAGTCCCATTGTACGGCCAGTTTACCTTCATCTCCAGTTCCAGGGGCGTCAACTCGCAAAGGAGCTCCGGGTGCTTCTCAATGCAATCACGCACGGCGGGATAGAGCGACGACTGTTCCAGAACGGAAGGGTGAATAACCTCGTGGGTCACTTCGTCAGTAGAGGTCGGGAGATGACGTTGAATGGTGTGCGCTAGAGAGAAGAGACCTGTTAAGGGACTAAGACAAGGTAAGTGCATGAAAAAAATCGTGCGCGTGAAGTTGAGACTCACTCGTGAGGCTTCTGTTTCCCCCAGGGAGCGATTGGTTTAGGACGAGTCGCCAGATACTTCAGATCAAGGGCCAAAATGTCGCCAATTTGTGCCTCCAAGGACAATAGGTTAGTAGGCGAACTATTCACCTGGATTGCACACATACTGCCATCCAAGTAAGGGTGATATCAGCCAAGTCATGATCCTCGTAACCTCCGCCAATCTATAGAGCAGTCATTATGATGTATTTAAAGCTGCTTTGATACATACATCTGAGTGACAGCCTACATATGGCAATCAGGTGAGATACTCGGAAGTTGAAGCGAGTAACGTACCGGTAAACCAACACTAGATGTAGAGGTTAGTGAGACAACTAGTTTGTAAGCTAAGATCATTTAGCGGACCTGCTTTAGAATCTGCCCTTTTTGACGTCCAGCTGCCTTTTGCTCGAATTTCGCACAGTCCTAAACAATGATGCGATAAACAGGTAATGAGTGTATGTTGAAAGTAGAGGGGGAAAGTCATACAAAATCCGCTCTGGGTTCATTCAGTGCTAACGCTTGATAAGCTCGCTCAACATGCTCTCCAAGGATGCGATCTGGAAATCCGAATAGGGTCCTGATGCGATTATTTAGAAGGGATAGTTCTTCTGGTAGACCAAGAGATCCAACGGTATCAAATACGCCGACACATCTACAGGATGGAGGAATAGTATAAGCCGACATTCATCGTTCGACAAGTGTTACTAGCGAAACATACTTGACAGAGAATGAATTCGAGTCAAAGTCGGCTCTTCTTTTTCCGGGAGAATCATGGTGATTCCAAGGCGCGAGTTTCTGCTTAAGTGCCTCGATCTCTGAGAAGTTTAATCAGTGAAACGGTTCACCATAGTTACCCGTGGTCCTACCCTTCTGATCAGTGCTCTTTCCAAGAGTCTGATAAGCAATGAAAATGCCAGCAAAATGCTCCATCTGAGTACGGTCGAGGACACCTATTTCTCCCTGTTATAGAGCAGAGAATGAGCTACCTGAGCGGCAGAGCGAAAGATGTAGAACACAAACGATGAACATGGCGACCATACGCGCCGTATATGCGCCCTAAACATGTATGCGGTGAGCCTTAAGAGACTATACAAACAGGAAGCATACATACTCGTGAAAACCCGAAGAGGTATATCTAGCCAAAGTCAGCGAAGCGCTAACATTGAATGGACACATGGATGCAACCCACTTCATCTCCAGGACAATAGTTACTATTGAGAGAACGTCAGTGGGCAGTGAGTGGTAAAGCCTGAATGCACCCACTGAGCAATAAAGGCATACGCTTCTTCAACCTTGTCGGCTAATTATAGGTAGAAGGATTAGGCTATTCATATCGTGACTGGACAGACTATATGAAGCAAGTACCTAAAGACGATCCAGTTGCACCTAGACGTGAAGAGGTCTAAGTTTACTGTCGCTAGGAACCGAGACGTATAAACTAACCTTCGATATATTCAGAGTAGAAGTTCTTCTCCGTCCCAATACCGGACTGATAGAAGACTATTTGTGGTATAGGTGGCTGGACACGTTCATCTTCGTGGCTTATTGTCCTTGCAAGTCGCTACAAGTGAAGGTGAGCAGCTGGCTTCGGAATTATGAGATGTGACGGACAAGGATATTTGTGTATTTGGCGGGCGTGTCTACACCTACACCATCTTGCCAGGTGCTGACGATTTTCAATTAGTTTCCGTGAATTTGATATAGGTGCCCTGATCAAGCGTACCCGTCACAGCACACAACTAGGCGTTTCCCCACTCTGCCTCCAGGCGCTGTAGTTGGTAGAGGAGTCGTGGGTAGCTTGCGGGGCGACCTTCGGGGACTGGGAGACCCTCCTGGGGTTGCGGGAGCGCTGGTTTGAGAAAGCAGTAAACTGGGTTCGGTGGACATCATTCAAATTGTCTTTGCTAGACCGCGGTAAGGGGCATTTTATATGACAAGGGGAGCGTCTACAACATGACCGGCGCACTGGTTCACCGATGCAAGCAAACCCGATAAAACTTGATGTGGAGTCGATCATTGATTCGGACGTGCAACTTTGGTTCCGCATCTGATGCAGTCCGAGATACCCACAGATCTCATCGCGTCCTCGTCGGATGCGACCTCGGGATGGATAACGAATACATCATATAATATTATATGGCAAGCAGTCCTAGTCCATGTTATCGAAGACAGTATGTAGTCCGTTGTATAAAGTAAATCTACGAGTTCAACGTTCTGTCGTTTGTTGGTTTCACTACTACTTGCCCAGTCGCATTTCTGCACCAGAAAACACGTCTAAAGCCTCCCTGAATGTCCGTTCGTCTAATCCTGCTATGTGGTGCTTATGACCTCGTCTTGAAAAGAGGGGACGTCTGCGAATGAATGGTCTAGGGGAATAACTGGAGGCACTGATTTATACACAATAAGAATTGAACGTAATTTCTTCCCTACCTAATCTCTGTTAGCCTAATCTGCCATGGAGGAAACCCATACAGTTCAGCCGGGGGTATGGGAGCTGTCGCGGGTATGAAGGAATGGACAAGCATTAGCTCGGGAGAGGAGAACCCTCTTTCACCTATTAAAAACTAAGGAAAGAAGAAGCAGGGATTGAAAACTTTATTAACCTTCCAAAACCTGATTTAGTTCGTCGACTGTCAGAGTGAACTCTGCATTTTCGGAGTGCCTGGAGATACTTGAGGGTTTATGACATTTTCGAGCGAACGAGCCGGCGGCCGAAGCGATCGCTGCCTTGGACGACTGCGCAGACACCAAATGCAGTTGGAGGGGCCGAGAAGCGATTACGGGTTTAGTTCCATCTGTAATACATCGTGAGTGTGCCACTGAGATTTTTGAGCGGGGAATTTACCTGGTATGCGCCTCCTTTTAACAACGTTCCTCCGTTTAGTCGGCCCTTTTTGTAGAGGCCGACTAGGTATTTGAATTGTAACGGTGTGCAAGTCGGCCTCCGTATCGAAGTCAGGAGATATGGACCGCGAATCGGAATAGTCAGAAGGTGGTGGTGTTGGAGGATATTCTATCTCCGAGTCGCTTGACTCATAGGACGAAAATTCATTGCACACATGCTCGCGGACCTGCGCTGAGCCGTCAATTAGCACTCCTTGAGAGAAAAAGAATCGTCAGAAATGTTAATTGTATTAGTAGGAGAATAAAGATAACCTCTATTATCATACAAAGTCAGCTTTTTGATTCCAACCGCCTGGCACCAGGCAATGCTGCGGTAAACAGTCTGGAAGAGCAATGCCTCTATATTTTCGTCGACTTGCATCGCTGGATCCAGATGAAAGACAATAGCAAGGTGGCAAGGAATTTTTGTCCGCAAGGCATCGAGAGGGAGGGGTGCGGTGCGAGCGTATTGCCTCCAGATAGCGGCTAATTTAGCGAATACTGCATAGACAACATGCAGAATGTGCAATAAGAGAAGGCAAAGCATGTACAAGACCTTCACGAAAGGTGACTATAATCGCCGTAGCATGCAGGGAAGTAAGTTGAATAATTCCGTTTGCGACACGTTACCGTTACGATTGATCGAGATGGGTACACGTGGTTTTACATCAATCTGATAAGATTAGATATATCGTACACATATGTAACAGACTCGGATTGCACAAGAAGTACACAAGAAGGTTCAAAGCAGACCGTATTCTTCCTGGATACCTCTCTTAATCTTGAGGAGCATCCCCGTCTTCCAATTGTCCAGCTTTGTGACCTGATCAAACTCGACAACAGCTCCGGTAAACATCTCTTGATCACCAGCTTCAACAGCTTCGATGAGTACATTGATGAACTTGGCCTCACGTGTTGATGAAAATGTGGTATCTTGGGACGAATATTTTTGCATATTGCGTTTGGCGGCGATTGAGTCCTGTAGTCAGGTGGTGTCAAGGCAGAAACTCCTGTGGGTGTCATACACTCACCCCCATAGCCAAAGCACATAGACCGGCTCGAAGCCAATATTCCTTAACACTGTACTTAGTCAGTGCTGATCCCAAAGAATGGTCGGCAACTTGTTCGTAACGAGCAATCGCTTGAGGGTATTCTTCCAAGTCAGCGTGAAGGTCCGCAGCGTCCTTGTAGCAAGCGTTAGCGGTTCTGTTCATCGGAATGGTGAGGTATTATACTTTTCAGCAACTATTTGTATACGCACGCCGTTGCATCTTCCTGCGCATACCAATCACCTGCACGCTCAAAGCTTTCACAAGCCTTGCGTAGATCGTTGGATTCTTGTAGGTATATTTGACCAATTTCCTTCTCTCTATCAGCGGCTTGTCTGAAGCGGCCGCTTTGTGTCAAATGGGTGATTGTCTGCGTCAGAGCTTGGATTGCCACTGGAAATACACAGTCAGCGAGTCGAATAAGTAGCAAGCTGATGAGGTCTGTACATTCAGGATATCCTCTCTTGTAAGCCTTGGCTGCGTTCCACCACGCATTCGCAGCCTCGTTCGCTTCCTTGCATTTCTCCCTACATTCCGCTTCTCGGGCGTGAGCATCCCCTGCCTCTTTAAATAGTTTGTCGATCTTAAACGAGTTGGCGGCTTGTTGGTAGAGATCACCAGCCTCTTCAAACTTGGTCGTAGAGGAGGAGAACCATCCTCCAGAAGAGTTTGCCTTCTTATCCGCCTTCTCGAGGAGAATCTGAGCTTGAGACTTTGCAGGCATAACCAGATTATATGTGGTGCTAGTACTAGTAAATGATAGCATCGTTGACTCCTTAAGATATAGGTCACGTGGTAACACAGCAATCACTTGGAAGTGACTGTTTAGTATCCATGAGCGCGCAACATATACACTTTCAATCGACCCACAACGCGCAATGGCCGGCCTACCAATTGATATCATTAAGGAACTATCGGACGCTCACCCCAAACCCACGCACATTAGGTTTCAATATGGGACGGCAGGTTTCAGGACACTGTAAGAATGCGTCATCTACCTTATGAGATAGGCTCGATCGAATCGGAATGTAGAGCAAGTGTACTCGATTCTGTGCTGTTCAGAGTGGGTGTCCTCGCTGGACTGAGGAGTAAGAAGCTAGACGGAAAGACGATTGGGGTGATGGTAACAGCCTCCCATAATCCAGAACAGGTATCTACTCTTCATACTTCTTCATCACCTTGATCTGACATGTATGTAGGACAATGGTGTTAAATTAGTAGATCCCAGAGGGGAAATGCTCGAAGCTTCTTGGGAGGGCCATGCAACTACGCTCTCAAATGCTCCGTCCACAGACGAGTTCATAGAAGCCCTCGAGACGTTCGTACAAGCTACGAAAATTGACCTATCCAAGCCAGCAAGAGTTGTCTATGCGAGGGATACACGTCCATCTGGCGGTGCTCTAGTCTCTGCACTCGAAGATGGACTCAGAGCCATTGGTGCCGAAGGGCGTAATGCAGGAGTGACGACCACACCTATTCTCCATTATCTGGTGAGGGCGATCAATACGAAAGGTACAGACGAAGAGTACGGCGACGATACCGAAGAGGGCTACTACGTCAAGCTTAGTAGCGCCTTTAAGAAGCTTGTGGCAAGTAATCGACACTTTGCGGTGTTCCGGCCTCTCTGAATTCGTACCTTTTCAGTCTGGTAGAGCAGCACCTCCACCATTGCTTATCGATTGCGCGAACGGTGTCGGCGCTAATGCTGCTAGAAAGCTTTCCGAACATCTCGGGGATAAACTCCCCTTCATTCTGGAGAATACATCCATCGATACTCCAGGTGCACTCAATAACGCGTGTGGTGCTGACTATGTAAAGACATCGCAGAAGCTTCCTGCGTCTTTAGCCAATTCTATCAAACCCGGGCAGCGTGGGTGCAGCTTGGATGGAGACGCTGACCGCTTGATGTATTTCTACTTGGATGAACGAGGACAATTCCATATGCTCGATGGGGATAAAATCTCTGCTCTCGTTGCCGCTTTCATCGTTGAACTCGTGAAAGTAGCAGGTTTAGATGACAAAATTAAGGTTGGCGTGGTCCAGACAGCTTATGCTAATGGCGCTTCAACAAAGTATCTTGCCGAGGTAGATTCAACATCTGACTGCGCTAGTCACCGATACTAATATCCTCAAAGCGTCTACCCGTCAAATGTGTTCCAACTGGAGTCAAACACCTTCATCACGCGGCTGAGCATTACGACGTCGGTGTATATTTCGAAGCGAACGGGCATGGCACCGTTCTGTTCTCCCGCGCAACGCTTGCAACACTTTCACAGCATCAACCCTCGACACCCGCTCAGTCTACTGCTTTGGAACATCTTATCAATCTAACACAGCTCATTAACCAAACAGTCGGCGACGCATTATCTGATATGCTTCTTGTTGAAGTAGTTCTAGCCCATAAATCCTATAGCGGGGTCGAGTGGGATTCACTTTACTCAGATCTCCCCAATCGTCTAGTCAAAGTCGTGGTTGCCGACAGAAATATTTTCAAGACGGAAGATGCTGAGAGGCGGCTGGTTAGTCCTCCGGGACTTCAGGAAAGGATTGATGAACTCGTCCGCAAGTATGAGGGTGGCCGGTCATTTGTCCGACCCAGCGGGACGGAAGATGTGGTTAGGGTGTATGCTGAAGCTGTATTGAAGCCCCAAGCGGATGGTAGGTTACTTTTCTGTATCAGTAAGCGAAAACGACTGAGTTAGCTGTAGCACTTGCATTCCGCGTGGCCGGGCTGGTGTACGATGAAACTGGTGGCGACCCCTTGACCCGACCGAAGGAGTTCTTGTGAACGTTTGAACTATTGCAGAGAAAGCTGTAACTGAAGGGACATTCATTACTCATGAGGCTGAACTGGACAATCATGAGTGGTGGCTTGTACTAAGTACATAATACATCTATCAATTCCGCAAAAATTTCGCCACTGAATGAGGGGGCGCTGTACCAGTGTCTGGAATGGACAAAGTCAGCGCTGTCTGAAAGTCGGAGGTAAAACATTCATAACTTGCCCCTTTCTGATCTTTTATGAGTTGCTGTTCGGCTTGTAAACACGCGAAGCTTGCATGATAGCACGTAATCGTTATAAAGGATGGATACACCCTGTCGAAATTAAAATACCCTAACCACTTCTTTCTTTATCCTGAAAACTTGTGATAATAACGCTATGTGTCGATTTGTAATCTATAAGGGAACTTCGCCTGTCCAATTGTCCCATGTGAGTGCTTCACAATCCCCCATGACAGAAGATGGCTGAGATAGAGGGCACCTAGCTACTTACGAGGCCATGCCATTCAATTATCAACCAGGCTTTCGACTCACGATTGAGACTTGACCGTCGGAGACCCATGAATGGTGATGGCTTCGGTGTTGGTGAGTCAGTCACAAAGTCATCATCCTGCGTGGCAAGAGTCATACGACCACTTCGTAAAGGCTGGTATGATTCCGTGAACGACCCGGAGCTGGGCAACCAACCTTGCATCTTTACATCTGTCACACCTGTGGGTGGCGTTCCAATACAAAAAGAAAGATGTTGTTAGTCTGACGCTGCACAGGCTTGGAATAACATCAATCTTACCCGCCTAGCAGAGAAGATCAAATCACCTCTTGTCTTGTGGGTCGTTGTCCATATCGAAACATATGATCAATCCGACCTTACATGATATCACAGCGCGCATGTCCGTGCAACGACGGCAGGCTCGCTGTCACTAGACAATTGCCATCCGTTTCAGTATCGCAAGCTGATGGTTAGTCGATCCTGTCCTGAAAGCGCATATTTCTGATTTCTCGACGTAGTTTATGCATAATGGTGGGATAGCTGAATGGACGACGATAAAGAGGAGGGTGCAGAACTGTTTACCGGACTATGCCTATAATAATGTCCAAGGCAACACAGGTATGTCCAACATTCCCCACTTTAACTTCTGGTATTCAAGCAGATTGTACAATCAGATTCTGAGATGGCATTCGCTCTTTTCCTATCCATGGTAGGGCAGCCATCTAGTAATAAACTTCATTGCATTGATAGGTTTGAAGCTCCCAGATCCAAATGCACAGACCTTCACGCCACGTGTACTACAAACGGCCATGCTTGATACCATATCTGCATTGAATTTATTTGCAAAAGAAGCTGGCATAACGGAAGTATGTTTCTATGCAATATATCTCATACCGTAACTTATATTACCTTTAGCCTAGTTTGATGAACTTCTGCATCACAGATGGACATACAGTTGTAGCGACACGGTACATATCATCCCGTACGGATGAAGCTGCATCACTGGTTGGTTCACTCTTCGTCTCAGGTGACAGTCCACTGAAACTGTCCGTACTTAAGTGGTATTCATCTGGCACAACATTCAGTGAATATGCCTCTGGCGGACATTATAAAATGTCTAAAGCTGACAAGAGAGAAAATATCATCATGGTATGTGCGCTAACTTGATTGGCTACAACACCAAGTCTAACCTTGACCCCCAGATTGCTAGTGAACCCCTAACGTTTGAGAAAGGTGAGGGATTAGTGCTCGCATTCAGCTGTTTGAGTCTCAACGGCGACCTATAGCTGATTGGATGGAAATACGAACTAACCATATGGTTGTGATCACCCCGAAGTTCAACCTGCTGCAAATACCAATTATGGACGAGTTCTATGTGCCACCGTCGGATCCCGCAGCTCTTGCACGGGATACAGGCTTTGCATACGGAAAGGGCCTATTGAGTCCACGCACATAGTAGAGTGTGTTGAGAGTTTTTTCAATTCCGATGTGATTCTTGGTAGTATAACTATATATTCACTGTATATATATAATATAATTGTTTTGAATATTCCACTATTAATTTGTGCTGCCAAGATAAAGCCTGCAGAGCCTCGCGTGCCTCAGTTGGAGGCCACTTTCCAAACCACTTATCGTCAGGAGCCATGCTAGCGTGCCATTGACCTGTTTCCTTTCATTATTCACTTATGATGTTCAACGCCTGGCTCATCTGGACTGCAGTTTCCAATACTGCGAGGTATGAAAGGTATCTTAAGTCTTGCAACACGAGTCGCTGATTCGACGAAACAGGCTTTCTACCGTCTTACAGATCCTCATTTTCTTGCCACTCACTCTGGCAACACTATCTACTCCCGCTTTCCTACTGCTGTCTTTGCTCCTCAGCGTACATTCCTTAATCCATGGCACTCTGCTTCTCCTATGGGGTAGTGAATCGCTATCCGTCCTCCAGGTTCCGATGCACCCGTTTTTGCTCCTGGTCTGCTTCAATGTGTTCTCCTCTTCGGTTCATCCGTGGTTGATTACCGCGACCGCCTGGTGGGGGACCGCGTTGACATATGGAGGCCCCTTGTTCGTCATGATGGAGGGGCTGTCTAGCCTGCTTGTGGCTCAAAAGCTAGGGCAGGAAGGCAAGAAGTTTGTTGGAGACGATGAATTCCGTCAGTTCTCGGTACTGATAGTTACCGCTATTGCATACGTTTTATCTGCATGGTGGATTGTGGTGGTGCGTGTTTTCATCCTATTAATTATCGTACTTATGGTGACAGTGAACTTAGGCCTATCCGGCTGCAGCGTCATCACCGTTATCTTCGACTCTGCTTGGCGTCGCATTAACTGCCTTCCTCTTTCTCACTGTCATTGGGTTTGTGCTACGTCGCACGAATATCATAGAATCCTCATGCCTTCTGGTCTTTCTCGCATATAACGTTTGGCTCTGCGGATTTGACCAGACGTCTTTCTCGGATCCCGCCTCCTCTTAGTGAGTTGCGGTTTGAGCCCCAGTTTGCATTTCAACTCACCAAAATCTCTCACTAGTGTCCCCCTTCTTCCCAACATCTTACCTCACTTCGAAGCACTTTTGAATTTTGTGACGAACACCCTACCCAAACCTGTCCTCGTCGCCCTTCTCTATCGTCTCGCGATACTCCACCTAGCCTCCCGAATTCTGCCTACCATAGGCGCAGATAGCTGGGACTCGGATGAGGGCGTAAGAAGCGGATGGAACGATCGACCAGTGCGTCTTCAGCTGTCCAGGCTCCTCGTTGTATATTCATGCTTTGACTCAGACATCTACACTCACTCGAATCCTCCTCACCTACCGACAAACTATATTTGTTACCGTATACTCTCATCTGCTCCGTTAGTCTATTCCAACTCAATCCGAAGTTCGGAGCAGAAGGCTTACTTACAATATGCAGTCCTAGATCATTCTTCACAGGTTTGGTGGCGCTGGATGAATGTATTTTTTACATTGACCATATGGGCTGTGGAACTGCTAGTCAGCAACGAAGACGATATAGTAGCGAAGGATTGGAAAATAGATTAGTAATAGACTTGCATCACAGATATCTCTGGACAGTACGATCTTCAATCATGATTAATTCCGTAAAATACTGACATCCTGACGAATCATGCATTACTCTTCCATTCTGCAGTGTCATCGCCTTCGCCTTCGTAGTACTCCCTCTTCCATATCTGAGCTTTGCGCTTAACCTCCTCCAGGATGAACTTGCATGCGAGGAATGCCTCTTTCCGATGAGGCGATGAGACAGCGATCACTACCAGCCTACATTAAGCACCAATTACACCCTATCATTTTGGCCAAGGTACGGACCAATAGAAGGCTCCCCGACAGGCACAGTACCCAAACGGTGGTGGACCGCGCAATGAACGAGTGACGGGGTGTTCTGTGAAGGTGGATGGTGATCTGACCGACTGATTAGTTCCCTCGCCGCTTGAATAATGCTCGTCATTGTCTTGATGGCAAGTTTAGAATATGCCTGATATTCGAGCCGGGAGACAATTTTGCCTAATACACTGCAGGTTGGGTCAAAGCTTGGTGCACGACGTGATAGAGGATGCACCACCAAAAGAATCTCTCGTTGTTCCTGTATAGATATCGTCACCAGACACCTCTTTATCTAGACCCTTGTGCACATACCAATGAATACTGCAGTCGCACCCGCCGCGTTATCTCCCACAGATTTTACAATCTGCTGAACATCAAGATCACCATAGGATAAGGAGCAAGTGCCCCCTTTGATCTCCACTGAGACTTCATATGAAGCGTTTTGCTCCGACATTATTGAGTCTTCTGGCTAGGCGCTTGTCAAACTGCTAACCGAATCCCTTATTTGCGAGGATTCTCGTTTCACTGGGACTGGTGGTCTATAATTTGGGGACTACTACGCAGGCGTTTCTTATCGCACCACTCATGTCTGCCCTAAAATCAACAAGAAACCAGCTCTTCAAGGCCAGGTGTAGAGTCAGCAAAGCCAGGACAATTTCGAGTCTCATTAACAACAAAAATATTCCGTTGGATATCCATCCTGAGGTAGTCAAACTATTCGTATAGTCTTTCTTATTCATAACCCATCTCATTCATTCATTCAAGGTTGAAACAGCGTTGGTCAAGAACCAGCCTGTGGTTGCTCTTGAAACTGCGCTACTTACCCATGGATTCCCGTTCCCGGAAAATGTAAAACTAGCAAGATCTCTGGAAGATATCGTTAGAACCACAGGAAGTGTACCGGCTACCATAGGTCTCGTAAAAGGACGAATAAAAATCGGTTTGGAGCCAGAGGAACTGGAGATGCTAGGGGATACCAGCAGCGTCCAAGCCGCCAAGATCTCGCGCAGAGACATAGCGCCAGCAATTGTGGCTAAGGCTAATGGAGGTTGGGTTTTCATGTATGCTCTACGTGATACAATGTCAATGCTTTGCGCAGGAACCACCTGCTGTGCCACGTTGATATTCGCGACGCTCGCTGGAATTAGGGTATTCCCGTTACCGTATTGTCCCGGATGTGGGTCATCGTTGATCACTGGCTGTTTGCAGGTCTTCGCGACAGGAGGGTAAGAACGTATATCGGTTTCCATTATTTCCGCCGCTTATCCCAGTAGTCTCGGTGGTGTCCATCGTGGGGCTGAAAACTGTGAGTTAACAGAACTAGGCATGTATACATCCTGAATAAAGATACTTTACAGCCATGGATGTGTCCGCTGACTTACCAGAGTTAACAAGGTGTCCCGTTGGCCTCGTTTCCGCAGGAGTTAAATCCATTTTGGATATCGGGAGGTACCGTATAACAACCCTGCAGTGATCGTTATTTCTCAAAGAATTGCGGTCATAGGACGCTAGAGTATATGGTAAGCCCCGCTATCGAGTGGCTGCCTCCCATCACTCTCACGTCATCCAGGAAACACTGGGTGTTCCGGTCATCTCATATGGTAAGACGACTGACTTCCCAGCATTCTTCTCTCCAAAGAGCGGCTTCCAGGTACACATAACCCTTTTTTTCGTGATAACACACTGAGAGACAATCTGATCAGTCTCCTTGGAATGTTGATAATCCAGAATCGGCCGCCAAAATACTCTGTATGCCGTTTTTCTTCCGTCTGATGACCTGAGTCTGATTGTAGGGCAGATACACAATGGCAACTGGGCCTGCAGAACGGTGCACTTATTGCATGCCCCATTCCGGAGGAATATGAGCATGCGGGGGCCTCTATCCAAAAAGCCGTCGACCAAGCAGTTGCTGAGTCGGAGGCTAATGGTATCAGTAAATTAGGGAAGGCTGCTACGCCGTGGCTCTTATCGCGCATTGGTGAATTAACACAAGGGAAATCGCTCGCTAGCAGTAGGTGATTTTTCCCTCCTTTTTGTTGGCTAATCATTGTATACTCCTGTTTAGATATTGCACTGCTGGAGAATACTGCAAATATCGGTATGTCAACATTTCGATCTGTTGATAAAGCTGTCTAACCCACCTTGGCTCAGGCGGCCAGATAGCAGTCCAGTATGCGAAGTTAGCTCAAGACTCTGTGAGCGATATCTCTTATGTAAAGTAAATATATACAAATCGTGCTTAAGCATGATTTACGTGCAATATCCAATTCCACTTCCTCAGGATCGGCCCACTATAGTGAAAACCGGACTCATCACCCGTCACAGGGTAGTAGTACTTCGAAAGAATCACCAGCAGTTCATCCAAGTTTGTTGGTCATTGGCTGTGCTGCAATCGATATCACTGCGCAGGCTGCTTGCGACTCAGATCCTTTACTAGGAGCTCATTCTACTGTCCCTGGTGCCGTCACCCTAACGCTAGGAGGGGTTGGTCGCAACATTGCTGAAGCTGCTCACCGTCTTATCCCTTGTCATACGAAGCTCATTTCTGCGGTTGGCGATGATGAGTTCGGACGTCTTCTAGGATCAGAGCTTGGTAAAATGGGAATGAGGACTGATGGATTGGTTCAGACCCTTGGTAGGACAGCTGTATGCAATATGAATCTTGATAGCAACGGTCATCTTATCGGAGGAGTGGCTGATATGGACATTGTCAAGAATCTAGACGCGGACAAGGTAGACAAGAGGTTTTCAGCTTTTCAAGGCGGCTCATCGAGTCTCAGGTTATTGGCCATATCAGAGATGCCTGTCCTCGGATTGTCGCCCTAGATGGTAATTTAACTTCTGGCTTTATACGGCGAATAGTCTCTTTCTGTAGCAATTATCCTATAGAAGGTCAAGCACCTCTTTCATCGCGCAGAAGTCCACTGACGGGAGTGATTTTTTCTAGTTTTCTTGTAGGTGACCTTTTTCTGTCGCCGGATACTCAGCTAATAGCAGCTGCAGCGAACCAACTTCCCTCACTAAAGCTACGGCTATCTTACCCGCAATCGCCACAGAGCAGGATCTACAGACATCACGTTCCAAGGCAAAGATCTCGGTATCGCCAAACTTGCTCGAGTTGGATCGCATATATCAGAGCACGCGAGAGGATCAATGGAAACTATCATGTTTGGCTTCCGGCTGGGAAGGCTTGTACAAGCCGTTACTTCGTAGCCAATTTGGCGACGAGATAGCAGGCTTAGCAAAAAGGGAGCCTTCCTTTGCAACCATCTTTGAGAAGGGCGCTATCGAACAAGCTCTCCATCTACTTGCCTACTTCCAGCGTATTGTCATCAAGTGTGGAGCATTTGGGGCTTTAACCGCAATCCGAATCGAAGCAGATGCATTTTCACAATCTGCTTGGGTGAAGGCAAAGGAGTTTCTGCCAGTTAACATTGCCATGGCGCAGTGCGCGTCAGGTGAAGCAATCGTGGTTCATTATTTTACTCCCTTGGCCGTAAATAAGCTAATCAATGTTACTGGCGCTGGCGACTCCTTCGTTGGTGCCCTTTTGGCAACAATGATCCAAAAACCAAACTTATTTCATGAACCACGCCTGTTGGATGATGCTGTGCATGTAGCCCAGCAAGCGGCCGTTCGAACGCTTGCAAGTCCCCTGGCGGTCTCTCCAGATATCTCTAAATTACAGATTCAATAATCTACGTATACCATCATGTATATTTCATTCTAATAAAGGTCCAACCTTAACCGTTTGTCGAGCACGACGTGCTTGTTCACTAGCTACGACCTTGAGCGCTTTTGCACTAGCTTTGACTTTCTTCTCATAACGAGCCTGCAAATACATCCTCAGATGAGATGGACTGAATGCTTGGAATACGCCTACAAGGGCCCCATGCTTCAGGCGTGTGATGATATTAGCAGCCTCGCCTTTCGTCATGTTTGCAAGTCTCTGCTCAAGGCTACCATGCTTCGAATTTTCATCAGATAGTATACTTTTCGAAGTGGAAGAGCGCTTCTGCCACCGTGTAGCGATAAAACTCTTTTGAGCATCCGTCGCCGGTGCTTTACGCCATTTGGCTGTACGAAGGAGTCTGACATATTTGGTTCAACCATTGTCCACGTTATTTATCAATGGATATTACCCTTGAACCATCGGTCCATGAACGACCTTAGTGCGAGCATACGTGTCACATGCGCGCACGGTCGCGCCGAGATCAGGAGCAGTGAGGATCTTTCGGGTTCGAAAGAATGGTGACATTTTGAAGGCATTTGCCGTTGCTCTATCCAAAGATGCAGGTGCAAACCATGCTTGAAGATGGGTTTTATTTCCTAGATGAAATAGGACACGAGAAAGAAGCCTGCTGCTCAGCTAGAACGTCAAAAAACGAAACATACGTTCGTCCCCTTCCTTTTGCTCTATTCGAATATGTCCTTTGCCAAGACACTCTAAAACATATATACCATCGCCGCACCCCACCCAAGCATATGTGCTCAGCGTCGCAATATGGGGAGCACCAGATGCCTGATGCTTGAAAGAAAAGGGATCATCATAGTCTGTGTAAGTCACCGATCGTGGCTGCGCGATATCGTCGACGAGCGCTGAGGAACGTCTTTCCGCGACAGCTTTCTCCATGCTTTCAATCGTTTCGTCTACATCAACTCTTTTTAGTGACTGATAATACTAGTATTCAGAATCATCCTACCAACCTTGTATATCCATTATCGTAGGATCCAACCCAAATAAAGTGGGAATACAAATGACACCCGAGGCTCGACTGAGGCTATCGACAAAGTCGATGATTCTGCAGTCCGTTTTGCCCGTTTCCGGAGACAGCCTCATCCCTCGGCCTATCTGGTGGAGTGTCAAGAAGATTGTTAGCTCTCTGGTATTGGACACTTACCATCTGAGCAAAGACGTTTGGCGAACGTGTGGGTCGTGCAAGCAGCACACAATCAATGTTAGGGATATCAGCTCCTTCAGTCAGGACGGCTAAACCAATACTTCGTAATGACCTGCACTGGGTGCCGGAAGCTGGGTATGCTTACCGCAATTTATCAAAACCGGGAATTCACCAGTTCTGAATGCATTGAGGAGTTCTTTACGCTCCCTTAATGGTGTTTTCGAGTAAATGTATCGTGCATCTATGCCAAAATTGCGGAATGTCTCTGTGAGTGCACGAACGTGTTCCAAGTTGACGCAAAAGACCAATGTAGACTTTCGTGTCGCTGCCGCATGTCTTGCCTCAGCAAGGCTCATGTGAATACACGGGGTATCAAAACTATACCTGCTCGATCCATCCAAGTCTGCACGACAAGACGATTCATTGTGTCAGTGTTGATCACACGAGCGAGACTAGTAGGATTAAAGTCCCCCGTCCGAGAGTTTACTGTGACATCTTTGAGATTTAGTCGTGCCTGGACTGTGGTAAAGCGAACATCACAAAGCCTGTTAGGCGATTCAAGGTCAAATACCAGCTAAGGTATATAAGAATGGCTAACCATTGTTCTTTAATCATATCCAAGAAATCCTGATGATAAACAATCTGCTCAAATACGCTTCCTAAAGCCAATCCGTCATGACGGCTAAAGGTGGCGGAAAATCCAATTATAGGAATGGTATGATTAATAGAAGGGCGTTGAAAACCAGGATCAGGACTCTGTATATCGGGATCGAACCGAGCTAAGAGACGTCGATAGCTAGACATACGTAGTGGCATCATCAGTGAGGTTCACAAAAACACGTATTACAGAGCTTACGACGGAGCGGCGGCATGATGTGCTTCGTCAATTACGATGGCCTTCAAATAATTCGGATCGAATTTCGCTATCCTCTGGCTCTGCAGCAGCGTCTGGTATGTAGCAACGGTACTTCGTAAATACGTGAGTTTCAAGTAGTGCGGGAGGGGGCTAAGGAGTTCTCACACATCAGCCTGCCCAGATGCACGGTGCTGAGTACCTTGCTCGATTTCTATGGACCAAGCTGGAAACAGAGCTTGCACTTGTGCTGCTGCTTGCCGGGCGAGTTCAACACTGTTGACAATCACCAAAGACCTTGTCGCTCTCGGGGCCAGCTCTGGTGGGGGAATCATAGACAGGAGTGACACGAAAACCGTAGTTTTGCCTGACCCCGTTGGCAGAGACACACCAATGCGAGTTGAGCCAGAGTCGAGTGCTTGAACACATGCAGCGAGACAGCGCTCTTGATACGGCCGCAACGATACGAAAAGTCTGGCTTGCAACCGAAAGCAGCGGAGGCCTACACGCCTAAGTCTTAGTGGGTGTAGGATCCATGGCATTGGCAATGACTTTAGGAATTGAGAGCACCGTCGACCGTGCGCACGCGTCAGACGTTCAGGGCCTCAGAATCCTAACCCAGTTGTTCCTGCAGGTTCGACTACTTTGATCATATTTACTGTGCAGTTACTCTCAAAACTCAGGCTATTAATGATCCGCCAGTCGTATGCTGATAAATGCTATGCATTCAATTATATGCCTTCCATCTAGAGGGATAGGGTAAAGAGTATAGCCTCTACGGAGACGGTAACGACCAGATAATAAAAAAAGCGTCTAATGCGGTGTCATAAACAATGCGATGTCAAATGAAGGGATGCAAGACCACCGTCTAGCCTTTTAACATTTAGCCAGAGCCTACGAGGGAAATCATTTAAGCGGTTGATTAGAAGTCAACGGCAGAATACCACATACCACCAGAGTAGACCTTGCCGAAGAGGACTTGTTGAAGCTTGTCGTATAGTGAGAGCACACCAGCGCCAGCAACACCACGAAGGATGTTGGCACCCGCACCCTTGAAGAGCGACATAGTACCCTCCTTGGCAATGATCTAATAATAATATAAATAAAGAGAAACTAACGAAGGACAACATCTACGCACCTGAGAGCCAGCGTCGAACATAGACTTGTAGTTAACACCAGAGCCGGATGTCATCATCATGCGACGACGAATAGTGTCCAAAGGATAGGAAGCGAGACCAGCACCAATAGTGACACCCCAACCAAGAGCGAACGATGCCAAGAAAGAGCCCTCGAGAGCACCAATAAGGACGACGGGTTCTATAAAGCGGAACAGTGAGAAAACATGCAGTCTATAAAGATTGTTAGAGACGTACTCAAGGAGTCGTAGACACCGAAATAGAGACCACGGTAGACAATAATACCAACAACAGAAGGAACGAAGCCACGGTAGAGGCCAGCGATACCATCGGAAGCGAGGGTCTTCTTGTAGACATCGACGAGACCGTTGAATTGACGGGCACCTCCACCCTTGGCCGACTTAGCATCATTGGCCAATCGTGTACGAGCGTAGTCCAACGAGTAGACGAACAACAACGATGAAGCACCAGCAGCACCACCAGATGCAACGTTTCCAGCAAACCATTTCCAGTAGCCTTCCGACTTCTTGAAGCCGAAGAGAGACTTGAAGTAGTCCTCTATGAGCATGTAAGTACGGGTTCAATCTAATGGGAAAGGATAAAAGACTGACTGAAGGCGAAGTTCAAAGCTTGAGTGGGGAAGTATCGAATGACGTTGGCGGTGTTACCTCGCCAGAGGGAGACAAGACCTTCTTCCTTGTAGGTACGAGAGAAGGCATCACCGATGCCTTTGTAAGGGGCAGCAAGACGACCTTGCTTGATCTGAGGAGGTGACGTGTCAAAGATAGTGGAATAGAACAACGCGGAGATACACTACCATCTCATCTTGGTTCTGCACGAGCAACTTTATACGCTCGATAGGTGCAGCGCTAGTCTTCGCAACAGCCTGAAATCAAACAAATGAGCAGATTGACTAGACCGCTCGAGAACCTGAACTTACAGCAGACACACCGCCCATCAAGAAGTCGACTGCAACACATTAAGCTGTGGGCACGGGTTGATAATGCAGAGTGATACATACTGGCAAAGTCCTTGGGCGATTTGACCTTCTTTGTTTCGGCCATTTTTTGAATAGAGAAAGAGGAAAAGAGATGGAAGAAGAGTGGTGGTTGTGGTCGAGATGAGGAAGAGGAAAACTTTTTCGCGTGCTCAAAAAGGTTTCGGGTTCACCCGGAACACATTATCTCCGCTGGTCCCGATCATTGTTAAACCGTGCCGGCTCAAGCGCCGGCTGCATCGCTCCGTGATATCATTCCAGCGTCGTTTGTCCGCATGAGTGAAGCACAGGTTTCTGATTCTCCGAGCCATGTTGTTATAAATCACACAAGATACTACCAGAGGCCCGACAAATAGTAATATGTATAGCGATTAAGAACGATACAATATGTAATGCTAAAAGCTAATAATGTAAAAGCACAATTGTGTCACTGCCATCGATTCTTTTGTCCACCGTTCGACACACGCACAGATTGATTACCATCATAGTTATACGGCTGATGACTTCCTCCTCCAGCTCCTCGAGGTGGATAGGGTGATTGGTATACAGTGGCACGATAGTTTGACTGATAATCAAGAGGTGGTAACGTTGTCGAAGATAGATTATTATGGGTCTGAGTTGGGTTAGGAAGTTGAATGGCATGATAGTTATTCGATGAACCAGGAAGGAACGCCCGGGGTTCGACACGCCCTTTCTTCCAAATTTCTTCGGTCGGTGACGTGGGGGTATCCATCGCTTTTCTTTTCTGCCCGATTGTTGGCGCTGGCGGTGGTTCATCGTCATCAGAGTCCAGTGTAAGATCAATAACATCATCCACCTGGGATGCAGGCACTGAAGGCGCAACAGAATGAGTGGCAGATAGTGACGAAGTGCTGGCGAACGAGGGCGAAAGCTCGCGTTTGACTTGTCCTTCTTCTTCGTCATCCGAATCCAAGACGACGATTTCATCTGGTTTAGACAAAGATATCTGCGCGTCACCGAGCTGTGGTTCAGTTTTGATAGGGACTATCGCCCTTGGTGGTGACACGGGAGGCGAGATCGGTTTTGTGGAATGTGAACTCTTCCAGCCGGGGGATGCGTACTTATCATCCATGGTGTGCCATTCTCCGTCTGTCTCAACCATAACGTCCTCGACGCTATCAGGACACTTCTTCAGAATATCATCAAAGTAACTGCGCAGAAATTACAGACTCGCACTTTCGGACAGGTCAGAGTTGGGACTTACCCATCAATTATTAAATCGTCGGGATTCAAGACCTTCTCGCAAACGGGACATAGCCAAGTCGTCGTTTGCTCCATAACGGAAAACCAAGACGTTGCATCAAAGCACTGCGCGTGTACACAATGGATCGAACGGCAAGCAGTATTAACACGCATGAAGCTAAGCTGTGATTTGCAGTGAGAAGATGGCGATGGAGCATCAGATAAGGGTAAATACCGGACACTTCAAAGATAATTTTTGAGGTCCAGCAACGATGTCATCATCCTCTGCAGCGGTAGAAGCCACTGATACGTAACGAATCATCAGTCCGACATGTGGACAAAAGTGACAGCTCAAGCTTACTCTGTTGCTTGATTTCATCGCAGCTACGGTACTTGCCCTTTTTCAGTTTGTCGACGAGCTGTTCCACGGTGGTAGCTTCAACCATCATTGTGACAAGGTAGAACTTCTACACAAAAGTTAAGGAGAAGAAACACGGAGAGCGAAAAGGATTGAACCTTAGGTTGAGCAGGTTGGGGTTGTTGGTTATTCACATACACCATGTCGATGGTATTTTGCAGGTTATTGCCACGAACAAGCTTGCTGATGTCTGGTGGTGGGGCGGTCCCGGGCTTCTTCTTAAGGCCCTTTAAATTAGCTGTCAACAATACGCCGTTGACACGGACTTCGCACGTTGGAGGAAATTCGATGGGGCATAGATTGGTATTCGTGGGGGTACGAAAAGCGGCTGGGTGGGACGTATAGAATACGGACGATGTACAGAACAAACGGAGTTGGTAGCTACATCGAAGTAATTAACTGTATGCGGATCAAAATAATTAAGTAGCGACGTACCCAGGTAGCTTGAGCTTGGCAGATTGCTCGCTGGTCAGACAAAAGGAAAGCTTGGCTTGCTTTCTATCAGTGGCACTTGATGACTCTGGATACTGTGTAAATACTGAGTTTGTAACAAAGTGATCGAGAAACTCGCACCTGGACATTCTGTGACATTAGTGACAATATGATCTACACTAAAGAAGGGTGATGGTTTGAACTGGATGTCTACGAAAATGTGAGTCCGTAAATAGTGGCGTGCATTGAACCAACCCACTGGTAGATCTTGGAGCAGAGGAAGTTGAGGGGACTGCCGTAGATGCAGACGGTCTGCGAGGAGGAGCATATGGATCATAACGTGGAAGCGAACTCGAAGAGGTAGATAATGAATTATATGGAGTAATTCTGTTGCTACTAAACGAGTTTTGAGACATCGAGCTTTGCGGAATCACTGGGTTGCTGGATGAGAACCGGCTCCCTGAATAACTAAACGAGAGACGGATTATATTAGAATCAAGACCTCTACATCGCGTCTGATGATCCAACACGAGGCACACGAGAGCCAAAACTCACTAGCCGTTGTCTCGTAGCTGAGCAATCACGCTCTTCGCTTTCAGCCACTTGTCTTGGGCATTTGTCGCCCTCCAATTATCCAAAGTCGTTATGATTCTGTCTATTATCTCTTGCTTTTTACCGGACTTTGACAAATGAGCATGGCACTCTTCGTTAAGCCCAGTAATGATTTGCTTGAGCTTGTCCACCGTATTATATCTGACGTTTGCACGAATGTTCTACGACGAGACATGAAGCATAGGTAAGCGCCTGTATCATTGTCAATTTCACCAAAAGACACACCTCAAAGTCTGACCATGAATCAACGCCAGCCATGGAATGCGACTTGCAAACGGCCCTGAGGCGTACAAGGGTCTGAGAGGCAGGAGGAATGCGGTTCTACCGTGGTTTGGCGATTAGAAGAGACGACCGCTTGCCTTTGCAATATGCTTTGTTTAGAAAAATCCTCCAATCTAAATAACTGTAATCATCCCTCACGTATATCGATTATCATCGTGCGCTTAATGCTGTCGAGCTCTTTTCTTGGATTCACTCTACTGGTAACTACATAATGGATGATGACTACGATAAACTGACCCCGGAGCAAAGGGAGGAACGCGAAAAAGCTGAAAGGGCGCGAGAAGCAGAGGAACAAGCCGGTAAATACCATCATCAATATGCTTGTACGCTCTCACCCAAACGTAACGTTCAAAGCTCTGCCATACACATGGAATCAACTGCTGGGTGAAGTCGATATAGTTGTCCCGGTCCCAAAAGGGACAAGAGGAAAAAACCTTGCCATCACAATTCAGAAGAAGAAACTCAAGGTGGGGCTGAAAGGACAGGAGCCTATCATGGATGGCGAGCTTTGCAAGGAAATCAAAGTTGAAGAAAGTACATGGACTATCCGTAAGTGTGCCAGACTTATCGTATCAGTCGGGTTACTTACTGAAAGTCAATAGAGGATAATGAGGCCGTCCACGTTCATCTTGAGAAGCTCAACAAGGAGCAGTGGTGGGAGAATGTTCTGACTCACCATCCCAAAATCGACACAAGAAAGATTGAGCCCCCGAACAGCAAACTCAGCGACTTGGATGGTGAAACCAGGTCAGCCCTCGTTTATGGCTCGTAAGAGGACTGTACTCAATACTGCCTTTTCAGGGGGATGGTTGAGAAGATGATGGTTCGTCCCTCTTTATTATGTTATGAAAGCTACTGTTGTTAAATGTGTTGACCTGCTCCAGTTTGACAATCAGCAAAAGGTAGGTGACAATAAACAGCCCAGCCTTCCCGCATCATCTGACGCAATAAACTTAGCAAATGGGAAAGCCAACGTCTGATGAGATTAAGAAGATGGAGGTGCGGTGCTTTATTTGAGTAGACAATAACCCCAAAGCTAACGACGTGGTTAGGCTTTGGAAAAGTTCAAGGCAGCCCATCCAGAGCTTGATTTCTCCAACGCCAAGATTTCGTAGTCAGGCCTAAAGTAGCAAGTGTATACCTATATTTGGAATAAGAGTTACAAAGACGCAAATTTCTATCGCTTTTGTCGTTTACTAGGCTTATGTTTTTCTGATATTACCGCTGTGCTCTTTCGTTTTACCCTATCAACCAAGGCCTTAAGGCTACTCTCCGTTGATTCGCTACCTTTTGTTGCTTTTCGCTGAACTTCGATGCCCTCGGCAACGCTTTTATGTCTCCGACTTCGCTCTTCAAGAAGTGCTGCCATGCTTTTAGTCTTCTTGAAACTAATTACAAAATGTCAGTTATTTTTTGAGAGCACTTCAACAAAGACGTACTGAGGGTTGCTCGGGTCAATGGCAAACGTATGATCCTCATGTAGCGCGTTGAAACGCTCATCCTTGACATCGATAGAGAAATCCTCTTGGAGCTCGTTCTCAGCTTCCAGTTGCATCTTCTTACTGTTTTTCCCTTTCCTTTTCTTTTCCGCTTTGAGAACGGACTTCATATTGAAGTGCTTAGGCTCCGCGTCCGGGTGGTCCGGCACTGTAAGAAGGGACAACTCCTCCGCGGTAGAGACATTCCTCTCACTCGTGGACCCTTTAGCCACCTCTTTCCTGCGAGTACGGGTTTTTTCCAAATTTTCCGCGGCATCAGACCCATCGTCACTCTCGCCGAAGAAGTCGTCTTTTGGCCCCCCTTGTCCAACCTTAACCGCACTCCTCTCCTTTAATTCTTCCTTCCTCTTCTTCTTCCTCTCTTTCAGCTTCCGCTGGTATTTCTCAAGGGTCGTCTCCTCTTGCCCATCCTTCGCTACGCTCAAACCAGGCGTAAATGTGATTTCCATGTCAACGTCGTCGCCACCATCCATCCCCCAGCCCTCTGGCAGATTATTATCTTCACCCCCGAGTAAAAGGGTTCGGAGCTTGTCTCGGGATGCAGACTTACGATCCTTCTTGTCCACTAATTGGGACGGTCCATCTTCAGATTCGGATTCTGACGTCGATGACGCCAAATAAGCCTTAAAATCAGCCTCCTCCATTTCCTTTTGCGAGAATTTGCGTCGAGTGACTAAATTTCGTTCGGGATCGTCATCATCCCAAGTCAGCTTGACTTTGGAATGCCTCAGGGCCTATAAAGCAAGGGTTGGCTTATTATAACTGATGTTTCCAATACGACGTACGTCAGTAACAAAGTCAACGGTTTTGTAATTAATATTGACGTCTTCAGTCGCTTCGTCCCTGGGAACTTGGACTAAGTATTTAAGTTGGTAGAACAGTTGAAGCAATATACCTGAATTCCTCATCGAAAACCATATTATCCGGAACAAAACTGAGATCGAAAACATTAGCAGAACGCTCCAGTTCTGTGCCTTCTAGTTCTCTATAGATATGAGCAGCGGTTTCCACCGTGTCACAAGTGACGATGGCGTAGTAGTACCTTATTCAACCTTGAGCCATCCTTCTTTGAATCATAGAGACGGCTGTAAAACAGACCTGAGGCGTTCCAGCTGATATTTTCTGAGAGCGTCCTCGTCGTATTCCTCGCCATCTCCCACTTCATATATAGTCTGTTCGTTGACTTGATCTGGGTCCACTTCTTTGCGTTTCTTGAATATCTCAGGCGGAGGGCCTTCTTTCTCTTCGCGTGCCATGCGTTCTTTACCAAACTCGCTTGGATATACACGAACGCTCAAAACCTGACCTTTGGCGACGGAGTATGAGCCTCCCTTCTGCCTTATCCTCTGGTTATCCCCTTTCGATTTGGTTGCAGGTAGTGCCGATGCAGTGGGTGAAACCACGGAAGAGAAGATCTTATATAGATGGGCGGCACGTACATGATCCCAATCTAAGTTGACAACAGCCAGACGACATGTTTGCGATCCCTCCTCTCTTTCAACCTCCGGATGAGATTGAGCATAAGCGGCAGCTTGTGCGTCCAATTCAGCGAACCGACTCTCGTCAAGGTCAATCTCCCCTTCTTCGTCGTTCGGTTCATTGACATCTTTACCGATAGTGATGATACCGCCTGTGTCGCTGTCGTCGTCGTCGCGGTCTGCATCCTCGTCGTTTTCATCTGACGACTCGAGCAAGACTTCTCCACGAGCATAGTCAGGGAAGGATTTAGCTTCTTCGTCAGGCTTTTCAGATCCCTCTAATTTATAGAACCTCCTAAGGTTGTCTTGCTCATGAGTTTTTGAAAGTGGGCGGCCATATTTATCGACTAGTTGTCCTACAGTGAGATATTAGTTAACAAATTCAGTGTATTCGTCTGCATGAGACATACGCTTTTTGCCTTTAGATTTTGAGGAAGTGAAAATATCCTTGAAGCGTTCATCAACAACAACTTTCGACGAATGCTTTTTGGGACGACGAAACCGAGGATCTGTCTTTAACCTTGCAAAGCGCGGGTCAGACATGGCTTGTTTCAGCGAATGAAATTTGACGGAGCGCGTGTGATGGGCCAATACAAAGTGGCAGTTACGTTAGCAACACACCGAGTTGGTTCTGCTGACGGTCTAACCACCAATCTGTTCCTCTGGTGGTTAACTCAGTGATTCAGAGAGTGATACTTGAGGCAAATGCCTGAGTTGTCCGCTAATACATGGCAGAGCACAGGGCTCGATGAGTGCTACCCTCGACCTCGGTGAGCTAAGTAAAGGACTTGTCTGATTCACACGTGGTAACATACCGACCATCATATCGTGATGCTGTCCAGTTACCGCCTTATATAGCCTCTGCTACAACCAGCGCAGGTAGCAAGCTCTCTTTCTCCCACCACTTCGTTGTAAGTCCCCTCATGAACCCTGACTGACCATAGTCTGGCTAATCTCTACTACTAGTTCTCTTCAGCTTTTTTTTGGTCGCAGAGCGTCCGTCCGTCCTTTCTTTTCAGTTGCATTCACTGCCTATCGACATATTCGCGATCGCTCTGCCAATCCTTTAGTTTGACACCATGTTGCTCATGCAGACCGTCTCCTTGGCGCTGGTCGCAGCATTTGCAGGGCAAGCCATTGCTGGACCCGTTTCATTTCGAGTGCGGTCTTTACACTATGCTACTCGACGCTATCTTACATAGACATATCACAGCGCCCAATTGCCCAGCGGGCACCCGAACCGGTGGATACTATAGTTGCCTATGCTAAGCGACAAATTCCCGCTGAAGTGCCAACCAAGTCACCTGCTGGCACTATCGAGCCTTACAACAAGCGCCAGATCCCCGCTGAAGTAGCAACTAAGTCGCCTCTCGGCACTATCGAACGCTATGACAAGCGACAAATCCCGGCTGAAGTACCTACCAAGTCACCTGCTGGCACTATCGAACCTTACAACAAGCGTCAGATCCCTGCTGAAGTACCAACCAAGTCACCTGCTGGCACCATCGAGCCTTACAATAAGCGCCAGATCCCCGCTGAAGTAGCAACCAAGTCGCCTCTCGGCACTATCGAACGCTATGACAAGCGACAAATCCCGGCCGAAGTACCTACCAAGTCACCTGCTGGCACTATCGAACCTTACAATAAGCGTCAGATCCCCGCTGAGGTAGCAACTAAGTCGCCTTCCGGTACTATCGAGCGCTATGCCAAGCGCCAGATTCCAGCCGAAGTGCCAACAAAATCACCTTTCGGCACTGTCGAGCGGTACGACAAACGCCAAATCCCAGCCGAAGTTCCCACCAAGTCGCCTGCCGGCACTATTGAACGTTATGACAAGCGACAGATTCCGGCTGAGGTGGCAACCAAGTCACCTGCCGGCACTATCGAGCGTTACGACTAGGTGAGCATTTTTTCCTCGTTGTCTAGGGATTGTCCCTCAACAAAAATGCTGTGCAGACTCAGCGGGAATTGCAGTACTTGTATTATTTCGTCAGCTGGGTGCGACTCCACGGGGTCAAACTTCTAGAATATGTAGATTATTGCTTACTTGTTGATGCTTGATGCACTGATTTTTTTTGCTATTATTACGGAATGACTATGCTGCTTGGCTGGCTTTGGAGAGCTAGTAGAGACTGGATTCCGTTGCATATAAGTGTTATTTGAAGAGCTCGAGTAAAATGTTGAGAGTATAGCGAGTGCACATGCTTTCAGAAACTTTCAGCCTGCTGCTCCAACCGAACGCCTTCTCCATATCCACACTGCACCTTCGGAACCAGCGAAACCCAGACCTACGATGACGTCCCCACCCAACCCCATCGCACATGATTCTAACGAGCCATCTACAGCACTATTTCCCTGATCACTCACCTGAACCGAGAGTTGCCGTACCTCAAGGTTCACCAAAGGTTCGACGCTAAGATTCCTCTCCCATCCATCCGGACCTGCTGCAAAGTTGGCTGATCGCCTTTCCTCCGGTACGTCCCAGGGAAATGGAGGGGGTGCGCGAGGTTTCATGCCGGCTGGCTTGATGACTTGGATAACTTGCGAACCTGGATATGTATAAAGGACCCAAGGTTCGGACGGAGCGCAGTAGCAGTGTAACCTAGGTACGGCAAGATGCGTTTCTTGTTGTGGGAACGCATACTCCGCAACGAATTTGAACGATGCTTAATGACGCTCGTCAATTAGCCAGTCGATTTTGGTATAATGCATTACCCACAGCTCTCTTGGTAATCCTGACCGTTGGTCAGTTCGAGCATCAAGACTTCGGTAAGAAATTTCGCACCGAGGCACAGCCGCGCAAGGCCTCTTGCTCTGGTTGTCCAGGAGGAAAGAAACGATCCATGCCGAGCCATTGCCATACCACAAGAGTACCGCGACCCGTGGATAGTGGATTGGTTTGATTATTCACGTCACGAAAAATTGGCGGTGCACAGTAAGAAAGAAGCATGTCCTGTTTTAGCCTGACACCGAATATCATTGACCCATTCAAACTACTGAGCATGAACAAGCTTACGCACCATGTTATTGAGTGAACACTGGCTTGGTGGATTCTGCTACTGCTAAATAGAGGCTTATCTACTCGAGTCAGAACGTCTTTGTTCTTCGGACGAACGTGCCAAATTTTGACAAGCCGGTCTGCCTATAAATTGTCAATGAATGGATTAGCCATGTATTTTGGTGGTTTACTCCACATGTTGCAAGTAGGGGCAGAACGGGATGAAATGCCTTGAACATAAGGTATCAATTGATGGCTGCCAAGAATGCAGAGAAACATACAGCGCCCAACACGGCAGCTTTGTGGCCACCAGACCGACCACCTACGAGTACAGCAACGCACCGACCTATTCCATCACCCTCGGGTTCACAAGCATGTAGCCCAAAGGCAGCACCAGCGCGGCTAGGATGGATGTCTGGTGGCCAATGGACATTGTTTGGTTCTTGTATAGGTGTCTGTGCAAGATCATACATTCTCGTTGTATAGTCTCGCGAAGTGGTGCAAAATATGTGCGGGGATACCGGATGTACTACAATAGATGTAATGGCCTGTTAGCTCGATAAGAGGCATTTTCACATAGAAAGTACTAACCGAACTTACTCCACCATGGCCACGGAGTCTGCCTACAATAGTTTGTGAATCGACATTGAAGACGATTAAAACACGATGGGTGGATATTAAAAGAAGTGGTCCCTGCATCGGCTGCGTTGGATGTAGAGCCCAGGCAATCTGCAATACGTCAGGCTTAGCTCCATCGTCAACGTTCATCTAGAAGACTGTTTAACGTGTACACAGGATACTCATGGGTAAAGCTTACGGCTGGTAACTTGATTCCTAGTGGTCGCGATGTGGGACTAGTGGCAGAGAGAATATAGACATAGCCTTCACTGCCGACAGCGAAGGAGTTGCCCCAGCGATCAACCAATGCAGTCCAACTGTTAACATATTTATGCTCATTATAACCGCCTTGCCAAAGAGTGGCTAAGTCTTGGACCTTCCATGGAAAGAACGCAACCGTTTTCAAAGGACGACCAAGCGACTTGAGCTACCCAAGTAGAGATACTCAATCTTCTGCAGATATTTATTCATTGAGAACTCGCCTCAATCTTGTGTAGTAAGTCAAATACGGGTAATGAGCCCATTTGTTCATTAGGTTGGGTCATTTATGCATCAAGCTGAATTCAAGCTTCGTTGATAAGCGCCGCCACATCCACCGAAGGGCGCTTACGCTCCTCAACTGTCTCACCCTCAACGCCAACTTCCCGTATCTATCTCCGACCATGTCGACAGCAGAGTCGACGCAGGCTCAGCCTGCATTTACTCCAAAGACACCACTCAAATACGCAGCTACCGTTGGTCTCCAATCAGGGGCTGTGGGCGCATTCGTCAGCGCTATCCAAAATGCACTTGACAAACATTCGCGGGGTGCAACGGGATTCTTAACTAGAACTGGGGGAACGATTGGTTTCTTTGGTTTGTTCATAACTTATTACATGTGAACGTTTATGCGATTTGATTTTATCTTTGGTATAGCCGCTATGGGAGCTACGTTCGCGTTTACTGAGGCCATCGTGTCCAACCAGCGTGAACGTGACGATGCTCTGAATGGTGCCGTAGGCGCATGTGCGGCAGGCTTTCTCGCTGGGTTACGTGGTGTGTATCAAGCAGTTGATACCTGTCGGTGACCACTCATTAACTCATTACCAGCTCGATCATTACCAATGGCAGTGGGTTCATGCGCAGTGCTAGGTGCAGCAATGGGTACTTTTGATTATGCTGGTGCTCTGAGAGGGGACGAAGGTGAATTGAAGGAAGAAAAACGGAAACGTTTTTTCAAGCAAACGCCACAACATCTGTAGGCTCTTAGAGTAATCCTCGCCGACGGCCACTTATCCCTATTGGCGTATATATACTCATCATCCGTGCAAAATAACATAAAGAGTCAATAATGTTAACGATATTGCTGGCATCATGTACGTGAATATGTTATGGGCTAGCCAACTCTGTGACTCGCTTGTATACTCTGCGGTGATGCTGGTCGTAGAAGGCAGGCCACGAGGTAGCGGTAATGCATTCATACTAACGAATTTGCGATGAATATAATCAGTTAATAATGGAAAGACTCTTCAACGCACTCTTCGGCTCAGCACTATCCAGGCTTCATCGTCGGAAATATTGTCACTATCTCCCGAGGCAAAAAAACGACAGATCCGCTCCAAGTCGGTATTGAACGCATCAGAGGAAGTTGCGCTTACAGTCGGCGATGATGACTCTCGTTTGGCCGCGACAAAAGGCTGACTACGAGAACGACGCTCCTGCTCCTGTTGGGCTTTACGTCGAGCTATACCAACACGTTTACGTATCGCCTCAATATCATCACGATTATTTTGTACGTATTGGACCCACGACGAAAGTGAGTGGTGGGGCATCTATTTATTGAAGCAACTGAGACCAGTGTGAATAGGACGTCAACCGATACGTACCTTGTTGAAGAGTTTTTGTGCTAGCTGAGGGCTAGTAACTGATGGATCGTGCTGGAATAAATAACTAGTGTAGGTGAGCATATATTCACGTTCCTCTTCCGAATATCGGTATTTTCCAGGCTGCATCAGAACTTTGCTGCTTTCTGGAGGCGGTGTCGGGGACGGAGTACTTCGTAAAGGCTGCGAAGGAACAGATAAACTAGGGCTAGGCTTCTTTGTCATGCTGCGTATGCCGATTTGAGGCTTGATGAGGGGCTTGACTTCAGGTTCTTCCGTTTTGATTTGAGAGGAGACCCGACGTTTTTTTTTGTTCTCAGATGGACTAGAAGCAGAACGCTTCTTTCGATTGATGACTGGTATGTCGAAGTGATAAGGGGTGAAGTCTAATAGTTTGCCTCGCGAAATTGAGTCGTGGATGAAGGCCGCCCGAACAGCAGGTCTTTTGGCATCGATCGTACCCGACAAAAGCTGCTGAAAGGTCTTTGAACCTGAGTACAAGATGGAGTAGTCAGCCGTCGTATTACTATTGCTGATTGTGCCTCCGTATTTCTAAAGATCATATTCAATTCACTATCAAATCAAGGAGAGAGGCACAGACCTTGATATTCGACACAATGGACTTCCTATCCTTCAGATCAACTTGAACAAAGAATGTGAGAGGGTTACCCCGTTCGTTGGTGAATATGGCTTTGTGAGGACTAGTTCCTTTGAGATACGACTTGACCTCGAATGCGGAGTCTGAGGTGCCAGGCGTTGGAGTGTCAGAATCAGACTGCTTTTCCAGGTCTAATCGACCTTTGCCTTTGCGAGAACGGTTGGATGACGTTGCGTGGAGTTCTTGTGGCGATGTTTGTGTGCTTGGTTGAGAAAATGACGCTGGGAAATGATTGTGACCATGACCCGTTGGACCAGGAGCCGTAACATAATTATTAGCGGTCGTAGGTGCACTCCCGAAAGGGTTGTGCTGTGGACCTTGGGCGTGGATATTCTCCATAAGCATGCTTTGAAATTGGGCTTGAATTTGGGGAGAAGAGATCAACGCCATGAGTTGATTTACAGGGGGTGACATGTGAGGTGCCATTTGCGAGAAAGGTATCATGGCTTGTGGGTTCGTCATCTCCGGCGTGGGCATAGTTATCTGAGACATGCTGTACGATGTCGATGGGGTAGCGGGGAGACCGCCGTACATGGGTGTTTGCGATATCTGAGTCGCATGCTGCATCCTGAGTCCTTGCACGGCTGTCTCATTGTTCGCAGGATGACCATGAAAATGAACAGGATATCTTTGCCCTGCATAAGATGATGATCCAGCACTTGGGCCGCCCATTGCATTGGTGGGTGTGATCCTGGGTGTAGGTAAAGAGCTATTCAGAGGTGGAGATCAGCTAAAGTTGATGGAGAGGCACTTGAGCCCACTTTTCTGCATCGCCCGTATTTCCATCAGCAGTATCTCCGTAATCATCCGCATCATCGACGCTACCACTAGGAAAAGCTGCACCATCATCGTGGACCAGATAGCCACCCCAATTCTCATTCACATCCAACATCCTGTTAGCATCCATACAACGTCGAGCCCACCTATAATCAAGGACGGGATGGCTTTGACCACGGAAGCGTACTAGCCGTTTGCCTTCGTCCGTTGAGGGCTCGACCAACACGATATGTGCATCGCGAGCATCTGTGCATATAATTCCACCATGTCTCTGTACAAGCTTGAGAAGAACTAGAAGAGGGAAGTAAGGCCGGCTAACCTGGAGTGATTTGACCAATTTTGGTCGCATATTTATCCCATGGATAGCTACGTAAAATCGTAGGGGGTTCCCATTTCCATCATGAAAAATAGTGGATAGAGGGCTGAATTGTGACATGTATGGACTGAGGTTGTACACAAAACAGGGCAGGTAAGCCTGGTAAAGAACAAAAGATGTTCTACATTACAGTGAATTAGGGTTAGGGTTAACATCCTTTCAGATAGTAGTAGTCAGTCTGTTGGTCTTGTGGTGCTAGTCCTTGCATTTCACATCAACTAGAACAACTGGCTGGAACTCAGTGCATTCGAGAATATAGTAACCCGGCCGAATAAATCTGGAAATGATTTAGGTGTGATGGATAGGATAGCCATAGTTATTTTGCATATACATATGACCATAACATGAGGAGTGAGGGATGAATGTACAAGATAATGTAAAGGCTTTCCACCGCAACCAACGAAGCGGTTAACGATAACTGGAAGAAGCAGATTAGAAATCATAAAATGTGTGGTTGACGTGGCGTACCTCTTTTGCCTGCGTGCACGGGCCCCAGCACCACCGAATTTCTTCGGCTCCATCCGTCTTGGATCGGCAATAAGTAGTGTACGGTCGTATGCAACCAACTTCTTCTTTAATTCCATCGCTGAGTATGCGTCGATGTATTTGGCATAATAGGCAACAAGCGCCTTAGCAATAGCTTGTCGCATAGCGTAAACCTGAGACGTGTGTCCTCCACCCTTGACACGTACTCGAATATCGAGAGGAGAGAACGCATCTTCGCCAGCGACGAGAACTGGCTCGTAGATTTTCAGACGAAGGATCTCAGGTTGAACAAGATTGATGGGGGAGCCGTTGATGCGAATAAGACCACGTCCTTCCTTTGCGTGAGCAACTGCAGTTGCTGTCTAATTGCCAACAAGTGTAATCAGCAATGGGTCTTCGGGCTAGCTCAGTTCAACCCATACCTTCTTTTTGCCGAATGTCTGCACGGCTTTGGTCGTTGACGCCATTTTATCGAAATATAGAAGATAGCCGGTGGATACGGCTACAATAAGCTTGAGGGAGACATGGTCAGCATAGAAAATACGCTGACTGCAAATATCCTACCTTGTTCTTGAGGACGTTGAGGGGCGCGCTGTAAAAGGTTGGACAGAAATGTCCCAGAGTGGCTTATCGTAGCTATACAGGAGTGCTCGGCGATTGCCGCTGAGTCAGCATCCTGGCCTTGAACCACCATCATCCCAGCAATCTTTTGCAGCCTCAGCTATCGCTGACGGTATAGGCGCTGCAGTCTGGTTTGTTGAGATATGCTACAGTGTGTAAGAAGGAGCGTTGCAAATGTGAGTCTCAGTACAATGACTGGTTGATCGCTGAGCTCATGTTCTCGTTCGTTGTCTAGGTGTTCGGCTCTGCTCGACGAACCCTGACTACAACCGTTTCCTCCCCATTGACAATCGAGAGTTATTCGCATACATTGTACGATGCTCTGGGTGGCGATGATCTATCCATTGTGAATCGTAGGTCTACACAAGCACCCTGTCATCGCTACTACTAAAACTGTGCAGCAACGTTTGTGCAGAATCCGGTATACCTAGAACTCGCTTATTCTCTTATCTCGAAAACCTCCGACCCTCCTCCTGGTGAAAGTGTCGTCGCTCTCGATTCTACTGTCTTCCGTCATCCTATTCGAAGGGATATCTTGCACCTCTGTGTAACACATTACCTGGACGGACTGCGACAAGGAACGGCAAGCACAAAGACTCGAGGGGAAGTGCGGGGCTCTGGGGCTAAAATACGACCGCAGAAAGGTTCAGGGAAAGCCAGGTTGGGTGATGGTCAGAGTCCCATGCTTCGTGGCGGAGGTGTCGCATTTGGCCCTAAACCCCGCGATTTCAGCACAAAGCTACCACGGAAAGTGATTCAAATGGGGATGAGGGTTGCACTTAGCGCAAAGGTTAAGGAAGAGAAGCTAGCAGCAGTCGCTCGGTTGGACTGGCCCAACGGCAAGACGAAATATCTCGGTCACCGGATTGACCAGCTGGGTTGGCGGAAGACTCTGTTCGTCACCGGAGAGAATGAGATGCCTTCCGGGCTAGAACGTGCTATAAGGAATATCCCGATGGTGAGTCTGACCTCGTCAGATAAACTTACGGTATACGATATCATCAAGTGGCCTCGCCTTGTTATGGATATCAAGGCATTAGAATATTTCGAAAGAACTCTCCGCAAACAGCCTTCTTCCCCATCACTTCCTACTTCATGATTCTGCATATATATCTTGACATGGATCCTGCACTTAATACAACACAGTTGCATTAACTTTACAAAGAAAGTCCGAATCAGCTGTACGGGGTAACTATAACTTATTAATATAAGCAATAAAAACGCGGCCACGTGACGAATCATTTATGAGACGCGTTGTATGCACGTGGGAATATGTATCTCCCTCGTTCTCTGACCAATCTTTGCCAGTTGATATGTCCCAAGCATCCCAAGATCAAGATGGCGACGACTCCTACCAAGCTTCGGGACCTCTTCTTATTGGGAAACTTCAAGAAGCTGGCATACATGCTAACGATATCAAGAAATTATCCGAGGCTGGGCTGAATACAGTGGAAGCTGTGGCCTTCACTCCCAAGAAAGCTTTGATCGCAATCAAGGGGATATCAGAACAGAAAGCTGACAAAATCCTTGCTGAAGGTACCTTGTCAAAGCAGGGTCTTCGCATCCCATAACTGATACTTATCGTGCCCAGCCCAAAAGATAGTACCACTGGGATTCCAAAGCGCCACAGAAGTGCATGCACGGCGTTCAGAATTGGTTCACATAACGACGGGCTCTAAGCAACTCGATGCCCTACTCGGAGGTACCTTTGTGCGTCAATGCATTCTACTATTTGTTAACAGCATCCGTAGGAGGAATTGAAACGGGTGCTATTACCGAGCTTTTTGGAGAATTCAGGACAGGAAAGTCCCAGATTTGCCATACACTCGCTGTCACTTGTCAACTCCCTGTGAGCATGGGCGGCGGTGAGGGTAAATGTCTTTATATCGACACTGAAGGCACGTTCCGTCCGGTGCGGCTGTTGGCTGTGGCTGAACGGTATGGATTGAACGGAGAGGAGGTCTTGGATAACGTCGCATACGCGCGGGCATATAATGCAGATCATCAGAATCAGTTGCTGACAAGTGCAAGTGCATTGATGTCTGAATCGAGGTACGTCAGACTTAGGTGCGGTGTATGTGATTGTCATTGATTGTATACAGATTTTGCTTGCTCATAGTAGACTCATGTACGGCGCTATACAGGACGGATTTCAGTGGGAGAGGAGAACTCTCTTCAAGGCAGAATCATCTCGGTAGATTTTTACGAACCCTTCAACGTTTAGCCGATGAGGTGACATACTTAACTGTGGGCTCTACGCACGTTGACAAAATTCTTTGTTCCAGTTTGGAATCGCGGTTGTAGTCACAAACCAAGTGATGTCCAATCCGGATGCTGCAGCAGGACCATACGCTGGCAACGAGAAAAAACCGATCGGGGGAAATATCATGGCACACGCCTCAACAACCAGGTATGCGAAAGGAAAATCCATCCCAGTTAGCATATACTCATAATGGCCACAATAGGCTACAACTCAAGAAGGGGCGGGGCAATACCCGGACATGCAAGATATATGACTCTCCGTGCCTACCAGAGATGGAAACACAGTTCGCTATTCTTTCCAGTGGCATAGGGGACCCCGAAGAAGAGACGTAAAGCTCAAACTACGACTACAGCATTCCAGTTTTTTTTTACTGCGCTCTACTCCATACTACAACACTATTCATATGAGACATTAATATGTACATTACGTTGTATGCTGTTTCGTCCAGTTAAGTGGATATGGTCCCAATGAAGCTATCGTCCATCCAATCCAACGTTTTCAAGCCAAAAAACGAGTTAGAATATTGGCATCTGTACGAACAATAGTCTCCCGAAGCCGTTTAACGTCGTTCATACTGACATCCGTAATGTCAGCCATTAGATAAGCGATATCGCCCTTGGAATCCGAGTATTGCTTCTCGACGTTGTACGGCGAAAGTGTGTCGTTGACAAGTTTGAGCACACCAGGCTGGTTTTTGTGTACGTGGCATACACGAACGGAGTTACTTTGCTCCGCTGTGATTGCACGGAGGTCAACCTCTGGGAAGTTGACAGCTCCAAGCGTCGTACCAAACCCGAGGTAACGGGTGAGCGCCGATGAAACCTCTTCGCCAATCATCCGCTGGGCTTCTTCAGTAGAGCCACCGATGTGGGGTGTGAGAATGACATTTGGAAGGGAGCGGAGTTCAGAAGCCCAAGGATTGAGTTGATCGTCAAAAGGTGCGCCGTTGGAACCGGGTTCAGAGGGGAACACGTCGATAGCAGCACCAGCTAGATGTTTGGACTTCAGAGCCTCGATAAGAGCAGGGATGTCCACAACAGTGCCTCGAGCATTATTGATGAAATATGCGCCCTTTTTCATTTGTGCAAACTGCTCCGTCGAGATCATATTTACCGTCTCCGGTAGCTCCGGCACGTGCAATGTGACGAAGTCTGAGTCTCGAAGGAGGGTGGAAAGTGTGTCGACTTGACGCGCAGAGCCTAGAGGCATGATGTTGATGACATCGTAGAAAAGGACGCGCATTCCGAACGCCTCAGCAAGGACGGAAAGCTGAGAACCGATATGGCCGTAGCCCACGATGCCGAGTGTTTTACCTCGAATCTCCCAGCAACCTTTGGATTGCTTATTCCAGATACCTTGACGTAGCTCGTAGGAACGTTCGAAAAGTTGTCGCGATAGTGCAACGAGTTCGGACATGACCAGTTCGGCCACAGAACGAGAATTCGAGAACGGGGAGTTGAAAACAGGTATACCTGCTCGTGCGGCTGCTGTTAAATCGACCTGGTTGGTACCAATGCAGAAACATCCAATGACCAAGAGCTGCGAGAGTCTCAGCTATCGGCAATGATTAGGTTGAACGGGAACTCGCCTTGGGAGCAGCTTTAATCACTTTTTCCGTGACCTTGGTCTTGCTACGAATGCCGATGGCATGATATGCACCTAGCTTTTCAACGAGCTCATCCTCTGACATGGCTTTCGTATGATGATCTACATGAAAACCTTGGGCACGGAAAGCGTTCACAGCTTCTTGGCTGATGTTTTCAAGCAGCAAAAGGCGCAGTTCTCCGTTCCCTATAGGATGCAGTATCCTTGGCCTAGTGAGGCCTGATGATTGGTTTCTTCCTGCACGGAATCTGTCATGGATAGTGGTATTGGTAGGCGAAACGGACACTGCTGCTTGTGCCCTGCTACCCGGTATCGCGATTGGGGATGACATCGTGGTTGGAAGACTGGAAAGATGGGTTACGCTGGGTAACACGACGTGGCTTTATAGCATTAGCTTTTTTCAAAACATCATCAAAAACTGGTATACATAGCAATACTTGCCTCATATCACAGTCCGATAATTTTGCAAGAATGTCACCATGATCGGCACCTCGGCCCCCTGAGCCGTTATAGGAGTCAAAATGACAGAAAGACAGAGTAAATTTACCCTGAACCAACCATGGGCCTTTACCTCCTCGATTATGGTGCTGGCAATGTACAGAGCCTCGCCAACACGTTGAAGAAGCTGGGTCATGATTTTACTTGGATATCATCGCCGTCAGATTTTGAAAAGGCAACTGTCAGTCACCGCTTTCATCAATGCACCTCGCTGGCAATGAACATGTTCATCTCGTAGAGCCTTATATTCCCTGGTGTTGGAGCCTTTGGATCTGCCATCGATGGACTCAAAGAGAGGGGACTTTTTGAACCCCTTCACGAGTACATCAAATCGGGCAAGCCGTATTTTGGAATTTGTATTGGACTTCAAGTCCTTTTCCAAGCTTCTACCGAGTCTCCATCGTCAGAGGGACTAGGCATCATACCCGCTCTGATCGAAAGGTTCGAAGATACAGACAAGTCTGTCCCCCACATAGGCTGGAACTCGGCTGATTTCCTTGATCGAGATGTGAGCCCTGATGAAGGAATCAATGAATCGTCCTATTATTACTTCGTGCACTCGTACTGTGCGAAATATACTCCCGAACTCTATCCTATCGCAGCGGGGTGGGCACATACGGTGACTCAGTATGGCCAAGAAATATTCATCGCCTCCGTGCTCAAAGATAATGTATTCGGCACCCAATTCCACCCAGAGAAGTCTGGGGAAGCCGGCCTAAAACTCATTGATTCTTGGCTAAGACAACCAGAGTCTACCCGCGCCAGGCCTCCCTCATCCGCTCCCGTCGGAAGACCTCCGAGACCTAGGGATAACCTGACAAAACGTATCGTTGCATGTATGGATGTCCGAGCCAACGATCAAGGAGATCTTGTCGTTACTAAAGGTGACCAGTATGATGTACGCGAGAAAGTCGATACTTCGTCAGCCATGGCCACCCAGACGGCTGGGGTAGTCCGCAATCTAGGTAAACCAGTCGCACTTGCCGAGAAATACTATTTGCAAGGTGCAGATGAGATCTGCCTTCTCAACATCACTTCCTTCCGACACTCTCCACTGCATGACCAACCGATGCTTGCTGTTGTGCGAGCTGCTGCCGAGCGCGTATTCGTTCCGCTTACCATTGGTGGTGGTATAAAAGATACTGTTGACCCCGATGGTAGGAAACGTAGCGCTTTGGAGGTCGCGGGCGAGTACTTTCGTGCCGGGGCTGATAAAGTCAGTATAGGATCGGACGCTGTCTATGCTACCGAGCGATACTTCCAAAATGATAGGAAGGGCGATGGGACGAGTGCGATGGAAATTATCTCACATGCCTATGGGCGTCAGGCTGTCGTCGTATCCGTTGACCCTCGGAGAGTACATATAGATCCAGAAACTTACGATGGCCCATTCAAAGACGAATTAGTTTACAGTGCACCCGATGGACCAGAAAATGAACGAGGTAAAGCATGGTGGTACCAGTGCACTGTTTCGGGCGGTCGTGAGCGTCGTGATGTTTCCGTGGTTCAACTCGCGCAAGCCTCTGAAGCATTGGGCGCAGGAGAGCTTCTCGTCAATAGCATAGACCGAGATGGCACAGGACTGGGCTTCGATCTCGACCTGATACGACTAGTAAAGCGAAGCGTTCGAATTCCTGTTATTGCTAGCAGCGGTGCTGGGAAGACCAGTCACTTCGTGGACGTGTTTCAAGGAACAACGGCGGAGGCTGCACTGGCAGCTGGAATATTTCACCGCGGAGAGGTCGGAATTGCTCAAGTCAAGGATTCACTGAAAGCCCACAGGATCAATGCACGGATATAAACTTGATATAGACATAGAGTTTCCTTCGATATTCAATGAATACACTACTGTTATTACACGATTGGGAGAATGAAGCAGTGGTGTATACATTAGGTATATTCCCGAGGGCGGGACTTTCATATTGAAGGCTGGAGAAGGGATCAAGGAATACATATCGCCATTTTAGGCGGAACAAATAGGCGTAAAACACAAGCAGTACAGATTAGTTGATGTCCGCGACATGCACGCCTCCATAGTATGTAAAAAAGGGTAAGAAGATGATCAAGTCATAGGATAGATTCATAAGAATGTAGTAGGTAAAGAAAGGGGATATAGGCCAACCACCGCAATCGCGAACCAGAGAAAATAAAAATGGAAACCAATTTGAATGCAACTATACATTTTACCGAGGCCCTTTTACTCGCGCTTCGAAGGCCGCATCACGCCTCGCATTTTCTTCATCAAGCTGGGCTTCCTGGCCATTCCTGCGGACATAGGGCTCTGAGGAGAACCTGGAACACCACCGCTAACAGCGTCAAAGTACCCAGCGGCGGAGTGTTCGGCAATAGGGGTAGTCCCATGTCCTGGTGTTATAGGTAAGTTCTTGTTCTGAGCGTGGCCATCGTTGGTGTTGTTGACAAGTACGAAAGGCTCCGACTTCTCTGCAGTTGAGGTTAGCTGATGATGACCAGTCTTGCCGCCAAATCGGCCTAGGAAGGAGTTCTGTGATCGGTGACCAGGTCTAGGAGCGCCGGGATAAGATTCAGCAGTAGCAGTGATGGGAGAGGTTGGCGAAGGTGGTACACTGCCGTCCTCACGGTAGTCATTGGCTGACACAGGAACATTAGGCGCATCACGCATCTTACGAATGCGTTGCATCAGGGACTTGGACCGCTTTGGAGCCGAAGTAGCAGGTGGGCTGCCTTGTGGCGCCTCAGTATCTGTAGCCGCATCAGGGACGAATATGGGCTGGGGTGGCGGCATCGCGGACCGACGATTAGCGCGAGAACGACCATGATCATCGGCTGCCTCTCGATGGGTATCTTTGGTACGTCTCGAACGAGTAGAATGTGATTCGCGACCATTGTGGATAGAACTAGCAGGGGTTTCGTTACGACCTCCACCAGCAAAAAACTCCTCGAAAGGTTCTGGTTCATGAATACCCCATGCTTCAGCAATTGCATCAACCTTCTTCTTTGGTGGTTCCTTGTAGTAATTCGTAGAGGAGAAGGCATTGTACGCATCAGAGGTTGGATAGGGAGAAGTGTTGTTGGGGGCTAGTTCGGGGGCGGCTTCATCCGGCCGACCGGACCATGCAAGCATAGGGGCCTTATTGCGCTGACGATTGCGGGAGGGAGCGCAAGCATCAAAAGGCCCGTCATGATGGAAGTCTTATGGGATCAAGAAGAAAGAGATACAAGGACAAATTAGACAGACTAGCGTCCAACAGCAGGAAAATACTTACGTCCCGCGCCGGTGAAATCAAGCCTATCGATGACATCGGCATGTTGTGAGCCTTTCTTAGAACGTTGTTTTGTCTTAGCCCTCTCCACGGCGGCGGCTGCAGCCAAAACTGAGTCCTGAGACTGAGACCTCCGACCTGTAGGAGTAGGACGGTTGGTATCTCGTGCAGGAGTTCTGAAATAAGAAATACGTTGATGAGGGTTGATAAGCGGGCAGGAAAAGACGTACAATGCGGTATGGCTTCTTCCCATCCTGTTTCGAGAACTGGAACTATCTTGTTTTGCAACAGCGTCTCTTGGTTGTTCTGAGATATCTCGATGAGTTTCACGGTTGGGTGGAGCCGACTTTGGAACCGTAGGCTGGGCTGGCATTCTGGTAGATTTGTGGGCGGATTTGGGTGGAGGCGGGGGAGCAGGCTTTCTTGGAGAAGGCTGATCAGTGAAGGGGTCAGAGGCAGACCTCCGCCTGGAGTGAGGTTTATGATTGACTGAAGCCATCTAGTGTCGCTGAAGTTGCAGCAGAAATCCCACGCCAAGAAATTGAATGTTGGTCCCCTTTACTGAAAGAAAAGTTGAGCTGGTGAAGAATGTGGATAGAGAATGAGTAGAAATGATATTTGATAGCGGTTTTGATGAAGAGGCTGATGCTGAGGTTCAGAATGGAAGCGGCCAGGTCTCTCAGGTCGTCAGCCGAAGGGCGCCTTATAAGCACGGTGGCGCCTGATCTGCCCATTTCAACACAGTTCATAATGCCTGCTTCGGTATGGCAAAGGGACTCCATTGCACAGCGCATCCTCACAGGTGAAATACTCATCATATACAATAACCACCTCCTCAAGATACCCCAAGTATGGCTAGATGCCCATCCAGGTGGTTCCCTTGCTCTGCTTCATTTTGTGGGCAGAGACGCGTCGGATGAAATAGAGGCATATCATTCCGAACAAACCCTCAATACTATTAAAAAATACTCCATAGGCACAGTGGAGATGGACGAACATGGCTGCTGGGAACCGCTCGTCCCTCCAATAATGACAGGCTGGGTCAGGAAACCAGGCAACGACGGTAATCAAATGTGGTACAATGAGGCTGGTACCTTCGCACCTCTAGAAAACACGCCCGAGATTCTACTCGTCAAGAAGGATGACTGCGTTATCCAACAGGGACCTACGATATCCGATTTGACACCCTCACCGACCAAGCTTTCCCTCAAAGTACAGGCAGATCACTCAGCCGCCTATAAGGCCTTGCATAGGCGCATTGTCGATGCTGGTCTCTATGAGACTCCGTATATTACCGGATATGGACCCGAGGTATTGCGCTATGCTCTATTGGCTAGTCTGTCGGCCCACGCATATTACAAGAACTGGCTAATGACCAGTGCTGTTTTCCTGGGGCTGACCTGGCACCAATTGGTCTTCACCGTCCATGATCTAGGACATCTGGGGGTCACACACACTTGGGCCATCGACCGTATAATCGCAATCCTAATTGCGGACTTCATTGGTGGGCTCAGCGTTGGGTGGTGGGTTAATGTAAGTGTTGGCTTATCACATCAAGACAATACTGTATCTGACTGCCGACAAAAAGAACCACAACGTCCATCACCGTAAGTAAGACCTATTAACACTACGCCTTGTACTCAATTGATGTTGCCATAGTGGTGACAAACCATCCTTCTCATGACCCGGACATTCAACATATACCTATTTTCGCCATTTCCCCTGTCTTCTTTTTTGACCTCTGGTCATCCTACTACAAGCGTATCATGGCTTTCGATCTGGCCGCCAGGTTTTTGATCTCTTTGCAGCATAGACTCTTCTACATCATCATGGCCTTTGCGCGGTTCAATCTCTACGTGAACTCATATGTCTACCTCGCTCGGGCTGCATTCGACACGAAACGAGCCAGAGGTGGAAGATGGGCCTGGTGGCTTGAGATCATAGGTATCGCGTTCTTCTGGTGCTGGTTCGGTGCGGTCCTTTATGGCTGCGGAACATGGAAGAAAGCCCTAGGATATCTACTTGTTAGCCATATCGCCACAAGCCCACTTCATATTCAGGTGTGTTATCGTCAATGACGTGATTTAACAAAGTCTGACTGCCAACTATATCAGATTGTTCTGTCCCATTTCTCCATGTCCACTGCTGATCTTGGACCAGTTGAATCTTTCCCCCACCGGCAATTGCGGACGACTACGGATGTTATCTGTCCCCCATCGTTATCTTTTGTTCATGGGGGACTCCATTTACAAGTGACGCATCACCTCTTCCCGCGTCTACCTAGACATAACCTCCGCAAAGCATCGGTGCTAGTCAAAGAGTTTGCCAAAGAACAGGGACTCGTTTATGCGGAGTTCGGCTTTGCGAAAGGAAATGAGGAGGTAGTAGGTATATTACGGGGCGTAGCCGACCAGATTGGAATTGTCGGGCGTGTAGCAGGAGCAGAGGTGAAGGAAGTAATGGAAAGGTGGGAGAGCCGCTGGGAGGACGAACAAGTTCGCTTTCAAGAGAAGAAGTTTGGTTGATTTACAACTTATTAGAGACATTCCAAGTAATGACGTTATTTAAATCATTCGTGCGGAAACAAGCATAATGCTCTCATATTGGCTGCATAAGGCATGGTGTGATACGTCGACAAGAGTACAGAAAGCACCAATATTTTGAGGGTAAAGCATGTATAAAGTGAGGGAGAAACAACTAAAGAGCCAAGACCCGAAAAGCGGTTTACTTTTTCTTTGCTTGTTCTTCCTCCTCTTTCTATTGAAGTGGATGGAGATCATTAGCACCACAAGCATTTGAAATACGAGATCACTTGACAAGCTAACCTTGGCAGCACGGACTTTGCGTGCACCTTCGTATCTCTGATCGGCGCGGGCGTGACGGAGTGTCTTGTAAGCTTGGAAATCGCGCTCTTCCTGGGTTATTTTTCGGGGTGCTTCGGTAGGATAAGCCTCTGGTAGGGGGATGGGAGCGCGGGTGGTCTCGGCCTTGAGCTCTTCGGGCTACAAGGTCACTAGTTGTGAGTGATACAGTCACACAGAAACGGACTAAACATACCGAGGAATCGCCCTTCTTTGGCTTGCCAGCCTTGCGAGGGAACACAATCAAACGAGCCTTATAGGCCTTCAACCGCTCGACATTAATCGTCTTGCCCTCCTGGCTGAGATTCCTCCTCCGGTGGTCAACAACGATACCAATTCCACGAGCTTCCTTCCTGCCAACACCAGCCTCCTTGAGTTCGGCCAGGGTGAAACCACGTCCCTCACGAAGTTTGCGGTTGTAGCGCACGGTTTGACCGCGAACGGCAGGGCGAAGAAGAGTAAGTGGGCGGACGCCTAGCGAAGCAGCTTTGGTCTTGCGTGCGTTGCGACGGCGGAGCTTTCGGCCGGGTTGGTCAAACCAAGTGCGAACCCGTCGCTGCCAGTCCTTACGGAAGTGGTTGGCGTGAAGGACTACATTGTTATTAGAACGCTTTAAACATGCATTCTCGTCACCAGAGCTTATTCTTACCGTTGTTATGCCGAAAACCCATATCCTAGTCTGAGGATGACCTTATATCAGCGCAAGCTCGAGCGGTATCCAGACCTGAATCCTTACCTTGATGTCTTGAGGTCGTTGCGGCTGATGTCGAAAGCTTTTGCCAGACCAAATTAGGATCGGGTGGCTTGACCCAGCTGCATAGTACCAATTCGGCAAATGCCGATAGCGCTTCACACGCGCCTAATTGACATTAGACGCCAGTAATCTACATCTGGACGTAATTGTTGACTTGTCGAGAACTTAACTGGTTCCCTCCGTTCCACTTCGGAGTAGCTTTAACTGAGGCTCCCCCTACGTGTATGAGTAACGGGCGCGTACATTTCCGTTTTCTACTGTCTCCACTGGTCCTATGCGTTGATCCATGCGGTACCTTCCCTGTCGAAGGTGTGAGGCTAACTATCCCCATGCCGGACTGTCCCTCCCTGGTGCAACCTTAAAACATCGATCAACCCACCTCAAAGAACCCTTACTTTGACAGAGTAGGTATATTACCCTAACGCATGAAACGAACTGTGTAACGAACATACACCATATCTGGTCCAATTTCGTGATACGCAATGAGCATATCCGCAATGAGCCATTACGTCTAGGGTAATAAGCTACCCCATTTCTTCTCCTAGATTAAGGTATATATAACCCGCTTGATTGTGGATTTCCAGCGTCAGCTTAACCGCAGTCCAAGCATCCCAATATTCACTATGCCAGCGCAGAATTTTCCTCCCCTTCAACATAGGCCATTGCTCCGTGCTGAACACATCGGATCTCTCCTCAGACCTCCACAGCTGTTGCAAAAACGGTATCTTTACGAGCAGGGAGAATGCTCCAAGGAAGAATTGACCCTCTTTGAGGACAGCGCCATTGCTCATGTCGTTAGACTTCAGCAAGAAGTAGGCATGCTGTCCGTCACTGACGGAGAGCTGAGGAGGTAAGAGTCAGGTTTGGTCTGCATACTTGCCCTTATCGTCTGCCTTGCGCAGGGGCGTCTTTTTCGAAGGTGTATTTGAGAATCTCGAAGGAATGACGATCCTCACGCGTAAGTGATCGGCAACTTAACAGGAGTATTGCTCATCCAGCCTGCAGGTCCTATTACTGACTTTAAGGTGATCAATTTGCTGCGTCGTCAATTAAGCGATAGCGCTGAATGTTCCAACTATAGAAATACATCCCACATATCAAACTGATGTATGCTGCTGGTACCCCTGCAGCACAATCAATGTATTGCTCGGTAGGCCAATCCAATTCCGCCGTGAAAGGATGCCCCCCTAAGTGTCTGACAGGGAAGGATTCGGCGAACAAAGCCTTTCTACACCGAGCAGTTCAGATTCCTCAAAAGAATCGTCGCTCAGGAGGTGCGTCCTTCATCTAAAATCGATGATCTTCGGCATCATTTCTGAGCGGGAACTTTTAGGATGTAAAGCTTATTAAAATAACCATGTGCTCGCCCTCATGGTTCCATCAACGTCATGGCTCAGATTTAACCTACGACTTGAATATATACAAGAATGATGGTACGCACATGAGACCCCTAGCTCCCTTTGGTGTCCTAATTATGTTATCTTAATAGATGAATATTTTGAGGACCTAGGAAGGGTCTATCGCGAAGAGATTCGGGAGCTTTATAGTCTAGGCTGCCGTGAGTCATCTCAGTGAGCTCGCAAGTTGCCATTGAACGTTACATTGAACCTTGTATAGGTCGCATCCAATTTGACGATCCCACTTTTTGCTACTTTTGCAACGATACCATGATAGCGGAGATGGGAAGGGCCGGCGTAGACCCCGATGCCTTGCTCGATACCTACATTCGTGCAATCAATCTTTGTGTCCACGATCGACCATCCGACCTAAATATCGGGGTTCATATGTGCCGGGGAAACTTCAAGGTGAGTTTGGCTAGTCTTTGATATGCTATTTGAATTACCCGGTCACGTCTAACTATACCGCAAAATTCCAGGGAGGTGTACATTTCACGGAAGGAGGCTATGGCCGAATTGCGCATAAGGTTTTCAACAATCTAGACGTCGATACGTTCTACGTATGTTCTTCCACTTTCCTTAAAAGTCCATCAGTTGACGAGCTTTGCTCAGCTGGAATATGACAGCGAACGGTCGGGGGACTTTTCGCCGTTGAAGCACTTCCCTTTGAATAAGGTTGCGGTACTGGGTTTAGTAACAACCAAATCCCCGAAGGTGAGCTTCATGTGCCCCTTATTCTTCCGGTATCGACTAGTCTTGATAGATCGAAAGTATCGAAGAGATCAAGTCACGGGTATACGAAGCGGCTGACGCCATGGCACGGGAGAATCCTCATCGTTCCAAGGACATGGCTCTAAATCAGTAAGCCCTGCAGGATTCTAATTCTTGCATGGAGCTCACCACTAACCGATGGGCGATGGAATAGGCTTTGCATTAGTACCCAGTGCGGTTTTGCTTCCGTATGGGAGGGGAACCCCCTGACAGAAGCCGTAGGTTGCGGAGTTTGAGCAGCTTCTATGATAACTAAGTTCCCTCCTTAGGATGAAAGAAGGAAACTAACTGTATTGGTGGAGGCTGCGAGGGAAATTTGGGCAGCTTAAAGGCTTCCTCCTTATGTAGTTGTGAGCCCTAGAACCTTTACACTGGAACTTCACTTTGTTCTGGATTATTTTCTTAGCAATCACACCTAAAGGTAAGCGAATACCTTTTTATTTGGAATGTTGCAGCACTTTCTGTTCTTCGTTGCTGAATGTAATATGCGTACCTCCTAAACCAGAGACGCTCGTGTAAGTGTTAGTGGGCGCTTCGTAGGTCACATTTGATTGCCTACATCAAGACCTTATACCTGGCCTTACTGTCCATTGATGTAACGAAGTACGGAAAAACACAAGCCTGTTGGTAAGAGTAGTGCGCTGTAACGTCGGAAGAATTAACCTCCTCTTTGAAACCTGGGCGGGAGTTTGTGATACACGCTGAAACGACGCTGGCAACGCATCTCATACACGATACGGGAGAATGCCAGTAGATCAATTGATAGTAGATGTGAAGTACGCTGGCCCGCCGTTTTGTGAGTAGTGGGCGGCTTATGTAATAATGAGGATCTTCCGAGAACGACATCAATTACGTAATCTCATTCGATACCATGACATTGACGGACCTGAGAGGAATTTGAAACCTGTGTTTTTCATCGTTGACCCAGCCCCGCTCCTTAGTCCCTACGTTTGTTCCTTTGTAACACAACCGAAGGCTTAGATCTACTCAGTTCTTTTCGAATCTTTTTTTCCCGCTGTCCATGCGTGCTCTTCACGTTTGGCTGGCTGTTTCCGCTGTCTGCACGCTAGCCAGCGCCTTCAGCTTCACCGATGGCGCAGGCACTCAATGCGACGACCTGAAGGTCCAATGGTCAGGTGCGCAGTGAGGTTTTGACCCCGGTCCTATCTTATGGCTTTGATATAGGTGGAACCGCCCCATTTCAACTGATTCTGATTCCTGTGCGTCCAGTACCTATTAATATGTCTTTTCTATTAGAGGTTGACTATACTACAAGATATTCGGCTCACCGAGGAATATATCCATTCCTGCGGACGCGTTCAGTAATGGCGCAGGCTCCTTCTCAACGCAGTTGCCATTTGCTAAAGATCAGCAATATCTTTTGACTATGTCCGATGCAACAGGGTTTGGTACTGGCGGTTATTCACCTTTGAGAACAGTTGGGGCGTCATTGGGGGGTAGTTGCGATACCAAAGACCCTGGTATGGTTTTCCCTTAATCTGATGTAAGATGTCTAAGGAATTTTAGGGGTTGCTTTCAGTTTTGAGCTGAACTCGGCTCTCCAACAATGCAGGTATGCCTCCTCTGTTACAACCGTTCATCCTCTTGCTAAGTTATTCCAAGGCCCTTTACCTTTAGTGGGTACGCCAATGCCATCCAGCCCGTCACCGCAATCGTACGTATCACAGTGCACAACGGGATTGCACCTCTTCATTCACGTTACTCGCCCACAGGGGATTGTTCCTGGCGGTAAAGCCGTCATCCTACATCCTCCAGCAGGATCATCCTTTGACTGGACCGTAACTGCTCCCAGCGGAACTTCGTTAGTTTTCATGATGATCGACGCCGCCGGTCGCCAAGGAGGTGCCTCTGATGTTAGGTCCGTTGGTATAACAGATGACACTACCTGCTTGACTGCGAATCCATTGACGTCCACGACGTCCGCCGCCTCTCCATCTACCACCACAGCACCACCAAAATCATCTTCTACCTCCTCGAGGACTCCACGTTCCTCTTCATCTACGCATCCCAGTTCCACGGCTGTCCCAGCACAGGGGGGTGGTATATCTATCGCCGCTATCGCTGGTACTGTCGTTGGGGCTCTTGTCTTTCTAGCTGCTGCAGTGACTCTCGGTTTATTCTTTTTGAGAAGAAGCCGGTTCGGCTCTGGCGGAACCGGCCGTCAATCACATAAAATGCAATCGCAAGTAGATCTCATGGAGTCAAATCCAAGTTATCATCCGTATAGAGATAACTACACCCCCGGTTCTTCACCGTTCCTTGGTGGTGGACAGTACGAGCCGACCCCATATCCCCTTTCCCCACCCCAGCAACCCCAGCCACCCCAGCCTTATGGATATGGGTCTCAATACGAAGTACACAACTCATCTGGACATAATCAGCCCGGGTATCCTCAGCACGGATTTACCAATCAATTACAATCTCCCGACGCATATAATCCCTACTCACCTGGCCAACCTCCTTACGGCGGATTTTCACAACCGCCCGCTCCCCAGACGTATGGACCAGCACCACTGGGTGTTCCTCCAGCAGCTGGCGCTGCTGCTTATGGACACCGATCAGGCGTCCCTTCCGTTTCCAATACCGAAGCGACCTCATCAGCGGAGCAATCCAATCGCCAATCCATGGCTTCCACCACGCTAACTGCTGCCCAGCGAAAAGCAGCAATGGCTGGGGAATCAACATACAAACCCCCCTCTCGTTTCATCCTCCATACTGATGCAGAGGACGATCTCCCTCCTCCTAATGAGGATGGAGTTGTGGAACTACCACCGCAATACTCCGAACGTCGTATGCCACTTGTGGATACCATGAATGGGAGCGAAACTACCAGCCTACCTTATGCGGCGCCACCCCCAGGACCCCATCCTTCATAGCACTTTCCTTACCTTTTCGTCATTCGTTCCTCGCGATTCTGGCAGCTACTAGCGCACCGGATGCGGCTGACCGTTTGGTGTGCACGTAATCATTATATCGCCTTAGGGCTTCCTGCTATATATTGCTAGTATACCTTTCTGTGCTACTTGTATGTCACCAGGCTATTTCATTTCAAGAAAGATGTTCGTCGTCCATGGTTTTACACGAATTTTACCTTTGAACTTCACGTGTCAGCCTTGTGACGAGTCTATCCTGCTATCACCGTTTGCGGGCTAATCTATCGGCCTTCAGCTTCAGGCTCAAGCTTCAAGGCTTCAATATTCAATGTCGTCGAAAACATGAATCGTCAGTAATTCATTCGATGTGTTTTCCGTTTCTAATCATCCACTGAGCTGACTTGTGACCAAGGCCACCGTTTGACTGTAATATTACAATTTACCCTAAAGCATGGGCGTAGCATGGTATTCATATCAAAAGACGTGGTTTCCGCAATCTTATGAATCGCTCGCTTATTGTGCCGAACCATATCTAAAGCAAGTCCCCTTGCTTTGATGGATCAGGCTGCGCGTCAATGTGTTCAACACATGTTCATTAGAAGTTATACCTGTGGCTCGCGGGGCCATTGAGTGGCTATCGCTACTATCCCTACTTAACTTATGATGTTCTTCGTTTTTCTTTTCTTTCTATTGGCCGACTACTGCTTTCGCATACAGGCATTCAATTTCACTACTGCGAGTCCACCTTCAGAGTGCGATGATTTGATAGTCCATTGGGCAGGTAGGCTTAGCTTCCAGATATCTGAGAATCTATATAACACTCATACCTTTCACGCCCAAATCTTAGGTGGCCAGGCACCATTCCAACTCTTGATAATCCCAGTAATGCGCTGCTTGCTACTGTGCTTCTCTCTTACTCACCTTGTGCTTTCAGCCAGCAGGAACAATGCGTAACATCAGTGTTCCCGCCTCGTCTTTCGTCGATGGAAAGGGGACTTTTCGAACACAGTTAACCCTTAGTAGGACTCGCCGCTTTGTGCTCACTATGTCGGATGCTACAGGGCTAGTAGCTGGAGGGACCTCTGACCTGATGATCGTCGGTGCTCCCTCGGCCAGTCGTGACTGCAATACGACGGAACCCAGTGAGCTTTAGACTCCAAAGTTCTCCTAAGGATCCTTACTTAGTGCATCCATAGACGTTGATTTTTTCTTCTCTCTAGACTCAGATCTAGAGCAATGCAGGTGAGCGATGCACTGCATGAAGCACAGGTGGTATGTTCTGAATTACAGTAGGCCCTACCCTTTCACGATGTACCCGAATGCTGCTCAGCCAATCACTATCATAGTGCGTTTGTACTTTCGTTTAGTGGTTGTTCCCATAAGTACATTATCGTTAGGGATCCATTCCAGGAGGACGGTCGTTTGTCCTATACCCGCCAGTCGCTTCTTCCTATGAATGGACGGCTAATGTTGCAGCGGGTACTCCAATCATCTTCAGTATGTTCGACTCCTTAGGACGAAAAGGCGGTACAGCAGACGTCAAGGTTGTACGCCTTTCGAATGATACCTCTTGCCTACGTGAAACTGCCCCTCCAGCAAATACTACGGAACCAGTCGCACCGGCAGGACCGAGGAAGTTATCCGCTGGTGCTATTGCAGCCATAGTCGTCGGAATGTTGATATTTTCGGCCTTGCTACCCATCGTGGCGATTCTATTCATACGTCATGAACGCAGAAAGTCTATACAGGGCGTTGCGACTTCGTCTTCTCTAGCCATTGATCTGACAGGGGGACCGGCTATGCAAAGATCTTCTGTAGGACCGGATATAAGCTCCCCGAACGACCAACCAGCTGCATACGCACCTCGACCATTTGTTCTTCCCGCCGATAGCCAAATCCATTCAAACCCATCCACCTTACTTGGACGTAATTTTTCTAAAGTATCGTCGGGAGTTACCAGTGGCTCCGTACCAAGTGAGTTGATGGTACGGAATAGCGGCCCGAGTAGAGCAAGCACTCGTCGCTCGCACGTTATTGTGCACTCGGATATAGCAGAGGCGGAAGCAGAAGACGAAGTGGTAGAGCTTCCGCCTCAGTATGCAGACCGGCGATTGATGGGAGGACGAGACCCTTTGCTGTCTGAGCCCAGTGAACCCCTCTCTCTGAGCACCCACCTTGGCAGTAGTTCGTCAACAGGTCTGTTTTTTCGCTCACTTGGCACCGTTAACTCGTAATGACTTACTTCAGCTCCAAAGAAAATATATCAATGGGATACAGTAAATAAATGAGTTCGCAAGGAAGATTTGCGCTGGATAGGATGACATGAGATGCTATATCCATTACTTAACATATCTGCAATTAAGTATTTAGGTGAAGACAGGGGAATAATGATTCTAGAAGGCAAGGTAGAAGGAAGTACAGTCATGTAAGAGAGAGCAAGTAGTAGTTACCCCAGCAGACCGAATTACTATACAAGACATGGATGGAGCAGTACAAGGCCTTGAATAGGCCACTTCGTTGCAAATTTAGGTTTTACCAGCCAGTATTACGCAAGTGCTGGAGGGGCGCCGCCCTCAGAGGGCATTGTCGGTTCAGTACTGATCGTCTGCTTCGCAAAAGCATCAATCATGGCTTCTTGTTCTTTACGGCGACGATGCCTCCTCCGTCTGTCATCTTTGATGACTCTTCCTATCCTTAGGCGTGCCTTCTTGTGCATGCGAGGATCTGCAATTGCTTCCTTGCATTTGTAGCAGGCTAGCTCAATGCTGGTTAGCAGACGAAGGGTTTCTGCATTATTAAGAGCCTAAAGGAGTACGCGCGTCAACGGGGTTCGATAAGGAATGCAAGCTGAACTTACATTCAACGACCAAGAGACTACACGAGAACCTTCAACACATCCAACCACAACAAAATTTCCCCGCTTCTCGGCTTGAAGATCAGAGCCCTTCAATCACACGACTGAGCCCTGTTTCTCCAGCAAGTTGACGTACACATACCTCGCTGAAAACTGCCATTACTTTTCCTGCTGAGCCACGAACCACTGAAGCGAGTAATTTCTGTCAGAATACCAGATGTCATTAACGGAACGGTGATCAACTTACCGACACGAGACGAATGTCCGCTGACCTCTTGAGTCACTACGCCTCTACCTAAATACACCCAAGAGTCTCGCTCTGGTCTCCGAATGTGTACCTTAACTTGAATTTCGCGGAAATTGTCGCGTGGGGATGGTGTTGGTGGCATTGGGGCTTCTATAACTCATGTTAGCCAAAGCTCGGCATTAGCTTAGCTACCCACGCTGACTATTAGCCATACTGGTAGAGGTAGGTCCGAGTGACTGCTCCTGTACGGGATTTGATGCGCTTAGCCCAGCATCGACTTCCATGCCATCAACCATCTAGCGGGCGTAACATGGCAAGTGCTTATGAATCAGCCAGATATCGAGCGAATACTAGGATTATTGATTCACCGCGTTATACAGATATGTCGGGTTTACTTCGTGATTGCAAATGGACGGTCAAACGAGCAAATTGAGTGGTGAACAAGCCCAAGGTACAGAGCGTTCAGGCCTTAATTGACTTCACGTGACTAGTATAGTCGATCATAGGCAGTGCAGTTAGGAGGCGTGCCACCACTACTGACTACCTTTCAGCTCAAAGAAGTCTTTCAAGTCCAAAGAATACCTTTGAGCCGCAGAAAAAACAGAAACGTACAAATACGAAACTAGATACGGGTAAGCCCCAGATATCAACTTGCGATGCCTTCTCGAGTCATCAAACAACAGTACCCTCAGCCGTTAGATCCCTCCGACTTTGAAGACGAAGAAGACTTCGTCGCTACAGAACTCCTCTCAGATGATCGGAAAGTGGATGACAATGAGGCAAAGGTATGCCTAGAGTGTGAAACTACTACGACAATTGCTGACGTGCAACCTGATAGAGGGATGAAGGGGATCCTGACTATATGCCGGGTTCTTCCCAGGGAACGTCTGGTTCTGAGGAGTCTGAGTGGACCTCCTCTCAGGGATCTACATCTTCTCAGTCAACCGAGAGTAGCCAGGATTCAGGATCGGAGACTGGTAAAGTCTTAAATGGCGGTACGGAAATAATAACTCACTATTTGACTCGACAGCTCGGGCAGAGGATGATTCGCATGGGGTGCCTGCGCCCGCACAGGAATATGAAGTGACTCCGCACGCCGGCGAGTCCCTTTTCACGCCCAGCAGCTCACAGTCCAGCGACTACCTCATCAGCCACTCCAATGTGTACGAGGAAGAAATCGAAGGCCATACCATGGCACCTGATGAGCCGTTGTTCATACCCACGAGCTCCCAAACCAACGATTATGACAATCTCCACCCGTTCGTCGCAGGTGACCAGTATCAGGAAGTGACGGATGAGGATGCCTTCGACGTGCAGGCCACGACTTCGCATGAACCCTTGTTCTTACCCAGCAGCTCGCAATCTGATGACTGATTTTTCTACATGCTCGATATGAATCGAGAGGGTCAGGAAGTGGCGGCTGAGAAGCAGTGGTCCAGAAAGCAATGTAGATTGAACCAGATATCTGGGGCACAGTTGGTAGCAATAAGGGATACAATATTATACAATACTGGTTCACTTAGCTGAGTTACAAATTAAAGAGCGAAATCAAATAGCAGGAGTCGATTTCGAGGTGAAAAGGCAAGTCTCATCGGGCCGGACTTGAATCACCGCGTCTCAGGTGGCATGTAAGTCCCGCCAACTAAACAAAGGTTTCTGGGCGTGAACTGAACGTTCGTTATGGGCGTCCTTTTCGTCGGAAATGTTGTGAGCAGGTCCAGTCTGAATACAGATAAATCGCCTGCGCAGGGTTTCGTCATGGCTAAGATAACTTACGTCTCAATGCTCTCGTCGCTATAGACGTATCCATTCTGAACGGATGGAAACACTGTACTGCCGTTGGTTTCGCTTGGTTTAGTTCCGCCAGCGCCTTTAACGTCCCAACATCTAACAGTCCAGTCGGCGCCTCCGGAGACAAGAAGACTAGACTCTGCACTGAACGCCAGCGAATATATTGACGCAGTATGACCGGTCATCTTCTTAATGCGTTTCCCGGATCCGAGGTCCCATAAGTTTATTGCGAGATCCTCGCCTAAAGCAAACACCGTGACGGTTTGGCCAGTGGGGTATAAGCGGTTCGACTAACTTACCTGCACTAGCGAGGTAACGACCATCTGGACTCATAGCCAGAGAAGAGATTGCTCCCTGGTGACCGATGAATACACGCATGCAAGTTCCGCGCTGAACGTCCCATAGTCTTACTGTCCAATCATTGGAGCCTGTTGCAAGATAAAGGGAATTTGGATGGAATTGTATACACTGTAGAAACCAAACAATTAGTCTGCGCAATGAGACAAAGGTGAATAAGCCTTACATCCACGTCGCTGAGATGACCTGCATAAACCCTCAAACAGGTTGTTCGGTCAGTACTCCACAGTCTTGCTGTCCGATCCCGGCTAGCTGTAGCGAAATATACACCCATAGGGTTCCATTTCACATCCCAGACTGGATTCTGGTGACCTCGGTAGGCCACGACATTGGTCAATGTGTCCATGGACCACAATCTCACTGTTGTATCCGCTGAAGCAGATAGAAGGTATTTTGGGGGAGCAGCTGAGCCGCTGACAGGATCGAATGATAGTGCGTATACTGGGCCACTATGCCCTATGAGCTTCCGCGTCGTACTTGCCTTTTTTTCACGAATCTTGCGAAGTGAAGTCACTAATTAGAACTGTGAATCCAAAGCCCGACGGAAGATATTTGGTATACTGACTATCTTTAATATTGCTGCTTTGAAAATCACTCCGTAGTCCCTTGAGTTTCTCGCCTTTGAGATTCCATATCCGAATATAACTTTCGGCAAAGCCAGCGGCGAATAAGGACGTATCAGGTGAAAAGGTGCAACATGGGGATCTATAACATTGGCTGAGTTATGAATTCTTTTTCCGGTGGGTCCGGACGCACCCTTCAGCAACGTCGTGTAGAGTGTAAGCACATATACTAGGGAGGGCGCGAGCGCGAGCCGCTGCGGCCTGAGGCGAATTCAGGTCAACGTTATGGAGGGCCGATGGCTCAAGTCGTATACGCTTCTTCGCATCGTGTACTCTCTCCACTTCCCTTTCAACATCTATGGTCTTAAAATTTGGGGGATGGGGAAGCAGGTCTGACTCTGTCGGCGCAATCATGCCTGGATAAAGCACAGGCCGACCATAATTGAGATCATATTGAGCAGTTGGGTCGCGGTCCACCATGGCCTGCTCATGCAACACCCGTTCTGCCTCAGTACGGAGATCGGCTGCTATGGGAGTAGGTCCTAACTTTAGGTCACCTTTGGAGATATTGTAGGTTTGGGGATCCGTGATGCTGGTTGTTGATCCGGGAGCTTGAGGTATCAGCGACGAAAGGAGGCCGGTATTCTCTTCCCATGCATTCGGTGATACAGACGCGGAGCTAGTAGACGTGACTGGCTTGTACCATGAGTAATCTACTGCGAAGCAGAACCAAGGTCAGCCTACCATCGAATCTAAGGTGGTTGTTGACAACCCGCATCACCGCAGCGCGTCCTCGCTTTCCACCTTCTCCAGAGAAACCTGCACCAACACCTAGTGCCTCGCCTCCAATCCCCTCCGTCAACCATCCTACGAGAAGGTTGAATCCTGAGCGACTCATTCGGACGACATACTTTTCATTTCGAAACCGTTGTGCCAGTTCATCACTCTGAACGTGGGCAGGTAGAAGCAGAGTTGACAGATGGTGAAGTGTCGCATGGTGAGCGGGTGAGATGGAGGGCTCAAAGGTGTTATAGAACTTCAGTGCTGTTCCATTTGTTAGATGAGATTAAAGGTAGAGAAGTCCCAATGCACACCAGCTTCTTTGAAACCATGTTGGATAAGGTCGAGATAGAAGTGACAAAATATAGGAAACAGTATGGGCCTGAATTCGGGCTGGTAAATTATAATCAAATGGTGCCCTTTCCAAGTCGGAGTACAACGTACGCGATACATGTCTAGAGAGCCGTCGACCCAAGATTCTAGTTCTCTGAAGCCCTCTTGCTTATCCGTTGGGTCAAGAGATAGAACTTCTTCCGCTCCAACTGCTCCTATACTTGCGATTAAATTTTGTATACTTGAGGGATTGCCCATGGCGCTGAGACCTTGCAAGACACTAGTTGAATCTTTCAAGACATTTTCCCCTGGGCGAGATGGTTTTTGCACATATACAGCCAATTTCTTTATCAAGTCTTCAGCAGATACTGTGTCTGGCTCTTTGGATGAGTCGTCTGGAGTGGATACGTCGATTGTCTCTAGGAGAGCCTTTTCGGCGGCTGTATGTCCTCGAGAACGGAGGTAATCCAAAATGACACGGTCAATCTGTGATGCATTCTGCGTAGCATCCTGCGCAGGTGCTGCTGCTGGCGATGTTGCAGCAGGAGACTGAGAAGCTGCTGTAGGAGTACCGACCTGAACTGACATATTGGCGGGAGACTCAGACAGATGGAGGCAGCAAAGGTTAATTCGACCACGTGATCAATATTCACGACGCGCCTCAACACAATTCAATTTCGAATGTAACAGTTCGACCGAACCACCATTACTCAGTATACCACACATTTATACGATACCTCATGGCCACGAAGCAAGCGAATCGTCAGGCTATTACTCTCAAAGGATCAACAGCTCTTGTTACAGAGTTTTTCAAATACGCCGTCAATAGGTACGTAGTTGGTCTGGTGGCACCGATTTCCTATGTTAACGGATTAATTTTATCTCAACAGTATTCTATTTCAACGCGAGGTCTACCCATCCGATGACTTTCATATGGTGAAGAAGTACGGACAGACAGTATTGGTCACCCAAGACCTCGCCTTAGAGAACTATCTTGAGCGGTTTGTGTTTCCATCCAGCCAAATAACATCAGCTGAAGCGTTTGACGTATAGTATCCTCTCACAAGTCCAAAGTTAGTGTCTACGCTAGCCTGATCTTCAATGCCACTCATCTTTGACTGGGCCACCAGAGTGGTTGCTGACTGGCTCGGTTACCCAGTTGGTGCTTGCCATAATATCCAAAGATACGCGAACCCCGCTTGAGCGCTGGGTGTTCGACATCAAACTCGTAGAACCACCTGCCAATTCGATGGAAGGGTAGGTTTTTCCCAGGTTTACATGTTGAAACGAGGGGTGATGCTCTGTCGACATACCAGCCCGCCTCCAAAACCGGAATCGGAAATCCAGTCGGAAATAAGAGCCATTTTGAAGCAGATTATCTCCATGGTCACATATCTCCCCGTGATCCATGAGCCCACCGTTTTCAATATTCTTGCATACACATCCGAGTCCGCAGATGTTCCCACTGGCGAGTGGGTCGACACTGATCCCCTGGCGATCGAAGCGAGCAAGAGTCAACAGGTGAAGATGCGTAGTTTTAGTACTGATGTGCATAGAATTGAAGCTATGGTTGCATATCGGTACGAGGATTGATGTGTGGCTGGTTGCTGGGGATCACATCGGTCTCAGGGTAGTTTCGTTCCATTCCGTTTCACGTTTTCGATGTACAGCTACGTTTGACTAGAATCCTGATCGATGAATACATAGAGTGTACACATACATGGATAATTGAGTAGTGGCATGGGCACGTCGGACGCAGAGTAGACCCACTCCCATGGATCTGGGCCTTTGACTGATGAGATCAATGTGATCTTTGGTGTTGATTGTCATGGTCACAGCCCGAGCCACTGGTCAATCAATTCTTCTCCTTGTCTCATCTACTCACCTTTCAACCAGCAACTTCCTCCTCCTCCCCCTCTTTCTCCTCCTTCGTTATCGCACTCTTTGCTCCCTGGCTGGGTCAGGATCCGTCTTACTTTTCTAACTATCGTAGACAAGTTCACGACAGTATTGGACTTCCGTCATGGGTTTAAAGAGCTGGTTTCACGCCGAATTCCTGGTTCCGAGAAGGCTTGCCTTCAATGTCATCTTCTACGGTCTTCACCTGTTCTTCTTTGCATATGGGTGGTACAGTCAAGTAAGCCTCTGAAAGCCAAAGTTACTGACTTGGACACTGACAAAGCCCTCTAGTTTACGAACGAGAAACTCGCTGCTCTAAACGGTCTCAAATTCTCCGTCTGGATCTCCCGTGGCGCGGGTCTAGTCCTTGCTTTCGATGGAGGCTTGATTCTCATACCCATGTTGCGCAATATCATCAGAGTAGTGCGACCCAGACTCACTTGGCTTTTCCCTGCCGATGAAAATATTTGGTTCCATCGACAAGTCGCATATTCGATGGCGTTTTGGGCAATGGTTCATACAACTGCTCACTATGTCAATTTCATCAATGTTGAGCGCACTCGTACGTGACTGATTTCGCCTGCGGTAGCGTAGTTTTAATGCCTTCGATGCAGAGGTTCGCAAGGAAACCGCCCTTGACATCCATTACACGCAAGCTGGTGGAATTACAGGACATTTCATGCTTCTCATCATGCTCTTGATGTACACAACCGCCCACCACAAGATCCGCAACCAGTGTTTTGAGGCCTTCTGGTATACTCACCACCTCGCATTCTTTTTTATGATCGGCCTCTACACACACGCCACCGGGTGTTTTGTCAGAGACTCCCCGGATCCCGACTACATTTCATCGTTCCCTTTCTACTCCACTAATCATTGCTTGGGCTATGAAAGTTGGCGATTCACTATTTGGCCGGGCATCCTTTACTTCGGGGAGCGCATGTGGAGAGAGTACCGTGCAAGAAGAGCGACTAGGCTCTCTAAGGTTCTTGTCCACCCCAGCGGTTTGTGTATTTCGATACCGAATAGAGAACTATTGATGACAGGTACTTGCAGGTGCTATGGAACTCCGTATTATCAAACCTAGCTTCAAGTATGTCGCGGGCCAGTGGCTGTTCATCATGGTGCCAGAAATTTCAGGCTGGCAATGGCACCCAGTGAGTCCACCGTCACCCCTCTTAGGTTATTTCGGCTTATTCCTGCCGCAGTTCACTATCACATCTGCGCCCGAGGATCCCTATGTTTCTATCCATATACGTCAGGTCGGTGACTGGACTCGAGCACTCGGCGATCGTCTTGGCGTTGGCCCACAGGTCGTCGCTGCCATGACTCAAGCGGCCATGAAGGGTGCCGAAAAAGACGAGAAGTACAGCGGAACTCGTGGTGACTTCGTCGAGATTGAAACCGGCGCTGGCGCTCGTCCTTTGCCGGCAGTCAGGCTCGATGGGCCTTATGGCGCTCCAGCAGAAGATGTCTTCGATGTTGAAGTCGCTGTTCTCATTGGTGCTGGTATTGGTGGGTGTTGTCATAACAGCAACAGTTACATTTTATTGATCGACGTGTTATTCAGGTGTCACACCATTCGCATCGATCCTCAAGCACATTTGGTACAGACAGAAGCGAGGTAACCTTGGAACCCTCCGCCGAGTCGAATTCTTCTGGGTTTGCCGTGATGCCCCTTCCTTTGGATGGTTCCAGAGCCTGTTACAAGAGGTCGAGGCCGCTCAAGCCGATCGTATGTTTCGACCTATGGATACCCTCAATTGAGCTGATTCCTCTTGCAGCCAACTTCCTCAGGATCAATATCTATCTGACGCAGAAGATTGGCGAAGACATGCTCTGGAATATTGCCGTTAACGATGCTGGCGCAGAGTATGATCCCCTGACACTTCTCCGTAGTCGTACCATGTTTGGCCGGCCCGACTGGATGACGATCTACGGGCAAATGAGACAAGCTATCGAAAGTGGTCAGTATATACCTGGAAGCACATCGCAACTGAAGACCAAAGTTGGGGTAAGTAACGAACAACTGAATGTCGTGTGCGACATATTGAAGTGCGACATATTTTAGACCTACTTCTGTGGACCAAGTGTGCTCGCCAAGGCCATCAAGAAGGCAACCGTCCATCACTCTGGGCCGACGGTCGACTTTAGCTTCGCAAAGGTATGTTCATTGGCTCTTGGCAGTATTCGGACTAGCTGAAACATTCGTTTTCAGGAACACTTCTGAACAATCACTGCCTGTCAGGCAGTCTGGAGGCGTGATGGGATCTTGATTAGAATGCTGTGTACCACTTTCCTTTCTTCTTCCATTAATACCCATTTTGATGTGCTCAACATTTGCACCCACTGATCGTGACATAATGCACAATGACTTTGTGTAATCCTTTAGTAGTGAGGAAAATGTCCATCTAGAGGTATCTACTTTGTATTTTTGATGCTGTTGTCATTGTCCATTATGTATAACGCGATGTGATCCCAAATCAGCAGCGGAATCCATGAGTGCTGCGTTCAACATTCTGATGAACATTGTCTGATCGTTCAACAGAAACTAACTCAGTCAAGTGGACTTCGGGTGAGTCACGCCCTGTCTCTGCTTGTAGAGGTGACCATCGTGTTCCTAATCAAAAAGTTGATGTCGGTGTCATATGGTAGCAAAGGAACATCCCCATCTGGGGACGGTGACGATCAACACAAGTACTGTCTTGTCTAAACTTCAAAGTGTCTCTTGCAAGCCTCACCTTGAATTGGATGTAGTCGCCAGTGACAGGGTTGGCAAGCGTCATATAGGCTCTCTGGCATGCTGTACCAAATTTAACGAAGCGCCATTTGGGATGTCGGAGGTGCTCGCTTTACTCGCCGTCTGTCAGTCTTAGACGTGGAGAATTTTCGACTAGTACGTATGTAGCACTCTGCCGTCCACCTGTAAAGAGACAATGGAACACCTACTGTAAAACTTGAGCGCTGAGCGCTGAGCCATGAACGTTGCTCAGCAATGATATTAAAAGAATGGTGCAACAAGTAGTGACTATTTCCAAGGCTAACTACTTCCCGTCTGGAAATTTACTACACATTTGCAAAAGGAAGAACATAGGCAGGACAGAGATAGATTGGGCTGTATAGCTTAGAATTGAGCCCTAAACTAGCTTCTTACCATGATTGAGAAGAACATGTACAATTTAGTAGACCTTAGTAAAAGTAAGTATCTTGTTCATGTTGTTTGTCAAATAGCTGATATGACTTGACAATATCTTGAGAAGCACCATCTACTCTTAACCTGCTGCCGACTTTGGAGAAAATACAATGGGAATTTTATTTCAAGCAGGAAGTAAATCATTCTGGAGTCCGGGCTATTAGTATTAACAGTTATTGTGTCGCTTAGGTAAGACGATACACGTGCCCAAAACTTTCAGCAAGTTCATTAAAGTAGTAGCTACGAGGAAGAACAAGATCTTCCAACGTCCTTTCAACTCATGACTTCCAATTCGCGGTCTTTCGCAACAAGTAAAACATCGCCGAGTTTAGAAGCCAAATATCAACCAGCGAAACCGGCTCCAGTTGATATTTCAACCCTGCAGAGCGCTGCCTCCGTTCTCGCAGAGCAATTTAACAAGGATGCGCAGATTATACCCGACTTGGGAGATACTTTAACGACCCGTATGTTATTACTGTAAAGGCGTCTTTACATACTCTCATCTTCTTCCAGCTGGCGGTCAGGCATCTGCCTTGTATAGCGTGTATCCAGATGATTACCGAGTTCCATTTCAGAAGAGAAGGCTTGTAGGCATACCCGAGGGCTTGTTCCAGTATTATAATAGTGAGTCGGCTACTTCTGGCTCTACATTTACTGAGTTTTGCCTAGATACTATTGTCACATCGCACATGGGTTTGATACCTGAAATTGAGCGTGTATGGATATCCATTGATCATAAATTATTCCTCTGGGATTATGTTGAAGGGTGAGTTTTGTAACGAATGTCCTGTGAGGTCAGGCTACATGAAGGCTCTCTAGACAGGAAATCAGTTCCTTCGTCGACCAGCCGGATATCATCACTCATGTGGCGCTTGTCAAACCAAAGCCTGGGCTATTCATTGATGAGATATCCCACATTCTCGTCATATGCACACCGGTATCTGTCCTCCTAATTGCACTCTCTTTTGAGACGCTACCGGGGCCGAATAATCGAGCCCACAAAGACATCAAACTCTATGCTACCGACCTTAGCGTGCCAACCGAGATCGAGATGACTTCGGTATGTGGTACGCAAGACGGACGAATATTTATGTGCGGGACCCAAGATGGTAACTTGTATGAGCTACATTATCAGGAAAAGGAATCATGGTTTGGCAAGCGAATACAGCTCGTCAACCACTCAATAAGTGGGATGCAAAGCCTTCTCCCCAGGTTCGCCTCCACAAGCGCCGACGGTGATTACCACAGTTGATTCTTCTGAAACCTTTACTGAAGCCATATCAGACCGTATCGTATCTCTTGCTTCGGACGCCTCTCGGGACTGCTTTTACACACTATCCGCTAAGAATAATATTTCTATATATAGGCCGAACGGAGAGAAGTCCGTCCAGCATATACAGACGCTTTCAAATTTATATAAAGCGGCCTCGGACAAGGCTCCTGGCGCGCCGGCACTTACACCTCAGAATTTCCAGATCGTAGCACTACATCCCGTCGATGCCGCTGAATCTCGTTCAGGCGTCCAGTTGCTTGCAATCACTGCGAATGGCGTTCGCTTATACTTTGCCCCCGCCATGACCTACACCTACGGGCCGAGCACAAGCTCTGCAGCTGGTTTGAGGTCACTCCAACTTCTTCATGTCCGACTCCCGCCAACGAATCTCTTACATCCCGATATTGTCAATGCGCCCTATCGGCCCCCAGTTGCCGCATATGGCGCTGCGCAAGCACCCCAAACTCCTGCACAATCTTTCGTCGTAACAAGCCTCGAGAATTCATGTTATTCCTATGGCTTGACACTGGCCTCCCAGCAAGGAGATACTGATGGCATGGACTTCCTGCTTTGCATGGCTCCGGACCTCACGAGAATAGGTAAACTTGGCCAGGTCAATGTACAACCCCAGCCACAGCAACCTCCCTACGCTGCTAATCCTGGTTCTCCTCAAGTACCATTGGTCGAATATGCAACTCTACTATCGATTCCAGGCCGGACATGGGCAATGGCACCAGTGCCTCGTTCCTCGCAAATGTCTGGACCCGGTACCCCTACTCTCACTAACGAACTAGCACATCAATTTGGTTCACCACCCCATCAGTTTATGATTCTGACTAACGTCGGGTTAACGTTCCTAATAAGGAGGCGCGCAGTGGACTATCTTCGAGCTGTGATCGAAGAATACCAGTCGGAAAGCAATCCTCAGCCTATCATTGAGTTCAGAGACAGGTAATGTGAAACCTTTCTTGCAGGTGTATTATCTATAAACACTTGTCACTCCAGCTTTGGACGAGATCAAACGTGTGCCATGCTACTTGCACTGGCGTGCGGAAACACGTTCCTCGACATACCTGACGGCACATCCTCCAGTCCCATGAACATTACCAACACTGATGTCGCAAATGTGGCAAAACAGGCTTTCTATGACTTTGGCGAACGCCCAATGTGGGCAGAGAGGCACGTTTATGGTGAAGTTCAATCTTCTTTCCACGGCGTGAATGTTAGTAACTTTGTGCCCGATAGGTGGCGATGCGCAAGGCTCAGCAATTTTCAGCGGTCGTCGAGAGGGCTTCGCTCTATACTTCTCTAGGATAGTACGGCCCATATGGAAGGCGAAGTTGACGAAACCCAGGCGAGTTGCTTCATCTCGAAGCCCTTGATCACATTTCTAAGCGATTTGTAGAGCACCCACTTTCCAACAATTATCGGTGCCGGAGGACGTTTTGACGTACATCCAAAAAAATCTATTTTCCTTACGCGAATTTCTTGAACAAAATTTACATCTTTTCCATATGGCGCCCGGTGAACCTGCAAGCGCTCGCCCGGTGGCAGGAAACGAACAAGAGGCTTGGAAGGTTAGTGTTCGTAGACGAATGAGTACCCATGCTGATCATTCCAAGTTAGGCCGAACAGCGTTCTGTTGCTCAATTGATGGAACTACTCAATCGGACAATCGAGGCGCTTTCATTTGTCCTCCTTTTGAATGATTATAGGCTTGGAGAGCTTATCTCATTGTAAGACCTCAATTACTCCGAGTAGTTTGAAGTTGTTTGATCATTCGTTACAAGATGTGATGCCGAGACGCAAAAGATGATCGAATCTTTGACTTTTGAAGACCTTATCACCACTCAGAATGGCATGAGTGCATCCAGAGCTTTGGTGAACGTCATCATCGACCAGCAAATTGGGCAACAAATCAGCGTATGATACCACTTTTACCTCGTAGACACTTCATTCATAATATCGACAGGTCGATACCATCAGCGAAGTCCTACAACAACGATGTGGTTCGTTCTGTAGTACTGACGACGTGATGCTTTATAAAGTATGTTTTGTTTTAACGGAGCTCAAAATACTCGGCTTAACACAATATAGGCAAAGGAAAACATTCGCAAAGCAGTCGAGACCCGAAGCCCTACAGAGAGACAAAACTGGCTTGCTGAGTCGCTACGGTAAGATGCCAACCAACTCACGCCAACCTCCTCTTCATTCCTGCGCAGCTTGTTCTCAAAGGGAGCTCGCAATCTCGAGTTTGATAAACTTAGGGAAATTTGCGGAGACTATCAACAACTTAATTATGCCAAGGGTAAGCTGAATTTTGCCCTTCAATGCAGAAGTTATAAAAAAAGTATGACATAGGCGCAATCGAGCTACCGTTGACATGCGCAAAGCTCATGGACCCAAATAATATCGCTTTTGATGTCTGGTATTCGGGCCCTACTGTGAACGATGAACGTAAGGGCATCTACGAACGGCGCTGTGGCTGCTACGATCTCGTTCTTGATTCGCTGCAAGTATTCGAAGAAAAGAGCGGTACCTCGAAATTGGCTACAGATGGTTCATCTCAAGAGGACTTGGAGACTGTTCGAGTTCACGCCTACGAGTTGGCATTCGCTAGTGATGATGAAATATTCCATTCCACACTGTATGATTGGTTTATCGACCGTGGAATGGTAGATGACTTGTTGGAGGTATGATTCTATGGGTATTTGTCACCTCCTTCGCTGAAGTATCGTTTAGCTACGGCCATTCTATTTAGAAGCTCACCTCAAGAGACCCCCAGCAAGCGTGCAAAAGTATCAGCTTCTTTGGCAGTTCTATGTCAAAGCTGGCCAACCTCTGCGGGCCGCAGAAGTTCTAGCTTCGCTGGCCGAGTCTACTGAGTATGTTCTCCTTCTAATGCGCGGATTATAACGTACAAACTCCACCGTCAGATTCGACCTGAGCCTCAGCTCAAGATATGAATATCTGACCCTTGCCGTGGGCAACGCTAAATCACATCCAATTTCTTCGGAAGGCCGACATGAGACAGCCATCGCATTTCTTACTGATCTTGAAGAAAAGCTAGAAGTTGCTCAAGTACAATTGGAGATGTACAATACATTATCTCCCCATATAAACGATCCAGAACTTGGGGAGAGAATACAACTCTTATCAAAACGTCTCTTTACCATGTCCGAGGTACTTTCTCATAGTCCCGACCTATACTTCATTCTGATGTGAAAATTATCACAAAGCTGTATCAAGATTACGCAGCTACTTTCAACCTCCCTGTCATGAAGCTACTCTGTTTCCACGTCTCAGAACATCGTGACGAGACTGTTGTACGGCCTGTTTGGAATCAAATTTTTGACGAAGGTATCGATATTTATTACAAACTACCCCCTTCATGACTGACGCATGCGCAGTTTTAGCCGAAGAAGGTGATCCCGTTGAGATTGCGGACAGACTGTCCGCCAAAATAATACCTTTAGGCCAACGGTTCTATCCGTCGGAGAGTGCTTTCCCTCTTCGTAGGTTTGCTCTTTTATGTCTAAGAGTAATTACTGATCACCGTTTGCTCAGGCCATGTTGCAATGCTCGTGGTCCGCTTTGCCCTACAACATAAAAACAGCTTACCCCACGGTTGGGCAGCACGGCTTCTAGTTCAATGCAAAATCCCTTATCAGGAAGTCTGGGATGTTCTTCACGAGATGTATGAATCTCAGGTCAGTACAATGAAATATCCCCTCATGAATGACTGACATCCGTTGGCTATTTAGGTACCACCATTCAACGACCAGGCGAACGTACAGACTATTTCTTCAGAGATCGCCATACTCTTCGCTGATTGGCTTGAAGAAGCCAAGCGACCGCAGTCTGCACTGGTTTCTAGGGGAGAGTTCCCAGTTGGTCGTATTGACCTAGCTATAAACCAATATATAGCAGAGTTGGAGCCGGCACGGGTAGAGACCAGAAAGACGTATGAGAATGTCAAGCGACAACTACGACAGAATTGGTAGTTTGGATCACTATATTGATTCCGTATTATTTAGTACAAGGAGGCTTGCTGCAATTAGTTTACTTCAAGAATAGCATCCTCGGCTCGTAGAAGAATGCGCTTAGTTAATTTCTCCGTCAGTTGGTAGACCTTCCACAATGCTCTGAAACTTGACCTCAGTGTGGTTATTAGCCGTAGTGATAGAAACAGACCTTAGCGCTCCGAGGAACAATAAGCCAACGATGATCAAAGCGGCTATATCTCTGGAATTATCTCTGCGCCGGTTACCGCGGTAGCGTGCCAACCAGTGGACTGGGCCAATGAATGGTGCGGATAGGAGCATATGAACGAGCGAGCTGGCTCCAACAATGGGAAGGCCCAGGACGAATCTACGAATAAATCGTTTGAGAAAACCAGGAGATACTTCGGGGTCAGCTAGGGGAGCCGTGAAAGAAGAGCCGCGGCGAGGTGTATCGTGGAGTATATCGGCGCCTGTTTCATCTTGGATGATGCGTAGAGCCGCTCGGACAAGGTCCTGGGTGGCATCGAACGGCGAGAAATAATAGAACCAAGATGAACCGTAGTATGATGGCTCCTCGAACGCAGACATGAAGAACGTTGTTATGAAGGAGGATAGAAGAACTATAATTGTGAAGAGGATAGCGGAGAAGCCACCAACGATGACTAACTGGCCTTCAGCATAGGTCGCAATAATAAGGAACAATGGTGTCTAACCTGGATTGGTGGCTATGCCGAATACCTGAGTCCTTGCGAATCGGTAGTGGTAATGACATTGCGGGCAGGAGAAGAATGCACTACTCGATGCAGAGGTGTTCCTCCATCGTTGAAGGCATTTCACATGGACATACTGAGTACATGATTCAATATGTATCACAGCTGAAATGAGTTTGGTGACATACACTAATCGAGCCTCTGCACAAACAAGGACGGATGAGACGGCCGAGCTCGCGCTCAGCATCTACACCATCTAGACAGATACGGCATTGTTTCTCGTCTGAGGAAGTCTGGGTGTTATTCTCAGTCTCTGGAGTGGACATAAGAGCGCAGACCAGCTACGAAACAGCTAAAGGACCATCAATCGAGAGGTAGAATGATACAAACGTGTCCGACCCGGTGTTTGGTCCGCGTCCGTTTGGCAAATAGCAAATCCCGAACTCATTCTCGTGACCTCGATCAACTTGCTTCCAACATGAGCGTTGATCAGAACGGGCATATACGTCTCGTCGGGGCTCTAGCGGGGATGGGGAGCGGTAGATAAGGTTGTTCTTCGTTAATGTTTTCAGAACTGATATCGCGTCGTGATAAGGGCTAACTAAGGTTCCCATTCCATTCCCTTTATCATCGCGTCGTACCTCGTCCTGATTTTTGACAAGGTTGCAGTCGGTCATGGGTACGCTGTACTTCCTACAAAAGTAGGCGAGCTACGGAACGCTTCTATTATGCGCTAACCTATATACTATTTAGGCGTAGTCTCTGATTGCGGGCAGGTTTGACACCATTAAAACCCGGTTACAATGCTCACCACCAGGAACGTATCGGGGCGCATTTGACTGCCTAGGGAAACTGCTGAGAAACGAGGCACATAGTTCAACTCATGCATTGCTGAATCTTGTCTTATACAGCATTATCAGGGAATTTTCGCCCTCTACAAGGGTGCAACTCCACCAGCCGTGGGTTGGGCAGCGATAGATTCCGTCTTATTGGGATCCCTACACAACTATCGCCTCTTTTTCATTCGTCATGGACTCACAGAGGCGACTCCCGGGCTCGAACTTCAACGTCTGACTGTCTTGGGGCACGGTTTCGCTGGCCTCTTGGCTGGTTTGACAAGGTATTGAAATATACTACATGATCCGGAATAAAGCTACTAACTCAACTTTTCAAAGTGCCTTCGTGGCAACTCCGATTGAACTAATCAAAGGTACGATAGGTATGATCCCTGTGCGAGGCCAATCTCAAAATAATTATAGTCAAACTACAACTCCAGCTAGAGAGCTCTGTTTCTGATCGCCAGTTTAAAGGTCCTATAGACTGTCTGCGCAAGGTTGTACGCGTACAAGGTATCATGGGTCTCTGGACGGGACTCACGGGCAGCCTCGCATTCAGAAGTAACTTCTTTTGGATGTTCATGTCCTTTGAGGTCAATTCTCGCTCTCATCTCACAAGGCCCATTTTATTCAATTCCGTTTCCCTTAGGCGTTCATGCGAGGGTTTAGCCATTTGCAAAACACGCCATATGAGGTTCGGACGTTTCATTCTATATAGTCGTCCAATATTCTACGATATCGTTTTCTAGATCAGCACAGGCACCGCACATTTCCTTTCTGGTGGTCTGGGTGCATTTTCCTTTTGGGCTATGGCTATTCCAGCAGATAACGTGAAGAAGTATGTTTTTTCCTGGTTTAGATAAAATGCTTCTAACCACCGACTGGACATGTACAGCCGTATGATGAGTCATCCCTACCCTCTCCCTTATCCTATATCCTCCTCGACTTCACAACGCCTCGCTATCAAGCCATCTTTCACGAAAACAGTACTTCAAATTTACAGGGAAAATGGCATTTCGGGGTTCTATCGGGGACTAGGCCCATGTCTCCTACGAGCATTCCCTGTTAATGCTTGTGCATTCTTCGTCTATGAGGGAACGATGAAACTACTCGGCGCAGAGAAAGTGCGTATAAAAGACTCTCCCATATCCTTCGTCAGACTCATAACGATGCCCAGACCCGCCACTAATCGCCACATTTGGCAAGCGAACTTCCAAAAGTAGATTCGAAACAAATTTTATTACAGGACATGGCTCGCTTCGCTTCGCCTTTTAAGATACGCTAAAGGACACAGTAAAAATGGGGCCATTTGCTCTATTAACAAGTTACAGCCAAGCTACCTGGAGTCATTGAACTAGATATTTACAAATGATCATGAGACTATTATCCATACACAGTAGAAATATAGGGGGGATTGGAGGGATACAGGTACATGGTGATTGAGATGCGTGAATTGAGTATGTTTACAGATAACAGCGCGAGAAGGTGCTGGGTGGCAATGCGCATGGCCAATTGCCTTTGGAGATGGAACCTTCCCATTCTGCGGCATAGGACCGATACAAGTCGAGGGAAGCACGAGCATTTTCGAGCTAAAAGAGACAAGTACTTGTTAGTCGTATGTGCGAAATGTTTCCTAGTTTGAAAAACCGACCGGATGCTGTTGACCATCCTGGCAGCGTCTGCACATGAGGTGCCAACAAAGAGTTTGCAAACCGACTGCTTGATGAGAGGAGCGGAGAGCGTTTCGAAAAGGGAGGTAAAGCGATACATCTCGAGTAGCCACGGCAGGGTGGGGAATACCGAGCACTATTGGCTTGATGAATACACAAACATGCATTTACTACCTATGCCGCTTCTTACCAGAGAGATCGTTCCATATGGTGTGGCCAATTAGGATTTTTCTTGATGGGTAGATATCAATACAGATGCACCAGTTTTTAGTGAAGATGGCTAAATAATACCCTTTAATTATTTTTGCTACGACTTGTTGGACCATGCTGAAAGCCATGGCCTTGCCTGATATGGAGTATCAATGGAGTGGACCCCCTCGATCGCCGATCGGACTTACCAGATTGGAGATGGTGAGGTTCTATTCCTGTAGTGGCTGTACGGTAGTCTGAGACCTAAAGTAAAATGTTAAGTCATATATGGCTCAGATATGTCAGCTAACCTGCATTGTGGGGACCACATAACTATCAAATATCGTGTTCCCTTTGTAATCGACAATGGAGCATCGGCTACAAATCCCAGTGAGCCTAACAAACATTGTATATGGTAGAGACCCACGCAAGCATAGATGTAGTGCCGCCAGGACCTACACCAACGTTGGCACAAGAGATGGCGACATACTGTTCCGGAGAAGGCTTTGCGTGCTTGGACGACATCGATAAATTAAGTGGAGGTTGAAGAGCCCGGTATGCTGCAGAGCCCATCTTTATTGAGAGCCTTTTTATACGAGGAGGCATCCAAACAAATGTCATATTGGGCGTCCTGGCAAACGGTGACCGTCGCTCGCAGCCGTGCGGCAAGAGATGAGATCGAGTGCATGTTTGGAAGATTTTCTTAATCGCCTAAACGCTCGACAAAGTTTTGCAGGAGGCAAGAGCAGAGATTGGCAGGAATAACGTAAGGCAGGGCCATATGGAATTTGGTGGAATTGGACTGGTGAATCGCTTCGAAAGGATGTCACTTGAGCAAGGGGAGGGCCAAGGCATGGATGACGGGCAAGGAAATACGGAGACAATATTTGTGAATGAAGACAAAAATGATCTACAAGACCAGCGGCCATGAGGAGGCGTAGATCGCAATGAATGAAGATATCAGATTGATAGGATGGTCATCAGGCCAAGTATCACGATTTCAACGGACGTTGATGAATAGAACCAATCTTGAGCTTGAGGTCTGTACGACATTCGCAGCTTATTTGACTTTCTTCGTCAAGGTACCCGTATGGCTTCAGGCCTCATTTCTGAAGGCCGGCCAACACGCGGTGATCGACGACTCTCAGGAAGCCCATGAAACGTCCACCAAAATCAATATGAACCGATATTTGACGTAGATCATTCATCCCTACATGAACAGTACCCGACGGTACAATGACGGCGGAAGAGGTACGAATGTCATCATGAACCGACTCATACCTGCGCCGGGTCGTACGACCGAAGCACTCCGTCCACCTCTACCGAATATCCTTTCCCTGCTTCTCCCGCACTTTAGCAATCAACCTCCTCCACTTAGCCTCCTCTTGACCACTCCCCTCGTATACTTTGCGTCGTCGGCAGCGTCTCCTGGCAGGGACACGTGAACCAGGTCCTATTACTTCTTCCTGCATACGCCACAGTCCATGTACAACCCGTGAACCTTTTTCGGCGTCAATCATTGCTTTCACTATATCGAGCCTGCCTTCTTTCAAGGCATACGAAGCAATTTGTCTCCGAACCCTTCTATCTTCGACACGAGGCCCCCATCTTGATCTGAACGCCTGAAGGAGTTTGAACGCCTTTGTACCGCAATGCATGGTTCGATGCAGCGTGCCCAACAACAAATACAAAGTTGTCGATGTTGGACGAAGAGTAGGATGACGTTGGACCAATTGTTGCCACGAATGTAGTGCTTCAAGGTATCTGTTAATCCCTTTTTGCGAGGAAGTAGTCCGTATAAAAAGGTGGATTACATCTAACGAGGCCCGCCAGCGACGATACGATGCATCAGGGGGCAGTCCACTCAGATATGCAACCACAAGGTTCCAAGCCGACCGTCTTTGCCCTAGGCGTAGCATGGTCATTGTCACATAGTATATGACTCGTACTGGCACCCTGGAAGATTCCTTGGGAGTAAGCTTGGGAAAGTTCGCCATAAGCGTCTTAAACTGTGAGAACTGAATAGCTTTGGAATGGGCCAACGACGCGGACGGTGTGTCAGAGGGACCTTCAGCCATTTCACCGTGATGAGAGCGGACTGGGTGTCGCCTTCGTTTCTGGGTGCGGAAAAGCTCGAGCCATATTGGCATTGCAATGTCATTTTTCCTTTTAGAGGAACCAAGACTGGAGAGCCGAGATCGGTTGTAATAATGAGATGGTGGGTGAGTAGCCAAGTCCCAACCCACATCCCAGTTACCCGTCAAGGCCAACAAACGGATATGAAGCTTGAATGTTTCAAGGTTACCGCGAATACCGTGTGTGCGCATTTCCGATAATATACGTCCAGCAACACCAAAGGCGGTGGATCGAAGGGCGAGGGCGAGGAGGAGGTTGTATGAACGGGGTGACCGTATGCGGATGGGGTGCAAAGTATGATAATGGTGAACTACCGACAAAGGTAGACGACTTGCTCGATCATACAGCATATACAGAAGATTCCTATACAGAGCTGTCGCAGAACTACAAACGGGAGGTGTTGGTATCGCTTGGGTGGCGAATACGTCCCGTCCCACCGTGGTACCAACGAAGCTGGAGTCATTTTGGTACGAGTCATCACAGTAATCCGCAAGAGGTGAGTCTGCGTAATCAATGTCTGTATCCGTAACTAGTTCCGGAGGCGTAAAACACGTTTGCCTAGACAGAGAAGAGGCTTTACGTGTTACGCGCGAAGGGGGATGGGCCATGGATTTGGGAGCTTGATGCAAGCTCATATCATTGCATGGCTGATGGTCATATCTGGAAGTGTCCGAGAGCCTGAATGCAGTAAAGGGTTTATTAATATCACGGAAAATACATGAACCGCCTGACCTACCTTTGAGACGAGGCAGCTATCGTCGACCTGACTGTCGACGTAATCCCGAGTCCTGCCGACGGAGAAGGGAGAGGAGACGCAGAGAGCGACCTAATGCAAAGCAGACTGCGTGCATGGATGCCAATGAATAGGTTTGGGCTATGGAGACTGAAAACATGAAATTGCATTCATGGGCGCGTTGTCGATGTGAAAAGAGGTCGCGAGTCGTCAACCAAGCTTGGTCAAATTTTTGATGACGTAATAAGACTTAACAGAACCAAATAAACCAAGGTAAACCAGGAAGTAAGCTCAACGCCAAAACGATTTGGTCTCTTACTATCATTGTGTTTTAAGTTGCGGAATAATCTCTGTACAGCTCAATAGATAGGAGTTAGAAGGCGCCACCATATGGGCACAGCGAGGCCAAGTGTTATCCTTTACGAGAACATGACCAGCGGTTGACCGCGTAAACTGCATCGGTCTCTAGCTCATCCAGGAAGACAGGCAAGTGGGTACCCAGGCCCAGCTATCTCGCTCATACCCACTTGAGCATTACTCCCCTCCTTGCATCCGGACACGGGTTTAGTGAGTAAATCTAGAGCTTTGTCATGGGTATTTTACTTATTATTCCCCTTTGAATCTGTCGATTTAACTGCTTACTGTTGGCATGTACCGAAAACAGAGAACACAAGGATATCACTAACTTAGCATTTTACTTCGCGGGCAAAGCTTTTCACTGTAGTATTGTACACATCACCTGAACAAAGTACTCGAGTTGCTGATGAAAGCGGAGGTAGAGGTTTCGCTTTCTGGTAAGCATTCCTTCGAAGTTCGCCCGGTATTATTACAGAGAGGATTCAATTGACGTCTTCAAAGGGGACGGTGATTTGTATGGAGATTTTCAATCTATGCGATCAGCGGATGATTGGAAGCTTATAACCCCGAATGGCTACGTACCAGCTAAGCATGGCGCCGAGTTGTGTAACCTACAGCTTATAGGTTGACTCGTAGGATCTGACATAGACTGAGATATAACTTTCACGGGAGGGGTCACATGAGCGACGAACTTTCTATTCTATCTCGGATCTGATAAACTTCTCAACACCCTGTTCGCTGTGGAAAGCTGTTCGGAGTGCTATTCGGGGTGCTCATTACACGATGCATTAGTAAGAGACAACCAGATTGTGAAAATAGATATGCTAATTGAATGAGTGTGATAGCAGACGTGACAATAATGGACATTACGGATGTGAAAAAAATCAAGCATGGCCCGAGGAAAGAGTATATCCAGATAGTGCGATAGTGTGAAAGGCTGATTATAACGCAGACCCAGCGTTGGAACCTATTCAACCATTTGCTGCGGCAACTGACGCCCCACCAGCCAGCCCACCTTAGTTATCCACCTATCCCTGACTTCACGTAAAACATCGATACCTTCGGGCCCCTTTACACTTGCGAAGCCATCGAGGGTACGTTCCCATTCCACCACAGTATCACGTCCAAACATCCCCCCCTGACGGTTCACAACTTCATCCACGCGATCGACCCACGCTTTCCACTCTTCTCCTAGGCGAGGCAGCAAGTGAGGGATAAGAGCCGTCTGAGTGAGCTCAGGTTGCGAGAGAACATGGTTGATGAGAGCAGATAGAAAAGTGAAAGTTTCCGAGGGATGAGTTTTATCTTTATGCAACGCTTGCAGGGCAGTGGAGTGCGACTGGGATGGGGTGACGGCAGGGCCAGCCCGCGGTATATATGAAAAATACGGAAGGTACGCCATGGCCACAGAGACAAAGTCATTTATATGAGGAGTAAGGCGGGATAGAACGTATGACTCCCGCATGCCACCAGAATTACTTGAATTACCGTGTACTAGATATCGAAATAGACGATAAGTGGGGGTGCCGATGGTATGACAACATAATAATACCTGATCTATTGCTGAGACCTGAGCCAAAACCAAACCCAAGTGGTGTTGAAGGGTGTTGGGATTGTGAAAATGAACTTGGATTATGATATGGGTAGGCTTCACGCAGCTTCCTGGCTGATGCGGTAAGGGCTTGAATAGCAGTGTCGAGAGTCGGCCGCGGGATGAGAGGAAGAATCAAAGACTTTAATGCAGGCTGTGCTCGTATGAGGGAGTTTAGTATGGGCAGTAAGGACTGAGGTGGCAAGCTTGCTATTGTGAGAACAACGGGTCTCAGAAATGAGCGTCTCGTTAGTCAGTCTGAGGTGCTCACCTAGCAGAAGTCCTACATCAACATCGTTCTCATCACTTTGTCCAGGAGCTTTGTTCTCCTTGCTTTCCTTCTCATCTGATGCCACCTCTGAGGTAAGGGTGGTCCTGAGTCGCTTTATGATACGCTTCGGCCGTTCAGGAGTTGGGCTCCTGTCCATTCTTTCGTCGTTCTCTTCTTGTTCATATCTCCGCTTCTGAGCCTTCGAAGGCGATGATTGCTGCATGTTTGAGAGATGAGGGGAGAAGGCGGTAGGATTCATGTGGTGGCTAGTCGATGGCCACCCTCCCATTGAATGCGAGGTTAAGCCAAAACCAAAGGAAAGAGGTGAAGGTGAGTGGCCTACTGGCCGAGGCTGAAACTCTATTGGTGCTTGAATAACGTTGGCCATATCGCGGACGAGAGATTGCGTAGGTATGAAGGGCCCTTTGTGTCGGGATGAGACCAACGCCTTGACCATGGCACGCCAAAAGCGAAAGGTTGCTATTATTTGGTTACATCACGTGACGTACTGCTTTTTATCACCAATTTTTCTTCGTTCAACTTAAAAAACTTGTTCATCCAACGTCTCTCATCACAGGTGAGTTGGATCCCCAAACTACTGGCGGCGATGATACAAATGAATCGCTACTTCGAAGCCTACGGGCTGATGAACGCTATTCATATACCCAAATTTCTGAGCTTCTTGACATAATCTTGAATTATCCAGACACTCACCTCGCTTTTCCAGAACCGGGGTTTGGTCCATTATCAAACGTCAATTGTAAGTCACTCTCCTTGTCTTTTGCACGGAGGATTATCATAATAGAAGTCAAGCCCTGACCTTGTCTTAAGGACGCGGGTCTGAGGAATATACCATGCTAATACTGACACCCATCTCATTGGTCTACGTCTGTTCGTATCATTTCTGACGCCATTTGTTTCCAGACAGTACTATCAACGTTAGTAACCTTCTCCTCGCCCTTACCTAGGATTAACTTTTTCGTCCGAGCCGTCTCACGGATGGTTAAGACGACAACCATTTCATTCAATGTCTTCAACCATATGACCCTCTACTCCTTCATTTCTGCATTCGTGTTAACTCAGGTGCCTTTTCGGTCTCTAGGACACGAACAATGTATCGATACACTAACCATTCATGGTCAAGCGTCCGTGATAGTAGAATATGTACAATAAAAATTATTATGGGGTTAAGAATACAGCAGATTGATCAACCATATACCAATAAATATGATTGTCATTCTCGTTTTCAGTCCACCTATCCAATTGCCTTGAGCGTAACCAGCCGAGCGACCGATCCATCCAAGCGGGCGTATCGGTGTGTCTGGTTCGGGAGGTAACTCTTCATCGTCCGTACTCTTTCGTGAATCAACCAGAGGGATACCCTCATTGGCTGACCCTTCCCTTCCTTCAAGCCGTATCGAATCAGGGATGGACGTGGATGTGACAGGTACTGGTAGTTGGGCTTGATTCGAAGCACTGCGGCATATACGGATGGTGAGCTCCGAAGTTGCGCGAGCAACTTCGTTGCACGCATAGATGAATATTATCGTAATGACAACAAAATTGACCGGTCGCCATCGAACGCCGGGTATTGTGACCAAAAGGCCTTTAGAATCTGCGGCCAACCAGAGATGGTACTGCAGGATAAATGCCTCCAACGAGCATCTACCGATGAACGCAAACGCCCTTGAGGACGCCGATCGCAAGACAGAATTTGCGTTCCTCAGAATAACAAAGCTGAGGACAGGCAAAAATGATACGTATGGATGCCAGCGATTATACGCGAACTTGGATTCCTCCAAAAGCTCGAATGCGAAAAACCACAGAAAGACGAGGAGCGAAAACAAGACGGCGAGTTTGAGAACAAGCGGCCATTGGGGGTGATCCGTGAGGCGATATTCCCTACATTTGGCGACAACGACGCTTGTGAGCACACCTGCGTAGACGATCCATAAATCGAGGGTGACACGGAAGGACCATTCCCGGGAGGACCACTTGATCTTGAATACACGCTCCAATAAATCGAACAGGGATTCCACAAGCCACTGTTCGCGCATAAAATAAGTGACAATGATCGAGGATATGATAATCTTGCCGAGTAGGAAAATAGTACGCTCATTGTGCCGTGCGCCGATCGCCATTGTCGTATATATGATGACATACCAGAACGAGACCAGGGGTGTAAAGTAATAGAATATGTAGTCAGTGTTCATGATGTACGTCAACAACAACGTTAGCATATTGAGGCGTATTATCACCTAGATTGATCAATGGAGAATCTTATGAATGGAAAGGACGTCACGTACTTGTATTACGCGTTCTAATCCGAAATCCGCTTTGCGAAGGTAAAAGGTTGTGTGACCATATCCTGTCATAAACAAATAAGACGCAACGAGGACACGGATCGGATTGTAGATTCCCGATATTTTTGATGCTCCCGTGTGATGATAGATTAGAATAGCAACTAACATCGATGTCAGCATCCGCAGAGGATAATTAATAAAGAAGACAGACTCTGCATCCACCCTTTCCATTCATCAGTCTGTTCACGGTTCAGGAATCCCAAGTCGTTGTCAGAGCGTTTGACCGTAGCTAAACCAACAGCAATGGATGCGAGGGTAAGGCCGACGAATAGCCAAGGATCAAAGTATTTTTGCTCTTTCTCCCAGAGCCACGTACGATCGGCAACATAGACTAAAGCAGCAACTGTGCTGAAGACCAAGGAAGGTATCTTCTTGGCAATAGCGGGAGGAGAGCTCCATTCTGGGAGATCTACATATAACCGTCAGGTTCTTTGAAGCTACCAAGAAAGCGGCGGGAACAAACCAGCAGGAATTGAAGTCAGCCAAGTAAAGGGTCCCCAAAGGATGATTGATCCTAATACCATCGATTGTATCAAGGAGGGCGAGGGATAACTTCGACAACAGGTCTTGTCAAATGGTACTCGCTTTTCCAACCTATCATTGCAGTGCAAGTTAAGAAGAATATTTGCTTGGACTGCAATAACTTCATCTGAGAAGTGAAGGCCATCGTCCGTCTCAGAAGGATCCAGTAAGAGATTGAAGACGCGCGGAAAGTATACTGGCAACGACGGAGCGGGCTTGTGGAAGAAATAAGAGGGATGAATGGACGAAGGGTTCAGTCTATGGTATAGATCAGAATTCATGGCATCAATATCCGGTGCTCGCATGGTGGCCGCTCGGTCTGGAGAAAGCTTCGAATGTATTATTTCTTCAACGGGCAAGAGAACCACGGTATCAGCTACTGTGGGTGAAGTACGGGCTATAGCGTCAAGCAGTGATCGAATTTCTGCCTCCCATGCGGAGAGTCCTCCAGAAGAATTTGAGTATCTCAAATACCACAGACCAGTACCTAGGACAAGGAGGGAGGGGCGTTTTGACTCGGTCAAGGTGTTGCTACTGGCATTTGGCATTAGAAGATTTTGAACGTATGTGGCATTGAGGAAGGGATCCCAATGGAAGTCGAGCTTGGTGCCATTGGCAGACTGAAGGTGGTGGTCGGAATGTTTTTGACCATCATCCGTGGGGCCAGTCGGCAGGGTTGGGTCAACGAGATGCGCGACTTGGAAGAACAACTTTCGCGTCACGGAATCCCCCGAAAAGACGATAGTCCGGTCACTCAGACAACTGGCTGAATCCTTCGATTCATACGGGTGCAACATACAACCTAGTGGACAAGGTCAAATCGGAGAACTTGCGAATTCTACATTAGATGATGAGTATACCCTCGGGTTGCCATACTTTACTCGCCCTGCTTAACCATCTCCCCTTGTTCATTAACGAGTTACAGTGAAGCGGGTCCGCTTGATCTGCCAAAAGACTGAGTGTTTTAGGGGAGAACGATATATAAGGGAAATGCATTTACCTATAACCACAACTCTGAATAGTCCTGCTAATATGGCATATGCAATAACCAGCAACGCGCCATAATGATTCCAATTCATGTTTAGGGAAAAGGAGGATAATCTAGGTGGAGGCATGGTGAAGGACTCCGCTGCCCAATGCAAACCTAAGTCACTCAGCCTGATCGAGGGAAAAAGCCTGAGGCCTGAACATTGAGTTCAACGTCGACTGTGGTATATATACATCAATTACTGTAGAGGTCCTTATACGAGATACGATACAGATGATAACGCATGTAGTTAAGTCCGTAATTGCATGCAAGCTCAATGCATAGCTAGATGAAATAGTACTGAGCGGCAAGAGAAGGCTATCTTAGTTATTCACTGTTGTTGTTGTGAGACCTAGTATGTATCAAAATTAGTGACCGAATTATTTCAGCCAATAGCAAATAGTACCTGTTCCCTTGCAATGATTGTTCGCAGCGGTGGGGAAACAAGAAAGGTATCGACACCCCGAGCAAGCTGGTTAATAATGAGTATACCTTATCAAGTCGATTGAAGAATGAACGCACCAGCATAGGGATCGGAGGTGTAGAAATTGCGAATTAGGACAATGAATAGTATGATTGCTAGCGGCAAAGCGGCCAAACGGAATCCCCACATAATCAGCTTGTGCCGTCGGGTCACGCTTATGACTGGGTAGAAGAACGTCCCCACCAGCAGGCCTACAAGGAAACCACCCAAGTGCGCTGGGAACATGAGTTAGGAAACGAATATGGACGAGGGAGCAGGTTTGAGAGTACCAAAATTATCGACATCTAGATACAGGATATCAGCTTAAAAAGAGACTTCGAGTATGATGGTTCCTTACAAGGAATATATCCAACTGCAACACCGATCACTAGCTCAATAGTTTGGAAAACGAGCTGGTGCATCCTTGTCAATTACAAGCAGGTGACACATATAATGTCCACTTACCCTCCGAACTGGCCTGTAATGATATCTCCAGTGGGCAAATAGATCCACCCAGGTAACCTACGTCGCAGATATGACATCAGTAGCGAGTGGGATTTAGGCAGTACTCACAGCTATAGTACCAAAGATAGCACCACTAGCACCAACTGATGGAATGCCAACGAGTGCGAAGTTACCGCCAAGGACGTTTCTGCAAGAAAGAGAATTAAGCTCTGCATCATTATACCAGAAGGGGGCCATACCCAAAGATTCCAGCAGCAAAGTATGTCAAGAAGAAGCCACCCGACCCCATTTCTCGTTCAATCTATAACACTCACTCAATTAAACAAATTATCTCATCACGTCAGTAAAGGACATACCTGAGCGGAAAGGGATAACTGTGCGAACATGTTGAGGAGAATATGTATGATTCCAGCGTGTAAGAATATTGGCGTTATGAACCTGATACCCTATCAGGCGCCTGCAAATTGCAAAAACTCCATGAAACTTACCTGAACCATTGATTCGGCTCTTGGCCATGGAAACCTTCATGCCAAAGAGGAGTTAGCATACGTCCAAAGACCGAGAAAAAGAGGCTGACCTCCAAAGCCACATATAGATTCGACAGTGCAAAATCTGTCCGGAGGATTGGCAGTATTATTCATGCCTAAGGACGGTCCGTATTCAGCAGTAGGACTCTCAAGCATATCCACTCACAGGCCATCTGCGTGTTTGGCGGTATATCAGCTACTTCCTTCATGCAAGGAGGAAACCGGGCTCCGAGGTTGACCAGTGCGCTAGACGAAGGTCCAAGCATAGGATTCACGACCGGCTTTACTTACAGTCAGTCAGTAGAAGCACACGAAACTGTCGAGCTACCTTGAACGACAACGGACTGCCTTGCTCCCGATTATTGAGAATCAACTCGTATATGAAAACACCCGTCATTGCGGCAGTGAGAACCCATACTAAGCCGAAGTCAGAGGCATGACTGGACGGAATACAGAAGAGTACTCACCGACAAACGGATACTTTTGTCTGCCTATCCCTCGCTTTTTGTCCTCTATCCTTTGTTCTAAGGGGTACCTGCCGCCGTTGAATAACCTGGACATGGGACCAGGCTTTTCGGATACAGGTTGAGCCCGAGTTGAGTCGTAAGGGTCGTCATGAGGGTCCGCGATTTCTGAGGAAAGTTCATTATGAGGGCTCATTGAAAGTATCTGGAGCGTACCTAAGTCCTGGTAATGACTCGTGCGGCCAGCAGGTCCGGCGTTCTTCACTAAGGATTGGTCTGAATCGTATGGCTGGTGTGAATGGCTGGCATATGGATCGGAGTGGTCGTCGTAATATGATGGCTGTCTAGGTGGTGCGTCCGACTGAGAGTCACCGCTGAAGGAGCGTTGGAAACTCAAGGACTGTGTTGCATTGTCCTCATGGTCAGGTGCGGCCAATTTTGATGAACTTTGGTATCCTGGGCCAGCCAGAACACCATTTACGTGTTTGTTGTCTCCGTCATTCGCAAACTTGCTCGAGTCGGCGTACTGGGGAGGTGCACCTGAAGTTTGTGGATCAATAATCATAGTCGACCTGACTAGAGTCTAGCTGTCTGTCAAATGACAAAGGGATGAAGGAAAGATGGGCTCGCTTGGCGTTGGCGTCTGGCGTTTACCAGTGGCTTCAAAGTGGCTTCAGTCACGCGAATTTCGTGCCAATCTCATGCCCGACTGCGGGAACAAAACAGCCTCTCCTGGGCTGTGTTACATATTGATTGATTCAACGCATCAGGTGATTCAACACCGACACAACCAGTATTATAATTCGATTAGAGTTTGTAGTTTCACAATGGCTGTATGTAGTGGATTATGGATCAGTACTTAGTCCTTCGCTACTCTTCCATTTCGCGAGTAAAGTATTGCTCGGCAATCCGAACGGATCCAGGACCTTTTGGGCGACTTCCACACCAGCCACAGGAAGATTGGTAGGATCAAGGAGGCCAAGCTACCATCAAGTGATTTCGTTAGTTGGCAACCTATAATTAGTTACGGAAGCAATTACCTGGACTAAGACGGAAGCTTGGTCCCAGTAGCTATATGACAGTCAATCGCCGTGTTGAACAAAGTAGTAGACACGTACATGTGTCTAGTGGAAACACTAAGTCAGATGGCCAGCTTTGAGATATTGTGGTTTCACTCACTCAAAATACATTTTATCGCCTCGAAAAGCGACAATTCCAACTACTGGGAATTCCAGGCGCTTGCCTGTGGGTGGCACTCCTGGTAAGAAACTAGAAGAGATAGGATGTGAGTGTCAGCTATAAATAGAGCAGATTCCGAGCGCACTAGTCGATTTCCTAGTATAAAGGATAGTTAGCAACGAGGAGCCTGCAGAACTCAAGGATATGCTCACCGTCGTATGTGTACATTTGAATATCATCTTTTGTAAATGTGGTTACTGACGACATCCACCAAGTGGCGTTACTCACCTCGTCTATAATTCTGTCAGTACCAACTAGAAATGCTCGTTAATCAATGGCAAGGTCTGGCGGTGGGAATATTTACCCGTACGAGAGACCGTGATCATCTCGGTGTCCGGAGGAGTAATCTGGCGGTTCTTTGATTAGTAGGCTTCGTCTCAGAGACGGAGCTGCATACGTCGAATCCGGTGAAATGATACTGAGAAGCGCACTATTAGTTTATGACGGAGTAATGGATACTTATTCAAACCTTGTAAAATCGCAATAGATCTTGCCGACCCATGCCACCAGTCATAGTAGAAATGTGGTTTACATACGGATTAGATACCTAGCCAATCACTGGTCAATTATGCTTCGGAAAGGTTGAATCAATAGGAGGTTTACCATGGTGGACAACGTTTCTACAGTTCCAAAATTAGTACCAAGCCTAAAATATGTTTTCAGGGACTCACTGTGTGCATCTCTTTCCACGAATTCCTAGCAGATGGATATAAACTGTCAGGACGTCGGCATTACGAGGACGCCTAGCTCACAAAATGGGCATGCTGTTCCCAGACTTCTTCGAGATCGAAATGGGGTCCAAGGCATCTCCTCAATAACGTCAATGTGCGAGTGAGGGAAAGGTTAGTTGCTGATCGAATATGCGGACAAACCGACTCCGTCGAGGTCGTTGCTCTAGCTGGCGCGTTTATCAACAGAGGGAACGGAAATTTGCCAGGGACCAAGGGATATGTAAAGACAGAAATCGGTTGATGCTCTGACGTGGCCTGCTCGTGTCCCGACAGCAAAGGGAGCAGGGCAGCGTGGAGCGTCTCTTGGTTAGAAGGGATATGGAAGGTTGTCCTATGTTGAAGTATTGAGGGGTTGCTAGCAGTCAAATGCAAGCTTTACACACGGTACGTAACGGCCAGATGAGTCTTTGAATAAAAACGACTTGGTAGTGACGGTACTTGGGCAGAAGTGGATGCAAGCCTTCAGGTCGTGCCACGAGAAGACGATGGCCGAGTGCAATGCCCTTGCATCTCGCGCCAAAAGCCCATAAGTAACCAAAGCCCATTCCGAGCCTAGCTTGTTGACTTCTTTGTCGGCTTTCATAAACACCTGGCTGAGGTCATAACCATCGTCCTCTGCCACTGGATATGTGACATGCACGACATTATATCCTTCTTGACTAAACTACACCAAGAGAAATTTCATTATATGAGATGTTTGCTAAGCTGAGAAATCCGATACCTGTTCGCACCACCCGGTACCTACTGTACCGCCGGCAATGAGGATAAGTAGCGTTGGGGGCCTGGCAACAGAGGCCACAGCATTGGGAAATAGACGAGGTAACACTAGCATCTGCGGGAGAAGATCAAGGAGACGCAAGGGCGTTCAGCTGTTCATCATTCTTAACCCCCTCTATCTAGCTTCCACTTATCTTCGGCAGTTCTCAAGGGGGATGAGAGATACGGATCCATACTGAGCCTGTACAGGTAAGTCTTATCGTGTGATAGGTTCAACACAAGGAGCTTGGAAATAGCACGCCTACCACTAAAGGCCGCATGCTCTTTTATTCAGGCGTCCTTAAGAAGGATAATGTTGCCCATGGAGGACGAGGGATCAAGAGGCGGAGGTAATATGTCGGAGAGGCGACATATAGGAAGGCTGTCTTCAAACACCAAATGGCGATGTGATGTTTCGTGGCAACAGGGCACGTAGAAGAATCGAGCTGACAAGATCTGCTGATGCGCTCCAACGATTATGTCACTTATACTATCGACCTCGTGTGCATTGGAATTGTGGAATTACAGCATATTCGTTACGAAGAGAGCATAGCAAGTTCGAAGTTATCTAAATGCGATGTTAGAGCGAGCGAATGATATACAAGATGATAATATGATTGCGATATAACGAATTGGTTGTTATACACTTATCCTGCTCACTCTACGGGAGTGAGGTCACCGTTGATGCTTGTGCGTCCTTTGCTTCTTCCCGACGGTCTTCGAGTCAGGGGCACTATGTCTGTCCGAATTTCTAGCTCGTCTCCATCTGAATGTTGAACGTCTAATTGTGGGAATGGCTCTTCTTCCTCGGCTTCTATCGGCCTTGTCCAACGAGCTGTTGACAAGACACCATCTACCCATTGAAGAACTTCTATTCCCACCTCGCGGATTCGCTTGTTCCGCGACCGCCAAGGCATCGAGCCGTGAGCCGGGATGGTGGATACATTGGTAGCTCTGGGTGATGTGTAACTCCTCGTCTTCTCGTCCTTCAGGGCCTCATGGCGATCCATCTTTCCCGGAAGAGCTGCGAGTAGGCGGGGATCCGATGGGAATTGGAGTGGGAGCATATACCTTGAATCGAGCAGTTCTCCCAAAACCTGAGGCGCTTTGACAGGTTCCCAAATGGATTTATCCTTTGTCCTATCAAAGAGAATATCGATACCGTTTGAGTTTATTGACGTTGACGACGAGGTAGACCCTATGGAAGGAGTCGATCTCGAAGCCTCCGGCGTATCCTGAGCGAACGACGAAACACTCTCGCGGTCGCGGTCACGTTCGTCGATCTGCCTGAGAGTCAGAAGCTAAATGAAGTCAAGCATTATGAAAACACACCTCTTTCCGTAGAGCTTCGACACCGAGTTTGACACGGTGCCGTTCCCAGTCCTTCTGCAGCTGTGTCAAATATTGAATACATTCTTCGGTCATCCGTCCCTCGTTGACCTCGTATTTATAGTCACGGACCGCTCGTCGCATCTGCATGGCGGGTTCACTTCTCGTGACATGTAGCGATACAAAACTTCAAACCTGTAAAGGATTGATGCATTTCATCTCTTGAATGGTCTCGATGAGGTTCTGAAAGTCTGTTATCGAGGACAGGCACTAAGGAAGCAAGTTATGTAAATGGAATAGGAGAAGAAGCGCAGCATTACTTGAAGCCATTTAAGCAGGTCACGGACAGGAACCAGATGGGACCGAATGCCGTCTGGCAATCTCATCATTTCTACCCAATCTTCTAGAACGCTGAGGTTCATCCCAATTTGAGTTGCTCGTGAGCTACAGAGAGAAAAGGTCACATAACCACTTGTTCAAGATGTGGAATGACAGTACCGGCATAAATACTTCTTGCGTGTCAAAATCCGGTTGAATACCTCGCCTAAGCACGAAACTTAGATCACAGCTTACATGCCATGATCCACACGACTTACAAGATGTCCAATACATGATTTGGGACCAAAGTTGGGCAATGAAGGCGGGATTTATATCCGAAAGCACAAGGAGGGTATGAAGGGCAGTGAGGAAAGCCGTCAAATCGTTTGGAGAGGGGACAGGTGATGAGTCCGGAAATAAGGACTGGATCGGGGTAGCAGCTGAGCCTGCTCTTGTCCGCGAGAAGCTCTGTCGTAGCGAAGAAAATCCCTTAGGTGCGGAGGATGATGTAGACATTTGCATGGTGGAAGGGGAGGGAGACGGTGGCCTCAACGCACTCGTTGGTGAGGTAGGTGTACGCAACGGAGAAGCACTTGACGACGGCGTGACGGTAGACGCTTTCTTCTTAGAACTGAAAGCGCGTAGAAATGACCACTCTGATTCAAACTGTACGGAATCGATCTCAGATGCCACGGGCTTGTGGTCAAGTAATGTAGAGTCGAGGAGTTGATCAATCTTGCGTTCCGCGAACCGGATGATAAACACTGTAATCGCGGTAAGTACAGAACGCAAACAGAAAAATGAGATCGTATGACCAAAAACTGAATGTATGACTTCCTCGATAAGTTCAAAAGAGCCTAGCATCTCGCAGGCTTCATTTATAGAGGTATCGCACTGCATTAGGTGCAACCAAATTGTGGTATTATATAACCAGAAAACAAGACAGGTTATATCATCTCCTTGATTCTATTTGGACTCCGTAAGTCTGCAGCGATGAGTGGGGGTGGTTTTACTCACGAAGAACGTATCCTCGATCGCGTCAGTGGCTCCAATTATAAGATCCTCCAACCATGTGTGATCGCAAGTCAAACAAGCGAATCTTGCGAGCATGTATAAGGTATTGGCCGGCTGAGCATTTCGCAAGGAAGGCTGAAATCTAGTAATGATCGAGTCCAATATTTGAGGCAAAGAAAGAGGCGAAAAGGCTAGCATTGACGTATAATCGGCTGGAGGAGTCTGTTATGAGGCTGTGGGTCGACTATAAATGTAGGATGCAACGCATAAGGCCTACATAAAGATGACCCTCTATTTCAGTATTGTCTTCATCTTCCTCATCCGAGTCTGATTCTGTCGATGAATCTGAATCTACGCCCCACCACTTTGAATTGACACCAAGAGTAGTTGCAACATCATCTCGAATACGTCGCCGTCGTTGCTTCTTTCGTTGGCGCCGCTCTACTAGCCGTCGCCTCTGCTCCATCCTCCCACCTGTCCAGCCCTCGCCACGCATGGCCTCCTCTAACAATAGTGCTACATCCTCACGACCTGGCAACATTGAATAAGCCGTAACGACGTCAAGGGGTGTCAATCCACGACGCGTTTGAGCGAAAGGGGAACATCCATGTGTCATAAGATATGAGACTAGAGTAGGAGGGGAGAGGAGGGCCGCATGATGAAGTGGTGTCCAGCCAGCTGAAAAGTGCAGCGCGTCAGAATGAAGGCGATCCACTCCTCGACTTAGGACAATAAATCACCATTATCAGCACTTAAGTCACCCCCTTGAGATACTAGCAGCCTGACACATTCCTCCCGCTCGACGTCTCTCTCAGTCTCGGCACCGAATCCATGAATTATAAGACTAACAAGGCCAAGACCTTCATCGTCGCGACTACCGAGGTCAACATATGCTTGTGCCTGTGGGTCGGACAAAAGATACGAAAGTACTTGCAAATCCCCAAACACGCAGGCACGCGTCAGGCAATGGGCGACAAGCTCTACCTTCTGGAATGGTGCTAACCCTGAGTGACTTGAGAGAAGAAGTGCAATGCTTGATATTGTGGGATACAACGGATGTAGATCGGGTTCTGGCGAGAAGTCTAGCGCAGATTCCATTATTCGGTCTTCGTATCCCTCGTGAAGGGAGAGCTGTTAGTCAAAGTATGGGAAGCCAGCGTGGTCGTGCGAAGGGACACGATTTGGGGGTACGTCGGCTGCGTTGCTAAGGAGAACTAGAACAGATATAAAGGTATTGTCAGTATACGCGAAGTATTGCCTTCGCTCTTCAGGAGATTGACAAGTCACTCAATCAAACCTAGTATAGAGTCACGTGTCCATGAACACTCTCACTCTGTCTCATCATGCCTGCTCCCATTTCCAAACGTCGGAAAACTAGCCAGATATCTGAAGACGAATCAATATCATCTAAGAATACGCAACTGATGAATGAAGAAGAGTCAAATTCTGACTCGCCCTCTGACGTTGAGAGTTCACCAGATACAGAGGAAGAAATTGCGGCTGCTAAGAAATCTCTCAAGACTGGTAAACGAAAACGACGCGCTACGGAGCCCTCCAAGTTCGGAGCTACTCTCCAGTCGCTTTTGAGCACAGATGCGCCGTCAACCTTACCCCTGTCACTCAAGCCTTCTATTGCTCGCAAGCGGAACGATGAAAAGCTGGAACAGAAGGCGAAGAAGGTGCTCCAAGTAGAAAAGAAAGAGAAAGAAGACAAGGGGCGGACTGTAGATGTTATTGGAGGCTGGGGAGGTGAGAATGAGCGTGCATTAAGGAAGATTGCTCAACGAGGAGGTGGGTATGCCCTTCACCTTACTCTTTCTATCCATTTGACCTACAGAGAAATAGTCGTCAAGCTCTTCAATCTCATCCAGCAGTCCCAAGCATCAGCCACGGCAGCAATAGAAAAAACTAAATCCGAGCGAGGGACGGGAAAGCCTACGCTGCCAGCGCCTGCTGCTGATCATAAGCGGCGAAAGGCAAAAGGGAAAGATAAAGATAACATCATTGGTAGAGGGAAAGAAGGTGATATTGATCATCAAGCTATCCACATTACTCATGCTAATTACGTCGGAGTAGCTGCTGTGGGCAAGGACGATTTCTTTGATATGATTCGGTCAGGAGGCGTAGTGTCCAAGCAATAACTTCAACTGCAACACAGGAGAGATACCCGATTCTGGTGGTCGAAGGCTCTAAAGCTGTATGTTTTAGGGAGACAGTAGGGGTACTCCTAAAATATCAAACAGTGTGTATGGGCCCTCCATAATAAGCAATGTGTAATCGCGGTTAGCACTTCAAATACCAAGCACGCCATATCCTTTCCGTATGACTCTACTAAGTAATATATAAGCTTAAAGCTTTGGTCAGCATTTCTATTACTCCTCCCGACTCAATACTCATGGTCAATGTTCGCCAGATCTTCTTCTCTGTCTTTTCAACTCCTGGTGCGGTACGTTTCGCTCTGAACGAGCCTCACCACAACGCCACCAAATCATTCGTGATTGTTGGTGCCGGGAGTGCAGGCCTAGCGATGTTGAAGACTCTAGTTGATTTCCCCAGTGCTCGGACGGGCGAGTGGGATGTTACTTTACTTGAGCAAAGACGAGGCGTTGGCGGAGTCTGGTCTATTCGCTTCGTTACCTGTAATTCTCCTACAGCTGAGACGACCTCTTTGTAGGCTTCCCGAGGCAGATTATGTGTTGCCTCCACGTCTTCCTGAGACTCCTCTGTATCCCCTCCTCCACACAAATACACCAGTACCATCAATGACTTATCCTGGTTTCCCCTTCAAGGAGGGCACCCCAGTGTACCCCAGCCATGAATACGTCGAGCAATACCATCAATCGTACGTGGAACAGAATAACTTGACCGCGTATATCAAGTTCAACCATACCGTTCTTGCCGCGTCCTGGGCTGGTAATCCATCTGCTGGTTGGTGGAATATAACATACCGAGACGACTTGAACAATACGAGACACAAGTTCACTGACCATCTTGTAGTCGCTACGGGAAATAACCATTATCCTCATATCCCTCATTGGCAGGGTGAGGATGACTGGCTCAAGCAAAGCGCCGCTGGTAGACATCAACGCGAAATAATACATTCGATATGGTACCGCGATCCTAAAAAATACGTTGACCGCACTGTGCTAGTGGTTGGTTATGGAGCAAGTGGTAGTGATGCTGTATGGCAAATTGCGCCGCTCGCAAGAAAGGTGAGCAGTTTGCAGTAAATCCAGCCTTCACGGATTTTAATGACCTATGCAGGTGTATCTATCTCTGCGTAGCCCGCCTGACCCTTTGACCCGGCCGATCCCAGCGAATATCACGGTCTTACCCAATATTGCATATTTTACAACAAGAGGGATAGCCTTTGAGGATGGCGAATTCGCCGACGACGTTGATGCCGTCATACTCGCGACCGGATACGAGGCACGAGTCCCCTTCCTTGATCATGGTCACGCAATTGCCACGGATCCTACTGCACACTCCAATGCCACATACAACGAAGGACTCGTAACCAACCTTCGTTACATATTTCCATTGCACAAACATATCCTCTCACTCTGCCCATCATACCCTCCTACGGCACTTGCATTCATCGGTCTTCCTATATACACGGCAAACTGCGTTTCGGACATCGCCCAGAGTTTATATGCCGCCCACGCGATGTTGAACCCCTCCCTTCTCCCTTCGAGAGACGAGATGCTGCAGGAGTTGGCGGAATACGAAGATGATTTACGGAGGCGTGGGTTTGACCCATACCGCGTTGGCCACCGACTGCTGAATAGCTCGTCGAACGATTATATGGATGCTCTTATTGACTACTTGAAGGAAAGGAAAGCGTTGCCGAACGATGGTAAAAAGTTTGTCGATCCCTGGAGGAGGAAATTCTTGGAGTATTCATACTTGAAGAGGGGCTGGCAGCGCGTGGAAAAGCTTGGTACGCAAGCTGAATGGCTAAACGGCGTGAAAACCGAGGCTCAATGGGCTGATCTCATGGAGCGCTTGAATGACTGGCAACACAAATGGGAAACTAGTCAAAGAGGGTAGTATTCACGAACATATATTGTGCATTATTATTTTAGGCCGTTATGTGCCAGGTACTAGATAGAGATAATTTGGATCAATTCAAAAGGTCGTTGGCACAGCACCTCTGGTGGTGGTTCGGTTGCATTCTGTCTCGCATATATAAGCACGGGATCCTCCAAGCTAACCCCTAGCTAACCGATCGTTATCAAGTCCGCTGTAGCCTGCCCTAAACAAGTCAGTTCGTTTATAACTGCTCTTCATCTCCCGTATTTTTTTTTCATGGTTGGTTGACCTTTAGTAACAGCTTATCCTTTCACTCATCTCCTTAACCTTAGTCTCAGAAGACGGTTATCCGAAAGGAGGAGTGGGAGCGCGTCCTTCACGAGGTGCCAGTTTCGAAAGAGTGAGTATGACCCCACTTCACTCTCCTTAAGATGATAAACATACTGGGAATCTCTCTGAATTCCTTGATGAGTAAAAAAATTGCATGTATTATCTGATGCCCTTTTTGCTTGTGCTCATCTTTGGTTTCTTAATGCTGATGTGTCTATCTACTTGCAGTGATTTGAACCGTTTGATAATGGACTACCTCGCCACTGAGGGATATAAGCCGGCCGCGGAAATATTCAGTCAAGAGGCAGGCCTTACACCTCCGGTAGACTTTGACAGTATTGAAAGCCGAATGGAAATCCGTGAGGCGCTACAACGTGGTGATGTCGAAGAAGCCATGGCGAAGGTCAATGATCTCGATCCAGAGGTGAGATTGAAACTAGTACCGTGGATCTGATGATTAGATGGTTTCATGCACCACTCTCAAGCCTTCTGGGTTGATGATGAGACCGTAACCAAAACTTCAGTCTTCAATATGATCAAATCTTCCAGTCTAGCGAAGCTGTAATCCGATACTCATATTACTTTATATAGATCTTGGAGACCAGACCAGCACTTTACTTTCACCTCCAACAACAGAAACTCATCGAGCTAATACGACAAGGTCGAGTTACGGATGCACTTCAATTTGCCCAGGATGAATTAGCATTACGAGGCGAGGAAAGCCCTGAGTTCCTCTCCGAGCTGGAGAGGACGATGGCTCTTCTAGCCTTTGAGTCGTCACCGACGGCTCCTCCTGCTGTGGCAGAATTATTATCACCAGCACAGCGCCTGAAAACGGCCGGTGAAGTCAATGCGGCCATCTTAGAGAATTCTGGGCAGGGTAAAGAAGTGAAGTTGATTCTTCTTCTGAAGCTACTATCATGGGCGGAGCCTTTACTCGAAGAGAAGGCTGAGTTCCCGAAGGTACGCCGTCTGTTTAAGGCATACGTGTATCTAATTAATGATTGACCATTACAGGTGGATCTGCGAGCTGGATTGTTGACGGAAAGAGAGGCTGAGCCGACTGGGTTACGTGTATGAATGGACTAACTAGTGTACAGTGCCTGTATCTTTATTTGGAGTTGATCAAAGTCATGCCTTTGATCGTGAAGGAATAAACTGGTAACTAAGCGGTAAATGGCAGTAAAAACCAATGCGTTATAGTCTAGCCTGGCTGCAGTACCTGTTCATGGTTAGGCTCAGTAATTTATCGAAGTCAGATTCGGTCACGAAAAGTCACAAAACTACCACTAAGTCAGCGAAAGGTCAACTTAGAGTAAAAAACCCAACAATGTCTTATTTTAGTCAAGTGCGGGGTGACATAATCAGCCTATAAGTCAAATTAAGTCCAAATAAGTCAAGGATTGAAGTCAGTGATTGAGACTCAAGATGACCGTGTGACGAAATATCCAACAAGTGAAACACAATGCAATCTGCTGTAGTAAACTGATCATGAAGAGGTTTTGATGCTCTACTAACACAGTCATACAGTATATGATCATGAAGAGAGTCTCACAAAATTTTATTGATCAAGGTAAGGGGTTGGTATGCTGGAAATTTACGAGGCAGAGGGATGAAATTGTTTAAGTTATCTGTATAGTTGGTTATATATAGCAAGTAGTAAGCCAAAGAAAAAGTCTCTTTGGCTGAGTGGTATTATGTATGAGTTTTGAATTCTGATGTTGTCTGGAGGTTGCTGGTTCGAATCTCAATGGTGTGCTGGTAAATTTTTGTAATTTTTAGCTCTCAATTTAGACTTCGCTTATCAAACCGCTTCACCAGGTAGCCGAGTGGACCCACAACAAGTCGTTTTAAGGTAAAAAACACGCCGAAAAGTCAGGCTAAGTCTTAATTAGAGACTTAGCCTGACTTTGGCCTGACTTTGATATTTACTGAGGGTTAGGTGGAATAGGAACATGCGGAAAGCATGTGCTAAGAGCCTGTAGACGATTGGAAACGGCATTGACAGCTATCGCAGTGAAGGATAAGACTGGGCGCCCACTGAGCTGCCATCCTGACGATTAGTCAGCATTCTCCTTCATCCTTGCGCCCAGAGGCTGCTTGTCTCCAACCTTTCTCCCTCCGTTATCCCAATCTACTTTCCACTCCGTGCCACCTTCTCCAGGACTACGAGAGGATCAGTGCGGTCCATTTGTCTGGTTTCAGGCAACCCTTTCTTTCCTGCTCGCCAGGTATCGGGCCTTGAGCTGGTCAGTGAGATATGCCATTAAGATCAGTAATGTTGTACTGAAGACTCACGTTCAGCCATGTCTGAGTCCGACGCCCGGAAACAACGTGCTAGAATTCTCTACATTGCGAATCCTGACAATCATAGCGACGAGGAGATTACCCGACCCAACCATGACTATTCGACTTCCCAGCAACATACGCACAACGCCTATATCCCACCACTCACTAACGTTGGTCATTCGCAATATTCGCCTGCCCACTCGGTACCAAATCATGTGCATCCATTGGTGACTAATCTACCGCCTGAGACAGCCTCAAAAGGTCCAAATCATCCCGCCCTCTCGTCACCATCCAGCACAAGTTCGCCCGCTGCCGAGTCGACCCCTCCGCCAAGCACACCTGGTCTTCCAGGGGCTAATGCTGACTTCCTAAACGGCGATCACTCATCAATTCAAGAACCCACAATCGTTCAAGCCGACAAAGAAACACTGCCTACGTCGACGTCGCGCAAAATCTACTACACACTCACATCCCCTTTCCGTTCACATAACCAACGACCTTCCCTAGGTACAACGCAACGAAGACCTGCAACCGTACGTTTCTCCAGGAAATCTTCTTGTTCTGCTGCTCACCTTGCCGCAGTCTCCCACAGTATCTACCCCTGATTCCTATTCGTCGACCTCCAGTCTTGGTTCTAGTATCACTGTTGCTGAGAGAGTGATTATCGTTGTTACCGCGGATGCGGACCGATATTTCACAGTAGACATAAGTGGTGCAAAGGATCCAGCCTTTATCAAAGAGCGAATATTCAACAAAGTACGTTCATCACTTCGTGGGCATCTTTCTCGCAAATATTGACTTGCGTAGCTATCCGTTTGGGAAGAAGAAGATCAAAAGCAATTTTCCATCTGGCTAACGGAAATTGGAGCGTTTGCGATTGGAGATGCCCTGTCAGATGAACGTCTATTCGAGCTCTGTCGTGAGCGTGGTGATTCGAAGGGTTCGCTTAAGTTCTTCGTCTCATATTCTTCTGCTTTGGTCCACGAGCCAGTGAATACACCCGCACTTCCACAAAGTTCGAATCCTATCCCACCACCCGTCCTTCCGAGCTATAACGACACTGCCCCGCTGAGGCCAGCAAAGCGTCGGTCCCGTTCACGGCAAGGAAGCTTGTCTTCTACCAGTGATCCGCGCATTGATGTAGCTAATGGTTACGAAGCTGACCTTGATAACCCCGATCGGGATAGTCATAGAACAACTATTAGGCCCCCTCCTCACCAATCATCTGCGCCCCAATCAACGCCTACGAATCCTCCGTCTCCTCTTAGTACTCGTAGGCCAAACTGTGGCAATGCACCTCGAGCTCTGTCCCCTCTGCCGCGACCTCCCTCTCCTCAGGATCGTAGGCGACCCTCCGCAGCCGATATTAGTCCACCCCTTGGCGACAAACACAATTACGCTTCCCCTGTGCCACCCCCGTTGTCGCCAAATCAACCGACGTTCTTGCATGATGATCAAACGTTGGCCGTTCCATCAAGGCGCCTGCATGCACGATCCGGATCAGACGCTGCTGCTGAGCGTGAACAAGCCATACAAGCAGCAGAAGACTACCAGAATGCCCATCAACGGCGACCAAACCTGATGATGTCGAAGAGCCGACCAGACCTTCGCAATCGCATGAAGCGTCAACCTACTGACATCGATGACAAGAGTTCGGACTGGGTACATGTTGATCCCGTCACTCTAACCAACAGAGATCAGCCTCGAAGCTCCCCCTCATTATCTTCCCGTCAAAGTCCTGTCCGGTACAAGGCTTCTTCGCCTTATGGTCCCCGTACTGGTTTAACGATCTCAGGTCTAACAATTCCAAACCCTCCCCGCAACCCGCCTCCTGCAGTACCTCAAAATAATGAACCACGCCCACCTGCCCCAGGTCGTTCATCTGGTCGGAGTGCTGCTCATTCACAGTGGCCGATGACCACGTACGGAAATGAGGAAAGGGGTGAACAGAAGGCCATGATCACTTCATCGACGCAATGGCATCGGATGCTGAAAGGAACTAAAAGTATGGATAGCCTCAAAGCCCATCCAACGAACTTACAGCCTGGTCGACGCGCCAATGCTAGTCGGTTTGGCGCTGCAGCAGCTTCTCGAGATATTCCTGGCTACGGTAATCCTGCTCCTGGCCTTCCAAAGTCGTACGAAACCCGCCATACCAATCGGCAACTTCCCGTACAAGGGCCGTCACATTCTAGCTCTTTTGATTTCAGCCAGAATCACTACGTTAATCGGACACCTCCTTTACATTCTGCTGGCTTGATGGTGTCTTCCAACGATCCATATCCCCGACCTCAATCTGCGATTGGTGAACATCCAAATTCACCATCTAATAGGTATCAAGGTCGGCAAATGCAGTCACCTACGTATACCAACAACCTTGACCAGATACCTCAAGATATACTACGTTCTCCGCGCGCCATCTCCCCCATTCGTTCATACCCTTCCGCGGGTGGTTACGGAAGCCGACCTTCCACCAGCGACCGGTCGATCGACGCGTATAGTACACCAGAGAATCATCGTACCCCTCCCCGCAGCCCCACAAGTCCCAGAAGCCCCCGATATCCAACGTCAAGAGACAAACTTTTTGGATTGGATGCACCGGCATCAGAATCTAACACATTGGTCAATGATGAAGATCATAGAGCAACATTGACGGCGGACAGCCAACGCCTGTTTGCCCAATACATGAATGCTAATGCAAGTGAATCGACGTTACTTCCTGGGCGGCCAAGAAACGATGCCGATGTCCCCACTTCTCCTCTCCCTCCAACAACTCCGTCAGATGTCTCAAAACAATCTCCCCCTACCCCCCATCACCAAATACCTTCGGATGAGTATGATAGCGATCCAGATGACCGTGGCACTTTATGGGCGAAACCCCCAATGGCAGACGACCGGCCTAAGTCAATCTTACGTGGCCCAGCGTTGAAAGTGCAGATTGAAAACGCTAACGGTAGTGTTTATCCCGTCTCTGTACCGAGCACGGGCTCCGAGTCCTCACGTTCGAATGTCCTCTCTGCGCCCCAGAAGACACCCTCGGCCCTGCCTAGCCGGTCTGTGTCGCCGAGAGGAGATGGGGGTCGTGGAAGTACGTTCATCGACATGCGTGACTATACTTGGGCTCCACGGCCACCGCCTGAGGATGTCTATGAACGTCTGGAGGAGTTCTTCCCCGAGCACGACCTTGACAAACCTGTCATAGAAGCTAGCTCCGGCGGAACATCACCGACAGCACCAGAGTACCCTCCTGTGCCACCTTTGCAAGTTAACGTGCAAGATAGAGGAAGAGTCAGAAGCAAGAAATCTATCAGAATTGTGGCCGAAGAACACAAGAAACGGATTGATCGAACCTCCAGGGCTGCTGATACTTCCATTCATACGAGTATGTCACGCAAAAGAAGCACGAAGCTGTGGGGCAGCCGACTTGAAGAAGTTACGACTATGCATGCGGCGAAAGCTAGCCTGGGATCAAATCTTCCGGAATCACCGCCTGGTGGGCCCAGTAAGTTATTTGATAGATGCATCTTGGTCTTAGAGCTAAACATGTTTTAGCAACCTTCAAATGGGTGCGTGGAGAGCTCATTGGGAGAGGTACTTATGGCCGTGTTTATCTTGCTTTGAATGCAACTACGGGTGAAATGATGGCGGTTAAGCAGGTTGAAATCCCTCAGACGCCTAGTGATAAGAACGATTCTCGTCAAGTGACCGTAGTACAAGCCCTTAAATTGGAGAGTGAAACTTTGAAAGACCTCGATCACCCTAACATCGTGCAATATCTTGGTTTTGAAGAGACTCCGTCTAACCTTAGCATGTAAGTGCATTTTTTGAGCTTCTAAAACAGACCAACTGATGTATATGTTTAGTTTCTTGGAATATGTTCCTGGTGGATCTATTGGTAGTTGCTTACTGAAACATGGAAAGTTTGACGAGGAAGTGACAAAGTCGTTTACGGGCCAAATCCTAGATGGTTTAGAATATCTCCACTCCAAGGGGATTCTTCATAGGGTACGTTGCAAAGTATGTGGAAACCAATTTCGTCTAATTATTTTCCAGGACCTGAAAGCAGACAACATCCTCGTGGAGAAATCGGGGATATGCAAGATATCGGATTTTGGGATCTCGAAGCGAACGGATGATATGGGTGGTGGTGCGATGACGGCTATGCAAGGCACCGTGTTCTGGATGGCGCCTGAAGTTATCAATACGCAAAAGAAAGGGTATAATTTCAAGATTGATATCTGGAGTGTGGGCTGTGTCGTATTGGAGATGTGGGCAGGCAAGCGTCCTTGGGTTGGGGACGAAGCTGTTGCAGTTATGTTCAAAGTAAGTTATCATGCGTTCCAAGTCAAGCAGAACATGATCTCATTCCCACCGTCACAGCTGTATCAAGCCAAGCTCCCCCCACCAGTTCCGGAAGATGTTGTACTGTCTCCTCTAGCTGATGACTTTAGGAGGAAGTGCTTTGCGATGTTTGTCTTTTTTGTTTCCTCCGACTTTGGTCAACCGACTTACTCATTCCCACTGCTAGTAATCCTGAGGAGCGTCCTACGGCTTCTGAGCTGCGTAGGCACAAGTACTTGGTGCTGCCTGATGGTTGGGTGTTTAATGGGTTCATATGAGGAATATTTCGTATCTGATCAGCATTTCATGAGTCAATTTCTGTTCACCTGTTCGTTGCATATTGCATCTGTTTCTTTCTACACCTACGCTCAAGTCTTTTTGTGCTCACGTCAACAATGTTCAGTAGTTCATTTCTCTACGATATTGTGTAACAGTCTAATAGATATCGAATTCATGACGTCATTTCTACAAGTCAACTTGGACCCTCATGTCAGACAGTGAGTTTGAAGCTGCTCGCAAAATACAGCACGCATGGAGGAAACGAAATAAAGTCGCAACTGATCTGCGTTGGTTTGACGCAATAGAGAGTGCACAGCTAAATGTACCTTTCCAACTTTCCCCAGTCTTGTCCCCCCAGCTGACGAGATATAGGCAACCAGGACTACGGCCCAGCAGGGACACAACGCACCCCGCGTACGGTGGAAACGCGCCGTTCTTGCCGCCACCAAATTGCAAGATGGCAATGAACGACTTCGGCTACCTCGCCACAGCGACACGGACACCACGCTGAAGCAGCTAGAAACCCAACATTGGCTTGAGCTCGTCGATGGGTAAGCCCAAATCCTGGCCTTTGACCCCAGGGTGCCATACTTATATCTTCGACATAGCAAGCACCGTTATGGCTCTAATCGTTGAGTTATTTACTCCTCTACCATATGCTTCCTAATGCCAGGTCTGCCAGTGAAGGCAAGTGGAACATACCATACTATTCCTGTCTCTAAACGACGGATACTAGTGGTATCATCAACGATGGCTACAAGAAGACACCTCAGAGAATTTTTTCAAATGGTATCTCACGAAGTGAATTTTTACCGCCATGGTGTAGACCTTTTGATCCAGATTCGTAGGCTCGATAAAGGTGGAGGCAAACATCTCTCGCTCAAGGAATGCCCGCGCTCTCAGCTAGAGAAGGAGGTTAGTCACTGGCTCCTACAGCGTCCATTACCGTGCTCACGAGTCAGCACTAGCGTGTCGTGTGTGTATATCTCCTCCGAAAGCGCCCACAACCTGAGCTCATGTGTGCTCCTCTCTCATAGATACTTGTCTAATGAACAGCGTTCGCAACCTTGTTCAACGTCAATGGCCACCTTTCGCTCACCCCCTTGCACAGGCCTGAATTACTTAGTGAACATTGATTCGGAAGGAAAGCTTCGCTGGGCTCGGAACAATCAATTTGTCGATACTGCAGCCGGGCACTGGAAAGATGCTGGTAATGGACAAGGCATCGTTCCCGAAGAACTTCGTCATAATGCGGTTCGGACGGCAAGAAGTTATTCTACCTCTTCTGCGTCTACTCCGGACGAGAATGTAGTACCGCATTACGCCGAGCCAATTCAAGGGAAATACCACCTTACGCGAACTATCAAGAGATACTTCACCATCCGTGGCATCATTAACAGGTTACTGAGGAAGACAATCCAGCGGAATACGTGGATTTATGTCTCCGTGCGTATTTACGCCCAACGTGTCTCGATGGTTCGTTGACAAAGCGGGTAGGATAAAAATTGTCAGTAGACTGCCCATTCATGGCACTTGTCGTTGTGTTGACTCTCGGTATAGTCAACCTTTTCATCGGCATCAAAGGTCGGAATCAAATTGAAGAGTGTCCCCCGCTTCCGTACTTGTTATACTCAGATTTTTTTGACAGAAACTGGCGTATTTCAGCATTCATCCCTCTTGGGAGGCGGGCTCGTCACATCAGCCGGTCTTATATCTGTTAAACACGGCGTCATACACACACTGTCACCTCTATCAGGGCATTATCGGTGAGCGTTTGTTTCTATCCATCTCCATAATTCACTCAGCCTGCATCAGGACATCCATTGACGTATGTCTCGTCCCTGTAGATGGAATCAAGTGAATTGATCCTGTGCTCTTGTAGCATTTCCATAAATTTATAGGCGTTCTTACCGAACGTGGTGTCGACATGCACAAGGCCAAGATCAGCAAGGCGGAAGCGGCACTCTGGGGGTGCGTCAGGTTATATCCGTCGTCCGTCCGTCCGGCATCTTATCCCTTCTTCACTCAGCATCGAGCACATAACCAAGTGGAAAAAGTCAGGAGGCAAAGTAGTACAGCACGGAAAGCAGAAGGCCAGACAAAATACTGATAAGGTTAAAGATGCTGTGAGCCAGCCGAACACTAGCAGGTGGAAGTTGGAAACTCTGGAAGGAAGGAAGAAGCCCGAGAAACCAACTGATAAGGAGAAGTCAGCCAGCTCCGAGGGAGAAGGTCCTACTAATCCTGTGGACGATCGCCGAAAGGTTGACTGATAACTACTGAAAGTACTTCATTCTGTACATATTACATTGTATATGTTTTCTTGCTGAAGGTTACTACTTAATACTTATTTCACTAAGGTGCCCTCTTCCACTGACTCTCCACTCCCGAGACACCGACTGGGAGTGCTGCCTGGGTGTACTTGTGTGGGTAGCTTTGAGATCACCAATAGGCGTCGGGACTTACCTTCTCATCGTAGTCCACCCACTCTCCGCTCTCAAGATCGACCTCAGGGAACACAGCGCCCGAAAGCCCAGTACACTTCCATATTCCCTGAAGGGGCGTTGTGTCAGCATAACCGCATGGGTACACATACGGATATCATACTCTTGGATCAAAGCCAACGAATTCTAACCCTCGACATTCAATTGTCAAGAGAGGAGCGAATTGGCCATTCTCATCGCTATACGGCTGAGGGGGCGTTGAGTCAAATTTGGCCGAGCTCTCTCGCTTACCTATGCAAGGCTTACAAGGTCAATGAGAATCAGAGGTGCATCCAGGAAGACGCACACATCCCACACCGCCAAACGAAGTGGGCGGTATTTCCCTTACTTCCTGAAACCTCTCTTTCTTCCTGGATAATCTATCAGAGACCTCCATCGGGAGAAAAATTCCAAGACAACGCACAATACGGTTGAGAGATACAAATTTGGGGTGAACTTCATGACAGCTATTACATTTCACCTGAAAGAAGTACTCGAATGAATCGGAAGCGGGAACTAGATTCGTGACATTTTCCAGTTCTGCCTTGATCGAGAGTTGGAGACGCTATACGTGAAAAAGGTCCAGATTGATACATCTCTGAAAGTAGGCAATACTCACAACCATGGCGCGATTGGAAACGGATGAATGCACTGGCTTTTATCGACGCTGGACAGGGGTAGCCTTGCTTGGCTACAACGCGCAGGAAAAACAATGGGCCTGCAATTTACAACTTCGGTCTCTCCAAAGTGTTAAGCTTCAGCGCGACAATGCGACCTATTCACCATGCCATAGCTTCAGTTTCTAACCAATTAAGGTCTTCGCTCGGACCATGCTCTCGCGTCCGCTGTTTCCATGCATCATCCGCCATGCTCGCAAGGCGTACAAAAATGGAGGAAAAGCTCACAGCAGATCAGGCATTGGAGCTGTTAGACGATGAATTCGACGACGATGACACTGCATCTGCTGGACATATGATGCTTAGGCAGCATCGGCAAATACTACACTATCTACGTCTAATTGAGCACGAAGTGCCAAAGCTAGTCGGTAAAGCCCTCGCAGTCATGTCCTAGTGGTTTACTCATTTCAGTTAAGCCTTTCGGAAGCCGTTTGTACCACCAGATGCTTCTACGCCGCTCGTTGTTCGTTCGATAGATTACGCCGGAGAAGAACATCCCGCAACGATAAAACGCGTCCTTGTGGTTGCTGTTGACGACCTCCCTCTTGGTAGTGACGCCGCCAGACACAAGCTAAAGCTTCTGGCCGGTCCGAGATGGTCGCCAAATCCTCCAGCCGATGCGGGGGTCAGCAAGACAAAGGACTGGGGCAACGGCTTCGTTAAAATATCGTGCGAAGACTTCCCTAAACCCGCGATGAACCTCAAGTGGACTAGTGACACGCTCGATCGGTTAGTTGCAGAGGCAAATGTACGTCTTCCGCATTGATGCTTTGGGCTGTGACTCACCGGGCCTCAAATAGGACCAGACCGATACTTTTTCGAAGGTGCCCCTTGATATGCGTCATGTATATGCTAAGGCTAGAAAACACAAAAGGGGAGAACATCTACGGGGCCGCATCTTCCACCGACCGACTATTAGAGACTTCCCAGCGGACTGGCTTCCCTCGGGTAACAGTGGGAATGTAGCACCTTTCCGACCTGCTCAATCTACTTCGTAGCGGTTTTGTTGATTCCCGAATTGACTTCCCCATGATCCATACTTGCGTGCTTGAACGTCAGGTGACATCGGGTATACTCGTACCCCAGCTGTTCTGGGTTTGTCATTCAAATTTTGCTTTGAAGAGTAGACGAGCTACGAACTTCAAGCTTCAAGGATGATCAGAGCCTCCGTTGTGCAAGCATGTGCAGTTGCCTACTCACTGCCCAAAACACTAGAAAAGTTAGAAAAACTTGCCCGCTTAGCGAAGGAAAGGGATGGCTCCCAGTTGACCGTCTTTCCGGAAGCCTTGTGAGGTCTGTTCGCCCTATACAACATCCTAGGAACTAATGTTATGATCGCCATAGTATCGGAGGTTATCCCAAGATGTCCACCTTCGGTGCTGTGGTTGGAGAACGTTCTCCTGAGGGTAGAGAGGAGTTCCTGCGTTATTATAACGCCGCAATTGATATCCCTTCCCCCGCCGTCTCTCGCATCGAGGAAATCAGTAGAGATTTGAAGGTTTTCATCGTGGTCGGTGTAATAGAACGCGATGGCGGCACGTTATACTGCACTGCCGTATTTGTTGACCCCGAGAAGGGGTTCGTTGGAAAGCATAGAAAACTCATGCCTACGGCCTCGGAAAGACTTATTTGGGGCCAAGGAGATGGATCCACTCTTCCTGTCGTCAGTGCTAACTTCAGCGATCCTGCTGGCTTCCAGACTTCAACTAAGCTCTCGGCGACAATATGTTGGTGAGCTCATTCTTTAGTCATCGTCCAGGTTCTGGATTTTGAGACGAATCATTACGAAGGGAGAACTACATGCCTTTGCGTAAATACTATTTTCTACGCCCATCAAGGTTACGAGCTGATGCATCTTTAGTGAGAACTTTCTATTATTCTCAAGGTACCCAGATATACTGTGCCCCGACCGTTGACGCCAGGCCTGTTTGGCAGCATACCATGCACCATATTGCTCTGGAAGGCCGTTGCTTCGTCCTGTCTGCATGCCAGTTTGCACAAGAAAAAGACTATCCAGCAGATCATGCAGTCGCTGATGCTAATAATCGACATCCGGACAACGTAATGATTGCTGGTGGGAGTGTGATCATTAGTCCACTTGGCAAAATTCTTGCGGGGCCATTATTGGGAAGTGAAGGGGTTCTTACAGCAGAGTTGGATTTGGACGATTGCATTAGGGGTAAATTCGATCTTGATGTGGTCGGCCACTACGCTAGACCAGATGGTGAGTGGCCAGGTTAATATTCACATCTGCCTTTAATTGTGTAACTAATGTCTTGATAGTTTTTGATTTGAAGGTCAATACGTCGTAGACCACACTTGCCTTGTAGAGACTTGAATAAAATTGAAGAGTCTTTTGTGTACCACGTTCTTTGAACCACCGCCAGCGCTGGCTCTAATTCTGGCCATGTTGATGTGGTCCAAGGCCGAGTCTCTGAGGCCTCTGCAAAACCACCTGCCAAAGCGTTCTGGTCACTGCTGGCACATATAAGGAGACCTTTTTCAATTCGTATAGTATACTTCAGCTCCCCACTCGTTCATACCTTTGCGCAACTACAACCAATGCCTTACCCTGCTGACGCCCGAGCTGCCTTCTTCGCAGCTATCTACGCACGTCCCTCAGACTCTGAAAAGTCAGGCCGAAAACCTACCGCGAAACCGGATGGCCATGGGGCAATCCCTACCAATCGTGTTGGTACTACAGGATCCCCTAGTGCTAAATTTGATGCCGAGGGCCGAACAATATACAGCGTAGGCGCTCAACATCATAAAAACGGGAGCATGGGACCGTCGACCCATAGTGGGGATGAAGGGAAGCATCAACAACACAACACTCTTCCATTCATCCAAAGTGCCCATCAATCTTCCACCGATGAACGGGCACAGTCGGTCTCGGACAATATGCAAGTCGAAACGAAATCCTTAGACGCTAGGCCTGCGACGAGCTCCTCCTGGCATTACCAAAGAGATGGCGTATCTAGCCCTCAAGTAACAAATCTGGCGGAAGAAGGGCAGGGCGAATGGGGGCCAAGTGAGCAGGAGATGTTTGATATGTACATCAACCTGGAACAATGCTGCGATGCCTGGGAGTTATAGTTATCGAATATGATATTTATTGTACAATACGGTCATATCACATCGCCTCACCTTGGCTGCATGGTTGATTCAAACACGATATAAAGCTACCTGACGCGTGTCGGGAGGCTTCACGAACTGAAATGAAGCGGTTCAAGTCGAAGCACTATTCATGGGTAATAAAGTAGCCCCTCTACTCGCTGAGAAACGTATTCTGACTGTAGGGCCGCGGTTCAGACCCTACTATTGCCCAGACCAGATTTGGACAACATCAAAGGCAAAGGCCGCGCCAAACAAGACCAAGCTCGAAGCCCAACTTCTTTCCTTCCCCCAGTCCCAGACGACGACCCTCTCGTCAACGACGACGACTACAACGTATTTTCTCTCTTTTTTGTCTGCTCTCTCTTCTGTCCTTATTTTATTGACCTAGATGACCGACTCATACACTTCTTCGCGCAACGGCGACGCTTCTTACAATGGCGTGCCCAACGGTTCGAACCCATCTTTAGCTCAAACTGCCCAAACTTCTCCAATGACCTCCGTCATTCGCAAAAAACTCATGGGCTTTGTCGGTTTCTCGAATTTGCCCAACCAGGTTCACAGGAAAAGTGTAAGGAAGGGCTTCCAGTTCACTGCTATGGTCGTTGGTAGGTTCACTCTACTGTCGTATTTTTGGCCAAGTTTTAATTTCGTCTCGCAGGTGAATCGGGCTTGGGGAAGTCGACTCTGATCAACACCCTCTTCAATACACCACTCTACCCTCCCAAGGAACCGTTGCCCCCCGCAGCCGAGCGTCCAAGAACGGTTTCTATCGAGAGCATTGATGCCGGTACGTCCATATTTTATTTTGACAATTTGGTTCCATATCTTACCTGAGTTGCAGATATCGAAGAAAACGGGGTCCGGCTGCACCTCACCGTCGTGGATACACCGGGCTTCGGTGACTTCGTTAACAACGACGATAGGCACGTGGGATTTAGTTTAAACTATAATGGACGCGAAAACTTACGTGAACGATAGTTGGAAACCCATTGTTGAGAACATTGAGTCCCGTTTCGACTCGTATCTCGAGCAGGAAAACCGCGTCAACCGAACAAAAATTGTCGACAACCGCGTTCATGCTTGTCTCTACTTCATCCAACCCACAGGTCACTCGTGAGTAATCTAGGCGCCACCATCATGGCAGAGCTTTTACTAAGTTCGCCCACAGCTTGAAGCAGATTGATATCGAGTTCATGCGAAGACTCCATACTAAAGTTAACTTGATTCCCATCATCGCGAAGGCGGATACTATGACCGACGAAGAAATCGTCGAATTTAAGCAACGGGTAATACTATTTCATCGCTGTTCTCATTTATACATTACTTACTTGATCACTTACCCAGATCTTGGCTGATATACAACATCATAACATACACATTTTCCAAGCACCCACGTATGAAAACGAGGACGAGGAAACTCTTGCCGAAGCTGCTGAAATAGCCAGCAAGATTCCTTTTGCAGTGGTCGGTTCTGATCAGGTCGTCCAAACACCGGACGGTCGTCAAGTTCGAGGCCGTGTCTATCCATGGGGAGTAGTGGAAGTTGACAATGAAGACCATTGTGATTTCGTTAAGCTCAGGCAAATGCTCGTTCGCACCTACATGGAAGAGCTTCGTGAATACACAAATGACGTCCTTTACGAGAACTGGCGAACAGAGAAACTCCTCAGCATGGGTGTCGTCCAGGATCCCAATGTCTTCAAGGAGACCAAGTACGATATTCTATTCAACAGAAGTGCTGTTTGTTCTGACAATTTTTAGCCCCGCCGCAAGAATGCAAGAGGAACGAGTCTTGCATGAGGCTAAACTTGCTAAGATGGAGGCTGAGATGAAGATGGTCTTCCAGCAGAAGGTCCAAGAAAAGGAAGCCAAACTCAAGCAGTCTGAGGAGGAGTTGTATGCCCGACACAAAGAAATGAAGGAGACTTTGGAGAAACAACGGTCAGAACTAGAGGAGAAGAAAAGAAGGATTGAACAAGGACGACCTCTCACGCCAGATGGCAAGGCTGGCGTAAGTCACCCATCCGCCGTTATGTCATGCGAGCTATCACTAATTGATTTGATTATCAGACCGGTCGCAAGAAGGGCTTCCTCCGTACGTAACCTTCACCAGAAGGATGAAGGGCCTTTCTGTGGGCCATTCTTGTTTCCAGGGTTTAGCATTGGATCCTCCTATCGATTATCTTTCTCTCGTGCTTTGCTGCACTTTCTTGGTGGTTGATACGAACCGTTCGTTCCTTTATACATCGGATATCCCTACTATCGTCCCGTCCTTTTAGTATGTTTTCCTCGAGCCATAGGACTTTTGATTGGCAATATACCTTTGATGTTGTGCCGCCGTATATATCACCATCAGATACAAACAAGATCACGCCGATGATCAGTAGTGGCTCAGTTGTTTTCAAAGACCATTCATCACTCTCCTTCATCTTCAACCAGAATTCTCATGAGTGAAAATAACATACAGGAACTTCTTTCTGTCCTTGACGTCTTCAGTCGCGCTCCCGATAAAGCCTCGCTCGAGAGAGCAAATACCTGGCTCCAAGATTTCCAGCATTCTGTAAATTTCGCCTCTGGCCAGTCTCTCCCCCAGCACCTCTGACCTGAGTCCCAATCCGTCATTGTCCTAGCCTGAGGCTTGGTCGACCTGCGATGTCCTCCTCCTCTCATCCGATGCTCCTCCAGCAGTAAAACTCTTTGCTGCTCAAACCTTCAGAACTAAAGTGAGCCACAAGATCGCTCTAAGTAATAGAAGAGTTGGCTGATGGCTTGATCACGAATAGGTTACATTTGACCTTCATCAGGTCGAGCCGGCGAACCTTATTCCTTTGCGGGATCGATTGTTGGCAGCGTTGCAGAGGTACCATACAGGTCCGCGTACAATCATTGTCCAACTTTGTCTCGCCATTTCTGGTCTTGCACTTCAACTGCCGTCATGGGATAATGCAGTGCAGACTATGGTAGATATGTTTGGGGGAAATCCAGCGACCGTTCCGACATTACTGCAGTTCTTGACGCTCCTTCCCGAAGAACTAAACAGCAATACCCGGATCCCCGTCACAGTGCGATTCAAATATCTTTGTCTTGTCTCGTAAATTGATCCTTTTTCATAGGATGATGAGTATCGGGAGATGTCTGGACGCCTACTCACCGCTAATTCAAAGAAGGTTTTGAACCTATTAGCGATGTACAATCAGGCGACAGGTAAGTAAACTATCCAGTGATATCTTCTCAAATGTCTAAACGTCAAAACCATCAGGTGTGACGAACGCTGTTCAAAGTCAAATTTTCGATTGTCTTCGAAGCTGGCTAGTCGCTGGAGAGGTCAGGACCACCGACCTAGCAGAAACACCGCTGCTTGCATTCGCGTTTGGCGCGCTAGAGTCAGAAGATCTCTTCGATTCTGCTGTCGACGTTATCTGTGAATTGATACACGAGACTCAAGAAATAGAAGACAATATGTCGGTGATCGAGCTAATTGTGCCGCGGGTTATCGCTCTCCGTCCCCGTCTACTGGCAGACAAAGACGATCCGGAGAAGATTCGTGGATATGCCCGTATCTTCACTGAAGCGGGCGAGACGTATCGTCTACTCCTTCTTCAGCACACGGAGACATTTTTTCCTATTGTTGAGGCCATCGGAGAATGCTCTGCATATCCAGACCTGGATATCGTTCCCATTACTTTCCCGTTCTGGATGCGACTCGCTCAGGTTATTGGGAAGAAGCCTTCCGTGTCCCCGCTGTTCCAAGAAGCCTACCGTAGTCTGATGGCGATTGTAATCCGACACCTGCACTTCCCTGCCGACACAACTTCCCTAACTCCCCAGGATGCTGACAAATTTCGGTCGTTTAGACATGTTATGGGAGATACGCTCAAGGATTGCTGCTTGGTTCTCCGTGCAGATACATGCATCACGGTCACATGTCAGACGATTGCTACTGCTCTGTCGCGAGCACCGGGCTCTGTGTCATGGCAGGAGATCGAAGCCCCGTTGTTCGCCTTGAGATCCATGGGGGCAGAAATGGACCCCAAAGACAACACCTCCGTTCCAAAAGTCATGGACCTTATTCCCTCGCTGCCCAACCATCCCAAAGTTCGCTATGCGGCCCTTCTTGTTATTTCTCGATATACAGAATGGATCAATGAGCACCCGGAGTATATCCAACCACAATTACAGTACATCTCTGCGGGCTTCCAGGACTCCGACATGGAAGTTTCAGCTGCAGCAGGGCAGGCGTTGAAGTACATGTGCCAGGATTGCAAGCAGGTATATCCATTCTTATGTTACCTCGAAAGACCGTGTCACTTATACTTGTAACAGCATCTTGTAGATTTCTTGCCTACTCTGCACACATTCTTGACTACTACTGGCGCGGCTCTATCGCAAGATGACCGCCGTGAAGTGTACGAAGCCATCGCATACGTCATATCAGCTATGCCTATGGATCAGGCTGCCGAATCACTTCGGACGTTTGCCCTAGATATCCTCTCTCAAATCCATGCCGTCACAGTGAAAACGATCCCAGCTACGAAACAAGAACTACAGTTTGTTGGTCGTATGTCGTACCACATCTACGCCGCTTCTTGCCGTTGATCTGACTCACACTTAGATGGGCTGGAAAACCTGGAGGTCATGCTGCATGTCATTCGTAGCTTTGGGGAAGAGTTACCCACAGCTTGCCAGAATACGTGTCAGGAAATGTGGACTGTATTCGATAACTTCCTCTCAAAACATGGTTCCGACTACGGCATAGCTGAGAGAACGACCCGCGTACTTAGGCACGGAATCACGCTCTATGGCGATGCCGGCTTACCCGTCGCTCCGTCTGTCGTTACAAGGATGTCTCAAGCCTTCTCAGCAACTGGCTTCTCCAGCTACATATGGATTGCCGGCAAAATCATCAGCCGCTATGGCAATGAGGAAAACAGAGATCTTCGCGCATCGTTCCTGGGTGTTTACGAATCGTCAACCAGCAAAGTAGTATCACTGCTTCAAGAGAAGACACCGGGTGATATCCCAGACGGTATGTTTCCGTTACGTTTTGTAATTTTTAAGTATCACTGACTTGTATCTGCCACTTAGTCATCGAGGATTACGTGCAGATGCTTCTACAGCTGGTTGACTTCGCGCCAGATGTGTTTTTCCAGTCATCTGCCTTCCCACTTGCATTCCGGGCGACTATGGCGGCACTTACAATGGTTCATTCTGATATTTTATTTGCATGCCTAGATCTCTTCCGTATCATCTTCACTCACGACTGTCTCCTGGAGACGGTTAATCCACCTCCAAAATTCCCGATCTACGCTGCAGCTATCCGGAATGTTTTTGAAAAAGAAGGATTCGAGTTCCTGGGCTTTTTGTTGACCGGATTGATTGGTGACTTCCCCGAAGATTCAACTTCTGCAGTTGTTTCAATATTCCGGGCGATATCTGCTTTCTGGACGCACCAGCTGCAGGCTTGGTTGCCTGCAATACTGCAACGATTACCGAATTCCGCAGCCCCTGCAGAGGCAAAAACCCAGTTCTTCGCGGATGTTAACAGGTTAGTAACTTGATTTGTCCCAACAATTTGCATTGATATCCACCCCTCAACAGCGCCATTGAGAGCAAGCAGTTCGACAAAGTCAAGTATGCCATCATCACACTGAATCGTGCTTCTCGCAAAGCGAAGGATAGGAGACGCGGCCTAGACCGTTGAATTGGTGATTGCCCTTGGATGATGATGGACTTTGGTAGATACGTTAATTTACATAGTACACAACTTCAATTGTCTTAAGGTAACAATCTCCTATATATTTCGTGTCCTCGTAGTCCTTTGCACACTGGGTCGTGGGATGCCGCGCCATGATGGGCAACGAACGTTTGAACACCGGTGACCATCACCAAATATAGTAACCGTAACTTTTCCTTCAAAAAACTTGACTTGCTGGCCTCCGCGACTCTCGAATATGCTCTCCCTCCACCGAGCTGGCCCATCTCTCGTACGAAGCGGTGAGTCATGGTTCATCGTTATTCATTGCAACTTCTCAGACATTTCAAATAGCCGGACGCCGGACTTTCTCTCATTCCTCAATACGAAGGAGTTACGCTGACACCATACAAAACCTTTTAATCCATAAAGATACCAAAGTTCTGTGTCAAGGGTTTACCGGAAAGACAGTAAGCTCATTGAACCAGCTTAGATGATCAGTCAGGCTTAGCCACCTTATCTAGGGCACTTTCCATGCGAAGGAGGCACTAGCATACGGTACAAAGATGGTGGGCGGTGTGTCACCTAAGAAAGCGGGGCAAACACATTTGGGCTTGCCGGTCTTTGGAAGTGTAAAGGAAGTGAGTTGAAGTGAACAGCTTTAGCCATTATAAAATTGAGATGATGTTTAGGCTGTTCGGGAAGTACAACCTGATGCATCCGTTCTCTATGTTCCCCCTCCCACCGCCGCCGACGCTATTATCGAGGCAATTGAGAATGAGATTGGGCTCATTGTCTGCATCACTGAGGGCATCCCACAAGCCGACGAAATACGGGTGCGTGGCCCTCGTTCTTTTATGTTATCCCAGCGCAGCACGACTCACATGGTTGTAGGTCGTCAACGCACTCAAAAGCCAATCCAAATCCCGCCTTGTTGGCCCCAACTGCCCTGGTATTATCAACCCTGAGGGGTGCAAGATGGGTATCCAACCCGGCCATATCCACAGACCTGGCAAGATAGGTGAGTGTAACGCATGTTTCCCATTTTCGCCGCTCAAGTGGATTATTTAGGCATTGTATCACGCTCTGGTACATTGACATACGAGGCTGTTGCTCAGACTACTGATGTTGGCTTGGGTCAGTCCCTTTGCGTTGGGATTGGAGGAGATCCGTTCCCCGGCACCCAGCACATTGATGTCATCAAGGTCTTCCTTGAAGATCCTAAAACTGAAGGTTCTCGCGTCTTTATTTTTCCATATCCATTAACTAAACCTGCGCCTTGCGACTAGGTATCGTAATCATTGGCGAAATTGGTGGTTCGATGGAGGAAGAGGCGGCGGCTTATCTTGAACAATATAATAAGACGAGGAGCAATCCCAAGCCTGTTGTTGGATTTATTGCTGGCCGTACAGCTCCCCCTGGTAGACGCATGGGACATGCTGGCGCCATCATCTCTGGGGGTAAGGGTGCAGCGTCCGACAAAGTTGCTGCTCTCGAGAAGGCCGGCGTCATTGTGACAGACAGCCCTGCTAAGATTGGCCGCGAAATGCTCAAGGTCAGTTCCGTGCGCCCTGTATTGCCAGTGATTACTCACACAGCTTTTAGGCGATGCAGGCTGCTGGTTTGGCATAGATGAGGTGTTTTGATTTAGACATTAGGTTACTTCGTAGTTCTTACATAATCGGAATACTACTCTCTTCAATGTCTGGTGGCAGCCATATACCTTCTGTCCAATTTCAGGATGCTGCTTCGTATCTATCGCAAGCCTCATCGCTATCGACAGTCTCAAATACAGTCAAACTAGAGGTTCTGTTATCATTCCATGCGACGACGAACTCTGATTGAGACGCGTCCGGTCTTGATTCAATAGCTGTATGGTCTATTCAAATATGCCACTGTTTCTGCTACCCCTACGTCCTCGAAGCCATCCATCTTCGATATGACGGGTCGAGCGAAGTGGGATGCTTGGAACAACATTGGCAAAAAGTACAAAGATACGTCCGAGGCAGAGCAAAGGTACATCCAGATCGCGCGAGATCTGGGGTGGACTGAGGGTAGTAAACCTGAGCCACTTCCGTCTAACAATCCTAAGGATGATGGGGATATCTGGGATGATCCTAGTGAGGCTCCGTCGCGTGGTGGATTGAACAGTATGGGCAATACTGTCAGTTCTATGCAACCTCCCGAAGTGGATGAGGATCGGACAATCCACGGTCTCGCGGTTTCTAACAATGTAGTAGGTCTGAAAAGCCTCTTAGAAGAGCAACCTGATACCGATGTGAATGGCTATGATGAATTCGTCGGTGCTTTTCATTCTTACGCAATGCACTTCTGACATTATTTGAATGCTAGGGGTTTACACCTATACATCTCGCTGCGGACCGAGGAAACAGGGAGATTGTGCAGTTCTTATTGTCTAGAGGTGCAGATCCCACTGTAAAGGTGAGATTCGAGTTCTCCGAAGACTCCGTGCAAATATACCATTTGCTACAAATAGGACCAAGACGACCTGACACCGTTGGAGCTTGCGAAAGTTGCGGGTCACAATGAGATAGTCGATATTCTTGCAGCACTGCAAACGAAAGACAAGAACAGCAACAGGTAAAACTCCTACGTAGCGTGCTGCATCTTGACCAAATATTATCCCAATAACTTCTAAGTGAAGGTCGATGGCAGTAGTATAAACATGAATGGCCGGTCCACCCATTCCTTCTATCATCGTAATGTAGCGCGAACCATAGTTCACGAGCTTGGAACACTAGAGGCTTTTTCAGCCCAACGTGAATCAGGTTTTATGATGTTTCCCTGCAAATAAGGTAGCAAGGATTGAATTGAAAGTAGTATCCCTTCGCACAAAGCCACTTACCATCACGAGATACTTGGCGACAGATTTCGTTGGCGTGGCCCCAACGCTCAACCAGTATTTTATCCTATCAACGCTCCATTCCATCGTTTTGTGAGGTTGGCCAAGCTGCAGCCGTGGGTTGAAGATACCCAAAGTCTCCGCCGGCTTTCCATCGCGTCGAACGCGCTGATCGATGGCAACTAGATGGAAGATCTTGTCGTGTCGGTTTCCATGAAGTTGAAACCGAAGGCGAATAGGCATATTACAAGACGAAAAGCGACTGGGCTATGGAGGGACGGGGGCTGAGATCGAATTACAACATTTCATAGACGCTCGGCCTCTAAATGAGCGCTAGTTATCCTTGATTCATGGCCTCGCAAATCCTCCCTTTAGGTGAGTATGAACGCTGCTGAAGGGTCAATATTGATAACCCTCGTTGTAGAATTGATTGATAGATGTATTGGTTCGCGAATATGGGTGATCATGAAGAGTGACCGAGAATTCACTGGTACTCTTCTCGGATTTGATGACTTTGTTAGTACGTGCTGTACTCCCGAGTATTCTAGAGCAATTGTATTGATCGTCGAACAGACATGGTCCTCGAGGACGTAACTGAATAGTGAGGGCTCTTTCGCCATGATCGTGGTTCTCTTTTGACACACAATCAGTGAAAATACGCCTCAAGGAAGAAAGAAGACCAAGTTAGCTCAGACGCTATTGAACGGAAATAATATTTGTATGGTGAATAAACTACGGTTGTTGACTTGCTTTACAATTTGTTAACATTTACCTCCAGCTCATCCCTGGTAGTGCTGGGCCAGAGGAATCCTAGATTGCGCTCCCAACGTGCCATTTATTAGAACCCTTACACCAACCTTACACTAACTTGCCGATGGCCTCCAAAATGTATAGCAGAAAGGTATTGCAGGGCTGACGTACCAACTTTTCGCGTATGCGTATGTACGGCGAAAGATATATATCTCACAATAACATTCAATTAATGTCATAATTCATGATTAAGTCTACGGCCTTGTGCCCAGGACAGAAATAACCTGCTCTTTATATTGCAAAACTAGTACATAATCATGGATACACTCTTTGAATGGCTATACGTGTGATTAATCATGAAAGAAGTCGTCTGACAGACAGGTCCACGAGCTTATTGTTGGCCAAAGCTGAATCCTCCTTGGGGAGCACTGATATCCGAGTGGAACTGAACGCAGATGCGTCATGTCAGCCGGGAATAAGGGAGAACACAAAGAGGACGTACAGCGAAAGCACCTGAGGCATCCACACTAGGAGCACTGATGGCCGCGTCGACGTCTTCTTCATCTGGGAAGTATTTATCCATGATATTGAACGCTTTCTTATAAATCTCCAGATTGTCATGTTGTTGGAGGTTGTGAATGGTGATCATTCCTCCTGCTTCTTCGACATATTGTGCATACAAGTTGATCGCGCCAGGTCCTGAAGCATTCTTATCCATCTCGCCAACCTTCAGAATGTTTTCGAGCCCGTCGAGAGCAACTTGGATGATCTTGTTATCCATCATAGTCAATAGATCGCAAAGCGGCTTGATGCAACCTTGAGAGACGAGATAGCGAATTTGCGACGGCTCTTGGAGCCCACCAGAAGTTGCATTGGAAATTGCCCAACAAGCTTCCTTTCTTGTCTTGAAATCGGCATTCTGAAGTATATTGATAAGAGGCGGGATGATGTTGGCATCGATGACTGCCTGGATCTGAGGTGGAGAGCCAGCGGTGATGTTGGAAATTGTCCAGCAAGCCTCTTTTCGAATGCCATCCTTGGGAGAGGAAAGAAGAGACAGTAGGGCTGGAAGAGCTCCCGAAGCAATGACCACTTGAGTTTGTAGGTCATCTCCGGTGACGATGTTACCAACCGAACGAAGTGCCGGCGTCTGAACAGAGGTAGAGGGATGCATGAGGAGGTCAACAAGACGCCTACACACACCCGACTCAATGACGGCTTGAATTTTGTCATTAGAGCCATCGGAAAGGTATGAAATAGCCCAACAAGCATCAATTAAGATTTCATCGTCGAGGGAGTAGATCAGTTTTGTCAAAACAGTCAGTGCTGGTGAAATCTGAGACGAGTAGCCATTTCAGCATGACTTCATTTCGGGAAATGAGGAACGTACCAACTCCCAATCCGGCTGAGGCGATTTACCACGGCAGAAGTTGCTGAGAGTCCATGTGGCATTCCTGAGCATGCTAAGTTTATGCTGTTCACTCAAAAGGGTCAACAGAGGCCTCAAGGCACCCTGCTGTAGCACGTAATCTCGGCACTGTGGACTGTCACCGGCTATATTTCCCAGAGCCCAGACTGCCTGCTCGCGAACATCAAGCACGGGGGACGACAGGAGTTTAATGAATTCCGGAACAGCTTGCGCATTGATGACAACTTGTGTGTGCTCTGCAGTGCCGGATGCGATATTAGTGAGTGCCCAAGCTGCTTCAAACTAAGGGATAATGTTACGATCAATCACTTCACTACGTGATTCGCGTGGCCTCGCGCACCTGAAGCATGGATGCTCCCGTTTTCAAGAATTCCACGAATCGAGGGACTACGCCGCACTCGATTACGCGCTCAATGGGGGGATTCTTTTCCTTAGATAGAAGTTTCCGAAACTTAGTTGTCGCATCCAACTGACGCTCAGGATCATCTGAGAATACACCGGAAATCATCTCTTCGGCAAGCTGTATAGATTCGTGGGTTTAGTGGATAAGTGGACAAGAGATTAACACGATGATACCTACCGGGGGATCCCAGCTACCCCCACCGACCTCCTCATCTGAGTCGGGGCCAGCCGAAGGAAGAAAATTCCTCCTCTTGGAGATATTCTCCTCACGTTTTTGTCGTCTAATTTCGACTTGCTGTTCCTCTCTACGGCGCCTAAGGTCATCTTGCTTTAGGCCACCCTTGTTCTTGTACGCTTTGTGTGGATGAGCGACTGAGATAGGAAGATAGTGAAAAAGATAACGGACCATCTCTGCGGGCCTTCATCGTACGAGACTCTGCGCCGCCGTCCATAATTTATGATTGCAGTGATGTGGCTCAGATGTTGAAGTCAGAGTTGAAGGAAAGAAATGCGCAAGGATCAAGCCTGATTTCACAAAGACCTTGATCAAAGAATGTCACGCAATCAAGATCACGCGTCGTGTGACATACACAATGTCACACTTTACAGCTTCAGTGTAAGGTTACATCTTGGTTCATTCAGAAGTTAGATATCGATATCCAGAAACCGTTCATTCCTTCCACCTTGTGAATTCGAGGCGATAAAGCCATTCAACGCAAAAAAGATTATTACATAACCCTCTTCGGTGTTCCGTCAAGAAAAGCGGAAATGTTCTCTACCGTTTGTGTCCAGAACGCCTGTACCAAGATGAGACGAGTATCGAAAGAATAACGAGATGAACTTGCCTCGTAGTTTGTATCAGCTACATATCCCATATGTGGGGTCAATGTGACGTTCGAGAGACGTCTAAACGGATGATCGATAGGAAGCGGCTCAACGTCGAACACATCCAAACCAGCTCCTGCTATCTTGCCTTGTTGCAAGACTTGTACCAGCGACGCTTCGTCGACAAGTGGTCCACGAGACGTATTGATAAAGAACGCAGTGGACTTCATGAGCGCTAAATCTGTTGCTGTGATCATATGTCGCGTGCGGGCGGAGAGCACCATATGAACAGAAAGCACGTCACTATCCCGGAATAACTCCTCTTTAGAACTCGCAAACTCGACGCCAGCTGCCGCTGCGCGCTCTGGAGTTAAGTTGGGAGACCATCCAATGACTCTCATGTTAAATGCTCGAGCAATCTACAAAAAAAAGTACAAGGAAAGACGTCCCACCGCCAAGATAATTGTAGACTCACTGCAGCCGTTTGAGAGCCCAGTCTACCAACACCAACTAGCCCGAGGGTTCGACCAGCCAGCCCCAAGGGTACCTTCGATTGCCACAAGGCGTTTCCCGCTTTCGTGTCACTGTCATCATGAGCAACGTACCTCACCGTAGCGAGGATCAATGCCCATATATGCTCAAGGGTGGAGTTGCCTTTGCCCGAAGTCCCAGACACTACAATCCCCTTCTCTTTCGCATACTTTACATCAATCCCAGCATTTTGAAGGCCTGTGGTAGCTATGAGTTTAAGCTTGGGTAATTTGTCTAAAAGGGATGCGGAGAATTTCGTCCGCTCTCTCATTGCGCAGATAATCTCATAGCCTTTTAGTCGCTCAACTAAGAGGCCTTCATCCGCAATCGTATCCGTAAACACGTCGACGGAAACTCGGTCTTGAAGGAGCGTCCAATCCGCGAACTTGAACGCTACTCGCTGGTAGTCATCCAGTATTGCAACACGATACATGGTGGAAAGGAGGAAGTTGGATAACTTCCCAGCTCAGTTTGTTCCTTACTCAGCTGTTGTTGAAGCTATGTGAGTTTACCGTGTGAAGAATCTATTTCAATTCACAGCCAGAGAAACCTGGAGAAAGATAGAATGTCCAATCGTTGAAAGAGGAAGAATACGATAAACGAAAAGTGCTAGACAGTTTAAGTATCTTTATCAAAAGGGTACTGTGGGTAGATATATTAGCGAGAGCCGTATTACGCGAATTAGTTGACTGACCTCAAATGCTTCCGGAGGATCAGCTTCTGGTGCACCCTCGTCTAGTGCTATGTGTGGACCTGAAGGAAGAGGATTGGCATTACCGTTAGGAACGGCTGCTGCAGTCGGTTCAGCCACTGGCGGAGCGGTCGGCTCAAACTCGATGAATTCGGCCTCCTCATCTGGCCTTAGATCAGCAAGAATCAAAATGCCTCCGCCATCAGATCGCTCGGATTGTGAGCCAAACGATGAAGAAGATTGCGATTTTCCACTCTTCGGTTTGGTAGATACTGCACGGACAGGTCGATACCGGCAGTCATTCGGGAAACTGATGTACGCCATCTGGGCGGGCGTTACACGAGATAAGTTCGAAAGTGTCTCGAAAGACGGTTCGTTCTTTCGTCTGGAACTTGAGGCGGCGAGTTTGCTTTCGTCCGAAAGACCATCGATGGGTGAGATGTCTCTGTGTTTAGCAGCTCCTTCGTCACGCATTTCAACATCACCATCGGCCTTTTTGACTTCTGGCTTCTCGTCCTATGCATCAGGTTAATGCTGAAAGGACTATGCGGCCGAATCGGTGATATACTCACTGTATCCATTCCATCACCCTCAGCATTTGCCTTTCGCTTCTCTCTGGCTTTGACTTTAGCAGTCGTCGAAAGGACTGCAGTGGCGACCTTAGCAACTGTTTCTTTTTTGGGCGGTTTTGTGGTTGCGGGATATGCGAACATGCTGGGCCTCGCGTTCGAAACGAACTCAAATTTGGGGGCCTTCGTACATATAAATCAGAAAACGGATACAAGTTGCTTAGACGGATGCTCACCTTGAGGTCTCCATCAAGCCCGATGATTCCGGTCGGTTGGAAGGACAAGCAAGCACAGTGGGCTAGCGGATACCAGTACCAGAACTGGCAGAAAAGACTCATGCCGACAATTGCGCTCGTATTTCGGCTACCAGCCCGACTTGACAGACTGATAGTAACATTCCTACCACCAGCGTCAATGAGGCCTTGACCGATAGCAGCGCCAAAGCGGGCAACCGGGTCTTCATGTTTATCAGAGACTACCTTTTGGAATAAAGCCCGTGTCGATGCGATTGACGGCGACGTCACTTCTGATTGCTGCACGAGTATCATACCCAAAGCAATGAAAGCACCCTGACGGACAAAGTCTACCGAGTCCTTAGTCATGGGCTCCAGGATTTCAACCGCATCCTAGCGTAGTCCCGTCAGTGTACCCAAGCATGTAATAAGCAGCGGATGCCTAACCTGTAGACCCGTTCCAGCACAGGCAATACCTAACGCCAGCGTCGCACCACAACGAACGTGAGGATTATAGCTTTCGCTAAGGAGCTGGACCATCCGTGGTACTTGACTGGGGTTCTTGAATAGCAAGAAGGCCAGTGACGTCACAGCAGCTCTTCGCACATCATCCGAGGTGTCGGACACGGCAATATGTAGTAGTTGTCGAACCGCATCGTTATTAGAGGTTCCTGCGTAGGCGAGAGCCAGCGTGTAGACACCCCCATAACGAAGGATTGGATCCTGCAATACATATGAAAGGCAGAACATAGTTAGTTAGGAGACAATCGTACCTTTTCGGACAACAGTAGCTTGATTGTCTCGTCGGCTTCCTCTTGGCGGCCATAATAAATGAAGGCCACACCGACGGCCAAACCTCTTATAATCTTCTCATGTTGGGTCTCTCGTGCATATACCAACATCTCCTTCACGGCGTCGGGTGCAGCCGTCCCCAACATGACAAGACCCATGGCGTAGCCAGACGCCTCTCCAGCAACAGCAGAATCCGTGAACAGCACATTCTTGAGGTCTTCAAATGTTTCAAGACTACGTGACCCCATGCCTGCCACACCAATTCCCAAGGCTGCACCATGCTGCACAACTTCACCAGATGATGCCTTAAGCGTGTCTCGCAGGTAGCCAACCACCGAGCTGCCACAACCAGCGTTGATCAAGCCAAGGGCGTAGAGAGCACCACCCTCTTGGTATGCAGCCCCTTGAACTCCACTCTCGCCGCCACTTTGAGGAAGATATGGTCCCAGAATTGTCATCCCTTGTTCGAAATAACCTTTGTGGATAACACCGAGACCAGCGGTGGCAGAAAATTTAGCCCAATTAGACGCAACACCAAGCCAGTCCAGATTCTCTCGCAAGAAGACGTCAGATGCCGTTCCAGCATGCATAAACGCGTTTTGGAGAGTGAGGGCTGTATGATATATTGATGAGCGAGGCTCGAGGACGTCCTGAAACCAATAGTCAATGGCGTATGTGCGGCAGGAAACGTAATCAGCTCACCCGAGTATTCTTCAATATCAGGAGGTCCACATGATTATTCCGCTTCAAGAACTGGAAGTACAACTTGACCGACTCTTGGCCAGTAAGAATATTTCGCAGATTGTCGTATATTGGTTTTGTTTTCTGGTGAGGCATTAGGCACAAGATGGATGGATAATAGGGTGATGGGTTACCTCGTCGCCTTCGGGTAAATCATTTCTAACATTCTCCAGGAAGTCCTGACCGCCGCCTTCTACCAGATCGAAAGCAAATTGGTACGTTAGGAGTTTGTCATCCGGAACTAAGGATGTCAATAGTGATAGCGCGTGTGAGGGACTGCTTAGAGTCACGAGCAAACGGGTTAGAGCATGGACATGAGGGGAACCGTCCTTGGCGGTGGGGCGGGGAAAGAGAGGTAGAAGGAAATTGAGTACTTGATCGCGGTACGAGAGGGAGAATCCGGTATCGGAGACTGCATCCATGGCATATGAAAGAAGACTCGTGTCATGTGTCTGCTCGTATATTGTGGTTATTATGTCGAGACGCTGGGCCTCAAGAGCAATCCCAATAGCCTGAGGTTATATTGAGAAAAAGCTGACGGCGAGAAGCAGAGGGACATACCTGCTTATACTCTCGTTCCTCCATACACCGGGAGAATATATTCTCTATTATGGACTGGAGGCGAGGGTCTATCTTTTCCTTCTGTTCTTCTTGTTGGCATCTTAGTTGTATATACCGGTCTATGGCCTTGGCTAATATTGACGGTCTGAACTATTGAAGGTAGCAAGGCTTTTGGAGAAGCTCACAAATGACCGTCTCCGTGTATTCTTCTGAACCAGGGACGCGCGTCTCTGCTTCAAACGCGTTGCCTGCGCCTAGGGCAAAAGACAAAGCCTCATCGTATTCTCCGAGGTAATAGTAGACCTTGCTAGCCAAAAGAGCAGCAGCATCGCGAACACTCTTTCCGAGCTCGTTGCTCTCGTACAAAGATTCACTAGAAATTGCAAAATACTTGTTAGAGTATACCACCAAAAATAATTGCAAATTATCCATACATCAAAGTAATATGTTCTGAGATTTCAGCCCAGAACTGGGGGACCATAGAGTTGAGGGCCTTGAGTGCATGTTGCTTGAATACGGGGTCTGGTTCTGAGAGGAGAGCGAGGACGCCAGCAGCTGAGGATTGAGCGCGAGTGACCATTGACAGCTTTTGGATGAACTTGTTTCGAGACGCGTCATCTAGACTACCTCTTGCGGAGTTACAATCCCACTGTTCATGTTACGTAATCGTATGCCCCGAAGTAACCCGTCCTATTCAACTCTTTTCAACTAAACATGTCTTTCCTCGCTCGCAACGCATGGCGTACCGCTGTGCGCACATCTCGCGCTGCTAAGCCTCGTTTCTACTCTGCATCATCTGGAACCAGTGACTTCGCTGCTCAACAAGCCGCCATCGAGCACCACGCTGCAGGTGTGCGGTGTTATTTGACCTCAATCGCTTTAGTTATACTGAAAACACATCCGAAGGCACCACCGAGCTCTGGCGTAAAGTCAGGTCGGTTTATCTGATCTACTTCTTGAACGTAGAACGTGTACATCTCCTGACGGTTTGTTTACAGCTTCTATGTCTGTTTCCCGGCTGGTTCGTACATAGCAGCTTATATATTAAGCAGGATTGCTGATGCCTCAATTATAGTTGCTGTTTGCGTAGCGTGGGTTTACAACGTTGAGAGTGAACATGCGGCCCACGAAGAGCATATCAAAGCCGAGAACGATGGCCATTTGCCTGAAGTCCCCGCTTATGAGTACTTGAACAGGCGAGTGAAGCCCTTCCCGTGGGGTATGAACTCCCTTTTCTTCAATCCTCATGTATGTGTCTACCTAAACCTTCTATGCCTCTCGTGTTGATGTGATCCTTCAGGTCAACAAAGATGTGTCTGAGGCGGAGTAGACCCAATTGAAATAGTATTCTCCTTCGTAGTCCAACAAACTCGTTACTGGTTAATAGATGACTTTGGCAGGCTCATGCCCTCTAGCCTGTATCATGGTTGTCGTCCGTACTAGCATGCCACCTGGTCTCGGCCAGCGCGCCTAATCTAACCTAGGCCTTGTCGAACGGACCCATTCGGAAACATCAGCCGTTTAGAGGTGCGAATTGATTTCATCTATTAACAATGTCTACGCTAGTTCCCAATCACACAAAAGTCATTATCGCCGTGGTTCAAAACGATATAATACAGTCCAGCTGCATCATATCACCACGCTAAATCCCCTGTATTCTCATATTTACAGAACCAGCATTGCGCCGATTACCATACTTCCAACTACGGCTAGAGCACTGCCAATAGCAGCTTTTGGCAGGTTGAAGGGCTGGACAATTCCAGCAGCGTTTGACTTTGATCTATATATGTTTAAACAATCAGCATAAGGCGTAGGTAGAAGGTTCCACACATACGCTGACGCTGCTAGAATCTTTGTAGCGGCAGAAGGAACGGTATACGCCGAACCGCCAAAAGTAACCGTAACGCCCTTCGAAGTCAAAGTGATAGCCGGACCGCCCAAGTTAGAAACAATCGTGGCCTGGTGTTTATCGATCGCTACAAAAGTCTTCAACACCAAACCGTATATAACATCTACTTGGGCACTTACAAGTAAATATCGTTGTAAACCCTGATGAAGTACTGGTGCTGGATGAAGACGACGTTGGTTTGGACGATGAAGTGGTTGAAGTACTCGTAGGTGTGGTACTCGTAGGTGTGGTAGTTGGAACAGTCCACGTCGAGCCACCAAAGGTAGTTGTTCTTCCTTGTGCAGCTAGTGTGATGGCAGGACCTCCACTACGCGTGACGACTGTAGCTGACGAGCCACCAATGTCTAGACCATGCTTAGCTCTCCGTTTCAACTAGGAGGGATTTTCGGAATACGTACTGGTTACGGTAGTGAAGAAGCCGTCTTCGAAATCGTCGTCGTCGTCATCATCGTCATCGTCATCGTCGTCATCATCCTCTTCGTTTTTTATGGCATTGTTCTTCTTGCGATTTTGTCTCTCTTTGGCCTTCTTAGCCTTCTCCAGTAAATCGAGGAGTGTTTCGGATGTCGCTATGGGATTTCGCGGTTATACTCTCGCTTTTCATGCTGAGAAAATCTTGACTTACATTTGCGCCGCTCCAAGTCCGATACGATAGAGTCAAATTGCGTCGCATTGACAGCCAAGACGAGGGCAGTAAAGACGAAGAAGCAGATGTAGAGTTTGGACAACATGGAAAAAGCTTTTAGGTCGTGTAAAGTCGTAAAGTCGTGAAACAAGGTCGTTAATGAAGTTTGTGCAGATTGGGGGCTAACCAGAGCAAGGATCCCTATTGCTCCTCAATGGTTTTTAAACCATCGCTACAGTCTGTGTCACCAAGGGATCTTGATGTGACCATGCTGTCCGCGCCTACCAGCTTGTTATTGCAGTGGAGGGATACATGGAGACCATCAAGTATATAATCCAGTGATTAAGCCTAAAGCATGGTACCCTCCAGACGAATCTACATTATGTGTTCCGTTTCAGGTTACATGGGTATGAGCTGCGACAACGATCACGCCAAGGATCAGCTGAGTTCATCAAGGCAGTGGCGGTAGTTCCGGTCTAGAGAATACGGAACGTATCAAAAATGAGCCTTACACTATTGAAAGATTAAACCTGCGTTGTCTGCCAGCTACCAGAAGTCGACGCTGTTGGAGCTGGTGAAACAGCAAGTGTGATGTTGATTTGCTAAATCGTCCGGTTACTCCAGTGTTGTGTATTATTGATGATAGTGTATGCATCTACATGATTAGCTGGTATAAGCATACAGGTACTGAGTGCTAGTCCAATCCAGTTCTAGTCCAAATGATAAATATTGTTTCCGATGTAGATCAGACCTTAGAGAACCATCACCGCACCGCCAAAGGCACTGAGAAGGACAGTGAATGTACAAATGAGAGCTGTAGACGTGAATTCCAATGGTGCGATTGCCACGCCCGCGTTACCGGTCGCGCTAGAAATTACTGAAGCGGCAGCAGAAGTAGCCTTGGTGTATACAGAGCCACCAAATGTCACTACTTCGCCTGCCCCTAGGGTAATGGCAGAGCCACCAACGCTCGTGACTACGGTAAAAACTCCTGCAGCATTAGCTGCGAAAAATGGATGAATGATTACATTAAGCAGGGTGTCTATCAAGAAAGGAGTATTCACTTACAAGTCACCGTCTCGAATACACCGCCAGCTACGCTTGTGACATCGCCTGCGACACTGCCAACGGCGCTAGTTGCATCGCTGCCCACGCTTCCAGCGAAAGATGTAGCCTGACTAAAAACCGATGCGGCTAATGAAGAATTCGCCGTCAGCATCGTGCAGACCTCCATTCAAGAGCATGATACACACCACCAGCAGTACCCTCAGAGAAGACCGAGCCTGCTGCAGAGGTTAACGAATTGAATATGGTATCCACTGCATTATAGAGCATTGTAGCTTCTGGTCATACGGGATAGATGACAAGAAATATACCTTGACGTCTCTCCACCTGGGGGGAGGCAGAAACAAAGGCTGCATAAAGAACGAGGAACAAGGCTGCAGACAACGTCTTGAAGATCATTTCGAGAAAGAAAGGAGGGCGAAGAAGTGATGGGGAGAGGAATGAATATCCATTAGAAAAGTTTTGCGGAGATTATATAACTCGTATGTCTTGGAGCATGGAGCATTGCCTTGACTACCGTATTTGGTTCTACCGAATCGATCACCTCTCAAGCGCAGTAACTTTGGCCGCCTACTTGCAAATTGCAATGCCTCGTGCGATCATTTCTCCCTCAGTGCTCGCCTCCGACTTCGGCCAGCTCACCGCAGAATGTAAACGAATGATTAAAGGCGGTGCAGAGTGGCTTCATATGGGTGCGAATTGCAATCTTTGTCGTCCTCCGCAGTATGATACTCAAATATTAAATATAGATGTTATGGATGGGTGATATACTTCAGAAAGCTTCTGTATCGCAGTGAACTGATGAGAGAATTAAAGACATTTCGTCCCTAATATTACCATGGGTGAGATAGTTTAGAGACGTATCGTATTAAGGAAAGCACTACATTGCATTTCGACGTCTCTCAGGGGCTCCCGTACTTGCCTGTGTCGCTAAGGGTGTACCAGGAATCTTCATGGACTGCCATATGATGGTAGCCCAGCCAGAGAAGGCAAGTTCATCTAATGCGATTCCGTATGGGCCAGGCTATAATTTAATAATACGACACGAAGTGGGTGAATGACATTGCCGACGCTGGCGGATCCCTGTATTGCTTTCACCTCGAGGCCACTAGTAAGTTCCTCCACAGCTGCACCCGATATCTTGGCACTTGACACGCTCCTCAGCTGATCCATTGCCCATTATCGAGGCTATACACAATCGGAAGATGAAAGCCGGCGTGGCCATATCTCCTGACACACCATCTTCCGCGATTTCTGACGAAGTAGCCGCAGCAGCGGATATGCTTCTTGTCATGACGGTTTATCCAGGTAAGATAATCTACCAGGCTGACTTGTTATTATCGTCTAGCATTAATGGAACGAAGGTCGAGGGGGTCAGAAATTCCTCGATCGATGCTTACCCAAGGTAGCCGAACTCCGTGCACGATTCCCTGACAAAGACATCGAAGTTGACGGTGGAGTCGGTCCTTCGACCATCGATGCCTGTGCGGATGCAGGTAAGCATCTATCTCCCCTTCACTTTCTTCAGCCCCATTCGAGCGGTCTGGTCTTTAGGCAGCAACGTCATTGTCGCGGGCACAGCAATATTTGGAGCGAAGGATCCCGAAGGGGTTATCGCGACGTTAAAGTCGACAGTCGAGAAAGCTCAAGCGAAATTGGTGTAGTAGATTATGTTGCCGTATAACAACTATGGGGTTTAGAAGATAGCTAGAAGTAACCTCTATTGTCCGTGAACTATCCATGAGCGATTAAAGAGATGATATATGGTAGCAGTGATGCGCAATCCGGTATCAATTGTTGGCTGGATAAGACAGGGAAGCGGTGCAATGGACGCCACAACCTGGTGGTATCGGATGGTGGTTATCCAGCGAATACTGTTGATTGCCGGCTTATGACGGGAGTCCGAGTGGCTTTACCACTGTAGCCACTCTCCGTACATGTTAGGTCGTTCGCCACGAATATAAGCTTCGAACGTTCTTTTGAGAACCGTGGCCCAGCTCAGATCTCTGCGATCATCCTCAACCCTCTCGTCCTCGAGACTGGCACTAGGAGATCCCGCGAAGACCCTTGCAGCGCGTTCTGCAGCAATAAATCGCGGTCCAAGATCCGGCCAATTACGCGCTTCATCAAAAGCGGTCCACCTTTGAAAGAATTGGTATGCATCAGAGGAGAATGACGGGAAACCATACCAAGAATTATGGAAGTGATAGGAATAGCTTCCACGGAAGAATCCTTCGAAACCTAGTGCTTGTGGCTGAGCACCATAAATGTTGGGAGTATTGAAGAAGTCTGAGAAGCTATTCGTGAAATCAGAACAACTCTTGCACAGTGTAACATAGGATACAAACGCAGTGAAGTAAGGCTGGGTCGGCCTATCGCGCTGATAGTCTTCAGTGTTCAACCAAGCAGGGTCGAATAAAGCGTCCGGCAATCGTAGTAGCAGACCTTCCACGAATGCTTCCTTTGCATACCGATACACGGTCATTGGATGGAAGTCATTATCATTCCTCAATGCCGTGCGGACCAAAAATTTCCCCAATGCCGAACCCTTATTGAGATGTAAAACAGCCGTGTTATACTTCGGCAAGCGGGACCAACGATATGCAAAGGCACCTTTCCAGCCCCAAAGATCTTCCCAGTCCCGAAGGAAAATCGTATCAGCGTCTAGGTAAATCCCTCCAAATCGGTGACAGAGAACGAAGCGAGCCATGTCCGAGAGAATGACCGACAATCTATCATACTCCTGGGACGACTTGGAACCAGTCCGATTAAATAGGTCATTTCCAGACGAAGCAGCATCAGGTTGAGAGCTATCTTCTCGTTGCTTTTGTGCAGGGACACTGTATATCTCGCCACCAGAGTTGAACAAGTTATAATTCCGCCATTCGTCCTTCAATTCCGGCAGACTATCTAGTTGTTCCGTAGTATTCCACAATTTAAACTGAATAGCGTCTTTGAATCGAGGATGAAGGAAAGGTGATGACCAAGGATTTGCCTTGAGCTCATCAAACAATCCTCTTGTAGCAGAATGATTTGGAATTGCGGCCGCCGGGCCTGGATTAATCCAAATCCAAAGCCTGGGTTTGCATATTCTATCGTCCTCGTGCGTGTCGAGCCCAAGATTTTGCGTGAATAGAAACGAGAGGAGGGATACGTATGGTTTATCCGTGAACGGTCCCGTCCAAAACATGTGGAATATCCGTGGGTGATCCTCATCGCAAGGATGCGGGAGAGTTGAGTATGGACGATGTTGTAATGGTGGAGGCAATGAGATGGGATGTTCCCAATTTGCACCACGCTTTTTGGACAATCCAGCATCAGAATCCACAGTCACCGGAACTGTTGACACCGGTATTTGGTCGAAATCAGTTGAGCGAGGGTAAAATGTGGAATTGTCAACGTGCTCGACGTAGATGTACTTCCAGTCATCCATCTTTCCTCGCCTCACCCGTTTCCCATTGTCTAAACCGGCACCGAGGCGTAGTACCTCCAAGCAATCCCTTACATACTATATAATGGGGTTGAGAGGAATTTGCCTGAGAGACTAAACTGCGCATACCTTCTTCTCGGAGAAGTCACAATGCTCCATGACTACGTCCAAATCTGCAATACTACCTGGGATTGGTCGGGGAGGGTAGGCCACGTTTGGAGGGCGACTCTGGATGTCAAGATAGACGCGCCGGTGACCAACGCCAATGGTCTGTGTCTGTATGGGACCAGATGTAGGTTTCAAGTGAGGAGGGGCTATTGCCTTTCGTGGAGGGAGGGCCGGGTTTTCTGGAGCGACCGTCAGGCCTATGCCACCTGGAACTATAGTGCACGAGGTAAAATATAATTCTGTGTGATCGAGTGGTGCAACATACTGCTCCGTCTACTAGGATAATGACCACTTGCAATTTCCCAAATCCATATTCGCTGTAAGTCCTGTCTACGAAATACTAAAGTGGACGCAGGACCCACGAACGGGGTAGGCCATTGCTTGGACTTGGTCGCAAACCGCTTCGTAAAAGCGAAAGTTGTTAAAATCATTGATAAAAGTGCTAAACATAATAGCAGTGTCCCTCGTTTCCGGCCAAAACGTGCAACACTGGACTGGTGAAGACGCGTAGCGTTTGGAATATAGATGCGAAAATGGCGTGTCCGGACTCCAGGTAATGGTATGAAAATGGGTATTAGCCAAGATTTTATTGCTTGTTGTTTAAGTTTCTCCTGCACAGCAGACGAGTAAGTTGGAAGGGGACTGTTTGTGCGACTTCTGTCGTGGAATCCATTTTGGCGTTGAGGATTGGGGAAGTAAATGGAAGAGACCATCAGCTGGGACACTTGGTCGTGATGGCCTATTCTATAGAGTGTAAAGACGCGACGAGCCCAACACGCGCAAAAATTAGAACAGTCAACTAAAGTCAGATCACCACAGGGTGGCTGTGATCCTACTCAAAATTTGTGATATCGTGAGAACAACTGCAATTGGTTTGTTTCTACTATACAGAATAGCTACATATGAATCCGAATCTCTAGTTGGACCCCAAAGGTTGAATAGCCAAGTCGGCGGGGTCAGTAGGAACGCTGAGAATGCGAAGTGTGTTCGTGTGACCAAGCCCACCCTTCCAGCCCTGGACAGCTACAATTGTCGAGCCCGGTGTGATGATGTTTAATGCGAGAGCATTTTTGAGACCAAAGCGGATACGGTTGTCGACCTAATCAATTTGTATTGAATGAACCAGATCTTTCAAAAGACAGGTAGACTCCTTACATCGGTTTGCCATTGGTGGTCCTGAATTCCTCGCGGTTCTGGGTACCAGAATGGGTAGCAGCCGCGGTGCAAGTGAATTTGACGGGCTGTTTGCTCGTTGCGTGTGACTGCCTTGGCTATGAGTATGTGTATAGTTGTTGATGGTAAGAATACCCACCAGTGATGATTGGAACGCGAGGACGATACTTCGAGATCAAACGAGCTGTATTGCCGCTCGTAGAGAGGACAAGGATAGCACTGGCGTCTTGTTCAGACGCAGCTGCGACCGCAGCAATAGCAACTGTCTCGACTGTGGCGGTAGGACGGGGCTGGCTGGCCCGTAAATCGTCATATAGAGGTGGATAGCAAATGGCTGATTCGGCCAAAAGACATGTCTCGGCCATCATTAGCACTGATATACGCACTCAGCCACGCGGAATGTCGAGATCTGATAGTCGTACTACTCACCGGATTGGATGGGGTATGCACCCTTAGCGGTTTCTCCAGATAACATGACACAATCAGCACCATCGAGAACCGCGTTTGCAACGTCGCTAACTTCGGCACGCGTAGGTCTGGGATTATACTACTCAAGGAACGATCAGATCTCAAGGTCAGTCACTCTATATAAACTTTTCTTACCGTCATAGACTACGATGAGTATGATTAGCATGCATATATATTGCTGAGCAGAGGGGGCTGACCTCTAGCATTTGAGTAGCAACGATCACCGGTTTGCCAGCGATATTGCACTTCGCGATCATCATCTTCTGAGCAAGGAAGACCTGACTAGCCGGAATCTCGATACCAAGATCACCACGAGCGACCATAACACCGTCTGCCTCCTTGAGGATCTCGTCAAAGTTCTCTACACCTTGTTCGTTTTCGATCTTGACAATAATCTTGATGTTTGCTCCTTCAGGACCAAGAACAGTACGGATATCAACGACGTCTTGTCCGCGGCGGATGAACGACGCGAAAACCATGTCCACGCCGTTCTTAACGCCGAACTGTAGATCTTTTTTGTCCTTTTCCGAGAGAGCGGGAAGATCGACCTCGGTTTTAGGAAGGTTCACACCCTTGCGTGATGAAAGCGTTCCGTTGTTGAGCGCGCGTACGTGAACATTGGTTCCATCAATGGAAAGAACCAATAGCGAGAGAATCCCTACGGTCAAGTCGGTTCATGTAAGCGATAGCAAAGATTGATGAGGCTGACCATCATCGACGTAAATGAGCTTGCCAGGTGCCGTAACCTTAGGAAGGTTTTGCTATTTATGCAATCTTTAGGAATTGGGACAGAGAGACGGTGATGTTTCGACGCACGTAGTCGACCCACATGACCCTGTCATCGCAATTTTCGCTATACTTGGGGTCTGTCGAGATGATGAATTCATGGCCGGCAGTGATGGCAATCTGACAAGATAGCATCAGAACAATTCGACGAAAGATGACAATGAAACTCACGTCCACGCCATCTCGCATCAAACCAGTACGAATTTCTGGTCCTTTCTATAGGCACCGCAATGTTAACGATACCTAGCTTGATTAATCGCACGGGTCAACAAACCGTATCCAAAGCAATAGCAACAGGGCGCCCAGGCTCCGCTGTTAACGAGATGAGAGTCAACTGTTGTTATCTAATATGCTGTAATGGGCGCGAACCTGCGACCATCTTCCTTGTATTGTCAATAACGCTTTGGTGGTATTCATACGAGCCATGAGAGAAGTTCATGCGGACTATTCAGTAGACTTCAGCTATCCCCCCTTGAATACCACGCAATGGTTCTACGTACCGACGTTAACGCCAGCACGCCTGAGTTCGGAGAGCTTTTCGACATTGTTGACTTTAGGTCCTATGAAAGAATGTAGAAGATTACGTCGCGCTTAGCGTCGGGGGACAAGAGGGCGCTTGCCAATAGTCGCGATGATAGATGTCTACTTGGATAACGCGATAGAGCTGAGCTTCCATATATCCATCTAAGCGAAAGCGACGTACTTTGCGAAGGAATTTTGTAGCTTCCGTCGCTACAGGCGCTTTCGCGGTGCTCAAAGTCGAGTTCCACTCCAACTGAGAACGGATTCCATCAACAGGATACATAGGGATCTCGGTCAAAAGATTGAAAGAGCTGTCAAGGATGGATATAGGAAAAAGTCGTATAAACTCAGATCAGGTCAATAGAATGGCCTTTATATGTCAGACACAGCGGAGGTAGAGAGGTGGCTGGAATAAGACTCAAGGGAGAAAGGGAGTGCCACGGCGTGTATTTGTAGGTCGCCTTATCGATGCCCCAAGATGCTAGAATTTGATGGGGAGATAGTAACAAATGCTACTAGCAACGCATACGGGCGATATGGCACGTTCTTCATCTCCTTGGCCGACGGCGACGATGTAACATAGTGATAGGGCAGACTCGATGCTCAAAACCAACGTTCTTACTGATCTGCCAGCACACCGTACATCGAAAACATGGATAACCGAATGTACATATAATAAAATAACCATTTCACAGCAAAGACGACACAATACACATACAATGAATCAAGAAAGGACCCAGTCCGTTTGCCTACATCACCCTTAGAGTCCATCCATGTAAACCTCCCTCTGCCGCTGCAGCCGCCTGAGCTGCAGCGAGCCAACCTGTATCGATACTTCCCGCAATGGGATTGGCCGGATTCTGCACAGCAGATAAATCCATAGTTTGAAATACGTTCTCGCACGCTATCGTGCGGCCAGAGTGATAACCTACACCATCATATGCCCTAATAAATAGTAAAGGAAGGCTACGGCCTGCGATCGAAGGATGAGGATGAGGAGGTGCGTTGCCATTGGCACCTTCCCGGGGCTGCGAGCTTTCACCATTGCTGGAGGGTGGTTGTGGCTGGCCCCTCGATGGATCATGACTAGGAGGTAATGCATCCTCCTCCAAAGCCTTGATAACGTCCGCCAATGGAGGCATTTCAACGATAACAATGGTGTGCAATGGTCCCGATGGCACAAAACGCGGCGGTGGTAAGGGATTGCCTGGCGGGGGGCCAGCTATCATAGTATGATCGCCTGAGGGACCAGCGGGATCCTGAGGAGGCGGGCCACCGACCATAGGCTGAGCGAACGGTGCTATGTTTGTCAAAGGACCAGGGGCGGCAGCTTGATACACTCGATGGCGTAAAGGTCCTAGATTGCCGAGATAGACATCAAGAGGAGATTGCATTCGCGTTTTCGGATCTTCATAGAAAAAGTTAGATACGGTTAACTCGACTGTATTGTTAGTTGGACGGTACACTGGCGCGGTGAAGAGGGTAGGGAATGGTGTGATAGGCATTTCAGGGATGGTCTGGTTCTGGCCAAAGGCGTCGAAAAAGGTATACTGGAATTTGGCTACGTGACGCAATCAATCAAGGTGGTCGAGCGCGAATGTGGGGTAGATGCTTACAGATGCCGACAATCGTCCAGCACAGATAGTCGTCTACTTCATCTGAAATAATGCGAACGCCATCCTTTACTTCTTCCCGAACACGAGGAGACTGGAAGAGCAAGGGATGTGTGCCCGGATGGGAAGAAATGCCTGGCGCTGGAGGTGCTACTACACCAGGAGTGCCAGGTATTGGACCTGCTGCCGACAAATAATGTCGAGAGCCATCAGGATTTACGCGTTGCAAGGCGATTTTTTGCATCTGGCTGACGGGGCCACCATCGTCAGGAGATACTCTACCCTTATCTACTTTCCGAATGATGAGGGGCGACGTAGCAATGCCCGAGTGCGTGTCCGATAGCACAATTTCACAGCCATAAGTTACGGGTAAGGGGGCTCCTGAAAATCCCACGAAAGGTGAACGGAGCTGAACGAAAAACTCGATCACGTGAACTCACCTATGAGATTCGTCTGGTCTGGTCGTCGGACGACGTTAACATTGAATGCGGACCAAGCCACGTTGCTCGCACATAATTGAGCGTGATCAATAGTCATATATTTGGTGCGAACAGTCTGAGAATTGATCCGATTAAAAAGTGACACGGGTCCACCAGCCAGAATGCAAGACGATATATTACGCGTCTTGGCTGTCTTCTTGGATGGCTTGGAGATAATTGTCACAGGCGCTGAGTCGAAGGAAGCCCATACACGACCAGGTGGCGCATTATTGCCATCTGAAGCAGATGTGTTAGGCGCTGGTTCGGCTACATCAAGGGACAGTTGGAAGCTCTTCGCTTTGGCAGTTCCAGTAACATGCAAGAACTTGAAACTAGCGGTCATGTTGTTATCCAACGAGGCTTTTTGCTCAAAGGAACGTTCTCCGCTCTCAGAGACAACAGACATAGATAGTTGCTGTGAGCGGAGGTGCCATACTGGGCCTTCGATATGAACGACAGGAGGTGGACAGAGGAAACGCTTCTCGCTCCCATAAGACTTTTGGGCAACCGCGGCGTGTAAGCAGATTACAGTGGTCATTGGCATGACTCGTGAGGGGTCCTGAGAGACATGTTCACCAACAATGCGTCTAATTTTGTGATGGGGATCCTCCGAGTCCTTATCGTCCAACTTGCGCTTTCCAGGAGCCAGTGGCTGCAGAAATACTGAATCGTTGTACGAAGAATAGAGACACGACGCGACTCACGACAGGAATAACACCGTTGCTCATGGAAGTCGGAATATTAGCCTGATTCCAAGTCGGTGGAGGTTGGCCATTGACCACAGTGTCCTTCTTGGATGCAAGTAGAGACTGGATTGAGGCGTTGGGATCGGGACTGACAGAAGGTGCAGCGACAGGCGAGGGCGCTGCTGGAGCAGGTGCATCGTTCTGCTTTGATTCCGACGGTGGTGGAGACTTATTAGCAGGCTAGAAGTGTACGTTCAATACGAAACACTGGTGGAAATTCAGCAGAATAGTACCGTGGACTGGGGGGGACTGCCTGAGCGGGACGGGTGGTTTGAAAGAGGGTGGTCAGGGGGTTTAGGGGAAGGCTCAGAGATTTGTGAAGTAGGCATTAGGTGCGGGGGAGCATCGATGTAGGCGCGGACGTCGAAGGGGCCGTCCATTTTGAATAAAAGGCAGATGGGAATCTGCTCGAACCAAACTCTCACGCAGGCCTGTGAACTTCCCTTTATTTGGTTTTTTTCCAGCGGTACCCCTGCCACTCTGCTATTCGGCAGCAGCCGAGCCGAACCACGTGTTGCCCTATTAGGTGCGCCGTTTTCCCAGGTTACAGGCGTGTGAATCAGAGTGGTCTTTAGTTTCCGGGGTCTCGCGATAAGATCAACTTCTTGTGGTGCAGCGTGGTTTGACCAGATGGGGTTCTGTATTTTTCCCATACGCCAAATCTTTCTACTAGTCTATGTAGCGTCCTAGCACCGTTTCTAATAGACTACCTGAATCCTCGACTCCTTGCTTTTTTGATTCCGGGAAAAACAACCCATCAAACCTAGTCGCCACGCCCACACTCGGCGTTTGCAAATGGGATTTACGGCGTGCACACAAGTTTAAGTACAACGCTTCGTGGTCAACCGGGTCGTTGTCCTCCATGTAGGGTGAGAGTAGCCTGTCTTCCCTTTGGTTATAATTATCGTCCCTATCCCCTAATACGCCGTCTTTGTGATGTTCGCAGTAGAGAGTCAGTACATATGGGTGTGAAGCCAACTACCTTTGCGTAATGTGATCACTCACCAAATGACAAGATTCCCAATTTGTCTTCCTTCTTGATCGTTCGTTTCATCAACTCCTCTTCTCCTTGTCCAGCCACTTCGAGCGCCGATATGTCTTTCACTAAATCAGCATAGATGCCTTCCATAGCGTGAGATTCGGTTGTGGTCGCCTGATGTCCGTCCTCCGAGTACAACCAGCTCCATTCATCTTCCTCAGCCCCAGCTAGCGAACTTGGAAAGAAACCAGACAGACTGAATGGGTCTTCTTTGACTCCCGCACGTGGGCTTTGTTGCGGTGCCAATAATGCATACGGTGATGCGCCGTAGGATGAAGTGAGATGATGGTAGGATTTTGCGTGGGCTAGTTGCTGCGCCAATGGCAATGAAATTGACAGCGAGTGCGGTAATGTATTCGTTCGCTCTAAAGGCATTTTGCTTTCGGCAGTCACATTCACTGTCAGTACTATATATACTGGCATTTCCATTCTGTGCGTTCCTAGATTTCATTCCAGAACGTTACGATCAACATGAGACATCTATGTACATGAGCCCAGAAAGTCGGCTGGATTATGCTAGAAATTGGTCTGTACGAAATAGGAGCTGTGTAATGTTCTAGTCCATCATTGCAAACGAGTGAATATGCATAGATAAGGTGGAATAGTTGATATGATAGTCCATGGTCTGTCCGTATGTTGTACGAAATGCAAAATGTTGTTCAATGCCCAAAGGTAGAATAAAAGGGAAAAGTGACCAAGACACAAAAAATGGGTGTTCGTATATACAATCTCAGGGTCAATGGGCCCGACGATGATCGTGACTGCCTTGGTGATGATGTTGCTTACTACAACCAGGAAAGGGGACACCGGCCTCGCCCTTGGGTCGTACTCCAAGTTCAGCATCCTGCTGATATTTTTGCCAGTCTTCCACCTTCATCGTGGAGAGACGTTTGGAAGACGACCCTACAGCAGCTAGCCTATCGCCACTAGTCGACCGCGAATGGCGCTTCGGCCGAACCTCATGCATAGTCGAGGATCGTCGAGGATCATCACCCGAATGCTTCCTCTTGTGTTCCAACATAGCCGCCTTTTCCGCCTGTCTCTTCGTGACGGCCTCTCGTTCAAGAGTTTTCGATCTCTCCCATCTTTGCTTGGCAGCCTCTACATCTGCATGCTCCCTCTCTGCCTGCGTCAGTGGAGCCTGAAGGTCGTGTAGCTTCTCCCTGTGGCGCTCATTGAGCTCCTCAAAAGTACGGGTGCGGCTACCAGTGGGTCTCTGGGGAGTAGGTGAATGAATCACAGCAGAGGGTTTCTTGGGAGGCAGAATCGAGACAGGGATGTTTCCTCCGGTAGAGTTTGTCCGTTTCGGTGCTATCCTGGCCAGGGGTGTATCATCGGAAGCGTCAGAGCTGGACCCTCCCAATCCAAGAGCGTTCTCACGGCGTTTGCGTAGTTCAAGTGCTTCCACGACAGCTGGGGAGACTGACAACCTTGCAGCGGGTGTTGTTGTGATTGGCTGGCTGACACCTGCAGGGGGCTGGACGAGTTTACGGTCATGTAGATAGGCATCCCAGTCATTATCTCGCAAAGGAGCACTAGTGGGTCGGCTGATAGATTCGCCAAGCATGGATGGCCGGGCCAGGTGTGAGAGTTCCATTGAATGGACCCTCCCTCGAGGGTCAGCTTCACGCGGAGGACGCAGGTGAGAAGGTCCAGGCAAGAGCGCGGTCGTGGCATCCAAACTTGGACGTCTAGACAAAGGGGATGGATGCCGAGAAGCAGCTGAAGAAGACGGCGCGGGAGTTTCGCCCTTCAGGACGTCTATGGACCTTCGCAATTCTTGTATCTCTGCTAGGAGTGATTGCTTCTTCTTCAATTCTTCTATTTCTGCAGATGTAGCCTTTTTACCATTGTCAATTGAGGTTATGAAGCTGCTAGGGACATCTTCTTGGATACCGAACCCCAGATCAAGAGCTGGGAGGGCGCCAGGACTCTGACTACGATATGCACGTCGGACGTCTTCATCCGGTGTCGGGGCAGCGAAAAAGTCGGAAACTCCAGAGTGCACACGAGGTCGGCCATCTGTAAGAGTGAATGAAGAAGCACGGTGGTCCCCAGAACCAGGTGTCGCGGGCGATTCTTGATCCTTCATAAGTGGCATGCTAGAATACCCGCTCTCGTTGCGGAAATGCTTGGGCAAAGGGGGATGTTCACGCTCCCATTGGTCTTTTTCGTTGGATAAGCCTTTGAACCTATCTGCTGCCTGCACTTCCTGCTCTTCGTCGCGCTTGCGTTCTTCCTCTGCTATTTCTTCCAACTTGCGCTGGAGGACGCGAAGGATACGAAGCTGGACAGCAATACCCATGAGAGATACTGCGCCAATGAGACCGAGCTCAATCTGCATGGTCTGCGAAACGGGATACTGGATGCCGTTGGTGACAAACTTTGTGAAGAGAGATTGGAAGCCGAGATTCCAAATGTAGAACTGTGGAAGAGGCACCCTGAGCACGTAATCAAAGGGTAATGACGTAATCTACCTCTTTAAGACCTGCAGTAGTATAGCAGTCGACCCCTAAAATGAACGCAGAAGACCCAACAAACGCCGTAGAAACCAGCAGAACATGATAATGGATCTGGTCATGGCCATCATCACTTGACCCGCCAAGGCGCATCAGCTGAATACGGCTTACCTTGGGAATAGTGCACAGAATAAATCCGACCACCCCGCAACCTAGGAATCCCATCAGTAACCAAGGCTGATTATCGGGCTCGGGCCTACCAATATACAGTATCCATCGAAAGCCAATTGGATGAATTACTCCTCCATTGTGAAAGCATTGGATCCACAGCCCAAGCGCAAACCCTCCCCATGCACCAATAAAGTATTTTGCTGCCTTCCAGAAGAAGATGGCAACTCCACCGCCAGCAACGCCAGCGATAGAACAAGCCAGGACGAAATACCCACGCAAACTCTTGCTAGGTGGGTTGACCGCGGGGAGAATTCCGAACTTGAGGATAAGCACGAAGCAGACGAGTGAAAGCGTATAGAATCCGATTAGAAAGAAAGATGTCCTAGTGCATAGTCATTTATGAGCAATCATGGATGCAGCATATAAGTGAACTCACCATCGGTTCTTGTGTCCCCAGAACGCACTCGGTAAACCAGTCATGATGAGAATAGCACCCAAAACCCCAAAGGCGGGATCGACCTTGGTATCTAATACTATAGGCGTGGCCGTTGGGGAGGCCTCCGCAGCGGAAGTGCTTGTGGGAGCAGACGACGTGGGGGTAACGGTGAGAGTGACATTAAACACAGAAGGTATTACAGTGGTTATCGGTACATTCTGACCCGCTGAACGGGTGGTGGAGACTACGGTAGCTGAGCTTGTCGTAAGGGAAAGCGAAATGCTCGGGCTTGAGGCCGCGGACGACGATGACGACGATACAGTTGACGACGAAGCCGTCTGTGCTGATACCGGGGCCCCTAATAATAGAACCGAGAGACCGACAGAAACGAGCGACCTCATTGTTAATGAGGAGACAAGCATGACGGAGGAGAAAGAAGAGGCAAAGCCAAGCGGCAGGGTATAAGTTTATAAGGTGGAAGTCGGAAAGAAAATAAGACCCAGCAGAAGGGCATAATCGCCCGCCACGTCCAGACTTATAACCGTCTGCAAGTGGGGAGTTCTCGTGCGAACGAATAGCTTGTTTGAACTATTACTGGCTCAAGAAACTGTGATTGCATTCTAAACACTCGGAGTAATCACTACAATAGTAATGCACCGCAACACCCGCAATTCCACGCTGGAAATCAGGTAACGTTCATTCCCTTATTCATTCTACTCCCCCCGACGGTGGCGCAATGAGGACAGTTTATGCTCAACCTCTGTACGTCAATGCTTTTGTAGAACCTTCCGCGGGCCCGACACCGCAGTCGATCGAGTTTGCAGGGCTACAGTACGGCCTGCAGCAAGGCTAACCAAAATGCTCAAACCGAACTGGGGTTACTCTGATCTCCCTGAATATTCGCATCATCTTCGTCGCATCATCAAGACCACTATCAGCGGTTGCGCCCTTATCCTCTACAACCGTGATGACCTTTCCTCCGCGTCCAAAGCGTCCAACCCGCCCGGCAATGTGTAGATAGGCATCCACCGTCCGGCCACTCACCTTGGGGCCTTCTGGAATCCCTAGAATAAACACATGACTCAGGTGAGGCAAGTCCAGTCCACGTGTGCTTGCAAGTGTGGAAACCAGTAGCGTCGGATTTTCTCTGACCATTTCACCGCCGGTAAGCAAGTGTGAGCGTCCCCTGTGGGCCGAGGCAAGATCGAGTGCTTGAGCATTTACACCCAGTTGCCTCAGCTCAAACACAGCTCGCTGCACGGGTGATGAGGCTGGTAGCACGAAAAGAGCAACTGATGGGACATCGACCGCAAACGCGGTTGCAACCGCCTCCAAGGCATTGGGATTGAACGGCGATGGCGAATCAGCATATTCTAGCGACAAATTCGAGTTCAGCAATTACATATGTCAAAAACATATGACACACTCTCTTCTAGTTCTGACTCCATTTGTTCGGCGCTGGATTCGTGGTTAAAAATTGATGCAGGAGTGATGAGATCATTGTCCTGAGACGAGGTTGATGCAATGGAAATCGTTTTTGCTTCAGCGATGTTCTTAATATCTCCGTTTGAAGAGACGATGAGAACAGAGTGTAGAATCACTGTGTCAACTGGTGCGTCTTCCGCGGCTAGTATATCCTTCCTGGGAATAAGGTTTCCTTCATGCTTCTCTGTGCGCTTTATCTTAACCAGCTGATTTCTACGAAGCCAATGGCCCTCCTTGAATAAAAAGAGGTCTAAATGTTTTCTGAGCGTGGCACTTGACATAACCAGTTGAGGTAAATTGGCTGGAGGAATGGATGCCTCCTGTTCGGTTCTCTGTTTCCTTGAGGCATAGATTATATCCAATAATCGATGTGTGGGGCTGACGTGCCGTTCGATCTTCGTCTTGGCCCTCAAGAGCGCTTTGTAGAACGTCTTGTCACGTCTTTTCAGTGGGACACTTTCGATCAGATAGTCGACTTCATCCACGGCCACGCATGATAAGGTAGACAGGTTGAGGGCAGAAGGATCTTCGTCGTACACGTCAAGTAAGGCCTGGGGCGTCCCAATAAGTATATGGGGAGGGTCACTACGTAATCTTGCTATTCGTGCGGCCGTGTTAACTTGTTTATCTCGCACGATAACTTGAGCGACTGACGTCCCGTAACGGGGGATGGTGACCCCAGGCGAAGCTGTCAGCTGTTCTGTCCAATGCATGTATTGATGTGCAAGGTCACGGTGTGGCACGATGAGGAGCGAGGTGATGGATGACGGGGTAGGTATAGCTGTCTGGAGACCCATGTATTCATACCGGGGTTTGTTTAGCAGCGCAAGCAGAAGTCCGAAGGACCTGAACTTTCCTATTATCGTCTGCCTTCAAACCATGCACGTACGACTTACTTTCCAGAACCGGTGGCGTCCTTCAGTAAAACATCTTTGCCGCTGAGGATTGCTGGGATGAACTGCTGTTGCATCTGCGTGGGGTATTTGATGTTCGGAAAGACAACATTCAGAGCCCTGTAAATCGCTCTTCGGATACCAATATCTTTGAAAGTCACTGGTTGGGCTGGCTGCGGATCTGGATCCGAGGTTGAGGTAAGAGCCTCTGCATGCGCTTCCGCGCCTCGGCTCATAGAGCGGTGGCTACCAAAGGCAGGAATTCGTGTTTGAGTCCATTGCTGAGAAGGCAACCTCGTCCAAAGGTGTGGAGAAGGAAGAAAAGGTTTCATACGCGAATTCACACGGTTAAGAGTTCAAGTAGATAGAAAATTGAGATATTGCTTCGTTGAACAACATGGTTGTATCTCCAGACGTTGTCAGGTCTGATAATAAATTTAACGACGCGAGAAGAAAGCCTTCCCTAGCCCAAGGCGTAGATATCTCGCATATGCTGTAGGCGTGATTTATGGCCATCTGCGATAATTCAGCTAAGTTGCAACGCACCCCAATAACTCCATTGCCTGCCCAACCATTTGCCCAAGTACGGCAGCAAGACCGCTGCTACCAATTGTCTGAGCTGCTGCAAACTCTCCTCCCATTCTTGCTGAGCGAGCAGGTATTCCTCGTCTTCCGGGTCATGCGACGTCTCGGAGCGAAAGTCGTCTAGCGATACATCAGAAATTGGCATCTTCCTGGACAAATGAGGGAGGCTGGGGATGTTCTGAGGTCAATGATGTGTCCAGGACTGAGAAGGCCACTTGAGGTCACAGCGACGGTATTGGGTTGCTGTGGCGCTCAAAATGATTTGATGGCAAGTGGAGAGTCGCCGTTAGCCGACAGTGCTCCAGCATCACACTCTTCGCTCACACCAATTCTTCTCGCTCGTTTTGTTGATTCTACGGGCACTTTGTAGACATCTCTCATGCATCATGGTGGGCGTGAACCGAAACAGTCCCTCTCGCCGCAGGCTCGTCGGGCAGCCTTTACTTTATGCCATTTCTATATTTGCTAGCTTAGGCGTGTTCCTAGTACGTGCTCCGGCTTTTCAATTTCGGAGGCGAGGTACTTACCAGAATGAATAGTTTGGCTACGACCAAGGGTAAGCGTTTTCCCCAACGACGCCGCTAGTTGCAATCGTCCATTTCGCTATCATACAGAGTCATGAGCGGAATTATCACTGGACCCCACTTCAAAAAGTACTTTAACTATCCAGGACCAATAGAGGTCGGAACTATGGTAGCTGTACTTGAAATCGGTGCATTTAGTGAGTATTTCGTTGTACAGCTCCTCCCCGATGCTGACCGTCTTAGTCACCTCTGTTGCCGCTGGTCGAGTGGGCGATTTGATTGGCCGGAGGGGCACCCTCTTCATCGGCGCTGTAGTGTTCACCATAGGCGGTGCCATTCAAACATTTACCTTAGGGTTCTGGACTATGATCATCGGAAGAGTCATCAGCGGTTTCGGCGTCGGCCTTCTCTCGTAGGTGGTAATATACACAATCCAAAGCTTCGCCGGCTCAAAAGACTTGTCCAGAACCATTGTTCCTATTTACCAAAGCGAGATTTCCCCTCCTAATCATGTACGAACCTTCGCTTATTTTCTTTCCTGCGGGTCAAGCTCATGCATTCTTCCAGCGAGGTGCATTAGCGTGTATGGAATTCACAGGAAATATCATCGGCTATGCATCTTCAGTTGTTAGTACCCGTCTGTCTCGTCGGCATATTCTTTCCCTGATCACTAGCAAATAGTGGACTGACTACTTCTGTTCCTTCATTGACTCCGATTTGGCATGGCGAATACCTTTATTCCTTCAATGTGTCATTGGGGGCATTCTCGCTGCGGGCTCGTTAGTCATGCCAGAAAGTCCTCGGTAAGCTTTACCAAATCGCCATCGATTGATACTTAGCTCAGTTCTTTAAGGTGGCTCATCGATACAGGAAAGGATACAGCTGGTATGCAAGTCATTGCCGATCTACACGGCGGTGATCCAGAAAATGAGCTTGCACTTGCTGAATTCCAAGAGATTAGGGATAAGGTGCAAGAGGAGGTAAACCCATCCCTTCTATCCCTAGCTGCTGAAAATCTAACACGTCCCAGCGCGATTCTGGTGAAGATCGGTCATATGCTACCATGTGGAGAAAATACAAACGACGCGTGTTACTTGCAATGTCTTCGCAGGCCTTTGCGCAGCTCGTGAGTGGGCCCTCTATGATCTCGACGCCGTTCATTTATACAGGGCAAATTTATAGAATGGCATTAATGGTGTGTTGCACAAGCTGTCGTCGTATCCGTGGTGCTTATTAATCTGTCTTTAAGTTATATCCTACTATGCTCGTAAGTGTTGGCCTATAACTGTCTTTCTGTCTAATCACCACTCATATTCAGCTCGCGTCTTCGAAGGTATGAGATGAGACATCAATGCTGATACATTCCCTCATTTTTTGACCAGAGGCGGGTTGGCTTGGACGCGATGCCATCCTTATGACGGGCATTAACGCAATTATTTACATCCTGAGTACATTGCCTCCGTGAGTTCTCTGCCATTAAGTGTTGCCCTTAAAACCCATTCAACGGTAGCTGGTACCTTGTCGACCGCTGGGGACGCCGCGCTATATTGCTGTCTGGGGCTGTCATAGTCAGTACTCCCTTTTTTTCCATTCGATACATCTTACACTAGGTTCGGCAGATGTCTATGGCATTGGTGGCTACTGGCTGGTGGATGTACGTCGACGTCCCCCAAACAGCCAAAGCTGTGGTTGTATGCGTAATAGTTTTCAATGCAGCATTCGGTTATAGGTACGTCGCCTCGTTACGCGATGTACACTATTAGTGTAACATATTGTCAGTTGGGGTCCTTTGCCATGGTTGTATCCTCCGGAGGTATGCTTGATACCTGATTGTGAGGCCACGTCTAATTTCATATGCATGCAAACTAGATTATGCCTCTTAGTTTCCGAGCTAAGGGTGTATCACTATCTACTGCTACTAACTGGGCGTTCAACTTCTTGGTGGGCGAAGTGACGCCCTATCTTCAGGAGGTCATCAAGTGGCGGTTATATCCAATGCATGGCTTTTTTTGCGCGTGCAGTTTCGTGCTAGGTATGTAGTATCTCAAATACGACCCTGCTACTTCACTGAGCTATCACTTACCCGCAGTTTACTTTCGTAAGAACTTGTCGTCACTCATTCTAGCACTCTTTTCACTTAAAGCACTCTAGTTTATCCTGAGACCAAGGGCGTACCTCTTGAAGAGATGGATGCTGTCTTCGGAGAAGGTTAGTATTCCAACACCAAACTAACACAATCGTGGCTGACTAGTTCACAGACGCACGAGAAGAACAACTAGACAACGAGTCGGAGAGGGCATCGTTAATAGTGTCACGCACAGCCACTCTTGACCAGTACTCTTCACCGCCAAGGTACTCACCGCCAAGAACGAAACCAGACGGCGGTGGCTGGGTCAGTCGCCTCCTTCGCCGGGATGACGGCCGTGCCGCATACGAACCGATCAACAGTGACGAATAGGAACTCGCGAGGATGGATAATGATCTGCATATGGCCGATGAGGGTGCTGGAAACGAACAGGACTATAGAAATGCTCGGACGAGTTGATACTGTCGATTTCTGGTAGCTGCAGCCCCATGTTACCTGTGGTGATTCGGATGAAGCCCTCTGCAGCTTCTTCGGCCTCAGGCTCCATTATACATCCTCGCAGAGTAACACGATGACTATACCCCCTCTACATGACCAACTACGCAGCTTCTTCTTTTATCACCATAAATCGATCCTTTTATATGATCAAAAAGTTTTGGCATTCTTCAAAGATTCAGAGGTTCAAGAGTCTATTAGCATTCGCACGTAACTGCGTACGTTTTCTGATTCTGTAAACTACCTCTGCTATAGCACCGCTTGGCTGGAATCCCGACTTAAACATCTCCGTTAGCACTTCGTTGGCTAGCCCTAATTCATCACGGCGGAGCAAACCCGACAACAATATATACCAAGTGATGGAGATGAACTGGATTTTCTTCTTGACCATTTCTCTGTAATATGCCATCGCATTCTGCACGCCTTCAGGTTCCGGATACTCCAAGCACGCTTTTAGAAGGATGTGATAGGTGACTCGGTTGAGTTTGATACCACGCTTCTTCATACGATCGACGATATTTTTACGCCAGTCCTCGGCCACGGTGGGTGGCAACCAAGAACCACGGTATATTCCTGCAAGGAAAGACGTGTATGTGACTTCATTTGGGTGTGAGGTAGGATCGAGCTCCATCCTCTGCAACAAACGCATGGCCATATGGAGAGAGTCTACTGTCTGCTCTCGTAATTGCTGATCCATGATCGCAGAATAAATGGCTACGTTAGGTTCGACGCCGTGCTTCCTCATGAGACTGATCATTAGATCCGGCGCATCATCGCGACCAACTTTGAGCAACGCAGAAAGGATGGTCGAAAAGCTGAATACATCGCCCTGAACACCAGCAGCAGCCATGTCGTTCATGACGGTAGCGAGCATTTTGAAATCTCCTGCTCGGCTCCAGCATTTTAGAAAGGTGTTATATGTTACAACATCAGGTGCAGGTCCCTCCTCGAGCATTCGTTTGAAGATATTTGTCGCTTCCTCCAGACGTTTTCCAACAAGAAGCCCATGCAATACTGTATTATAGACGATGAGCACTTGCCGTTCTGGAGATCGCTTGGCTGTATCTTTGAGGAACGTCTGAAATGCATTCAGAGCCTTCTCCGGAAGGCGAGAATTGAAGTACGTAGAAATGAGGGCGCGATACGTCAAAGCATCCGGTTTGACACCCTGCTCCAACATCAAACTCCAGCCAGCCACAGCTTCATCATAAGCAGATATACCGTCGCAAGCGTCAATGTATGCAGTCCATGTTGAAACGCCTGGTCGAACCCCTAGTCCCAACATATCGTCCCACATTTTCGTTGCTAGATCCTTCCTTCCGCACTTGAGATAGGCTACCAAGAAAGACGTCCAGCCAACTTCTGTAAAAACTACGGGCATCTCAGTGGTTTTATCGGATTCATCTACAACGATGAATGGTTTAGGGCCAGATATGCCGTCTATAATTCGTCCATAGAGTTTTTCAATCGACCGTATTGCGCGAGAAGTGGCGAGCTGGTTGACTCGCTTTGAAAGTTCGGTTGGGTAAGCAACCATTGTCGCTGTTCGGAGGCGGTTTACGTAGTCCTCTACCTTCTGCTGGAGCGCTCGGTTAGGTAGCCTTTTCAGAAAAGTAGAGTTAGCGTAGTGCTGGAGACGAACGACGGTTTCAAGACATGCTTGCAATGCGCCAAGAAAGGAATCCTGCATGGCGTGTGCTGTGATTACGCATAACAGTATTGTTGTACGCCCCGGCTTGTATGGCATCGTATCGGTACTGGAATAAGTTGCAGATGCCAAGGCGTCGTACTCAACGGTCCCTTCCTCCCCGACGCCATCACCTGAAGAATCAATCCCTTCAAGTTCCTCAGATTCGGCCACCATCCCCATGAACCTTTTGTACAATATAAGTACAGATTCTGGGTCATTCCTTTGGATGTGAGCAAGCATGCACGCGTTTAACGCGTCCGGTGCCTTATGAGCTGCAGCTACCAGAGATATTTCTTCGACAGCCTTCCTCTCGAGCCCAACCCACGGCTTCTCTGGATGTCCCACAGGACAGAACGAATTGACCAAAAGGGTGGATATTCTCTTGAGCTGTACATGTCCGAGTAGTCGAAGGAGTCGCTGTTTTTCTAGGTATTGCCAATACTCCCATATTATTTCGATGCTATGAGACTCTAGGGCTTGTTTTATTCTGAAAGTAGTTGTATTGAATATATCGAGAGATGGATCCCCTCTGTTTACATGGATAGGTGTTGTGCGATGGACAAACGTAACCGGCTTTCGCAGCTCGTCCTGGGGGTCTTGAGGGGAAGTGATGTTCAAATTTTGCTGCACATTGATGAATGACTTTGCAGCAGGGCTGGATGCTCGGCGTATGAGCGCAGGAGCGAGAAAGTCAGGAAGGATGAGTGTTCGGAAAGCAGGAGCACGAGAGAACATGCAATTATTGTAAGCGCCCAATGACCACAGCTCTTGAAGTCGTCAACCATGGGCCACGGTAACTCTGATAAGCTATACATCACTCACGCAGAACACGCTGGATATTTTGGAAACCATTCTGCGTCCTCTGGATACAAGGCGTGAGTTGCTCAATCCTTTGCAATCTTCATTCAACTCAGTTTTGTGCAACAGCAAGGCCGATGCACCACACCCAGGTGCTAGGACTCCGTTTGACTGCTGTGCGCTGTCATTCCAGCCATTTACACATCCTGTGTGTGCTCGTAACTCAGATGGAACGGGGAATGTCTTCGACCTCGTCAATATAATTCCTTGGCTGAAGTTGGTATCAGTTCTTGGTTTTCCGCACTATCTGTGCTAAGACTTGTTTGCAGGCAGCATAACAATACGAACCCCATTACAAAGGAACCCTTGACTCCAGAAGACCTTATTCCTCTAAATTACTCTCGTAAAGAAGCTACCGGCGAAATCCATGATCCAATCTCGTTCAAACCTTTCAGCGAGCATTCGCATATTGTTGCTATTGCTACGACTGGGAATGTCTTCCTCGCAGAGAGCATCAAAGGCAATAGAGATCTCGTTGCCGATGTTCCTTTCAAGAAGTAAGCTATTTCTTCAATAACTGTAACTTCTATTGAGGAAGTGCAGGCAGGACGTTATAACCCTGCAAAACCCCCATGGCCTTCCTCCAGTATCAGTAGCTACTACTTCAACATCAAGTAAAACTGCCACAATGCAAATAGCCCCTACAAAGACCACTGTCACCAAATCTTCAGCAGTTAGCGCGTCTAGTACGACCAATAAAGCTCCTGTTCCATGTAAGCGTCAGAATAATTCTTTGAGGGGCATTTAATTTTTTGCTCTGTTTCTAGGGAACATCTCTCCGTATTCGAGTGGGCTTCCAGGAGCCTCCCTGACGTCTACGTCTGTTGATCCGCATACTGCCACATCCAAGCTCTTGTGGGATGAGGTATACTGTACAGAGGTTCACTCCGTCATCTGTTAACATTGCCCTAGGAAGAACTGATGTTTGAAGAAATATCCAATCCGCCCAAGGGGAAGGGGAAAGAAAAGGATGTTGGAAAGCGAAGGGCTTACGTTCGTGTTGTGACAAGCCTCGGCAGCGGAAGTTTGAATCTTGAGCTATTCTGTGAGAAGGTGCTTATTCCAATTTACCACTAATCCATCGCTGGAATTAACGACTCTTTTCACAGGCGCCGAAGACATGTTACAATTTCCTTATGCTGGCTCGGGCAGGTAAATACGATAATTGTTTATTCCATCGGCTTGTTCCTGGTTTCATGGTAAGCTTGACCCCTCCAATAGCTATCCGCCCGTCTCATTATATCAACTACGCAGATACAAACAGGAGATCCTACGGGTACTGGCGCTGGTGGAGAGTCGCATTGGGGTACACCGTTCCGTGACGAGCATGATCTCAAAAATGCAGCTAAGCACGACTCCCGAGGCGTCCTGGCGATGGCCAACAAAGGTGCAGGAACAAACGGGTAAATATTACCTTGTCCTCTGCACGAACGCCGATCTGATTCATCTATTATAGTTCTCAGTTCTATATAACGTTCAGAGCAACACCTCATCTTGATAACAAACACACTGTATTTGGTAAACTAGTCGGTGGTGAAGATGTACTCGACGCTCTCGAAAAGCTTCCTCTTAAAGAAGGAACAGAGCGCCCGGCTAAGGCTGTCCGGATCACAGAAGTCATAATGTACGTCTTACTCTGGCTTTCATAGCGTCAAACTGTCTAATACTAAAAACTTGACAGATATCAAGACCCGTTTGAAGACTATAAGAAACGACTCGCGAAGAAGCTCGCAAAACGAGCTGAAGCCGAGCAAATTCCTGATAAGCCCTCAGTGAAAAAGCAGGGTGACGATGTGAACTGGTTTGGACTCAAAATCGGCTCAGACAGCGCGGCAAAATCGAATGGCAGTTCCGAAGGGGTTGGCAAATATCTGCAGACCGTCAAGAGACCAATCAGCAATGTTGCTACTGGGGAGTCAGGTGGCGAGGAAAGTAAGAAAAAACGTAAAATTGGGTTTGGGAACTTCGAAGGATGGTAGTATATGAGTATGGTAAACCATTGTAAGCATATACAGTACAATCTCTAGTAAGTAGTTCTCAGATATTAGGGATTCCGCATACGCCATGAATTCAAGCTGGTATGGCAACTCTGCTGGATTCTCCCGCAGGTTCTGTATCGGCTTCGAAAGGAATAAGGGTTATTATCGAAACGACACGCAGAGAAGACGATATACCTGGTGTAGATACCTGTTCCGTAGCCTCTCTAGGCTCTTCAGTCGGCGCAGAGGGCAGGTCAACACTGGATTCCCGCTTGGCTTCCAACATCTGTGGGCCGTGTAGGTCGAGATATATTGACTTGGTAAAATACTTACCGCAATTTCCTGTAATTCCTTGAGTTCATTCTGAACCGCTTCTTCCTCATCCAAGGTCAGGTTATTTGCGAGCATTTCATCCACTTCCTACATTGTTTTGAAGAGGTGGCTCAGAGACCTTACCATATGTATAACAGAACCCCTACACGCTGATATGCTCTGGCTTCCGCCGTTTCCTCCAGGAGCTTCTCCACGCTCTCAACATTCATTTCCTTGTGTATTTGCTTCAGCACCTCGTTGCCCTGCTTCAGCCCATGCAAAACGGAAACTTCGATTAGGGAGAATTCTATCGTAGAGACCTAATTGCTAATTAGCACTGGCTACCCCTACAGAAAGGATAAATCATACTAGCTGTTCAAGGTTCTCTAATTGGCCATCTGTCTTCACCAGAAGGCCTTGCTGGTACTTTCGTCTGCGAAGAGCGATAATAGCCCTGTCCTTCTGTCCAGCAGCTAAGTGGGCTTTAGCAATTTCTTGCTCTCTATCAAGGATGACTTGAAGCTGGGGCGCAAACTAAGCGGCCTCCGTGGGATTATAGTACAATGTAGGTGCACCTTCTTCTGATATTGCCTCAGTTTATCTCGTTGTAGTTTGAGGCTGATATACATGTTAGTCGTGCCCACATTGACAACGCGTTATGAGCTCTCACTCAAGGATGGCACGGTCTTGAGCCGTGACCTTTGGAACTGACTGATTTCCGCCCATGCTTTGCGCTCTGCCTATGACAGTAGCATGTCCTTACCGGTAGTTGGTGATCTAGTCAACCTTTCTCTGGCGCTTCTCGCGTCTAATACTTAGGGGCTGCGACTCGGAGATCCACTCAGATGCTTCAACAAGGCTATACACAACCACCCATTCATTCTGGTATAGCTGAACTAAATTCCCTCATTAGGCACTGCCCTCGTTCTACCAATCGCCGACATCAATGTTTCAAATAGCTTTTGGCTACTTGGCATAATAAGGTGCTAGTATTAATATCAACGATACATTGGAAGGTTGTATACTTCTCAACATGGTACAGACCACGAAGCTAGTTACCTTCGGCCGCCCTTCAGTTCCGGTTCAGCTAGCCTTACACAGACGGGGAAAACACTGGTATACCGTATTTCCCCGCGCCTATGGCATGGCACAAGGCTGGAAGTTGGTTAACGCTCTGAACGAACCAAGGCCATCTGACTCTGCGCTGCCACCCAAAAATGGAGAATCTACGCCAAACATGAGGTTCTGGCTACGAGAACAGCCTGGACCGGGTGGCGGGCTCCAGGATCTCTTGGCTATGGATGTGCCCATTATCAAGGATACGGGTCTCAGGAGGACCGTTCATGTGCGATGTAAAGGGCGCAGCGAAGATGTGGTGGAATCGCTCGTCGAAGTCCTTCTGCGAGAAGATCAGTTATCTCATCGATGTGGTTATTGCGGAAGCTGGGAATACTGCTACGATGACAGCCCCAGAATGCAGAGGGTAGGAGGCAGCGATGAATTCCCTCTATATTGGTGTGGAGTGAGTCCGAACAACATTCCAGGTAGGATCGACAAAATGCTGATGTTGTCCTTTCAGGAGTGTTCTCAGGCTGCTGCGATCTTCAAGCTGAAGTCGGTTTGGTGGAGAGCGCCAGAGCATTTGTCGGATGGTGACTACTTCTTTTACCGACTCGTATGATAGCTTCAGTGCTCTTCGTTCAGCAGAGCTCTCGGCCTTATAAGCAACGTTGGCTACTTCGTGATAGATATTCCTCCTACGGTAGAGGTATATAATGACTTGAAGCTGGAGCGTAAACTCAGCGACCTCCTCGGGCTTACAGCACATTGTAGGTGCACCTTCTTCTGCTATTGCCTCAATTTATCTCGTTGTAATTTGAGGCTGATATCCATGTCAGTCGTGCACGTTGACAACAAATTATGAGCGCTAAGCTCTCACTCAAGGATGGCACGGTCTTGGGCCGTGACCTTTGGTACTGACTGATTTCCGTCCATGCTTTCCGTCCTGCCTTTCACAGAAGTTCCTTGCTAGAACGGAGGTAGCTGGTGATCTAATCTTTCCGTATCTCATCAGGCGCTGCTCTCGTTCTGCCATTGCCGACATCAAGGTTTCAAACAGCTACTAGGGCCTTGGCATAACAAGGGCGGTGCTCATCGTAGTATAGGATCAAAAGCAACGATTCATCGCGAGGCCGTATAACCTCGGAGCCCCTTTTCCTGGATCTTCTCGATGGCAGAAACCACGAAGCTTTTTACCTTCGGTTCCCCTTCGTTCGTTGATCTAGCTCTATACAGACGTGGAAAACATTGGTATATTGTATATCCCCACGGCTATGGTATGGCAGCAGGCTGGAAGTTGGTTAACGCTCTGAACGAACCAAGGCCATCTGACTCTGCGCTGCCACCTAAAGATGGAGAATCTATACCAAACATGAGTTCTGGATGCGCGAAGAGCCTGGACCGGCTGGCAAGCTCCAGGATCTCCTGGCTATGGATGTGCCTATTATCAAGGATACAGGTCTCAGGAGGACTGTTCATGTCCGATGTAAAGGGCACAGCGAAGATGTAGTAGAATCACGCTCGTCGAAGTCCTTCTGCGAGAAGATCAGTTGTCTCATCGATGTGGTTATTGCGGAAGCTGGGAATATTGCTACGAAAAGAGCCCCAGGATGCAGAGGGTAGGAGGTAGCGATGAATTCCCTTTGTATTGGTGGGGAGTGGGTACGAATGTTCTAGATAAAACCAATGGGGCGCTGATCCTTTCTCTTCGTCAGTGTTCTCGAGCCACCGCGATATTCAAGCGAAAGTCAGTTTGGTAGAGAGCCCCAGAGCATTTATCAGACAATGACTACTTCTTTTACCGACTTAGATGGTAGCATTAGTGCTCTTCGTGAAGCGGAGTTCACAGCCTTTTAAGTAATTTCGGCAACCTCAGTAATAGGTATTCCTATGCAGGGGGATTTTCGAAATACACCGTAACAGCATCAGAGCTAGCTCAACTTGAAATCAAGATATACATATACTCAGGCTATACACAATAGCGATAAAGCAGTTACTTATAATCCCTTGGGTCTAAGTGACGGAGGGAACCTTCCATCAATAATGTTATCAGGATCAGGAATAGTGTAATTCCCAAAGCAATCGAAGGTGTAGTCAATTTCAGCCACTCGTTGTTTCAATCCGTCTATGAAGGCGGACAATCCGCACATGCCATCCTTGTTTGCGGTACAACCACGAATGCCGGTAAGAGGAATGACGGCGTCGTTGAGAATCCAGCGAATGTGCGTCGGTTCATCATTCCTAGCATTGCAGGATAAAACCTGGCCTATGAGGTTGGACGCAAAAGGTGCTTGCTGTTGGACAAAGTAGGTCTAGTTGGAGCGAATTTCAGCGGTGAGCGATGAAAAGTAGTAAACGAGGTCAAACTTGATTATCAGGAATGTGATCCGTAGGTAGTGGGCCGTTAGCAGCCAAAGATGTGAAGTTCATGGCCGTAAAGACTTTTTGAATATAAAAAGCATCAGTGCAGTCATTGCGATACGTAGCGCGATCCACTGACTAGAGGTCATGACCGTGTCATGTGTAGCATCAACATACATGGGCTGGTCCAATGGGAAAGTCGCATCGTTTTCAATGATTGTAGAGTTCAAGTTGGTATTGAACTCTGTGATGCGCGTGCGAGTAAGTCGTGATAGTAGCTCCTGTACATAGCCAACACCTTGGGCTGCAACTGCAGGATTTCCTGGACCTGTTCAAGGTTACACACGTTAGGAGTTCAAGCCAATGCAAAAGGAACAAATATGTTACCTGAGTTGTACCAGAAGGAGAGGTCTGACGCGAATTATCAGCGAAAGATATGAACGGTTTTCAGTGCACAGACCGTTTAAGTAGGCATAGCCTCGCCACTCTCGCTCGTTGAACACCTTACAGAAGGCCGACCACCCCAGAGCTACAGTCTTGCTAATGATTAATGCTCTGTTCAGCAGAAAAGGGTTCGATGATTACTTCGTAGGCACATGTCATCTGCATGGCAACTAAATCAATAATCTCTAGTTCCAAGCCGTCGACCGACTTCTGGAGGCGTTGGAGAGCTGGTTGCAAATAGATGTTCGCCCATTTGAGTGCCTGCGTCGTACCAAATGTCCCGATGTTATTGTTAGCATTGGGACAAACTAGGCTTGGAGCAAGGGTATTGTTAAAACCACTAGCTTCGATCGTTATGAGTTGATGGTAATCTTGTTGATAAGACTGGACGCCGAAAAATCCAGCTGCAAAGTGCAGGCTGGTTATAAAGAACCTTTCAGTTTCTCATGAAATCACTGATGAAAAGACTCACGCAGAGTCAACCATGCGTGCTGCCGGAAGAAGTTACTATGATCCATTACAAGAGGAAAATAGTGAAAATGGTGTTCACCTTGCGATGTGGTACGAAAGACAGGCAAATCGTCGAACCCCTTCAATAATTCACCATACTTAACACGGAAAGCAACACCCAAATTAAACCTGGTGTGCTGGATCAGAGTGGAATATGCATGGGGGTACAGTATATATCGTTACAGCTGTTGGCGCCCAAACGGCGTCAGACCGTCTGCACCAAGCTTATATGTCCAGTCTTTCAGAAACCCCAGAGGGGTCGACGTCTTGAGCTTGCCAGTAGCAGCAGCAGGATGTAATTTGGCAGCAAATGCTGCCGGCGTTCCTTGTCCCTGACTATTAGGATATCTTGCACCGTGTCGATGCAATAAATGAACTTGAGTGAGTTTACATCCGTCAGGAACTATTTGGTTCGTATTGGGCAACCCAAAAGATTCCACCGATTTGAAGGGAGCGAGGTTTCCCAAATGTTGCAATAGGTCGAATTCGTCGCCGGCTCCGTTGAAAGCATGAGGTTTAACCAAAGGATAATAGGATTTCACTTTTGGAATGTGGTGGGCAGTAGCAATGACATTGGCCTCATCTCCAGCTGTTTCTTCAAGTTAGTATAATCGACGTTGGAAACATGAGATAGACACTTGCTTGGCGTTGCCCCTGCATGACCAACCTGAGACGCATCAGGAAAGTCAGGGTCATTTGGTGTTACTGTGGCACCCGGAGGTGGGAAGACGGCGGTGGATGTTGATCCAGCAAACGTGGATACGCGGGCAGCTGTGCAACCAATTGGGCAGAGTAAAATAAGGATTGACAACCTCATTGCTTGTCGCTGGTATTGGCGAATAGGCCGATGGGAACAGTTGGTAGACCAAGGCGGCTTTCTGCTAAAGATATCATGATATCAACTCACACACTGGACCTAATTATATGTTCCTTGCATTCTGCTCATACTCACCTGTTTCAACGACCACCGCCATTCGTGATGGTCAATTCAGCATAATTTCCAAAAGGAAATAGCCCGATCACAGTAGAATGATGTTTCGGTCAAGCTCAGGTTCTGCGCTGTATTTCAGCCAAGAAGACGAAACATGATTCCTCAAAAAGTCCATCATCTTTTTTTGGATCCCTCTTTCCTCCTATCGTCCATAGACCCATGCCCGGCGAGTTCTCATCAACCGTTATCAGCCTTTTTCATTCAAAGCGGGAGGCTCAGGAACAGGTCATTTCATGTTTGGTCTCTACTGAGCATCACATACTTAAACATGCATATCAGGGAGGACTTTTAAGTGGAAAGGATCCAACAGAATTCAATAGCAACGATCCCCTGCGATTATGGATCGTGCAAGTTGGTAAGTCTAACGATATAAACACCCTCTCCGGTGGCTCACCTTCGGCAATCAGGAATCATCGTCCTTACAACTCAGTTGCTTGCTCTCGGCTTGCGCAAGATCAGACAGCCCAAGGTTATCGCTGAAGTACTCGGAGGTATCATTTTAGGTATGGAGTTGGTTGCGCCTTGTCCCTTTTACTGAGCAATATCCCATTCTCTGATGGATTAGGTCCAACTGCATTCGGTTAGTTTACCAGCAATATCATTCTACCTGCCTTCTTACCCAATCTCTCTCAGGTCGTATTCCTGGCTTTACGCAACATATCTTTCCTGATGAATCGCGGCCGTATCTTTCTCTCGTCGCCAACATTGGACTTTGCCTATTCCTCTTCCTCGTGGGTCTGGAGATAGATGGAGCCGTCATCAAACGCAATGCCAAGTTGTCTGCTATTGTCGCTTTGGCAGGAATGATCCTTCCATTTGGATTGGGGGCGGGCCTTGCTGTCCCGCTGTACAATAGGTTTATTGACGAATCGGTCAAGTTTACGCATTTCATGCTCTTTACTGGAGTCGCGTACTCTATCACTGCATTCCCTGTGCTATGTCGTATACTGACCGAGCTCAAACTCCTCGACACAACTGTCGGCATCGTCGTACTTTCAGCCGGCGTCGGCAATGATATCATCGGGTGGACTCTTCTGGCTTTGAGCGTTGCCCTCGTCAATGCAGGCACGGGACTGACCGCCCTGTATATCCTATTGGTGTGCGTAGGCTGGACGTTAATCCTTCTGTTTCCGGTCAAGATCGGTTTAAGATGGGTTGCTCGCAAAACTGGCTCTCTGGAGAATGGACCTACTATGTTTTTCATGACGGTCACGATTATTCTCGTCTTCGGATCGGCGTTCTTCACGGATATCATTGGAGTTCATGCCATTTTCGGTATGCCAAAAGTTGCCTTTGTCGGTACATATCTGATTTTTCTTAGGGGCTTTCGTTGTTGGTATAATCGTGCCTCGCGAAGGAGGTCTTGCGATTGCCTTGACAGAGAAATTAGAGGATATGGTCTCAATCATCTTCCTACCATTGGTGAGTAGAGTCTGTCTTGAGTCTCAAAGTAAAGCTGACGAAAATCAATCAGTATTTCACACTCTCAGGTCTCTCTACCAATCTTGGCCTGCTTAACGATGGTACGTAGAAGCTATGATCGGTCTTCGACGCCGATTTAACGTTTTCTCAGGCATCACTTGGGGTTATACTGTGGCAATCTGTACTTTAGCTTTCTTTGGCAAATTTGGCGGATGTACAATCGCTTCCAGGTATTTTGCTGGCTTCAATTGGCGGGAGTCTAGCACTATTGGATCTCTCATGTCGTGCAAAGGGTACGCATATGAAGTCAACAACCCTCCTACCTTCGCTGATTAGAATAATAGCTTGGTCGAACTCATTGTGTTAAACGTTGGCTTATCCGCCCATATCTTGACGCCTGTAAGTCCACTACCATTTTCGACTTTGACGCATGCTGAGATACGTGTCGTACTTTTCCAGAAAGTGTTCTCGATGTTCGTTCTGGAGGCTCTTTTATTGACCTTTATGACGACACCATTGGTCACTAAGCTATACCCTCCCCATCTTCGTACGCGAGTTGCCGCGTCAGGTGCAAACTTCAACAATGTAGCCGACGAAGAAGGACAAGCCAGAGAACGTCGAACAAGGTCAGGAATGATCCAAGGCAACAAGACTCATTTCACTGTCGTCCTCGACAAAGTCCAACACGTACCAGGAATGATGTCTCTCGTCCAGCTTCTGCAACCCTCCGTCGCATCTCCGCCTGAGCAACCCCCGTCGCCTTCGACTAAGGAACGGCGATCGCTCTCAAACAGTTTGATCAGCCACGAAGAGCAGAGACTCCAAATCGACGCCTTGCGACTCATAGAACTCTCAGACCGTACCTCTGCGGTAATGATGTCCTCGGCACACGATACACTTCTCCAGACCGACCCCCTCCTTGCTATATTCAGGATGTTCGGGCAGCTCTACGACATCCCTATCAACACGTCGCTCTCCATTGTCCCATTCGATGATTTATCCCATAGTGTCGCTGAACATGCACGTAATAACGACTCAGACATGATTATGATCCCATGGTTGCCGCCGCATGCTGCTGACCATCACACTGTACCTCCCTCAGAACCACAAACGCAAACCCCTAAGGCTACTGCCCACAGCAATAACCCTTTCGACGCCTTGTTCAAGTCCAGCAGCAATGCTATGGTGGAGAAATCTGCTTCGGTCATTCATTCGCAATTTGTCCGGGGCATATTCTCGCAATCGAAGACGGATGTAGCACTCTTCATTGACCAGTCTACCTCTGGAGCCCACACCCATAGCTCCAGACATCTTTTCTTGCCGTTCTTTGGAGGTCCAGATGATCGATTAGCTCTAGACTTTGTTGTTCAACTATGTGCAAACGCCAAGCTAACTGCCTCAGTTGTGAGGATGATCAAGAGAGACGTCGATGTACCAATCACGTCCCCTCAAACTGCACACGCCACAGGAGACCGGATGGAGGAAGTCAATGCCCTCACGGTTGCTTCGGTAAGCTGCTCAAGCTTTCTCCGTCTTTCAACGCTTGACTCATGGCATTCAGGCCGTTGCCGGGATTCCCGATACTGTATATGGTCATGCAAATACTGAAGTCCGCTTGCAGTCGGAGACGGCAGATAACATCGCGTGGGCTCGCTATACGAACCCGCAAGGTGAAGACGCGGAAAACCCTGCGCTATCTAGGATACAATTCAGCGAGTTAGCGACACCCGTCCCGCTGCATGCCACCTTGTCGCAAGCTAATGCTTTTCCAACGAACGTACTGATAGTGACTGGACGGTCGCGACGGTTAGCTACGGAAAATCACCAAGGAGAGTTAAAAGATTTGATGGAGGAGTATGGGTCGGTAGGCGCAGAGGTTAAGAAGGCGATTGGTGACGTCGCGACCGCATGCGTAGCTGCTGGATGTGGCTCCGGCATCATCGTCGTACAGGCGACTGCATCTACTTAGTTAATGAATACCCTGATGGTACAATTGTGTAGATTAATGACCTCTACGTTTTACGAGTGCATAGCAACTATTTATGAGTATCGTTCCATTTCCTCACCCCCTGGCTTCCACAACTTGAGGGATGACGCATGAACAAGGAAATGCTAAGATAGATAGAATATAAAGCACACATCCGTAGTAAAGACAACACACCAAGACTACTCGTCAGCCTTTTTATGCTTTTTGTCTTTCTTTTCCTTCTTTTCCTTCTTCTCCTTCTTCTCTTTCTTTTCCTCCTTCGTGTGCTCAGGCGCCGCTTCGGCCTAGTAATGAATGAGTCATTCGCGGGACATAGACAACTTCGGGGGATATGTACCTCAGCAGTCTCCGCCGCCTTCTTCTCCTTCTTGGCCTTTTTCAGTGCCTTTTTCTCCTCCTTTGACAGTTTGACTTTCTTCGTTGCTTGTTCATCTTCTTCTTCGCCGTCGACATCCATTGCATCGCTCTTGCGCTTCTTTTTCTTCTCCTTTTTTGTGGCCTCGAGTGTAGTTAATGCTGGTCCTGAGTTCGGGTCTTCCATGTCGACGTCGTGATCGTCGTCTAGGGCAAGGTCTTCGAGGACTTTCCGTATTGCATCAGCATTCTTTGATGGCGGGGCTCCGGTTTCAAAGAAGTTGAGTCGCTCTTCGACTTGAGCACGCAGAGCCTCACCAAACTTCGGGGTCGGATGATCTATTGTAGCAGGATGAAATCAACACTATTTTCCTCGCGGCCAACGGACGGGGGCTCGTACCGGTGTAGCAATCTATTCGCGATGCTATTGAGCATTTATTTGCTAGGAATCGTGATATACGTCCTTTAAATTTAGGTCCGGCCCGTCCAATAAACGAGGAATGGTAAATTAGACCGTACTAGGACAACATATGAGAATGACTGATAAAATGAAGTCGAGCTTCATACCTTCGGCGTATTTCCCTTTGTCTTCAAGGCACGGAAGAGAGCCTTCTCTGCCCCTAATATCTGCACCGTACTGGCCGGATATTTGCTCAAGTTCGTCAAGCTTCCTGCATGGCTGATCAAACGAGCCCCAACACGCTCGCCTAGTAGAGCAGTCAAACTTGGAGCCACTTGATTCATTTTCTCCGAAAGATACGACATGAGTGACTTTCGGTACTCTGCTAGGGATACTACGCGAGCAGCGAACGCGTTGATGTTCAACATGTCGATTTCGGACAATGAAGAACCCATTGACCCTCGTGCAGCATCCAGTATGTTTTGAGCCGCGGTGGAGTCATCCCCAAGGAGGGCTGCAAGGTCAGGGAGTTTCTCCTCGTTCAGAGTATCCTTGTCACCAATAAACTGGGCAACCCGTGCGTATTGCTGATTGTCTGGGACGATTTTGACGAGCTCGGGGAAATGGTACCCATACCATTCTCGTATCCGCATGGAAAAGAGGTTAACATCCTTGTCTAGCTGGTCAAGGAGGGCAATCGCTTGGATGATCATGTTGTCTATCCGGTTAACATTGAATTTGAGTTTGGCCCGCGAATACGAGTGACCGAGACCAAGTTGCGCCTTGGTTAGGTCGTCTGCCTGAAGACCCTTGAGCAACTTGGATGCGTGAAGACGGATGCCGCGTATTATCTCCTGAGATTCGTCCGAGACATCACATGGAATCTGCAATTCTGCCTTGATATTCGATGCCAATATTGAATCGGAAACGGCCAGGGTAATGGAGGACTTTTTTGAGGGTTTTGGAAGGTTGAGCTCAAGCAGGGATTGTAGGTATTCGTTTAAGATACCTGTATGACTTTGATTCAAGGTCAAAGATACAGTGCTAAGCCAAACCGACCTTCAGATATATCGTTCGCGTTCTCCAACGCCTGTGCAGCACTTTTATAGGGCGAAAAGCTGAGTAGGGAGACGATTTTGCTGAACTTTGATAGATCCTTTATGGAGGCCTGCATGGCCTCTGATTTGAGGGCAATGTCATCGGTGAGCTTGACCTCGAATATTGCATAGCCTGAGGCCGACTCGAACAGGGCGTGGGTTATTGGCATCTTGACCAGGAGAGTCGATTTTGCGAGACTGGACGAAAACAACTTTCTTGATCGTGGGAAGAAATTTAGGCGCCTTAAGGCGCTAAAGAAATATGTACAACAATTACTACGAATCCGAACGCTTAGGTATACATAGATTATATATATAGATACAATATCTCAAAGTATATAGTCCGTTACATCAAGCTTCACCAACAGTCGTCTATGACAATACATCAGTCAATCGTGCGGCTTGATGATACACTCCACTCACCGATGTCATAGTCATATTGCCAACGGAATCGCGAGCAGAGGCGCGAGACAGGGATTTGTGGCATGGTGATGGAATGTTTAGTATCGGAGTATCAAGATACTTAGGTGAGTACAAAATATCGCTGCGTCGCTCGTTGAACTCGATATCAGAAATATCATCGTGCACGCGATATGGGCTGCGGATGGTATCTGGGCTGTGGACGATCGTGCTGGGGCTGCGCAACGATAATCCGGCATTACTACTTTGTGTATGTGAGACTTTAGGACGACGGCCGGGCAACAATCTCGGCCGAGTGGCAGCAAACAAAGTGGCGTTGAATAAACCCGAGGAAGAGAATAAGACACTGGCGAAAGCGGTTGCAGCGAATGGCACGTCCCTGCCATAGAATGCCATCCATCGAACAACCGTGATAGGAAATACAGTGATGGTATAAACAGCTGGATAGCTGTTTGACTGATCAGCATGGTGATGCGTCAGAAGGGGGCATTAAGTTACGTACAACAACATTTGCACAGCAATGGCGGATGTTCTACTTTTGTCTGTCTCCTGAGCTGGAGAGAGACCTCCATTAGATAGGCTTATGCGCCTATGGAAGTGGATTCTACGACCGCTGAAACTGATAAAACCTGCAGAGAAGCAAGGAGGTCAAGAGTAATGACCAGTAGGATAGCACATCGGCCTACCTTTCACAAATAAAGCCAGGAGCACATAGATGATTATGTTGCCAAAGGCAGCCAACCACATCCAAAAATATTCAAGCGCTATTCGTTCATCATCGAATGTTTCCGTTATCCAACACCCTAGGCATCACGGCAATCCTGAATATTCTGCTGACTGAAATTGAAGGAAGTCACCTACAGTAACCAGTATCCCCATAATAGTCTTGTCCTCGGTGTTTGGCTACGCCTACGCCGGTGATGAGAGCGATGAAAATCCAGATCAACGCAATCGTGACAACGGTCGACCAGTAGGGAGGATGATATCGAAGCGCCAAAACGCAGAAGGTATAGACGGCTATAGACTATTGAGATATTAACTGGGTGTCCATGTGGAGCATACATCGCTATCCACGCTTACTAAAGAACTGGATTTCAGTCAGAAGGATGCCGAAATCAAACGAGGATAAAGACGTACTTCAATGCCACACCGACGTCCCCCATTTGCTTGAAGATTCCTGACAGGGGCTGAGTACCAGATCGCCATCTGAAAAGACAAAGTATACAAACCTTGAGCAGTACAGTATGCTCCCTCTGTGACGCTCTGCCTGCATTGTCAACGACAGGAATATGCTATTGAAAAGAAGGAAACTCACAGCGTCTCTCATCCATTTGACTGTCATTATACCGCCTAGTCGAGACGTATCTCAGATTGCGACTACCACAGCGGCTAAACTTCACTTACCGACAGCTTGCACTAATTCGCAAAGCAGGAGGTTTACAAAGTAGTAGTGTACATGTGTAGAGACTTTCCATTCCCGAGCTGCAGAGGGATGAAGTATGACTGATAACTGATATTCAACGAGTAAGATGGCTTGGTGTTAATCGAACGGATGATATACGCACTGTGATGTACAGAAGTAAGCATGAGACTGCGGCGGCTGAGAGGCTCGCCGCGACGATAACGAACGTCAGACCGATCTGTGTACCATGGGGAAAGGGCGATGCTATGCCCATGATTTCGCCCGAGGGCATCTAGGTAAGGGGGCGGGATCCAGGGTATGAGGGGTTGGATAAGTGCTTAGTTCATCTGTGGGATGAGTGGGTAGATAAGAGAGCTATATTGGTGCAAGCATCATAAAGGTTAGCGCTCAGGTACGTTGAAAATACGTGAAAGCGGACGACCATTGTGATCTGATATGGACGTTTACACTCGGAACTCTCTAAAGAGACCGCGTTGTCGGCATATTACTCCCGGCCGTCGCGGAGGGAAGTCGACCTCATGCGCCGGGACCACTGATACCGGGGAGCATCATGCATGTGGCATCAGGACAAGTCATCGTTGTGGCGGTAAACTTTGGCATCAACATTGAGAGCATGAAATGTCGCATCGAGTCCTGGTTACGCAAACATTTAGCGAATTAGGATGCAAATGCACTCACCAAAAATGACATTAATTGTAGCGAGATATTCAGCAAACGAATCAGGGACGGTTCAGCTGGAAATAGCCGAGTCAGCAACTTGAGATCACCAGCGCTACTATCTCGAAACTACCAACTTCACCACCGTTCACGACAACAAGGTGCCATTGCGAACAACGTGCTGGGCAATGCATCTCTGAACTTGTGGTGCAATAATCCTCCCGCATGGCCCTTAGATTATTGTACAACTCAAGAGTCATAAGTACCGCTTGGCCGTCTTATCACTCCGTCGCAAACTACCATGACTATGTAAGATGTGCTGCTCCAAGTAGGTCCAGATTACTCGGGCGATGTACCACAGTACTGACTGTCGTGCCCAAAGGCGGAGCAATGCGTATACCTCTGGCATCACCCAAAGTGATAGGTGTTGCAAACTCACGCGGAAATAGGAGGTTGGCCTTATTCAATCATGCAGAGCTCTGTGTGAAAACTCATTGTAACCAGTCAGCAGGAAGACTTCTATTCCTTCGCTACATTATCGTTGAATCCGGAGGAACTCCGCCTCAGTGTGAAAAAGGCTCACGGCGTTGATTGGGACCCGACCAAAGTTGGAGATTTGTTCGCTAGACAGGTTGTATTCGTGGGCATATATGACGGGTGGGTGAGATTTCTACTAGTGGCCTTGTCCTCAGTCATCAATCAACTATTTCCTTTCAGTCACGGGGGATCTGCTGTTTCCCAGTATCTCCGTCAGGAGCTACACGGGCTGTTGGAGTCCGTCCACAAGTCGATTATACCGGAATTGTATGCGTGGATCACCAAAGAAATCGGAGGTTACTTTAAACGATATAGAGGTGGTCCACTGACTCCTTGGATCAATGGCGCGGAGAATACGCCAGAGCTAGATCTAGAAGCAAGAGCAACAGCTGCTTTCTACGAAGTATGCATCCCTTTTTTCTCGACGTTCAATAGTTTTGACCCACTTTGTTGACAGGTAGATAGAAATTTATCTTCTGATCCAATTGCCCAGAACTGTGGCGCAGCAGCCTCCGTTATTCTCCTCCATTCACTGGATAGCCCTGCAACCCCCTTTTTTTCCGCGGAACAGGTTGCGCTGACTGTAGCTCACTGCGGGTGAGCCCCTTCAATCTAGGTTTAGATTGGATCATATTACCAAACATCCTGCGTTAGTGATACCCGTGTCTTACTATGCTCTACCAATGGTGGTAGAGTGTTTGCAATGACTGAAAACCATCACGCAGAGTCCCGAGTCGAGTCAGCGCGCCTTCGGAGAATGATGGGTTCAGCGTTAATAACTGACTCTTTCGGTGAATCGCGGTCAGTCAATGATGCAATTTACCTTTTGATTAGATCTTGATTTGCTGGTAATAGTTGGATGGGTGCCTTAGCCAATACTCGCAGGTGAATTCCACGCAGTGATTTTATTACAACGCTGACGTGAACAGCCTGGGGGATCTCAAATACAAAAAGTTCGGCGTTACTCCAGAACCTGAAGTTCGGACCAAACTCTTAAAAGGTGGCCGAGTGGTACCTTGACTCATCTTATACTCATAGTACGTCTAGGATCAGAGTGGGCATATTTAGTGGCTGTATCCGACGGCGTCTCATCCATATTGTCGGACGATGAGGTCGTAGATCTCGCGCGCAATTGCAAGGATCCAAAAACCGCTGCCGACCGCATATTGTCATTTTCCCAAGAGTTAGGTGGTGGGGACAACGCAACGGCGATAGTTGTTCCCTTTGCGAGCTGGGGTAAGGTTCAAGGACCCGACAAGACAAAGGACTTGCGTGAATATCGTTTACAGCAAGCTGGTAAGTTCTTTGTATCTCCACCGAGGCCCACTAAATGTCGTACCAACTTGAACTGCAGCCGGAAGTGAGCGACAAAGAAGGATGTAAGGACAACGCGTTGCAAAGAGCAATCAAATGGGCTATGTAGACTACAACGTACGTAGCTAACAACGGGATCATATCTGCGCAGCGGCGTGACCATCGGCGCGAAGATCCGATCCTGCAGCCCATACCAAAGCCCCAGTTTCATTCTTGACTTTCTGTATGACCTGTCCACGGCCCATCATGCTTCTAGCAAACCCACTCACGGGGCGCGCATCATGCCCCATTTCTAAGTAGCGTGCCATGGTGATAGAAATATGATCAGCTAGTCTGTATCATCAATACCAGGGTCATACTGTACCTCGAAGCTTCTTGATTGTTTCAGAAGGGATCCCGTCTTCAAAGTAGACCTCACTATTAGCATCTCCAGCGTTTCCTGCCTGCCGAGCGCCAGAATCGGGCATGCCGGGGGAAATACAGAACCTTGGCGCATCAACGGCGTCTTGCACCGTGAAACCTCTCAAAATGTTGAGAAGAACTTGCACATGTCCCTGAGGCTGTAGTAGAGTTTAAGTGGATCAACGTCCTTTGACGACGACACTTATACTTGCCTGCATATATCCACCCATGACGCCGTACGAGAGGAATAATTCACCATTTCGAGTTGCCAGTGCGGGGATGATGGTATGGTAAGGTCGTTTGCCACCCTGTTATGCATATTAGTTTATTTTTCCTTGCATGAAACATGAGAGCTGCCTGGAGTTTATTTGGGTGTGAGTCATCCAGGATAAAACCGCTACCTCTGTTCTGCAGAGTAAAGCCACATCCTTTCGGTATGGCTTCAATTCCTATCAGGCCCAAAGGATCGGGTTCAAATATGATCAAAGTTACCTCCAGTCCCAAATCCTAAATATCATCAGATCAATCCAGATTATCATCCTTTAATAAGATGGCATACCAGCATAGTTACTTTGGATATAACTACACGCATTTCCCCATTGGTCCGCAACTGTTGGTCTGAACTACAACTGCTGGTGGACAAGATTAAGCAGCGACGTACCTGTGAAGTAGACAGTATCTGAGGAATTAAAGGGGGTTCCCTATCATTTCCCGATGCTTGTCTATCAGTTCCAAATAGACAAAACTGGAAAGCCTACATGTTCAACTTTCTGGTTGGCTTCTGTTGGATTGAAAGTCTTGGCACGGGAAGCTAGATATTCCTAGGACAAGTTACTATCAAAAGGCGGGATGATTTAGAAGAAAGGACGGTACCTTGCTCAATAATTTGTCCACGGGGACGTGTTCGAATTCCGGGTCAGTAACATACCACTGACTGTCTATAGCCCAAATTTGGTATTGTATCCGGAAAGGCGTCGTAAGACATACCCGCAAATGCAAGCCTGGGAACCAGTTGATACACTCCTAAAGACGCAACATGTAACATACCTCATGGCCTCGACTAGAGCATGCAAATATTCCGGCGAGTTATGCTCTAGCTCAGATAGAGGCTTCACTAAGCCCTGTTCCTGCATTTGTTCGAGGATTCCAAGAGCGAGCAGAGCAGTGATCCCTGTTCGGCCATGAGTAGGTTGCCATTACTGGGACAGCGCGGTGAGCACACCTTGACCATTGGGAGGGCACTATGTATCTTTAGTCTTAAATTCACGTCCTTTGGGCTGAAAAGCGTACCTCATAAACAGTGACTTCGTCGGCATAAGTGTATGAGATGGGCTCAACAAAGGTCGTCTTATGCTTTGCAAGGTCTTCAAGCTCCATGACACCACCTTGGCCCTGGATGACATCTACAATGGCTTGCGCAATACGGCCTTTATAAAAGCCATCTTTCCCGTGAGTGGCAAGTTCACGAAAGGTTTGCGCAAGGTTCGGTAGTTTGATTACTTCGCCTGGAAGGGGAGCCTTCCCGTTCAGAAGCATCTCATCGCCATTGGGAGAAGCATTCTTTATTAGATTCTCTGAACGTTGCCACTAGACGGTAGATGAGAGGAGAGACTTCGCTGAGAGGGAATATACTAACGGCAAAACTGTGCAACTCGGAAACGGGCACTCTAGCATAGATAGCTTAATATATGAAAAGTCAAGGGAACCAGGAGAGATTACCCTTCATCTGCGAGCCTGATGGCGGGTTCTAGTACCTCAGCTACGGTGAGCTTACCGCTGCCAAAATGCTGTACAGTATCTACCCATGCAGCAGCAGCACCTGAGCCGTTAAGTTTAACCAACAGTGTGAACTACATGATTTAGCAAAGTACGACGGACCTGGAACGGTGACTGAGTTGAGGTCCGTTAGAGGGAGGCGGATGGTGCCCTCAGGCACACGGGTCTTTGCATACTCTAAAGTCAACTTCTGTGGTGAGTGACCAGAACCATTTAAAGCTTTGACGGTGCGTGTCTTCGCGTCATAGAACAAGCAAAAGGCATCGCTGAGGCAGAGGTAGTTACAATCCCTTAATCAAGCCAAATCACTTGAGACCCTAGGATACTCACCCACCAATCCCACAGCAACTTGGTTCGGTAACGTTCAGAGCTGCTGAAGTTGCAACAGCAGCATCAGCTGTGTGGGGTTCAGCGAGCGCTTCCAGCAACGAAAGAGAAACTATAGTACCCGCATTGCCCCCCTTTCTAAGGATCTCTAAGCCAGCCTCAGTTGCAAGTGGTTGGCTCGATGATACGACACCTTTGGTGCCATAGACAACTGATCTACGGCTAGGAAAGCGCCCCGGGGTAAACTCAGGTTGATCAACCTTGCCCCAATCAATTCGAACGGGAGAGACCATTTTTGTGAATGCACAAATCTGAAGCGGCTGAAGATATTAAGGCCACCTAAAGCTTTCTCAGCGGATGCCCGTTAACCGAAAATAGCTTGAGAAGAAAAGGCCCCAGCTAAGCATCAGAGCATGTGTGACCAAATACGAAGGATATTAACCAGATGGTATCATTTCAAATCTCCTAATGGCAATCCAATTTTGACTCGCACGGCCGTGATAAAATGTCGCTACAAGCAAAGCTGCAGGTGGCATCTACCGAATTTCAGAAACTCCAAGTCGACCTTTCAAGCGCAGTTGAAGCGAGACAACGCTTGGAGGCACAGTTGTCTGAGAACGAACTGGTGAAGAAGGTGCAGTTAAGCATAACACGCAATTTCCACATCGATCAACAATTATTAGCAGGAATTCGACCAGCTAAAGCCCGAAAATGTCGTTTATAAGCAGATAGGGCCTGTATTGGTGAAGCAAGATCAAGCAGAAGCGAAGAGCAACGTAGACAAACGTCTGGAGTTTATCAGAGGGGAGATGTACGTGATCTTTGTCTCTTCTCGTTTCCGAAAACTTATTTTACAAATCAATAGTCAGCGTGTTGAAGGACAGCTAAAGGAGCTGGAACAGAAGAACGAAAAGAAAAAAACCGAGGTTGGTTTGATAGGTTGCTTTTTAATGCAGTACTAAACAGGTCCTTGCAAATCCTTCTTTATGACCAGCTACTTGAGATACAAACTGCCTTGCAACAGCAAGCCAAGCCAGGCCAACCGACCATCAAGGCTTAGATTCCAATCATTCCAACCTAGAATCCATTTCACCGGTGTCATGGATTTGGCGTAGTTTGTAGGGAGCTCTTTGGAATGGATCGCAGGTCGGGTGTTACTACTTTTTGTGCCCGAGCTTCCTCGCGTTCGCCCTCGGGGCTTTTCAGAATGCGTTCCAGTCTAAAGCGTTTCCTAGCTGAGACTGGCGGGCAGTTCCGGATTAGAACGATGTCGTCTTTGCGAAGGACTGTGATGTCGGTAGAATTGGTTTCATGAAAAACAGCCCAGAAACTCCAGACGGACTCACTGTTCTGGGGGTCATGAGTCAAAAACTTCGTACTTCGTTCTATGCGCTGCACAAGACAAGGCTTTCAGTTCCTCTGAATTTGAAGTTGGGCATACATTACACACTTTACCGGTCAGTTTATGTATAACCCAGCGTGAAACGGTCACCGTAGCAGTCTTGTGCATGAAACCAGCCTTAGTCACCACACCGGTAAAAGACATTGGAGGCATAGTTGATATGCAAGCAAGAATGCGTAGAGTACGTAGGCGCTAAATAGTATAATAATTCCGTAGTGCTGTCACGTGTTGTGAGACCACAGGCGCGACTGCATTGTAACTGTAAATCTAGGCTTATAGGCTAGTCCTAGAGTGTTATGGAGGTGTATTGGCATGTAACGATGCTACTGAGCGGAGATAAGTGTGAGTTAAGATACATGTTGTACGTGCGAAATATGCATGTCGTCAGGATTACTGTGAATAAGGTATCTAAATGCATTTTATGAGCTATCACAACTTATTTCAGAGGTCCAATGTTTTCATGAGTAGATTCATTCGCTCATTAGGTCGGAGCGTGTTTCGACTTCATTCGAAGATAGGGTCCATACCTATAATTTTCCTCAGTTTAGCAGGTCATGCAGACACGAAATTACGCACTTCATCAGAACAAAGGGTATCGGCATCATGGCGAGAGCAACAAAACCTAGAAGCGAGGAAGCCCAGCGGGCACCTAGAGCCTTGTACATTTGACCTGCGAAGAGCTACAAAATGGTACTTCTCGACGCCGTTTACTTAGTTACCGAGTACATATTACTTACAGGAAATCCGGCGCCGGCTAAACTTCGTATCACTGTGTTGCTGGCAAGGGCAGACGCTGCGGCCATCAAGTAAGCGTCAATGATGTAGGTGAAAAGAGGCAGCTAGAGAGGCTACAGATTAGCCAGATGGCGATTCTGAAAATTATAGGACTTACGAAAATCCAGCTAATGGAGAAGCCCATAAGGACGCCAGAGAAAAGGGGCGCCCAGTACGAGATACTAGGAAATGATGTCCACCTACGCCAAAATCAGGTCATGATTACATGGCCATAAAGACTACTGTCAATACACAAAGCTTACGCAAACCAGAAGAAAGAGATAGTGTACAGAGGGGCGGCAATCAGTGACATTTCCAGACGAAATTCTGGTGGTACGGGTTGGGGCGCGAGTTCCCTGGCCTTCTTCTGGTACCGAGGTGCAAAAATGAAGACATACTGCAATAGCTTAGTTATGGTGATGGGTAAGGCAAAAGTAGGAACCCACGAGTGTCACAGCAGTAAAGCCTCCAATAGGTATGCTCAGGAACATGAGTCCAGATATACCTGCATTGAAATGATGACCTTGCGAAAAGACAACTGGATATGCCTCAAAAAGAAGGTATAGGCACCCATAAACAAACTGTACATGGAGCATCAGTAGAACATTTTTATCATCTCTATCAATAACGCACGCTCATGTATATGGTGATTGCTATCAACATCGGTTCTTGGAATAGAATCTTGAACGGCCTGGCCAACGTATGTTCCAGGGCCTGTACAACCGTGCGTTTCTGCTTTTCCAAAGGGGCATAGAATCGTTCATCACCAGTTTCTTTACGCAATCTTTGTGCCTTCTTAACGAGTAGAATAGGTCTGAAGATGATTCGTATCAAAAGTGATAAGGAGGTACAATACACGCACCTGTATGTTTCTGGGATAGTGAGGACAATTATCACCCAACAAACACCAGCCTGTAAACTGCACAGTGAGTTCACGGGACGCAGAATTAGGGGGCCGGAATCTTACGAAGATGGTGAGGATCCAGAATACCCATCGCCATGATACTCCTGCAACAGCGAGGAAGCCAGCCACTGTAGGCCCTAGTGCAGGACCGCTGAATGGAGCAACCGTAAATATTGCCAATGCTTTACCCCGTGTCTCAGCATCCCAGACGTCAGAAATAAGGGCCCTGAATTCCAATTATTAGTAGAGCCTGAAGACCGGTTATGGCTATAGAATATACCCGGAGTTGGTGAGGGGAGCGGCAGCGAAAAGCCCACCAAGAAATCGGAAGACAAGAACGGATGCCGTATTTTTGGCCAATGCGGACCCCACTTGAAAGCCCTGATATGAATGGTAAGACTGAGCGTAGATAGCACTGGACGGAGACATACTGTATAGGCTAGAAACGGCCAGACAAACATTGGTCGACGGCCATATTGCTTTGGAACATGTCAATCAGAGGAACAATCAGGTACTAAGATGACTAACTTCACTGAGGGGTCCCCAAAGAAGTGGACCAACACAGTAGCCGGCGACGAAGAGGGATATCGTTAAGGCGCCCACGGTTTCTCCAAGGTGGAACTCCTCCATGAGTTCGGGAACAATGCCAGACGCTGTATATGATCTGTTAGTAAGCAGATCAGTTCCGAGCGGGTCTAACATACGTGCTGAACTTGCAAAGGTTCTGCCGCGAGACATCAGCCACTTCTATCACTACATCATATATTATGTCACTCACGCGTTCAGAACGAGAAGGCCACTGGCTAAAGTTAGATACCATCTCCTTCCTCGACTCCAATTCTGCGTAATGTTTAGAAAAGATTTGGATGAAAGGCATGACCTACTTACCAGTGGGTTTGCTGCCTCGCCCTCCTCGAAGTGAACTAGGTAGGGATCTACATTGTCTTTCTCTAATTTATTTGCGACGGGCTCTTGGTACGTAGAGGAATTCTCGACATCAAAATCGATGATTGTCGAGGATCGTGAGCCGCGGTCAAATTGTTCGGCCATTGGTGAGCGAGGATGGACACCGGTCGTGTTTCCGAGAAATCCATGTATTTTCCCTTATATATGTCGGCATCTATTCGTACATATTTGATTTATTTTGTCACCCGTTGTGGACCCTTGTCGACCTTGTGAGTTGAGTTGTGCGTAAGGACGATGACTTGCGACCGTTCCATCGGACTCTGTGATATGTCAGTTTGTCAGAAAAAATCTGGGCCCCTGAAAAAGTAAATCATTATCTGATAATCATCGTTGGCTGACGCTTTCTGAGTCTGGTTTGGCAGGACCCCGGAAAATCTCTATGGACGTTGGATCCAAAATTTCGGGATTTTGGGTAAAAAGTAGTTACCAAATTGGCCTTAATTTGGGCTTTTTGGTAGTGAAAAATCACCCGACCCCCCATGCCATGGTGGCTTCAGTAGTGACCAAAACCCTATCGTAGGGATCCGACGTTTACGTAATATTGCAAAACAAGGCCACTGACCACCCTTAAATAGCCATGTTGGGATCGACAAGCCACAGGTGTAACCGGAGGTCCCCGATTAGTGGTTACATACCAGCTAACACAGACATCGACCTCAAATGAACAATGGAAAATGGGGTTACCACAGCACTCGACGTGGCCGCAAAAGCTGATGTAAAGGAGTTACCATCTTCTCTAAGACGGATCCGACCTCTGCCCAAATTTGGAAAGATTAGGAGTGACCTGGCCTCCAACGTCTTGAGAGATTTTCCGGGGTCCTGGTTTGGCTGGAACGCGTCTGACAAACATGGTTCATACTGCCATCTACTACAATGGACTTTACTGAAATCTACAAGCAAACCTCGTCTCTAGTCGCCTTCAGTGCTGGTGCCCATTTCCTGGCAACCGCAGTCCAAGACAGACTGATTATTCGGCGAGCTGACTCCTTCCAGATTACTCGAACCTGGTTGCTCGACGCGTCTCCGTCTGGCACGAGTGCATTGCTTAAATCCAAAGGAACGTTGGTGGGAACATCCAACGACAGCTGGATAACTCATATCGGCTGGTCGTGTGACTCGGAATACATCCTCGCGGCTTGTGCAAAGATTGGGATTGTACAGGTATTCAAGCTCAGAGATGAGGAATGGACGGCGCGAATCGATTCAGGAGCAGAAGGGCTAGTAAAAGCAGAATGGGCGCCAGATGGTAGAACTATTCTCTGCTTTTCAGAATGGGGTGTAAGTCCGGCGGACAGACCCACAGCTGGTCACTTCGCTACTTATCGCTCAAGTTCTTAGCTTCGAGTAACTCTGTGGTCATTGGTTACTGGCAATGCAATCTATATTCAGTTTCCAATTCATCCTGACAGAGGTACGTTATATATCAAGTCAGACAGTTCGAGCAGTAGACACCGTGCCAGGATATGCATTTCGTGCTGATGGCCGCTACTTTGCTCTGGCGGAGCGACACAAATCAAATGATACACTTGGATTATATGACGCGGCTGAAAGTTACAAGCTAGTCCGGGTGCGTAATAACTGTCCAGAATGATATGTGTCTCTTTAAGCCGCGTTCAATAGCATTTTCCATTGCCCACTACATCTTTATCGTCACTAGCTTTGTCTCCCGCCGGGAACCATCTTGCAATCTGGGAAGGTCCTCTAGAGGTTTGGATTTTGCCTTTCAAGAACTAAACACTTTCATGCATCCTTCTACAGTACAAGCTCTACATCATGTCTTTGAATGGAAATATCGTTGGATCCTTCACCCCCGATTCTGACCCCGGCTTTGGCATCCGGAACGTGATCTGGCATCCAACTGGCATGTTCCTTGCAGTCGGTGGTTGGGATGATAAAGTGAGTCGCTGTTTGATTTACATTGCAAAACTATGATGTCTTTCAGGTATACATTTTAGATAGTCTTAGTTGGAATGCTGTGGCTACTTTCGAGGTTACAGGCCGTCTGGCAGCTAATGTCGTAAGTACCCTGCTTTCAACGATTGGACAGCGTTGGTATTTCATTATTAGCTGTTATGGAAAGAACCCGCGAAATGGCTCGAAGACAACGAAGCGCGAGGGTTCCTTTCATGTATTTATCTTTTGATTGTGACTCATGCTCGTCGCTGTTGATTCACTGGCTTCACCGTAGATGATAGAATCCAAGGCCCTCATACAATTGCCGTTGGACGTGTAGACCACTCTAAGCACATACCAAAAGCCGGGGCTGTGCAACTAGAGTGGAACAAAACGGGAACGCTTCTCATGATTCGGTTTGGTGAGATTACATGTACGATGCTATTCCTTATATTGATATATACTCTAGAGAATGTTCCCAACGTAATCTATATTTATGATTTTCCACCTCCTTCAGAAGACTTTGCACCCAAGTTACGGTCAGTCTTGCTGCAGTCTTCTCCCATCCTCAACGCTCGGTGGAACCCTATCCGAAAGGGGAGTTTGGCCTTATGCTGTGGATCTAGAAGTATCTACACTTGGAGTGACGAATGGACGGGAGATAATGAAGCCGAAGAAGAGATGGCTGAGTGTATCGGCGTGCCAGCCAGTAAGTGCTATTATCCTCATCCTTTTCAACTGTTTTACCAAGTTGTATCAGAACAATTCCAGACTCGGGATTTCAGATGGGCACCTGATGGCAAAGGCATCATTCTCTTGGATAAGGGTGTATTCTGTTGTGCTTTCGAGGTGGAGGAGGGCAATCAGACCTAGCATGGCATGGGGCCGTTATTTTGAATGCCACATTCTTTCATGATATTTATAACTTCGCTTGGTGTAACTCGTGTCTCTTTCACGGTGATATTTTATTACATTTCCCATGTACGCAATAATCAGCTATGATCAAAATCCCGGTTTACCGAAGGATTTAACAATCTTGTTGAATAGATCCCTATTCTGATGCCAATGTGTTTCGCCCAGCAAGCCCAATATTTCGATCACCACCAATAACACTTGAACTATGCCATACAAGTCCAGTAAAACCTCGCGAGGAATCACTTACCGCATTTACGTCAATCCTCCATCTAAACAAGACCTGCCGACACTTGTATTTCTTCATGGGTTCCCGGCAACAGGCTATGTGTGGCACCGCCAAATCCACTTCTTTGAAGCTGAAGGCTACGGGTTGCTGATTCCAGACATGCTTGGATTCGGAGGGACTGACAAACCGAAAGAGATGGACGCATATCGCCTAAGTCTAATTTGTCGAGATATGGTGGATTTGATGGGCGCAGAGGGTATTCAGAAGCAACAAGCAATCGTTTTTGGACATGATCTGTTTGTATCCATGCTTTTCGCCTATCTGACCTGTACATGTGGGTGACCAACCATAGGATATCTGGACAGGGGCTCTACTGTCGTTTCTCGACTTGCAAACATCTACCCAGACCACTTCATCGGTTTTGGCTTTATCGCCTCGGCTTATGTCGTACCTCGGCCAGAGTTCAATTTCCCATACACAGTTGAAGCTACAAAGAAGATGCTAGGCTATACTTTGATAGGGCATTGGGAGTTCCTGGCGCACGACAAGGCTGCATCTACGATAGAAACTCACGTTCGTGCCTCATCATTTCTTCCAGTCCAATATACAGTTTCAAGACTTGAGCACAGTTAGATTCGTTCTTCAGCATATTCTACCCTTCGGATCCAAAGACTTCTGCTAAACATCTCACTCCCATCGGCGCACTTGAGGCATGGTTGAAGGCTGATACGCGACAGCTGACGGCCGGATATATATCAGCTGAGGTTTTGTTTATTTCTGATGGACTGTCACTGAGCACATGCTAAGCGGCTTCGTTTACTCAGGATAAGAGCATTTGGATGAGAAGCTTTCAAGACGGAGGGTTTGAGGCCCCCTTAATGTGGTACAAAGTAAGCTCAACTTCTGAGAATTCCATTCTTGTAGTTGACCAAGGTCATCAGGCGCTTGTCATGGGTGTTCAAGCGGACGATGATAAGCGTGAATCAATCCGACTATTTCCTGGGCCATCGCTTGCTTGCTCACTCATTTCATTCTGTCAGCGATACCATCGTCAGCGTATCACATATCTCGGCCGGTCTTCTTCGCGGCTGCACAGCGAAATTACGTTGCTCCTGCACTTTTGGGCGTAGCCACGACAACACGTCACTGTAAAAACGCCTCTATTCGTCAATTCGACGCCGGCTACTGGCTGATGCTGTCAGCCCCAGAAAAATTGAATAGGGAAATTCTTTCTTGGGTCCAGGATATCACTTCTAGCTGCGAGTGTGAGAACGATGCTGTGAGTTTGGCTTTCCTTTCGCCAAATCAGCATATTGACGATAATCGAAGTTCGAGGCTAGCACGCAAATTTAGTATACAGTATTTAGCCAGCAAGTGCTTGACAAATCAAGAAAAGCTGCTTCTGTTGGATAATCAACTATATTATCACCGTCTTATTGATATCTACATACGACTTACCTGTATCAAATTACAATATGATCTTTACGGTTATGGTCTTGAGGCCTTGAGGGTCCGCTTCCTTTCAATCGAGCTGAGTCGACTTCATCAAATTTTCACGGTCACAATCCAGGGACTCTGTCAGAATGATAGTCCTTATGGACTGTAGGTACATAAATATAATCTTGGCTAGCAGCACATAAAAACATAGGTTCTATGGCAATTTTGTGGCTGCAGTAGCCTGGATCGTTATATCCGTTACAACTCGATTCCTCAAATAACGAGCTTTTTGCGTTTCTAACTCATTATCGTTTAGTGTAGGAATTAACTTCGGGAGTGATGATGAAGGCCTTTGGCGAGAGTTGCACATTCAGATTTATTATATTACAACATTGGATTATTTCGACTACTGTTTGCTCTTCGCAATCACATCCTCGAACCAACTGCCTAGCTCCTGGTTGACTTCATCTTTCTTTTCTAGAATCACCCAATGACTAGCATCAAATTCACGAATGGTCACGCCCTTGCTTGCTTGTAACACGGCGTGTTTATTGAGTGCAGCTACACAAACGTCATCCTTAGTAGCGGCGCCGAAAAACAAGGGCTTGGATATTGCAGGAGACCGAATTGTTATAGCTGTAGTTGATTGCCGTTAGCGGTTTATGTTGTCCGTGGTTGTAGAAGGACGAACCTTTCTCATCTTCGTTATTATCTCCCGTTGTCATCACTTTGTACCAAAAGGTGGGGGCTATCAAGCCACCTTTGAGAAGGGAGTCGGTCTGGATTTTCCTTTCCTAGATGTGCCAGAACTCGTCAGCCAATGCATCCAAGTCTACAAATACGGACAACCTCTTCGCTGAGCCACGATGCTACTGGCGTTGTTTTTCCAGCTTCTAGCCAGGCACGGAGGGCGCCGGACGGTGCGAGGTGAGTCTTCCATAAGCTGGGATCCTCTGGGAACACTATGCTAAAGAAGGATTCCCACTGTCATCCACAGAAAGCGTTCAGCAAGAATCAAAGGAATTCAGGGCAAATATCTTGCATACATTTTTCTCGATGATCCCCGCAGCGTCTGATTCGGAGAAGAACTTCCAGTATCCAAACAGCTCGTAGCCAACAAGCTGTTTGGTCAGTGCTAAAGCCTCCTCTATGTTGAAGTTTGGTCTTGGCGGCACATACCCAACCGCGAAAAAGGCAAAGCCTATGAAGCGGTTTTCATACAAATCAGCTAGCCTGGACGTGATTTTGCATCCCCTGCACACGCGTTGGCCTGATTACATCCTTAAGTACTGCCAAATACCAGTCGTGGCCGATGACTATGCATTGTTGAACCCCTTCTGCATCGAGAACTTCAATGATATCTTTGCAGATTAAAGATGGCCTGTATGCCTCAACCTCTGTGGGTTTAGAGGTACCTCCGTAACCCAGCATATCCGGCACAATTAGTCCATAGCCCTTCTCTTTGAAGTAGGCAATTTGGAAGCGCCAGTCGTATGATGTAGAAGGGAACCCATGAAGAAAGAGAAGGTAGGGCCTATCTTGCTGCGGGGTAACGGCTAGATAGTGGTAGCTGATGCTCCTCGAGGTTTGTAGATCTTTGTACGAGGAGGCAGCCATGTATCGTCAAGCTATTGCTCGTCAGCCCGAAAGTACTTATAAGTAGAGGGCCATCGATCATTCTCTTATGTAAAATACTAGTGGTCAGTTGACTCTCCCCGTCGGATCAAATGGGAATACAGACACTCCAGAGAAAGCTTTCAAAGCAATATGTTAACCGTTTTGCACACGGTAGAGTCGGTTTCCTGGCCGGGAAACACGCCTATCAAGTGAACAGGCCCATAATCACTAGTGGCGTTCAAATATATTTCATGTCAGTACAGGCATGAAATAAGGGAACTCGCACTTCACCACTGAAATATGATGCATCCTAGCTAAAGCCGTCCTGTGATGTTCACAGGATGCCCCGATCGAACGTATTCAACCTTGAGGCAACCTCGAAGTCAATTTCGCTTTCATATCGTATCTTACCACATACGTGTCTGACAGCGAGCTAAGTTGATCAAGGCGATTAATAACAGAAGGGATGAAACTTCGTGAATGCTTGCTTTTAGGCTCGATCCCCGCCGTTATGGTAAGTTTTGATGGAATAAGTTGATGTAGCTATTCCGGTATCCCTACTACCCATTCCCTTCCAACGCGAGGAATAGCGACTAACGGTAGACTGGGTTCGAGTCTAGCTTTCTAGCTTGCTTTGGAATACAACGATATGGATTGCGTCAACTCCGGCCCGCCCTATCTCAGTGTATTCGATAACAGCGCCATCCGAAGCAAGTAGCAAGAAGATACATCAGCTATAAACTACTCTTTGCAATCACATCCTCAATCCAAGTCCCCAGCTCGTGATTAAGTTCATCTTTTTTCTCCAACATGACCCAATGACCCGCATCGAATTCACGGATAGTTAAGTCCGGGCAGTTCTGCAATACACCCTGCTTGCTCATTGCAGCTAGGCGAGGGTCATCCACCCCAGTGCCATAAAATACTGGCTTTGCGATTGGGGGAGACCGAATTGTGATAGCTAAAGGTTGATTCCTTGTCAGTATATTACGGCGCCTAAGGTATATAGAACAACAAACTCTTGTCATCTTCATTGTTAACTCCCGTCGTCATTACCTTATACCAGCAGGTGGGAGCCGCCATACCACCTTTGAGAAGGGCATCGGATTGGATCTTCCGCTCCTTTAAGCCCATGTATTAGCCAGAAATATCAGGGAAGTGACATATAGATTACCTCTTCACTGAACCATGACCCCACTGCTGTCGTCTTCCCAGATTCTATCCAGGCACGGAAAGCGCCAGATGGGCCAAGATGAGTTTTCCACAGGCTGTGGTCACCGGTATATATCAAGCTAAAGAAGGATTCCCACTATTTCTCAAAGTAAGTTCGCGGGATTGGGAGGCTCCACAACCGCGGCTCACATTTTTCTCGATAAGTTCAGGGGCATCTGGGGCAGAGAAGAAGCTCCAGTACCCAATCAGCTCGTATCCAACCAGTTGCTTGGTTATTGCTAGGGCCTGCTCTAGATTGAACTCTGGTCGTGGAGGGCTATATCCCAAAGTAAGGAAAGCAAATGCGATGAAGCGGTCTGAATATAGATCAGCTAGTCTCGCCGCTATTTTGCTGCCCCTGTATGGTAGGTGGTTTTAATCAGATTTGTCAACACGCGTGAGTAATTATGGAAAGTACCAGTCGTGACTGATGACGATGCACTGCTTAATCCCTTCTGTATCAAGGATTTCGATGATATCCTTGCAGATCGGTAACGGCCTGTATGCCTCAACCTCTGTGGGTTTAGAGGTGCCTCCGTATCCCAGCATATCCGGCACGATCAGTCCATAGCCTTTGTCTTTGAAGTAGGCTACTTGGAAGCGCCAGCCATAGGAGGTCGTCGGGAAACCGTGGAGAAAGAGGAGATATGGCTTATCTTGCTGCGGAGCAACAGCTATATAGTGATAGCTGATGTTCCTCGAAGTTTGGAAGTCTTTATACAAGGAAGAGTCCATGCCGTGTCTATGTTCCCCTATAGTCAAGACCTGTTATATAAGAATCAGTTGACTCATACCAGAGATGCCGGCGAACACGCAGTTCATGTTCTCGGGCAAAGAGTCCCTTATGTTGTCTGTGCGGGACCGAAGAGGTTGAATTATAGGACAAGTCACATCGTGATGTTTACAAATCTAGGTTTACCCCGGATCAATAGTAGTCAGTGAAGATTTAACACTCGCCTCATCTTTACGGGTCAAATCCTGCTCGTGAGGACCAATAGCAAAGAAAGCGATAGCAACCAATATCAAGAAATGGGAATCTTGATACGTAGAGGGCTGGTAAAACGCAATTAGTCCACAGTCTAGCGAAACATACCTATCCGCAGCCCATCTGCATGTACGCATTTCAATCCAGTTTCAAAATTCGTAATCGAGGGCTCAAGCTGAATCACGACCAATAACTCGGTGCAATGCTAAGGGTTCATTTCATGTTCGTAGTAGAGTCGGGACAGCTGGAAAGAACTACCGCCAGAGCATTATGGTGCTTGGGGTTTATGGACCAATAATCCAAGTCATCGTTGGATGCCACATTGTTGAGACACACCAGAGCATCTCTAAAATAAAAAGAACAAATAGCTAACTACGACATCATAAATGTTTCTCCGATGTGCGGAAGACTCCAGATGGTGCGTGGGTTAGAAAAAGACGAAGAGTAATTTGATTACCCCGAGAAGGTGCTAAGTGGCAGTTAGAATAGTTCACAATGGGGGGAATCCATTCTTTGAGATGCGTCCAGGAATGTCAGTGGGAGCTAAGCTTGCAGCTAAGCCTGAATGCATTCCCCCGGTATAGTGAGTGGGTATCAGAGCCACGTAGTGGATGGGTTTACTCGTGGAGTGTCGGAACGCCTACTTACAGTCGAAGCGACTCGAAGGATCAATGTGAAATACTTACGTAATACGAAAGGCTGAGTGGGTCGCTTCGGCAGCTGCATACGCACTCTTCTCTCAGCTTCGCCTTTCACCATGCTTTCACGATCAATACGAGCTTCACGACTGCTCGTGTCTCGACAGTCCCCATTCAAATCTACAAAGAATGCCAGATTCTTTGCCACGCCTACAGAACCTCCGCAAACAGACAAGGAAAAGGAGGGCACTTCAGGAAAGGGAAAGGAGAAGGAAACACCTGCCGAATCAGACCCTCAGAGGAACAGGCAAGTAGAACTGCCGAAGGCCCTTGAGGGCTTCTTCCAGCAGTACCAACAATCTTCAAAGCAGCGGAGAAAAGGCTTCTACCAATCCGAATCCAGCAAGAATTCGGATTCAGATAAATCGTCGAATGAACGCAAACCTCCCCCGCCACCACCTAATAGTAACCCCAACGGCTTCACTACGAACCAGCTAATAATTATGGCGACGTCCGCTGCAATTTACATGCTCTATTCGAGCTCTAATGCCTCTGGTGCTCGAGAGATTACATGGCAGGAATTCCGAACGGCCTTCCTCGACAAGGGCCTGGTTGACAAGCTTACCGTTGTGAACGGTTCCAAAGTGCGCGTTAAGCTGCACTCGAATGCCACGGGGACTATGTACCCGTCTGCTCCCGTAGGAGGCGAATACTATTTTTCTATAGGTAGCGTAGAAGCCTTCGAGCGTAAACTAGAAGATGCTCAGGCCGAACTTGGCATTCCGAGTCATGAGCGCATACCGGTTGCATATCATGACGAGATCTCGGCGTTTAATACTCTGCTCAATTTTACTCCGACGCTGATCATTGCCGGCCTCCTGTACTGGATGTCAAGACGTGGAGGAGCCGGTTCTGGTAGCGGAATCTTCAGTATTGGGAAGAGTCGTGCGCGGCTCTTTAATAAGGACACGGATGTCAAAATTAAATTCAAGGACGTTGCGGGTATGGATGAAGCCAAGGAAGAGATAATGGAGTTTGTCCAATTTTTGAAGGAACCAGCCAAGTACGAGAAACTCGGTGCAAAAATTCCACGAGGCGCGATATTGTCTGGTCCACCGGGGACGGGCAAAACGCTACTTGCGAAAGCCACGGCCGGCGAAGCTAATGTCCCTTTCCTATCTGTCTCCGGTTCAGAATTCGTCGAGATGTTCGTTGGTGTAGGGTCTTCACGTGTACGGGATCTCTTTGCATCGGCCAAGAAGCACGCTCCCTGTATCATCTTTGTCGATGAAATAGATGCCATCGGCAAGTCAAGAGCAAAGGGCGGCAACTTTGGTGGTAATGATGAACGAGAGTCTACTCTTAACCAATTGTTGGTAGAGATGGATGGCTTTGGTACCAACGAGCATATCGTTGTCCTTGCTGGTACCAATCGTCCGGATGTACTTGACCCCGCTCTCATGCGGCCAGGTCGTTTTGATAGACACATTGCCATAGATCGTCCTGACGTTTCTGGGCGCAAGGGTATTTTCCTTGTTCATCTCAAGCCTCTCAAACTCAATGAATCACTAAACGACGTCGACTCCCTTGCTCAGAAGCTAGCAGTCCTCACGCCGGGTTTCTCAGGAGCCGATATAGCTAACGTATGTAATGAAGCTGCCCTCCATGCTGCGCGCCGAGCCTCCAATTCCGTCGAGGACCGAGACTTCGACTCGGCTATCGAAAGGGTTATCGTGGGTTTGGAAAGAAAGAGCCGTAGACTCAGTCCGGAAGAAAAGAAAACCGTTGCTTATCATGAAGCTGGCCATGCTGTCTGCGGTTGGTTTTTGGAACATGCAGACCCGCTTCTCAAAGTGAGCATTATCCCCCGCGGTACTGGCGCCCTTGGGTATGCACAGGTGACTACCGTAATGTTTTCCTTTACATCCGTCAACTGACCGCAATCCATTACAGTACCTCCCACCAGATCGATATCTCCTATCCACGCCTCAGATGATAGATCGGATCTGCATGACTTTGGGCGGACGTGTGTCAGAAGAGATTTTCTTTGGTTCGGAGAATATCACTACAGGTGCCCAGGACGATCTCCAAAAAATAACGCGGATGGCTTTCGAAGCTTGCGCTAATTATGGGATGAATGAAGTCATTGGCCCGGTCAGCTATGGTGGTGATCGCGCCACAAAGGAGAACTGGACGAAGCCATTCAGTGAGAAAACAGCCGAAACTCTGGATACTGAGGTTCGCAAGATGATCACGTGGGTACCATCATACTTTTGACTCGGACCAGGTTCCCATTCGGCTCACATGGTACCCTAGCAATGCTTATGAGCGTACGAGGCAATTGCTTACAGATCACCGAGAAGACGTGGAGAAGATAGCTAAACTTCTGCTTGAGAAAGAGGTGATCACACGGTATACCCCATCTTATCTGTTTAACCTGCAAGGTGTTAATGTTACGGCACTCACAGTGAGGACATGATTGCCCTTCTTGGTAAACGCCCCTTTGCCAACCGTGCAGATGACATGGACAAGTGGCTAGACGAGCATCGTGGAGAAAGAAGTGCACCGCCTCCTCTGGAGACACCTCCGGCAAGCGAACCAGTCCCGGCACCTGCCGCGTCGAGGTTAGATGAATCCCAGAATTAATGACATGATTGGATCATGGTTGCAATCTATATGAAATTGTTGGCATTCTTAACATTAATGTATCGTATAGGCATTTTAGAGTATACATTGGGTTCATATACACACATCGCTACATACTTAATGATCCGCTTTGCCAGATTCGAGGTCGATTAGTTTTACATCTTCTCTGTGTTTTCGATTTATAAACTATATCTGAATCCACTCCATTCATCGCCTTTGTCTCGTCTAGCGGCGTCGACGCTTTCGTATGTCCCGTTTTTAGGGTCTGCCCGCTTATTATGTATCCCTTGTATCACTTCATCGCGTTCGCCACGATCTCTACGGGAATTTTCCCGTTTCAAGAGGATCAAGAAGAGTAGGGAGCAGAGCCAGCCGATACCAATGTATGCCAGTACGATACCGTGTCCAAAAGTATACCATGGCTTATCGCTCGATCGATACTGTGAAGGGCTAACATTAGTGCATGTCGGAGCGAATAGGATAAGAAGTTCACAATGTTCGCTGTAACTGCGCCGTTAATATTACCGCTGTATTGTCACCGGTGAACAGATTGAACGGAGGTGATTTCATGGGAGAAGAGAACGTACAAGCCAATTGCCATTCCCAGAGTTACTGAACGCTTGTAAGATCCTTCGACATTACTCGCCACCCATGCACTGACCCAATTACACTCAGCTGACATAGAAGAGAAGTATTAAGAAGTCATGACTCACACAGCATTAGCTAACATCGTGAAGAACGGAGATCAGGTGGGGTAATAAATAAATTATGATAGCGTTAAAGACGTACGAATTGTGGGGTAAATAGCTCTAATTTTCTATGGGTGAGATGCCGAAGTTATGGAACGACGTGGAATATTACTCACGAGACAGCCAGGTATACAGCGAAATATGATAGGGCGGGGGTTCGTGAAACGATTAAAATAATATAGGCGGCTAGTCCTAAAGAGGGACCGAGATTTACACCATTGGGCCTCTGAAGGCAAATCGATCACCTACCGACGCCAAATAGTGAACTAAACAATCGTGTTAGTCGAACGAGAAGAGGAAGAAACTAACTCATTATACTTACAGGTTTATGATGCTCCTTTTACCGATTCTATCTCCAAGAAAGCCGATAATACATGTCATGATGCATCCCCATGCATAAACAGGGACAGAGAGAAGATTAGCTTTAGTAGCTTGGAATCCTATATGAAGCAGAGGTAAGTGGACATTGACGAGCTGTAGAGCCGCTTTGATACCTAGCTGCATTTCGTGTACCGAAAGGTTACTCAACAGATTCTATAGAATAGGACGACCATCATACCTGGTTGATTATTGTCGGGGTGAACAAGGAAAACGCGTATAGTGGGCCATCGAAACCCATGTAAATCCCCACTGCGGATCAATTATTAGGTTTTTGTCTCAGAATGATGAATAGTCGTCCCACTCAACTAGCAATCCAGGTCTTCCAGTCGGTCAGACTCTGCCATATGAACTTCTTGTTGAATTTCTCGCCGCCAGCGCTGAACTGCATGTCATCGTGAAGTCGTCTGATCACGAACACTCCTATTATAGTCGTGAGAACATGTACGTAAAGGAAAGGCGTAGACGCACGTTCAGCCTCAGTGAGAAACTTGGCACCTTCCGGGAAGTCCTGGACAATCCAGAATGAAGCTATGGCAGCTACTACAGTGATTAGACCCTCTAGGATGAAAATCCAAGCCCAAGCCGGTTTCCCGCCAACGCCATCCATGTTGGCTATAGCAGCAGCCAATAATCCGCCTGCATTAAAGTTTGAATGATGGTCATGTCATGTACAGAGCAATGCTTACTGAAGGCACCGGCGACAGTGGCCGAGGAAAAGAAGATAGCAACTTTGGAGCCTAATTCTCTGCGAGTATACCAACTTATGTTGGAGACCTACATGAGAGACAGCTTTTCTAGGACTATGATGCCACTCACGACGAAATATAGAACACGATGCCTGTTTAGCTTTGAGTTCAGATATGCTTTAGAAAGAACGAAAGAAAGTTACTTTCCGGGATACAATCCGGCTTCGGCCAACCCGAGCATGAAACGGAGACCTGGACGAAGACAGCGATCGCGATTACTGCATAGGTGGAGGCTCTATGTCATCAAACTAGCTTACTTATGAGGCCGCCATAATCGTGGGCAACGCCATGCAGAGTCTATACATCATGTGCTGAGCATCAAAGGCTTCGGGGAGTTAGTTGATGGAGGACAGACCATTATTATTCCCCAGAATAGTATCATCGACGACAGCCATACGGATGGACTCAGACGTCTGAGTATTACGTTGCTGACCGGCTGTTACTGGAGTCAGTTGCGGAGGGAAAAATGTGGCAGACATACTTACCTCAAATAGTGCGTAAGGAAAGAAGAATACGGTTAAAGCAATAAGATATTGGTTATCGGTAATGCCGAGATCTCTTTCTAGGTTGTATAACTGACATTGAACAGAGCAAGTCAATAAAAGAAGCGCGGGGGGGGGGCAAATGGAAAGCTTGCCTTGGCATTCCCTATGCTGCCTCGGTCAAGGAAGCTGAGAACGTATAAGACAGCGAGCCATGGCAAGACATATAAGTCAATGCGACGCATGAGTTTTCGTTCATCAATGCCCGAGGTATCTACATCCGGGCGATATATATCGTTGGTATTTAAACTTGGTCTGGATGAGTCGTCGGTTTCAACATCGTTGTACGGGGATTTGTTGGAGTCCATTGGAGCAGCGAGAAAGGGGGTCAGTGGAGTCTCAAAGTAGAATGCATTTGAAGGGAAATTTATAGGCTTTAGTTCATACGGTCGATTCGGCTCTGTGCGTGGATTTCCACGAATGCCTGACAAGTTGGTTTGATAAGGCCTGGAAGATGCTGAGCCTGTATTCCTCGATTTGGATCGGCTATTTCTGCCTCTCATTGTAGGTGCGTGTCTCGCCCCGATGCAATTGTCAGGTCAGCAAAGCGTAAATGGTTAAGCTAATCATATACTTTCGGAGTAATTCAACGTTGAAGGCTGCATATCTAGCGTCTTACATTCGACGATTGGCCCCAAACCGAGCATTGGGCCAGTTTCATGTGGGCTGAGAACGCAGATATGGAGGGAGACTTGTCATTGGATGCTTTTCGCTATTCAGGGATCACCAAGACCGTGGTAATTTCAGGGGTTACTGGCAAAGGGTCCCTTCAGGTTGGTCACCATTACATACAGTCATCTCATCCTAATCCAAGACGGGTCCGGATACAATCATCACTATTGTGGCTATCAACCCCGCGCGAAAGCCACCTATCCGATGGGAAACGACCTGTATCTCCTGCGGCCTTCCGACTTGAAGCATTCTAACTGTTACTACTTGCTGCTGCGGGGACGCACTGCAGCGCCGGAAATACTCAGGTGATACGGCAGAACACCGAGTCGATTTAGGTAAAAGCCCTCCGAAAGGTGTCAACGCCAACCAACTCCTCCAAGTCTATTAATGTCTCCTTCATCCATGACTTGACGTCCTCTGGTTCTAAACCCGCAATTCTGACAATCGCGCCCACTTCACCCTCGGTTTGCACCAGGCTCAACGACCAGATCAGGTTTTCAGGGGTCGCGTGCTTGAAAATCACAATAGTTTCGTAACGTTTCGACAAATTCTTGATAGCAGTCTGTACCAGTGGGCCGAATAGAAAGACCGTGGCGAAGCAGGAGTACGGCGCAAGCTTGTCACGTAGACTGCGACGTGGTAGAGGTGGCGAATTAACTGGATTATCGTCCAGTAGCATAACATCCTTAGCCACCCGCTTCCCATCCACCCAAATATCGTTCAAACTATAATATCTCGAAAACGCCCACTCCTCACCCAAGGACTTGCGTCCCGATGTGACCCAATCAAGGATGACAGCTGACGCCTGGCTGGATAGATGGAAGGTCTGAACCTGGTTATAGGCCGCAGAACGAAAGCAAGTTACAGGTTCAGGAAGTAAAAATAGCGCGCCAGTCGCAGCGATGTCGAAGTCCATCTTCTGCATTGTAGGCCTCATCGAATCATCAGATAACGACACTTCTTGGGTTGGAAGGGTAGACAGCCTGTCCCCCAGACGTCTTTTGAATACTTTAGTAGAGCCCTGCGCGATATGAATCGAATCGATGATCCGATCAGCGTTGGAATTTGAAAACCCTAACGTATAGCAGGAGGATGTACCCTACCTGGGTAAGCAGTACGAGAGACGTGTCATGCCCAACGTCTACCAACAGATTGACATGGTCGCCACCAACCAACCCTCCTCCATATGTCAGGGCGTAAACGACAGCGACACCCTCTTCCGTTACTTTAGGAGATAACAGCTTCAATGGGTATGTCGATGATAGCTCGGCGAAAGTGACTACAGGCCCGTGTCTCCTTAAGACAATACGGCCACCTCCAGCACCAATCTTGGGTATATCTATTGTGGTTTGCTGGGCATCGCTTACAGACATCCGAAAGAGAGTATGCCAGCCCGTGTCCTCGTGCTGTACTGATAGTTACTACGCAAATTGAGACCGAAGAATGTTCTGAATTGAACAGTGCGGAGAATACGAATTCCAGGGAACATATGGTCAGTGAAGAGTGAAGAGGATCAGAATCCTCGGATTTTCGCGTTAGCTGTAACTCTATCTCAATATCCCATTTGGCTATCCGATGCTCAGCTGTCTTTTGGTCACGTATTCATTTCATACTTTGTGCTCAATACCATACTACATGTCAAGTGAATCCAAAGGAGCGATATGGATGACAAGTATCCGAAATAAGGTAGAAGAGATGCAATCAAACATGTACAGTGTAAGACAGAAGGATTCAGGGGTAAGGGAGATAATCAGAAACAACAATTTCGGGATGAAAACAAATTCATAAATCCCTATGCAATAAATGAGCTTTACAATCTGTAGCAGTGAGCGGTAGTCCACAAGAGGTGAACATGAAAAGAAAAAGTGAGTAATCAGTACTTGCGTGTTGCAAGCGCTCTGATTTCGTATAGATATGAGCGATCAGGCTCGGAACATGGTTCCGAAGGCTTTGCGAGAGTGGTCTTCCATCCTTTCATTTCGGTGCGATGTCGTTCCTCAGCCTGACGGCATCTTGAGAGGAAATTATCATCAACGTCACAGACCATGGATGCTCGGGAACCACGGTCATGATCGCTACCAGAGTCGGACATAGCTCGTGTTCTGCTGCGGGCAGGGCTGGGAGCTTCGGAGGGCGTATTCGAGGAATTCGATCCCGTGTGTGCACCGGTATCGGACGACGAGAGTTCCTTTCCCTGGAGGCTGGCTCGGATCGTCCCACCCTTGGTTTCCCAATCCTCGGCATCTTCCTCGTCATCTGCAAGGTTTGCGAACACATCAGGTTCGTCCTCATCAGGGGGTAACGTGGAGATCCAGCACATGCGCGTCGGATCGAATATCATATTCCCTACTATTCGTGCGCCAGAGGTAAAGGAGCCCACGGGGGAACCAATAGACGACCCTGTTAAGTGTGTAATGAGGGCCGGACGCGTAGATGTCCCAACAACGGCATCGAAATCTCGTAAGACTTGGTCGTTACCCTCCCATCGTAAGGTCTGGGGATTCCATTTCATATCTCCAACCACTAAGGTGTTTATGTCAGTCAACCAATGGAATCGAAGAAGGGTGGCACGAATACACGTACCTTTAGGGGCGCCAACCCCACCAAGATTGCGTATTAAGGTAGGTTTTCTCCTAGCTTCAGGAGTAGCTGGCGAGCCTACATTCTTCTTCTTCTTCTTCTTGAGTCCTGATGTCTCATTTTTAGACAGAGAATCTATCCGCCCTGCCCGCCCCAGTGTACTACCAGGTGGAGCTAAAGCAGCGGCACAATCTATGGAATGAATACTGGTGAGATCAAGGTAGATTCAGCGAATGAATGACCAACCGCGCCCACCATCTGAACCTTCGCGTCGCCCTTTCCTACGAAGTGTCCCTTTATCCCCACCCTTTGAATGATAAGTACCTCCTGGTATCCGATTACCATACCCCTTAGGTTGAACACGATACCGAGCCTCCTTCTCACGATCAGCGGGTAGGTCCTCTATGCTATCAAGCTCCGTGCCGTCTCCATATGTCCGCTGACGTTTTGGGCGTCGTAGAACTTTAGGAACTACGGGTTGAGGAATATTAGATGGTTTCAGAGATCGGACGGAAAGTGATGATGGTGGTCTAGGCGGAAGTGGAGAGGCGGGGTCAGGCACATTTGCTGTGGCGCTGCCCCATACAGCGGTTAGTGCGGGTCGTGATTTCAGGCGTGATTGTGTCGGCATAGTTAGCCGCAGAGCAGCCGGATTAGTAGATGGCGTGTGAGGACGAGTTGAGGGTACTCTGTAGTCATGTATTCGACTAGTGGTGTTCTTGTGCGATTTTGCTCTGGAAGCGAAGGTGGGTTCCTCATATCGAGCTTTCGAGCTACTTGGAGCCGCCGAGGCTAAGGCAAAACCCGAAGCTTGTACTTGACTGGTTTCCATTAGCGAAGATAGAGAAGCTTTACGAGTTAGTTTCCTGGTTGAGGAAGGCGGTGTCGGGGGCTTAAGACCGGAATGTGATTTCTGGCCACGAAGACTGCCTGGCTTGGGGGAGAGGAACGATGATGGGGGTGTGGGGGGTGAGGGTGCAGGGGTGAAAGCCTGAAAAGTATGCGCTCGGACGGGACCTCCTCGTAGTGGAGGCGAGGGCGTTAGGCGGAGCTTCTGCAGTTGCCGTATTGAGGATGGTGGCGGATTTACAGGTGACTTTGCTCGGTCATGCTTCAATCTTGAGGGAGGTCGAAGGGACGAGACCGGTTGGCGTGGTGGAACGCTGGTGCTGCGGTTGGGCGCTTTAGAGGGTTGAGGCTTGTTCTGATGGGTGTTATGGAGTAGTCGGCTTGGGCTTAGATCGACATCATCGTCGATGACGAGACCCATTTCAAAGTCGTCCTCAGGATCAGGACTAGCTATTTTGACCCTCGTATCAGTTGCACCAACTTTCTTCTTCATCTCTAGAATCTTATTTAGTTTCCTGCCACTGTGTCCAGCATCGAAGAGACCCGTGGGAATAACAAGACCATCGAGGTCGCCCTCGTCTTCTTCGTCGGTTTCGAGTTCGTCTCCTGTGTCGGGTTGGGAGACGGAAGAGGTAGAATTAGAAGAAGGGGATGCATCGGCGAAGCTAAGGGATGAATATGCGTCGGAGGATTGTGACGAGGATGTATGGTCTTTGTCACCCCACTCCAACGAATTCTTTGATGATCGATGATTAAGAGACAAAGGGGCAAGGGAGAGTTGCGTGAGGTCTTCGGGAAGTGCAAAGGCTGTTTCAAAATCCTCATCAATGGGTGTTTGTGGAGGAATTTTGGCTACGGATTTGGGTAGTACGGAGGATGCTTTGATGGTGGAAACACCCTCGTCGTCTTCATCATCGGCATCCGAGGAAGGCTGGGGCTGGGGCGGACGTATAGTGAAGAGTTGAGGTTTGAAAGACGAACCCGAAGCAAACGCAGTCACAGTCTGCGCCTTTGCGCCTCCTGTTTTGCCCAAGTCCATCTCTGCATCCCAATCCTCGTCAGGGTCGTCATCTCTGTTGATAACTGCATGTATCGGTTCTCCCTCTGGGAGATCAAAGTCGGCGTCGGGCCATTCCTCTTGCGCCAAAACCAGAGTCGGAGCAGGAATTGTGGTCATTAGGTTATGACCCGGGAGTAGAAAAGTCGTATATTGAAGTGAATGAGGGAAATTGGGGGAGTTGTGTGGGTCGCTGAGTAGATTATTAAAAAGAAAGGATAATAGCGAGTCGAGACAAGGATTGTCGACAATGGGCGAGTCTCAACGATTATGCATTTGGCTCTTGAGCGGAGGTGAGAGTGCTGGATAGAAAAAGGCCTCGTGTATGTAAACAACCTACTCCGTCGTGTCCAAATACTCTACAACATCTCTTTACCAAATACATGTCAATACGGCAAGAGGCGCCGGAATTCTTGGGCGCCATGCTCGATCTCATCCATCTCACTCTCCTCGTCGTCGGATTCACCACTTGAGTGACCCTTCCAGCCCTCCAGCATCTCATCAAGACCACTCCTCATACGTATCTCCCTCTCGGCCATAGTATCCGCAAAGCTGTTGAGCTCCCTCGCAGTGAAAACCTTGCGAAGAGGTCCAAACGCTAACAGATACAGTTCTAGCGTAACTCTTAGTACTCTGAATGTGTCCCTGGAAGAGTAACTCACCTTTTACCAGCGGGCATTCGCTAATAGCTCGATAAAGTAGATTTTTAGCCCTTTCAAGTTGACCCACACGTATCTCAAATTCGATGTAGATACGCCAGATGACATAGCTAGCTCTAGTCCTGTTTTTGGGTCTTAGCTTAGTAGCCGATCTAGATAATAAGAAAGACATACCGTTCACTCTCCACAGCAGCTGCCAACCCTCTACGCGTTCTCTGGATCTCACCCAGCCATCTACCTCTTTCCCACCCTGCAATCCAAACCTCTTCAACTCTCCTGGCAACATCCTTCTCCGTCCACTGCCCATCACCAGCAGCCACTTCGCCAAGTATACTTCTCACCCTCCCCCATACACCCTGCCCCTTCTCCCCCTCTAAAAACATCGCCATAATGACAGAGTTGCTGCCACACGAATCTAATGCCGTCTTAGCTCGTTCCCTAAGCAGCGCTGGTGGCATTGGATTCCTCAGAACAACACCGTGCCGATATATCATCAGAATACTTGCAACTGCCAAGCTCTCACGCGCCGCACTTTTCAGGCTGGGATTAGGCATATGCTGGTCAAACACGTCGAGCGCCGTGACTGGACCCCCACTCAGTAGCTCGATCAGTGCCCGTAACTGTATCCACGCCTCCCGGTCCTTCCAATCGACATTCTCGTCCCCAGTTAGCCGAATTATGTCTTCCAATAATCTCTTAGCCCTCAATATGCTCAATCCCCCCTGGCCCTCGGCCCCAGCAGCCTTGACTATTACTTGTGTCGCTTCTTCTTCCCTCCTGGCAATCCACTCCATCTCAGCCCAGTCCCACCATAGTTGGCCTTGCTTAGTCTTTGCTAAAGGCAACGACGATGAAGCTATGAGAACAGTGTGGTACACCTTCCTTGCGTCATCCAGCTTGCCACGGAGACGATCTAGCTTTGCGTGAGCAGCCCAATGCCGCATAGAGTCCTGCGCTCGCGAAAGGAAAGATCGTGATAGCTTTACTGCACTTCAAAATTATATCAGTTATGAAACGTCGTAAAAAAGAAATGTTTATACGTCTTCGGATTTATAGCAAACTCGAACGCCAGGGCCATCGTATCCCATTCATGGTCCGCAGAACTGAGCCGAAGCTGCTCGAATACCCTGCGCACAAGACCAACATCCACGCTTTCCAAATCCGCTTTGGACCAAAAAGAATGTTGCGCAAAGACAAGTCCAATATCCAGTGGTCCTAATACCCCGTAGCTCCATGACTTAACCGGACCGAACACTGATGTATACTCCTTTGTACGACCAATCAATACGCCTGCGACAGAATCGGCGAGTAAGGGATTCTGTGTCGACTCTGACGGAAAGATTGTATTTAGTACTCCTGGAGATGTTAAGTGAGTGTAGCTCCATCTATCATCCCACGAATCGAGGTCGTCGTTGAAGGCCAGAGAGGTGGCAAATCCAGGGATATGCAGACCGAGGAACGAAAGCCACGCAAGTCGAAAAGCGTGCTTCGCCCGTTCGGATTTCAAGTCCAACAATAGATCGCGAATATCGGAGAACAAGATAGTAACGTACGGGTCAGATTCAGCGACCGCATCATACGACCGTGATGGTAAAAGAGAGCGTTTATCCGATTCAAGCTCTTGTTCAGACCATTGAACGTAGGGATCCGAGCTTTTGGGGTGCGTTCCGTCAACCGAAGACGACGCAGAGCTCTTATTGTGCTCTTTCTTGCCAGATGCTAACCAAGACGACCACCCTTTGGCCCCAACCTCCCCTATACGAGGTGCCTCCGACTCCCAGAATTCCTCAAGCAAGCCTAGAAGGCGCCCTTGGGGAAATCCGTGCAGGTCTTGGGGAACTTCAAAGGTCCTGTTGCATGGAGACTTAATACAGATGAAAGTAATCAACACGCTACGGACTCACAACTCTGATTGGGCTTGAAACAAGGCCGTAGCGCGTTCAGTGAAACCCGCATGTCGAAGCTCTACCGCTACGCGCCAAAATACCCTAATTTTGGCCAAATCCCCCTGCTCTTTGGAACCCAGGGCGTTCAATGCCCGTTTTGCATCGTCAAGAAGCCCAGTTATCCCCTTGCTTCCCTTCCTGATCCTCCATTCGAGCCATTCCATCCAAAGCCCAGGTCGACCCAACTTTAACGCATCTTCCCACTCTGCCCGGACTTTACTCTCGTGCCATACTTCTTCCCCTGCTTTTAGGTACTTGATACGGAGAATGGTTGACGCCGAATTTTCAGGGTGTGCACCGAGTGCACGGGACAGTAATGAAAGCGTAATTTCAGAGCGCGCTTTGGTCGCGTTCTTAGATGTAATGGGGATGGTCGAGAGTGTATGTGATAGTAAGGACAGCCAATTAGATATGGAAGTGGGGTTTGACGCTAGATCCTGTTCTAATGATTTGATGGTGATTTGGAGGGAGGTCATAGTGGGACCTTCGTCGTCGCTATCACTTGATTCATCGCCCTCATTCTCAGAATCCGAGGAGCTCGAGTCGATCTTCTCTGAATCGTCCTTGCCTAGTGATATAGAACGGTAGGAGGACTCCAGATTCTCATGGCCATTACGAGTCGAGAGACGTATGAATCCGTCAATTTCTTCGTAATTTCGTGAGTAAGAGGGATTTACAATTCGGCGCTTGGGCGGAAGTGCCAAAAGAGCTCTGGACTTTGAATCAGTGAGGCTTGCAACCTATCGTGAAATAGATAAATTATTAAACGTGTATCGCTGCCAACGATCAACTGACTTTGCGCCGCCCGTTTGGGCCTATCTCTACACCTTTACGGCTGCGGGAGAATGCAGTCCAGGCTGAAGAGAGCCCCAGGACCTTTCTACCACCTTCCCCATCATTAGACGTCAACGAAAACGTAGAGCGTCCACGTACGGTCAACTAAATGGTACTTGGGGATGTCGCCGGCGTGCAATCCTCCGTACATCACATTGAGTGGGTCTCCTTTACGATCAGAGAAGTATACAGGCTTCGAAGAGCCATGCTTTTGCTCAACGAGGGTCATGTCATCTCGGACTTTTGAGCGTTGGTCGTTCTCGAGCAAATTGGCATGCTTTCTGGATTTGTGGTCTTTGTCACGCTTACTCTTTTTCTGCTTATCCCTTCCCGACTTATACCTGTCCCGCTCTTTTCTATCCCTAGAGCTTGATGGGTCAGAGTCATTAGACGCGCGTTTGCTAGGGCCTGGGTCTAGTTCCGGGAATGAAGAAAAAGAGGGAGGAAACGATGAGAACGAGGGTGGGGACATCTGCAATATTGAAACAAGCAACTGCTGCTGCAGCCCAAAGTGATCAAGCTTACCTAATACGGACCTGTCATATTTTTGCTACTCAAAAGGTCTCGCTGCATCTCGGTCTCTGGAATCCAGTATTTAAGTTGTGAGGCCTTCTACAACTTCTCCACCACCCCACCGCATCTGCCAGCATGCGTCCTCTCACCGAGGATGAATCCAAAGCTGTTTTCACAAAATTAGCCAACTACATCGTATGTCAGTCCCTTGGTCGCCGCACGTTACTTCATTAACCAACAACGCCTCGCTCACAGGGAAAAAACCTGATTCATCTAATTGACAGACCAGACGAACCATACTGCTTTAGGCTCCACAAAGATCGTGTTTTCTATGTCTCTGAATCATCAATGCGTCTTGGGATATCTGTCGCCCGACCAAACCTCGTCAGCCTGGGCACATGCTTTGGCAAGTTCAGCAAAAGTGGCAAATTCAAGCTACACATAACTGCTCTCGATTACATTGCACAGTACGCCAAATACAAAGTAAATTTTTATCAACTTCCCTCATTGGTCGCCAATTCATTTGCTGTGCGCCAGGTATGGATAAAGCCCAACGGCGAGATGCCCTTCCTTTATGGCAACCACATACTCAAAGCGCACTTGGGCCGCATTACTGAAGATACACCCGAGCATCAGGGGGTAGTTGTGTACAGCATGAAAGATGTACCTTTAGTGAGCACCCCAGATTCCAAATGGTGGCCTTGGCGGAAGTTTATAACAAAGCTTTCACAGGGTTTTGGGGTGACTGCGAGGTCAACCGTAGATACCCGTAAACTCGATCCGACAGCCATCATTGTTTTCCATCAAGCGTACGTTCCATATGACTGCTATTCCTGCTCTATTCCTAATCAGATTATGTTGATTTACTAGAGATGTTGGGGAATACCTCCGAGATGAAGTACGTTACGTTTTACCTTCTTCCAACCCTAGCTTCTTATGCTATTTCCCCGCTATTCGTAGGAAACACTCTTTTGATCGTCGGATTGTATTGACTTTGAGCCGCTCACGTATAAATACCATTACCTTGTTGCTGCCATGTTATCTAGAGTCAGGAGACGAACAGGATCCTTCACACTTACCCATGATGTAGCGTAGTTATGACTCACCAGGTTTCGAAGTGCTCATCCTCGGTGAATAGTTATCACATTTTTGTTAATCGATTTGCATTGGCATACCGACATAGCGTGGCGTGTTTCGAGCCCAATACCGACGAGATAAGCCTCGATCTGCTTGGGTAGGATGGGAACGATAGATAAGGCACTAACGTAATTAGTTCATCCAAAAAGACAAGAGTAGACCATAAGGCCCCTGTCGCTTCAAGACTTGCACACAGCTGTACATCTGTCATCGCGCCTATGATATAGGACCAGATCAAGGGTAAGTGTACATACCAAGTGAGCGTATTCTCAGATTTACTCAGACGATGATTTAGACTAAGCGTTCTCAGACAGGTAAGGCTAGATATACACTCGCTTACTCTACTTCTTAGTACAACCGACCGATATTACACCTGATCACACTACTCGTATCACGGCACACGCTCAGGATCAGAAGGTTTTCGCGCTACCCATGTTATCTACCTCTCGGCTATGCGCTCCAGCAGCTTCAGCTTCTTCAGGATTGTCGTACTTAACTCTATCCCAGTTCTTTCCGTGAGCGACAACATGAAGCAAGTCATTTCGGGAGCTGACGGATGATCATCAGCAAAAGAGAACCAATGAATTATTTATACGTACTAGTTGCCCATGGTGTCAGCGACGATCTTTACCTCGGCGATTTTGTCCAGCGAAATGTCCGCGTAAAGAATCGCTTCAACTCCGGGGTCAACAGGTTCAGTGAGCTGTGCGCCGTCCGGACCATAGATCTACGGAGAAATATAAGACATAAAGTTGAGTCTCTTGTCGGGTAAAAGAGAGAGGGGGGGGGGTAGACGTGCGAGACGAAGGCGACTTCTGGTGACTTACACAAGAGAATCCTCCACCGGGGAACTTGAACCATGGGAAGCCGGTCATCTTCATCTTCGCGGCACCAGCTTCGCTGACGACTTGGCACCCAACGATGCCGTAGCATCCGCCTTCCATCGCCACCAGCTGCGACATACGACTAGATGCTTCGCCACTAACAATATAAGGAGATCCTCCCTGATAGGGGAGGAATGCAGGCCACCATCCACCGACGAAGATCTGTGGGTGCTGAGCATAGAAATGACACTTGAGGAACGGCTGAGGGTTACAATATCATTATTAATTCAACGTGCTACCGAAAGATAGTAAGACGCCCTTACTTGGATATGTTCCCAGCAGTTCAGACTGCCGACGCGGCCCCACTCAGTTTGGACTACGTTATGAATAGACTGGGCTAATTGTGCACTATGCCATCAGAAACAATGTAGATAGAAGCCAAAGGATGACTAACGGTTCCCATCTCCAAAAATGGTCTTTTCGTAGTGAGTTGCCTGAGAAAAATCGTACTAAATGCCTGTCTCGTTTTCCATGCACTGAGAATGGACGGCATCTCTACCTTAATTTTTCGACGATGATTGGCAATCTTGCCGTTGGAGGTGATTGTAACCTGCGAAATGTATAACGATCCCCCGTCGCGCTCTGCGAAACCTAGGACGACTGTTGCAGAGGCCTCCTTGACGGCCTCTTGGATTCGTTCCATCTCTGGTGAGTGAACTGCCAATGCATTTGCTTGATACTCTTTCAACACAGGTTGGCAAGCCACGAAATCGTTGGCCCAAGGAGTCCATGGGTAGCCTGCCGTGGCTTTTAGAATTACTCGTCAGGAACTTGGAACGTAGACCTACCAGGTATGAATAGCTCTGGGAAGCCGATAACTTTAGCCCCTGCGGAAGAGGCCTCCTTGATTAATCGGACTGTCTTCTCAACACTTCCTTTCAGATCGAGCCAGACGCTATCAGTCAAAAAATAAACCTGGTTAGATTCTAGCCATGGAAATCAGACATTGGTCAGCTTACGGTTCAGCCTGAATGGCCGCAACCTTGAAGACTCGAGTATCGCTGTTAGAGGGATTAAGAGTGTATGGCATTTGTATGAAACACGAGTTCTGGTTTGAATGTGGAGAGTCAATCACCCGAGTTGCCTTTATATGCCTGGGGGCGTTAAGTGGAGAAGGTTTTTGTAGCAAACCATTCCAACTCAGAAGCATCAGGGCGAACACGCTTCGGGTGTTATCGCGTATGAACGACCATTCGTTGTGCGCGGGGGCAACAGATCACTCGATCGGCGCCTGCAAGATAGAAGGCTCTATTGAGTCATGGAGTTCCGAAACATCGCGAATGTTGGGAGAATGACATGACGTGGAAAGCACGTAAGAGGGCAGGAGGTAGGTATTACAGGGTATCAGGATTCAGCAATGGGAAGAAGAGGATCAGAAGTCTGTGGGCGTGAGGATAAGTAGGTTGAGAAGCCCTTGTCTGGGAGATTAGTTGAGTAATACTTTGTAGCTGCAGATGAAAAAGACAAATCAAGACGTTGTATACACCGGTATATGATAATATGCGCAATACGCGTGATAGTCGAGTTCAAGCGGTAAATGGAATCAAGTTAGCGCCGCTGAGTTGCAAAGTCACCTATTTTTGGATGCCGTAGTCAGTGACCGTGTCAAGCCGCGGTGGCAAGGCGGAATGCATACTCATTGCTGAATGTCCTCTCTTTCGCAAAACCCTCACACAAAATGGTCCAATATTGCAGACGACGAGCTCACCGTCGATGCCATTGAACACTTACTCAAGCCCGTGCCCGACGACGTCTGGGTCGTTGCTGCATGTTTTGACCGACTAGTTGATAGCGTGCAAGTGCAACGACACTTGCTTCAACTTGGCCTTGAACGAACTGAAGGAGCATTAGGGAGAACTCGGGAGGCCTCCTTGTTCATTTCTCAGGCTGAAAACAACGCAGATGGCACAGAAAACGCCGGGCCTAGCACCTCTTCTCCACAACATCCTATTTCTCCCGTGGAGGCTCTGTCAGCGCACTTTCGTGGTGTGCCTTCCGATGCGAGACTATGTTGGATGCGATCTGTGCTACTGGAAAGACTTGACCGGCTGAACACATACGAAGAGCTCCTCAAGGTTGCTCCGGCAACGATGCGTGAGGAGATGGAGGATGAAATAGATGAATGGGAAGACGATCCGTGGGGAAACACCGACGGGCCGTCTATAACAGAGAAATCATTCACGCCATCTGTGCTGCTGCCTGTACCACTTTCTGATTTCTTGACAGATGACCTATTCCAAGTAGCGCGTGAATTGGCCACACTCCAGTGGTTCGAGGCCCTACGCAGACTTCTTGAACGGCACGCTTCAAAACTATGGCCGTACCGATTCTCTATCCTGGAATCTATCCCGGCTCATGTTCATCCTTCCGACTACCGTTCTGTGTTGCCTGTCGTTGACACGACCACCAACATCGAACGGCCCTTCTCGGAGAACAGGTGGAGACCAGAGGAGGATTGGTCAGAGACGAAAGATGTGCAGGCATCACTACAGGAATGCCTAGACGTCTTGGGATTGGAACTGCCCTCAAGACAGGACGATAAGGCTGAAATCCCCACAGAACCTCTCTCTGCTGATGAACTCACAACTTGGTACAGATGTCGAATAGACTATATTATCTCGTCCACAGGGATGGTTGATGTGGCATTAGCTGTCGTGCAACACGCGGCCTCTCAAGGGATACCCAACCTAGATGAGCTCGGAGAGGAGCTAAGTCTTCTCTCCCGACTCGTTTACGATGCGCCTCAATCCCCTCAAGAAGATGCGGAAGATGACTGGACACTAGCCCATTGGCGTTCGATGGATTCCTCTGCTATAATCCGGGCATATCTCAAGCATAGCACAGAAGAGACCGTTGCGAAAGATATTTCGCGACTTGTGATGCCATATCTCTTTGTGATGGAATCCCGTGCTGAAAGGGCGGGTAATCCCGACCCATCTATACCAAATCGCCTCCTCTACGACTATATTCTCACTGCGCCACTGAATTTGGTGGCTTCCATTTTCGAAGCGTCCAAGCCAACACTGCCCGCTGCCCACCGTCTTATTCGTAACGATGAAGATATTGCCCGGCTCGCTTTGGCTTGTTTATATGGTAGCAATAGCGTCGATGATTGGCAAACAATGAGCCGCATATTCGAGTGCCTACCAGTCTGGGATATTGCCCGTGATGAGGATAATGATGAAGATACGGCTGATACGACTCTGGATTCCCTTGGAGCTTTCGTCACTCCAACTACTTCCCGTCCTCAATGTACACCGTCCGATTTGCTCATGTTCTTCGAGCCTCTTCCTATTGCCTCGCTTTCCCGTGCACTCGACATCCTTGACGTCCACCTCGAGTCTGGTGAAATTCTATCACGGTGGAGTGTCCCCGCCCCATTGCGATGGTTCCTCCAAAGTCATGACAATGTTGGGGAGCAGCGTGCCTGGGCTACAAGGATGGCAAGACGGGCTGGTGGTGCAAAAGACCCCCTGGAAACTAAGGATGATTGGGAATGGCTGCTGGAAGACATGCTGAAGCTTACTAATGCGGGAGAAACTGGTTTGCGAGGTGCATTTGGACTTCTGCCTAGGAATGAGGTTATCCATATCTTCCTTGGTGGTTTATTGAGTTCTGGAAGTTCGTGCTATTCCTCTTCTCTTCAATCGGGAGCCTAACTTGACGTTCGTGATCACCAGAGTTAGATATAGCGAAAACAATATTGGGCTCACTGCAAAGTAAACTATCGCTAGAGCCAAAGGCCATCGAGGACATTTGCTTGGCTTGCTCACGCGAATTCTACGATAATGCTAGCTCAGGAAACTACAAGTTTGGCGATATGAAACTTGCATACGACTGGTATACGCGCGCCACCTGTCCTCATTGTTGAGTTTTGCTAACGTGTCTTGATAGCCTGGATTTGCCACCGCAATCGCCCACGATTGTTCGAGAAAAGGAATTTATTGAAGCTACGTCACGGCTCGCCTCTTTCAATATAACTTCTCGCCCAGGCATACCTATTTCCCCGATCGAAATTCGCCTCACGAAAGATCGTCTCTCACTTGTCGCTCAAGTACTTACAAGCAATGCAGACGCATATAAGCATACGGAAGTCATACTAGACCTCGTGTATAAGCTCGGTTTCCGCAACGACACCGTCGCCGAAGTTAGGACGCTCGCCATGTTAGCAGACACGGCACTTCAGGCCGAAGACTTCACTCGGGCGTACGAAGTCAGCGAACGCATGGTTGATGCTGTCCACAAATTTATTGACTCCGCGCCACTGGGCAAGGAGGATGCCAGGGTAAAGGAGGCGACGGAGGTGTGTTGGGTAGCGTGTTATCAGTTAGGGCGGCAACCCGAATTCGATGACATCGACAAGAAGATGTCTCTCCTTGGGCGTGCACTAGAGCTCTGCCCTCAAGATAAGTTACACGATGTTCTCACGTCCTGGCGGCGCACGGAGAAGGAGGATATCGAGGCCCGCCAGGAGAAATTGAGCAACCGCCACAGCGACTTCACAATAACTTCAGCCAAACACAAACCAGCAATGACAGCATCCCTTAACCCAGCGGCTTCTCTCCGTGCAAAATTGCAGCATTTCCATATGCCCACACCTCCATTGCTCAGCACTCCAGATGCTGCAGCCTTGGCAACTAGGACGTTCAGAAGTGTTGCTGCAAACTTCCCTTTCTCTGTAGGAAGCAGGGGACGTTCTCAAATGTCTCATCAGGATGATGCAGTCAGCTCACGTAGTGGAAGTAGGAAGCCTGAAGAGGACGTCTCCTCTCAGGCCACAAGAGTAATATCGAAGGGTATTGGCTGGCTTATCGGTGCTGATGACGAGGAATGATTATGAACTGTTTACATACATACTAATTTATGATCGGACGAGACGGCTCGCGACTTTATTGAACTACAATGGGAGTAATGATTTTAAACAGCAATCTACAATAAAGAGTGGAAAGGGCACAACGAGAGAATACAAAGAGCGGTGAGATATACAAGAGAGGGGATGGTTGGTCGTGTAAGGCGATTCCAGCGAGGAAAGATACTGCATATGATAAGGGAATGTGATGATTCATCTAAATTCGATGACCATGAAAATCAAGAAATAAAACTAGACGGATGACAACACAATAACGAATAATAGGAGATAATATATAAATGATTTATAAGGTCAAGTAGATCTCCTGAGTGAATGTGAAGGAATGGGGAGTAGTTGGCGAGCATGATGACACAAGTCCCAAGGAAGAAGATATTCCGCAGATAGAACCGAGTATTGGGAGTACAGATATCTACCATCTAGGCAACAGCAGAGCCAAATCGCGTGGACGTTCCAGTGCGTGCCCGAGGTCGATTCACCACACTGCTCTTTTCGCTACCCTCGATGTTCTGCCCCCGGCCGCATACATCGCAGTAACCTTTCTCCTTCCCTGTAGTACGCAATTCCTCAACCTCGGCTTTCAGATCCCTGACTTGCCCCTCCAACTCCCATATTTGTCTTTGCCACGCTTGCTTAGCAGACATAATCTGGTCCTGCAGGGCCTTAATCACCGAGTCCGGATCGCTTTGACTGACGTTATCGGTAGATTCAGATTTATCCAAGTAACTAGCAATTCCAAGGGTCGCAGGTGGCGCAGGAGTAATGGGGGAAACCGCAGTCCCAGCACTGTCGGGGCTTAGTGTATCGGGATCCATCTCGAGCTGGGGCGACTGCTGTCCTAGTGCTAAGTGGTCGCGGAAGTGAGAACTAAAAACGGTTGAAACAGGTCGTAGCTTGAGAGCAGGGAATTCGGTAACATGGGCGGGGGCACTCTGAGGAACTAAATCAGGCTGCCGATTTTTATTGGCGAGCAGTGCGGTCTTCGAGTGAAGGGTGGATTCAGCAAAGGCTGGAGATGGACCAGCCCATGATGGCGAGTGAGTATTGATTGAAAGGGGAGGCGTGCGACGGGGGTTGCTTTGGGCTTGCTGGGATAACAAGCTAGGGCTTGACTCTGCGGAGATGTTAGTAGCATCTTTACCCTCCGAATGGTCTTGCGAGCCCGTATCTGGTTCAAGCAAAGAGGATGGTAATTGGGGAACAGGTATGCGATGTGGTGATAGTTTGGATGGCTTGGAGGCTGCTTGGTGAATTTGGTAAGCTGAAAGACTTTCGGCAAGCGAAGGTACGGGCGGAGCCTCTTTGTCTTTGTTAAAAAATTTCATGAACCCGCTCTTTTTATGTTTCAAAGCCTTGCCATGCAAAGAACTGGTGGGAGGTGGGTGGATCGCTGGTTCGGAATCCCGTCGCTCATACTTGGGAGGATTGCTGCTGACCATAGATTGAAATGCCTGCTTGGCTCTTGCACCTGCGCTAATGGAGCGAGCCCGGGACCGGGATGCTATACTTTCATGAGGGCTATGATCAAAGCTGTTCACAACACTGACGGTGTCATGATCACCGTCAACATCGGCCATGGAAGACTGTGCCAATCGCGATGACGGTGTACTCGAGCCGTGGTTCACAGTTGCGCTACGCGATCGTTGAGCACGAGCCTCTTCCAATGAAATCAGGGCGAATGTTGGGGACGCTGAACGTTCCAACCAGCCCGGAATACTGGGAACCGCAGGGGGTGGCGCTAGGCGAGGCGAAGATCTGGGAGCGTTTGACGAGGAGGAGATATCCGTTGGAAGGCGCGCAGGGATTGGGGAAGAAATCTCCCGTCCGTGAAGCGTTGAACTGCGCTTCCTACTTCTCACTTCTCGACCTCCAGAAGACGAGTCTGAAGCTTCTGATGATGGTGCAGGACGTGGGGCCTGACGGCTGACACCTAAGCTATTTATGGAGGATTCTGTTACGGTATTCACAGAGTCACTACGGGCAACACTCAGGACATCAAAAGCCAAACCAGGCGGGTCACGGCGAGGCGACTGGTGTGAATAATCCACAGCAAGGTCGGGATTAGCGTATGGGTGATGCGACTCTTCTCTGTTGAACAAGGATGAGGTTCGTTCTGAAGTGTGCGAATTTGTTCTCAAGAGAGTATTAGGCGTTTCGGGCCGACCCTCATGCCCGCCATAGGCGTTAGAAGCATTACTAGAATAGTGGCGATGGTTAGTTTCGCGGGGAGAAGCTGGAGGGGAGGGGGTATGATAGAGGGTTGGAGAATGGGGACCTGAATGACTCTTTTGCTTGGATGAGGGTATCGAGACGAGGGACGTTGAAGACAAACTCGCTTGGGCGAGAGCGCTGAAATCACCATTTATTCAATTGAAACTCAAGCAAGAAGGCTAAAATATTTACCTCAGAGCGGATCGAGGGTTAGATACCTGGGGCGGCATCACATCTAACGAAGTCTTTGCCTTGCCCTGGGATCGACTGGACTCGCCGCTGGCCCTGCCTGTGCTCGATGATGAAGCACCAAACTTGAGAGACTTTTTGAATGTAGACACGGGGTCATACTCATTGCCCTCCTCCAGAGTGTCGTCGACTTCCCAAGGGGCCTTTGAATGAAAACGCATCTTCGGACCTAGGAGGCTCATACGGGGGATTGATTCATCTTCCTCGCCATCCGAAATTTGTTGGCTATAGATATCGTCGTCTTCGTCCTGGTATTCGATGGAAACGGATGAATCGTCCTCCATATCCAGCATGCTTGCTGCAGGATCATCAATGCGGTCGTGATTAGAACGGAAATGTTGACTAGGGGTTGACGACCAGCTATTCTGGGTTGTGTAGATACGATTTGAGCTGAGATTGGCGTCGTGGTCAGAGAAGGCCATAGGGCGAGGTGAGAAAAAGGGGTGGCTATAAACAGAAGGGGTGTCTGTGAACTCTGAAACAGAGGGGTAGCGAGCATGAAAAGGAGCGTGAGCTGCGCGTTGGTCGAGGAGGCGTCTGAGACGGTGGTCGTCGTGGTCGTCGACTGGCGAGTTGATGGTAAGGGACCTGAGCATCATCTCTGCTCTCTGCCTATTCCCAAGTTGGTTCCAGATCAAACTATCACTGAACCCTGCAGATTTCAAAAACAAATAGGGCAAAACTGGTTGACACGATTCCGAATTATGGTCAACAGCCCCTTGAATCTGCGTGGAAGTTACCGTTTGACCGTAGAATGCATCAATCTTGCGCCGCTGTTGGGCGTGAAGCAAAAGGAACGGAAGAAGCTGCAGTAAGCTACCCCTAATCATACACGTGAGGCCTTTTCGCTTATCCTCATACTTTCATCTCAGATGCACGCCCAACCTCCAGTATCGCTAGCCTCCTCTTCTAACGGTAGAACTTCAGGCAAATCATGGAAATCTCGTAAATCTGCGACCGTGTGCGTTCGTGGTTCACACCAACTCCATCAAATTCTCATCATATCATAGCCGAACCCATCTTCCAGCAGGCGTGAAGACAAAAAGCTGGCAAGATAGAATGGAGCAGACCAAGAAAGCTCAGGCCATCAAAAAACTTGAACAAGAACTTAAAGACGAGAAACAGGCTGAAATCACTCGGTACGGGGTATCTATGATGAACTATCAAGGCATAGCCCTCAACATTCGTTAATTGTCGCAGCCGAAGGGAGATAACACTGCAACGCAAGAAAGCTGCAGAAGAGCGCCAACGTCTTGAAGAAGAAAAGGCCAAGGTTTGTTTCCAAGCTTGATGATTATTCTGCATGATCTTCCTCACAGCGTTCATCAGATGGGCGCCCGTAAAGTAGCAAGACTGCGTCGTAAAGCCGGACGCACGAAAAAGATCAACGGCTAGCATTCATCTTATCGCACGTATGTACTTGTTTCTGTAGATACCAGACAATCACCCTATGCAGAAAATAGAAAGATCTGATAGCAAGTTTCGATGATTAGTTACTTATAACGCCCAGCTCTCATCCACCTCTCCTTCCTTGATAAATGGTTTATCCAGCCCCGCTACCACGCTCTCACATAATGGACAGCTGCTCGCTAACATCTCGTCCAACTCTTGTCGTAGTTTTTCTTTCTTCCCTTCATCCTTCTCCGTTCCATTCCGTCTGCCACCGCCACCCATGACAGGCATCCATCCAGGCGCAGAGACGAGAGAAGCCAAAGCATCAGGTATGATAAGGTCCCGTAACTTATCACCTGCAGAAAGGATGTTCCGCCCCAGCGAATTGGCGTTCTGAAGTGGGTTCGTGACGAGCGTGGTGGCAAAATTCGCGGAAAGTAGCGTCCGCTGACTTGTAGGTTGCCGAGCCGGCACACCAGGTCCAATAGCTTTTCCAGGACCTGGTGTTTGCGACAATTTGAGCAATTCGGTTTGTAATGTCAGAATACGTCGTAAGGCATGAGATGGCAGGTATTCTTTTGCCTGACAGATTGGCATGAACGATCAACATGCAAAAGCAGCAGTCATAAAAAGTTAAAGTCAATGACGAGATATGGGAGAGGAAACTCACCGAGCCAATCAGACAGTCAGCATGGAAGGTATGTTGACAGGGAAACACATAGAACTGTCTAGTCAGAAGGAGATGGCAACAGACCGAACAGACGTCGCCGGAATCAATAGTGACGAAACGATTCCTCAGCGCCGCTATATCCTGCTTGATTGCCTCCGCCGTCCGCGTGGCCTCGTCCATCTCACCTTTCAGGGTCTCGATATGTGCTGAATAACCTTCCAAGGCATGGGCTATTTCCTCTTTGAAATCGTCAATCACCACGAAGTCGGGGAAGAATGGCAAGATGTCCTCAATTTTCAGCAGATCTGTATTTTCCAAGAACCGCATGGCCCTACCAAATGGCAGTCAGAAGCTACAACTAAGCCTCGATGGTTGCCTAACTTACGTCTTAATGTCCTTCTTGTCTTGTACGACGTAACGCGCAATTTTCAGCCACAATTTCTTACGAAGCGGTTGATCGTCCTCAGGCATATCCGCGTTGATTTGGGCAAGCTCCAAGTCACCTTTCTCGAGTGCCAGATCCACACTGTTCTCCCAAAGCCCCATTTTTGAATAGATGTGTACGCACGGCTGCGTGCGTTTTGTCTTTTTGCATAGCCGTAATGCGTAATCAAGATCATAATAAGGTTTTCCAGTAATCGGATCCGAAGGAGCTGTCGATAGAAATCGCAGAAGAGGGCCATCATCCTCCGGTGCGGATGAGAGTGGCGAAGAAGATGCAAAGAAAGTGATGATGAGATTATGGATTGTCGGCGACGTGTTATTCTGTTCGAAAATAATGTGGTTCAGGTAGCGAATAGCCTGATTTGGTGATAGTGGGTCGCGAGGAGCATGTTGAAGCTGAAGGAGGGAGGGTACGAGCCGGAGAGGATCCAGAGCGGGTCGACGCAACCAAGAGTCTACAGTAGCCTTTGGAGCGTGCCGCAAGAGTACTGGGCCGAACCTATAGTAAAGTTCCAGATTGGGCTAAAACATATAGGTCGGTATTACGGCAACGGAGATGAGGTTAGCCTAACCTGCCGGTTAATGACATCAAGAGCCTTGGTCCACTCTTCTTCCAGGACCCAATGCTCTATAACGCGCTCATAATCACCAACGGTAGTGGCATAATGCAGATACATGTCCGTGCGACCGTGCCCTTGGATGAGCTCATAGACAGTCTTGCGGTCCAAGTTATTCTAATAGAGCTCAGAAAAAGAATTTAAATGAAATACGGTTGTTCTTACCCTGTATGTTTCGAAGAAATGCTTTAGGTCGTCTTCAAGTATTGTGCGCTCGGTCTGGATGTTTTCAATATCTTGTGTTATAGACTCAGAGGCAACGAGGTCATCGAGCTCGTTGCATTTACTGAGATAGAACTCGACGAGCCAGGTTGCCAACATCATTCTTTGCGTATAATCCTAAGATAGTGATATTATTAGGATGGACGTCGTGCAATTGGTGTATACTCACTGTCTTCTTCGTTCTCTCCAGCCTTGATATGAGATATGAACGCAAGGAATCCCGCTCGCCAGCATCTAGGAATTTTAGTGCAACTTCCTCGAAAGTGACAGAGCATTGGGCATAGCATTGAGCAGCCTGAAAATATCTGCCTTCGTCAAAAAGAGCATTCCCTTGCGCAGACAGGATGCAGTCACGTTGAGCTGCTGTCTTAAAATGCAAAAATGAATCTTGAAAGCTTAAAGCGGAATTTCAGTAGATACCTTGGCATATCGCAGGGCGACATCGAACCTTCCCTTTTCTAGATATACTTTCCATACATCTCGGTCCTCATTTCCAACCATGAGCTCAAAGAGAGACTGATCGGTATACACCCAATAGGTCTTCCGTACTGGGTCCGCAGTCTGACCTTTAACTTCTTCATTGGGTTTCTGGATGGAAGTGAGTGGCACGATTATTGCTTTGAAACATAATAGGTGACTCACTAGAGGCAGCACTTCTTCATAGGTCAGCTTGTCATCTAAATTACAAACACCTACGACACGGTCCTTGTATAGTAGTATGAAATGGAATTCGGTGAGAGAAATGGACAAGGGTATATCGGACGAAGTTGTTGTGGGAGATGAGGAAGTCGTTAGAGTAGGATACGGCAATAGTTGCGCCCCGTCAATGAAGTCGTCAGTGGCATCGAAGTTCAGACCGCCATGGTATATACCAGGAGCTGTGAAGAGCCAATCAGATAAATTGGATATCGGGTCGGTCGCAGCAACTCACTCACCAGTCATCCAAGCCATAGCTTTGGGCAACGAGGTAGCTTGATCAGCCTTCTCAGTATACAAGTGCAGTTCAGAGTATTGAATATTGCCAGGTAGCTCCAAAATCTCTTTGTGGGGTTAGGAAATATTCAAAGTATCATTCAAATTAGGAGCTCACTTGGTGCGGTGTCCCGGTAACCCGCGAACAGAGTGGTAAAGACGCGGCCACCCTCCTCAGAACGTCTATCTGGATTGCCAACAAATTGGTATATACGTGAGGGAGTCGTGACAATGACAAGGGCACGCTTGGGATCAGAGGGAGGGAAGAAGACGAATTCTAAGCCCGTTATTGGATGTCTTTCCGGTAACGTGAATACAGACTGGAGGTACCGTTCTTGAGACTTGAAGAAATCTTCCTCAGCGTCAAGGACAGCCTCATATATTTGTCCATTCCTTGCACCGATCAGCATTTCTCGCGTAGATGTACCGTGTGATGAAGACAGCAGAGCAGATCTATTCCACGCAATACTTTCGATGATCATTTTGAAACCTTTGAGTTGTCTGGGTTTTTTCCATCCTCGGAAGAGATACCAGTTCTCCCCTTGAGTGGAAGTGACAATGATGTGCCTGCCCGAGGGGTCCATGAATATCTTGTGAATGACGAGTTCGGCCTGTTTCCTTGGGATCTGCACTTTCACGACTTGGTCTGCGTGTGACAATTCGATTAGGACGATCGTGTTCGAGACGAGAGCCATCGCAAGGACGTCCGAACAAACCACCATCGATACTAACGGCGCTGAGAAAGTGTATTGAACCCTCCCTAGCTCGAATATTGGAGACGCTGCAGCTGCAGGATCCAATCGGCCGTCTTCCTGTCATTATAGAGCAGATAAGGCGCGCAATACAGTATAGTATATGCCTTGGCATACGCACCAAATCACCGTTTCCTAAGCCGGCGGTATCATCTGCTTCATACGGAGAGGGTTCAAAACCTTCGTACTGGACCTGGGGCATAGCCAGACCGCCATGGCCCAGAACATTTGCTGCTGGAGCCGCAGCATGCTCAACAACTAGAAGCGAAAGCGGGACAAATCCGTTAAAGAAACGACTTGACGGAACGCGACATACTCACATTCGTCGAACATGATAAAACTACTTGAACTGTGCGCGTGTTCCGCGCTCTCAAGGGTCACTCCGGAGCCGGCTCAAGTCCGGAGATAAATCAGTTATCTTATCTATATCCCACAGTCACCAATGATCACCGCAGAGCTTACCACTGACATCGTATTGGGCTCAATCAAATATCAGACATAATAATGCCCTATCAATCTTCGAACCCTCCAATACCCCCACTGCCTCATACTCTCAAGTTCGGCATCACAATATGCCTCGTCCCATGCCTCGTTTGATCTTGATTCGCCATGGTAAGGCATACACACTCCTTTAATCGATGCTCAAAGACGCTGAGATAACGGGAGAACAGGCGAAACAGAATGGTCTTTGAACGGGTGAGTGAGCCAGCCTACTTTGATTGATCACCGCTCATCACCATCGTAGTCGGCATGTATGTCTCGTTAATTCATCACGTATAGAATGCTGTATATTGTGTGTAGACTGGCCGTACAGACATCCCCTTGACTGCCAGAGGCGAGGAGCAAGTCCAAGCTCAGGCGAAGGTTCTTGTCGGAGAAGGCAGTATGTATTCGTCACATAACCGTGTTTCAGCTGAGTGATGTCGCGTAGAGATTGTAGATCCAAAGAATCTATGCACCGTATTCGTTTCTCCTCGCCAGCGCGCCCATAAGACATTTCACCTCCTCTTCGATCATCTACCAGAACTCCCTCATCATGTCCTCACGGAAGAGGCTCGTGAGTATCTCTCCTTCGACCCTCCAATTTTCTGGTCTGATGCTTGCTCGAAAGGCGAATGGGATTACGGGGATTACGAAGGACTCCTCTCGTCTGAAATAAAGGCTAAGAATCCCAATTGGTTCATTTGGAATGATGGGTGTGTTTTGACATCTTGAGCTCGGGTTCTCTGGTTTCATAGTATATCTAGATGTCCTGGAGGTGAAAGTGTCGAAGATATGCAGTGCCGCGTGGATACAGTTATCGAGAAGGTCAGTATTTACAAGATCATACGCCTTTCGAATCACACACCACTCAAATAGGTCCGTGAATACCATCGCCAGTACCATGAAGAAGGGTTAAACACTCGTGATGTGGTCATCGTTGCTCATGGTCACTTCAATCGGGTCCTCATTGCTCGCTGGATCAATTTCCCTCTATGCTTGGGTGGGTACCTTTATGCTGCAGGTACTAGCCTTAAGTCTGACACGGTCCTTAAGGCACTCACTTCAATGTGGAGCCTGGAGGAGTAAGTTGCTTTTAACCCAGACTGTCAATTAGTATATCAATTTTGATTATCAGGTTGCTGTTCTGAGCTACAATCATAATTCGCTCAAAGAACCGGCTCTCAATGCTCTGAACGTCTATGCCGATATAAAGTAGCATACGTATTAGATAGTAGAAGTAGAAGTAGAAGGTTATATGGATTCGTACCCGAACGCGTCGCGTATGACAGACGCCCAAATGGTCTGCGTGACCCTGGCTTTGATTGGTTGGAAATCATCCGTATCATTCGCAACGACTTCAAACCAGCCCTCCCTTTCCTTGCTGGCAATAACTTATGGCTGAGGCAGAGCCCCAGGTCCAAGAATCTGCCTCGTTGAAATTATCCGATTTGGATGCCTCATCCAGCCGTGCTTCATCTCCGCATGGCGAACAGCAGGCTGCAGGCGTAGGAAATGACATACCCGCTGAGGAATCTGGTAACAACCCACCCGGCACACAGCCAACTGAGGTAGCAAAGCCGCAAGATGCTGCATCCACACCTGCAGAGGCACCCCCCAAAACTGCTGAAAGCGCAGCTGCTAAACCGGGCGCTGGAAAACTAGCTACAACCGTCAAACTGGCTGCCGGCAAGGCAAACGGACCTCCAACACCGACTGTGAAGAAGGTAAGCTTGAGCCGCACGTGGATGCTGTAACAGCTTGACTCAATTCGTTGATGTCTGCGTGGTGATTGCAGGTAATTAATTCGGGAACTTTTGGTGCTGGTGCCGTGAAGTCCACTACATCAAAACTTACTACTTCGACGACCACTGCAACTGCAAAGTCTGCATCTTCTGGAGCTGCTGCGCTCAAGAAATCCACTAGCACCTCTTCTGCTATGGCTGGTAAACCGACAACGGCGACTTCCAAACCGACTGTCGCTGCGCCGACGAGAAGGGCTTCCATTGTCCCACAGAGGACGACTACTCCGTCAACCGCTGCCGCATCGACTACTAGGCCTTCAGTAGCTGCAAAGTCTACTCTATCCTCTTCGTCCTCCACTCGGCCAACGGCTGCAAGTGGTTCAAGTGCTACTCGCGCCTCGGTTGTCTCCCCTGCAGGCTCCACTGCATCTGCAGCCTCGGCCAATCGACCCCGTGCACCCGTCTCTGAAGGCGTCAAGAGAGCAACGCCGACTGCACGACAGAGTCTTGGCCCTGGTGCCAAACCGCCGCTATCCACGTCGGCCAGCAAGGCCGCTTCAGGCGCACCGTCACGGCCAACTAGAGCCGGAACTTCTATCGCTTCCATCAAGGAAGTCGAGGTTGATAATGCTGCCTTGGAAGCACTACGGAATCAGGTATGGAACTTGATTATTATGTCCAGAGGCTATCTTGTTGAGGCAAGTACTTTACTGCTATCAGCTGAAGCAAGCGGAAGAAAACCTAGCTACCAAATCCGAGACGGTCACACAGCTCGAGGAAAAGGTGACACAACTTCAAGCATCGCTAGCGGAAGTTCAGTCCGAGGCAGAAACCAAGCATGCGGCTGCTGAGCAACTGGAACAGGCCAAGGCTGATGCTGAGACTAGGCTGAAGGATGCAACTGAGGCTTTGGAGTCCTTGAAATCAACACAGAAGGAGAGTAGCAGCACCTTAGTATCCATACGTGAGGAGGTTAGCTTCCTTCCATCAGTATATCTCGGACAGACCGTTGACCAATATGGACTTTAGCTTGAGGCAGCCAAGAACTCGAGCACCTCGCAGATCGAACTTATCCAAAATCTCCAAACCCAAATCCAGATGCTAGAAGCTGAAGTCGCAGCAGCCAAGGAGAACCTCGCTGCTGTAAGAGCATCTCATGAAACTGCGTCATCCGATGCTGCTACTGCCGCGGCCGTTGAGCATGAGGCTCTCTTGAATGCACAAGCAAATCTCGCTGCTATCGAAGAGGAGAGTAAAGCTCTCAGATCTGCTCATGCTCAAGCTCTTGCCGAAGCTGAAGCTAAAATCAAGGAGCTCGAGGACAAGGCTGCTCGCGCAGATGCTCTGGAAAAGGAGCTAGCAGAACTCAAGGCGGAGAAAGAAGAGACTGCTACGAAAATATCTGAACTAGAAATCGAGATTCTGGAGCTGAAGGAGAGCATTGAAACCGGCGAGGACTCGCATAGTCAGTCTCTGGCGCGCATCAAGGCACTCGAGGAGGAGGCGTCGAAGGCCGCTGCCGCAAGCCAGATAGCAATTAACGAGGCTCTGGCGAAGGTTCAAGAGCACGTACGCGCTGGTGAAGACGCACAGAAAGCCCACGAAGCTGAGCTCAAGGCAGCCGCCGAGGCACAAGCAAAGGCAACTGAGCAAATCGCCGCACTACAGGCCGAGTTAGCCTCTGCCCAGGCCGCACTTGAGCAAGCTAGGGCAGATGCGATTTCTGCAGCGGAAGGCCATGCTACTATGCTTGCTGAAGCCGAAGCGAGCCATTCTTCAAAGCAAGCTAAGTTGTCTGAGGAAATCAAACGAATAACGGCTGAACTCGAGGTAACTTAAACTTCGGGTGTATATACTTCCATATCTGACAAACCTGGCAGGGTCAAGAGGCTCAATACAACGCTAAGGTTGACGCTGTGAAGGTAGAGCACGAGAAATTGCTACAGGAAGCATTTGAGCGCGCAAAGGTTAGTTCTTTGTACAAGGATCTTATTTCGTCACGCTAACCTATACTGTAGGCAGAAGCCGGAGACGCACACACGCTAGATTTGCAGTCGCTGCGGGCTGAATCTCAAGCCACTCTTGAACAGCTCCAGGCTCAAAACCAGAAGGCGATGGATGAGCTTAAGGCTGAACACGCCGCGGCGTTGGAGGATCAAGTGAAGTCCCTGGAGAAGCAAATCAATAGCCAAGCCTTGGAACTTAAGGCGACACAAGACGACCTCGCCAAGGCAAAAAGTGCATTGGAAGCTGCTCGTGCTGATGTAGAGAAACTCACTGCACAGCGTGACGAGGCTACAGCAGCAATAGCCGCTGCATCAGCGGACTCGCCGATTCAAGCAGAGGAAATAGCGCGGCTGACCAAGGAACTGTCCAACACGAAGGATGACCTTGCTGCGATGACAGATATGCTCAATCTGACCAAGGCTTCACTCACCGAAATGTCGAATAATCATACCAAGGAGCTGGAGGCCACAGCTCAGGCGCGTGCGGAAGAGGTCACCAAGTTACGTAGTACACATGACGAGGAAGTGACCCAGCTCGTGAACCAGAAGTCTGAGCTGTCTATCAGGTTGTCAGATCTTGAGGGTGAAATCGCCACACTCAAAGCCGCAGCCGCAACGGAACCGTCCGCACCGAAGGCTAATGGTAATGGGGCAGTTCACCCCTTGTCACCGGGCGTTTCAAAGGAGGAGTTGCAACGTCTGCACGAGGCACATAATCTGAAGATGCATGACTTGCAGGCTGGATATGATAAGGCGATCAAAGAACTCAAGTTCGAGCTTGAGGAGACGCAAAACAAGGCCGATGAATTGCAGAAAGAGCTCGGGCGGAAGGCAATGGAGATCGAGTATCTCGAGAGAGATCAAGATGATTACGAAGATCAAATCACCCGGTATGTTCGATTCTTTGGCGTCAAGGGTTTCGTAGGAGCAATGGTCGCGCTGGCCGTGGTCTATGGATTCATATAACTTATTTTGCACTTTCTTGGATCGTCAATCCCTTACCTTGATTTTTGGTTTTAATTCCCTAACTTATACCGGAACATAATTTATTGACTTGTCCTTCGTTTGTTTTTCCCTTTTCAATGCCATGATATGGCTATTTCTCACAGATTGAAGGCGGAAGTGGATAACCTTACCGAGCAACTCAAGGCGAAGGAAACAGTTGCATGATGAACGACACGCTGTTGGCTGCACGATGCATACCTGGACCCCAAACCACGACGCACTCCTCATGGTCGTTCATTCATTTCCGTTGCGTGTTTTATGACTCTTTCCATCGAACCCTCACGATTCTACCTAGCCTACCTAACCTTAACATAGATTCAGATTTAGCATTATGCATGCCCTTTGGTACATGACTCTTCCCCGCTTCCATGAGTTGGATCCTCATTCGATACCGTTACTTTACCACCTGGATATATCCATACCCAATACTCATTGATGTGTTAGTGCTCATAAATCCACGGAGTCGGTCTTCCTTGCTTGACTGATAACCATATCAATTGATACATCACGGAGATGGTTTGAGGAAGAGCGGTGAAAGAGTGGGCACTTGTTTTCACAGAAGTTCTACTGACATGAAATAGCATGTTGAGCAGCTACGAAGCTGATATTTTGAAAAACTCTCCAGCATCAATTATAATGAGAAGTAAAATAGACCGATTCCAGCAAACGCGGGTTCATCGTACGACGCGTTTTCGACGCGCCAGTGAAATTCCGCCAGTAGCGGTCGGCTAACTCCGATCGATACGGCCGGAGACCCCCCAGCTAATATTTTGCTGAAAGTTTCACCTGAGTACTCTTGTCCCTTTCCCTCTTACTCAGTTCCATACCCTCCCCCCTTTCCCGGTCCTCCTCTTCACTTAACCACCATGGCCATCCAGAAAGAACCTGGTCAAAAGGGCGTTAACTGGTCTAACATCGCTGTCGGTGAGCGCGTTCAATGTCTTCACGTGAAATCCAGCGGAAGTAACTGAACTTGGTATTTGGTGAAGGGGCTATCATGAACATGGTATATTGAACCCTGTAAACTGAACGAGAATGAGAACAGCTAACGCAAATATGCTTAATTTTTTTTACAATGTGTAGTTTGTGAGTTTTTGGTAGACATCTTTCTACGGTCGAATGTCCTGCTCATCGGCGTCGCGCATTTCTAGGAAGTCACTACGTTAGGACAACCGTTGGAAGTTCTCAAGACGCAAATGGCTGCAAATCGTTCACAGACAATGCTCCAGGCTTGTAAAACCGTCTGGTCCCGAGGAGGTTTTTTGGGTTTCTACCAGGGATTGATTCCATGGGTGCGTCGGTTGACCTAACCCAAAGTAAACATCATCCAATTGATTTGGATACCCTTCAGGCATGGATTGAAGCTTCGACGAAAGGAGCAGTGTTAATTTTCACTGCTTCGGAGGTAGAAACAGCCGTCCTCAATACGGGTATTAGCCCCGCTGCTGCTGGTCTTCTCGGTGGTATGTCGGGTGGTATTGCACAGGCTTATGCAACTATGGGTCGGTGCCGAACACGTCTTCTGCTGTTCTATTAGCTGATTTAACGCGTCTACTCGTTATGTAGGCTTCACAACTTGTATGAAAACGGTTGAAATCACTCGGCATAAGCAAGCGGCCACTGGCGTAAAACCCCAATCAACATGGGCCGTGTTCGCTGATATCTATCGTCGGGAAGGGATTGCTGGTGTCAATAAGGGTGTTAACGCGGTGGCTGTCCGTCAATGTACAAACTGGGGTTCACGGTACGTTTCATCTCCGAATGACAATATGGTTGGATGATGACATAGGCTGATTCCTTTTCGGGTTTGAACAGTATGGGTTTTGCGCGTCTGGCTGAGTCAACTATCCGGAAGATTCGTGGAAAGTCTGAGCAAGATAAGCTGGGCGCCTTGGATAAGATTATCGCTTCCTCCGTTGGTGGTGCTCTGGCCACATGGAATCAACCAATTGAAGTCATCCGTGTTGAGGTATACTACCTGCTCCAAATTCTGTAGTCTCTGAACTTAGATCTCCGCCTTCAGATGCAATCCATGGCTAAAGCGGCCAACCGCCCTGAAAAACCCACCATTCTGAATACCTTGTCATACATTTACCGGGAGAACGGCATCAAAGGTCTCTACCGTGGGGTCACTCCTCGCATTGGTCTAGGCATCTGGCAAACTATCTGCATGGTCTCTTTCGCTGACTACGTTAAAGCTTGGTATGTTTTATGAACATCATTGTCACTTTCTTCGCTGACAGTTGGTGCAGGGTTAAATCGCGATAGTTGATAGTTAGACATACTCATAGGATGCTTTAGAGCTATCTGTCTATAATTTTATGCACTAGATAGAGACTATGTTTTTTCGTATATAAACATACCTTATACCAGGTATTTCCGTTCGCTGAATGGCATGTCACAAGCCGATCACCAGCCCGTCTCGGGTCTCGGTCACTGTATGACCCGGTTCCTGTATTGTGGGGTACTATATGGGGTACTAGTATACAGTGACTAAAACGTTTCTGACCTTCCGAGTTCTACCACCGTCATTGCTTCAAATTTGAGGAATATGAGTGCTTTTCCAGCTTCCAAACCTCCCCATCCACTCCTTGTTAAGTATCTCGCCCAATTGGCTGCGCACCCGTTGAGGACCAAGGCAATTACTACCGGTGTGCTTCCCTGCTCGCCCACAATTATCAACAAGCCCTCACTTACACTTTAACCTTCTTATAATCTAGGCACGCTCTGCTTCTTACAAGAAGTCATCGGTAGCAACATTGCCAATACGCCCATCCAACGTCCATCCAAAGATGCACCATCTATCGCACACCTACTCGCGCGCGCTCACGTCGACGCTAAGGCACTCAAGATGGCTATCTACGGGTTCTTCGTATCCGCACCTCTAGCGCATTTTTTGGTTGGTCTGCTTCAAAAAGCGTTTGCTGGGAAGACGTCAACGAAGGCCAAGATTGGTCAGATTGTTGCGAATAATCTGCTTGTTGCCCCTATAACCGTTTCATGTATGCCCGACTTTGCTTATGATTGACGTATCAACTCTGATGGTATGGTTCTTTGATATGTAGCTTACCTTGCCTCTATGGCTATCATTGCTGGTGCAAGATCTTTGGATGAGATTGTACAGACTGTCAAGGGCGGATTCTTCTCCGTCATCCGCGTGAGTCGATTATCATGACGTCCCTTTCCACCACCATCATGGCTTCGCCCAGATTTCTTGGATGGTTTCACCCATTTCGCTGGTCATTGCTCAGAAATTCATTCCAGTAGAGGTAAGCCAGTAAGTCTATCATCTAATTCCCTCGCTGACGCCTCAAAGCTCTGGGTGCCTTTCTTCAACAGCATCCAATTCATTCTCGGGGTATGTTTGCTCTGACAGCATACATGCAATGCTAATTCTTGGATTTCTAAGACGATCTTCAATGTCAAGACCAAGCGTGTCCAGATGGCGAAGCAAGCGAAAGCAAAGCGCGAAGCCGAAGAGAAGAAAGAGAAGGATGAAAAGGACGCGTAAATGTATACGCGCCATAGGCGATTGCATCAGCCACAATTTCCTTGGTTGGATATTCTGTGATATGGACAATTTCCCCGTCAACCCCATGTAAGAATATGCACGATATAATGATCAGGATTTGCTGGTATCGCACACGGTAATACATGGGCCATCAACGAGAGGACCCTCTTGTACATACCGGTGTCGTATGCTAGGCTTTTCGTCTGGCAACGACGGATGGTCAAAGACCTCGGTTTCTAACCGCCACCCTCCCAGCGAGTATGTACCTTTCCGGGTGATGGAAACTCTCGCCCGCACGATGCATTGCTCCGTTGGTTTGAGGACACCTCGAAAAGTCATCCGACCCGAATACGGTGGGGGCATGCAAGTGCTAAAATGATGATGAGCCTATTAGGTTTACAAGGGCAAGGCGTTACACGCACGTCAATAACTCGTATTTTGACGGATCAGATACGAGTTTTAACACGTATCTCGATGTATGAGATAGAGAATAGTTTCGCAAGGTAAACGCCACGGGTGCAGTGTACGGCCTGGAAGGACCGTCAAAACCGAATACGCAAAGTTAGTCTACAGATATACCTTGCACTGAAACAATGTTCCGCAACCGTGTTTTCCGGCAGACTGATCACGATCGGGTTCATCTCCATGTTCCATTCGCTTTTCCTGATGGAATCCAGTAGTTCCTGCCGATCTCGTTGGGTTTCAGCATACATATTGCGCTTCGGTTTAGCCGTTTCTGCACGCTCAATGATCTCTTGCAATGCCGCATGACGAGCGCCGAGGGTGAGGCCTGATATGAGAAGATGTCCTTCACGTTCCCGTGACTCGGTTTCCCAAAATACCACCAGGTCCACGGCAGCTGGATTATAGGAAGGGAAGATCAATGGATGTGACTTCGACTGGATATGGGGATGAGCTTGGACAAGTGTGCGAGTTACGGCTTTTCGTCTACCAGCACGGATGAAATGCCTTATATCCCGGTCTTGTATGGATGTCTTCCCAAGTCTCTTCTAGAGGTTAAAGGTCGATGCCTGTGTGCTGTTCGTCGAATATTGAACATACCTTATCCACGTGACAGCATAGGAGGTCAATAGGGGGTGGTTTAGACGGCGGAAGGGGATTGCCTTGTGAATGCAAAACTTCTTGCAGATTGTGCAAAATAAATTGGTACGTTTCTGTGATACCCAAACCACCAAGCCATTGCCTTGCACCAAGAGACAAGTAAGCAGACTGGAGCGGAGATACCATGCCGCTGGATAAAGAGATAAGCTCTAGAGATCCTGAAATTATGGCGTAACGCACAGCTCATGATCCCATGCCGAAGAACACTCCCATGTCGGGCTTAATGTTAATATTTGGCTGATTCGGAAGGTGCTCGACGAGGTGACATTCTGAATCTCGACACCTAACCGATATAGTTTGTCCAAAGACTGAGACGGCTCGGCCTGCGCGGATACCCCAAGAGAGGGCGCAACCTCGTAACTTCGCGTTACGCGCACTGAGTAGAACGTGTTATCGACGTTGCTCTGTAAATTAACTATCAGCAGCATAGTATTTCAAGCCCTGATTTGCGTACATCTCGATAAGCAAATAAAAGACAAAGTTCTTGCTCGCCGATATTTTCTGCGTGTAGAACAACAGAGATCGATGCACTTTCTCCCGGTTGAAGTGAAGAAGTATTAGGAAGGGTTACACGACGAGGCTTTTGAGGTTCCAGCGAGTTCGAAGAACGTAAGATGTTATTCGAAGGCTGAGGATCTTGGGAACAATTAGTTATTTTACCACTTGAAAACCGGCATCCTACCTTCGTTTGCAATATCCCCTCCACTCTCGAGCCATAGCTCGTCATCCGGAGAAGCAATCATCCAGATATCATCCACAGGAGTTGATCCCGTGTTCGAAAACCAAAGGTTCATGGACTTGCGTTCGCCATGCGCAAGGACCAGTCGTCGGTCATCGACGAAATTGATGAATAGCTTATGACTGGCCTCAGCAACATTGACTTTGAGCTCGACGTCGGGTGCATATGTGGGAGTCATACGCTGTGCATGAGTGTCATGTAGCCTACGACCACGATAGGCAAGAGCCTCTGTGGTCGGAAGAAGGCCTAAGAAATCATATTTACAATGTGTGATTGTCAAAGAGGCGGGAAGCGTTGACTTGAGAGAGATGGGAATCTGCGTGCATTCTCCCCGTTAAGTTATGATTACAAGACGACAACCCATTACTGACTGTTCGTGATTCCAAAGGTCCTAAGACCACTTCGGTGACGACTTCTGCTTCCACGAACGCTTTGGACTCTTGAGCATCTTTCGGAGATGAGTCTTGAGCAATGACAGTCAGGTTGGAAAGGTTGATCTCAGCCTCCAGTGGGTTTTGGATAAACAAGTCTACCCAGAAGGTCTCTAGTATTTGGATGAGCAACAATCCGGGGAGTAAGGATAGCCAATTTTGCTGTACCATTCACAGAGACCTTCTGGTTCCTGGCTAAACCTTCTTTCCCGCCTTGAGACTTCCAGAAAGACAACCATTCTTCCTCCTGCTTCTCCCATAGTAACTCTTCTTCGGTCGAGCTGTCTCGAGGTAGTCGGAGCTTGCTTTGACGAGCAAGGCTCAATGTAAACGGAGCTCTAAGATCGCTGAGGTCGGGCTTGTCCGCCGATATAGACTTGTAGTGCTTTGAAATATGGATCAATGGTTTCACTGGAGAGATTAACCAGTAAACGTACTGCAAAGGCAACGCGGAAATCATCTAGAAAAACTTTATCAATGGGAGGCACCTTTCCTTCGTCGTTAGCCTCAGCAGGTGCGGTGGATAAAGTAGAACGTGATCCTGTCAGAAGACCCAAGAAGTATTTTACAGCCTCATGTATATCACCAGTTGTGTACAGTAGTCGACCTTGATGTGATGCTTCAGAACAGCAAAGAGACTGGGTCAAGCGAAGTTACTTACCCAGAGGATGTTCAATTCCGGACATAATTGAGGTGAGTCTCTCCTGGTCATTAGGATCTCTGCCCTCAGACTCCCAAAAAGAAGGCGACAACAACTTGGTCGGATGCGTGGTATACATATCATGTGCTCGTCGAAGGAAGTACATCGTCAAAGGTTTCTTCCATAGCCCAATAAAATTGATATTAGTGGTCTCACGTGCAGCGAGGATCAAAACTCACAATGCCACATTTTTCCAACCTGTTAGCAGCGTAAACATACCACAGCGCTGCTCGTCGCCTGGCATGCTTCCGGGAACTCAGCAAAGCAGCATGAGCTATCAACAATGCAGAGTGTGGTTCTTCTGACTTGATTAAATACTCAGTCGTGAGGTTTACTTAGCATGGTAATAGAATAAATCCCTACAAGACCAGCGGCCCACACCAACCAACGCTCTCCCTCGAGGACGTCATCGAAAAAGTCTGGATGACCTATACCAATTTCCCATCGAACTGCGTAAACTAACGCCCGGACTTGTGCATGGGCTGGCGGCTCAGTGGCTTGCGGATGAATCACTGACAGAGCGTGGGAGGCATGGAGAGGCACTGCAGGCGAGGGCGACAGCAAAAGTGGGAGGATATCCTGATGAGGAAAACCTGTGAGACTTGGAGAAAAGACAAGCAAAGATTGGCCTACCGATCCACCCTTGCCCTCTTTGCGTAAGGACTCCCAAACATTGACTGCAAGCTTGAAATCACCAAGGATAGTGGCAAATTCTGCTAGCCGTCGGTGCTGCGTTATTGACGGTCCAGTGGTAGAATTATTAGGAGGGCCGTTGTACGTATTCAAACGGCCGGGTAGGGATGAAATAGATGAGGTGACGCTATGACTCGGCGCAGGAGAGGGTGCAGGTGAGCCAAATAATCGACGAGTAGATGAGAACAAGCGGGATGGAAGTCTTCGATTGGAGTTGAACTAACAAGAATAGTTAATGATGGTCGCGCAAAGAGCTCAGGCTAGAACGTACAGATTCGTTCCATTCAAGAACGCATTTCTCCATCCATGGAACTAGACTCATAACTACAAACTCTTTGAGGAACTTCGCAGTCTGAGATATGTCCTTTTCGCCTAGTCGTAAAGTATTTGGACCGCCATGATAGGCAGGAGGATATACACCTGCGTTAGATGGCCGTACATTGGGGGATGTAGGAGGTCCCTGTGGTTGCACAACAGGTGAGCTGAATACGTGGGGAGGTGGAAGGCGGGGTAAAAGAGCAGGGACAGGTACGGGTGGCGGCGGAGGTTTGAGAAGGGCTAATGAGAGTAAGTAACAATTTAGTCCAAATTGCTTCTTGACGGCATTGAACAAAGCTGCTGTTCTGTTGAATAATGTAAATCAAGCTGATCATTCGAATAATAAATGTGAACATACTCTTCGTCGGTCAGAGAGGAGTTTTGAGGATGAATAATCAGTGTATAGCGGATAATATTAGTGTCAACCCAAGGAGGAAACTCTAAATGCCGGGCATGCAGATTTGTGATGGCTTGAAGTGGATTGGGTGCATTTGTAGATGCAGCAAGAATAACTATTGATTTCGTTGAGAAGCTAACCCACAATTCTATGAGCAACGTACTGGAGACTGGGTGATTCCAACCTTCCGTTCTATTGGGTACATGATCTCCCTCTGCACATCTTCTAATGTCATCCCACCAAGGAGTCCTAGCGTGAGTCGTGTCGTTTAGCTTCTCTAAGTCTTCAATCCATCTCGAACATTGTTTGCTGATTCTGGCACTCATCCAATCTACGGTGCGGACTGCACGCTCTTCTTCGTCCTCCTTGCATGCTGTCTCGATTTCGACTAGGTCAGAGAATCGCAGAGCAAACGATGCGTGTGGCACTGAGGTCAATGAAGTTGTCCGAGTTGTTACTGGTTCGAAATACCTGTTCGTGAGCAGATTGTACGATGTATAGGCTAACATTCATTTACCATTCGGAAGGGGCGAGAATGATTGCAGGATTTGAGGTAAAGGTGGGAGCGATGATGAAGCGAGTATTTCATCGAGGTCAGGGGAAGACAGGATGCAGACGTGCGGACTGAGAGAAGATGGAAGTACTGGTGCCATCGGGATAAGAGCGCGGCCATGTACACGGCGCGTCCGCAATGTGTAAACTATCAAGGTCACTGACACTCAAGTCCGCGATTACTTCAAGTTCACACGGTCACGCTCAGTAGTCCTTGCGTCCTAGTTTAAAATTTTATTTGAACCGTGACATTTGTCGATTCAATCGCACACTGCTTAACGGGACTCTCCATTCCACGAATAACGTATGTCATAACGCTCACCTACAGGCTACCCGGTGTATGTCTTCGGAGCAGTCCAGGGGCCGCCGTACATACTTCAAAAATAGCTCGACGTGCCCTCTGATGAACCGACTATCTAGATGTTCCTTCTCAAAAAGATGTACCAGTATTGATCAGTGTTGTGTAGTCGGCGACGGAGCCGACTAGTCGGATTGCAAAAGTCAGGAAAGGTCGCCGTAGTAGAGATAGCTATATAAGCATGGGTAGAGACATGCTAAGCGTGCAACCCATAAAAACAGGTCAACAAACCATGAACAGAATGAACCTAGAAACCCAACTCGTCGCGCTACGCACCCCCATTTTCACACTCCCCTGGCCTGAGGCATGCTCGTCGGATGCAGCACAGGTCGAGGCGCAGATGCTCGTATGGGCTGACGAACATGGCCTGTTTGTTAACGATGCATACCGCGAGCGTGTGGCACGCACTCGCTACGGCTGGCTTGCCGCGCGCTGCTATCCAAACGCAGGGTGTGAGCTACTGCAGGCGATCGCAGACTACTTTGTCTGGTTTTTTCTCGCCGACGACCTATTAGTCGACCGCGTCGAAACGGTGACGCCCGACACGCTGCGTAACCTTACCGCGATGATTGACGTTCTCGACTTCGGTACCGCAGGTCCCCAACCAGTGTACGGTGAACGTGCGTGGCTTGACGTGTGCCAGCGGCTGCGCAGGCTATTATCTGCTGAACATTTCGAGCGGTTCGCCCAAGGAATGCGATTATGGGCAACCACGGCCGGTCTACAGATACTCAACCACATGCGCTCAGAGTCCGTAGGCATGCGCCAATACGAAACCATCCGCCGTCATACAAGCGGTATGAACCCCTGTATAGCACTATCCGATGCCGCGAATGGTGGCGCAATCGAACCCAACGAATTCTATCGCCCGGATGTGCAGAAGCTTTGTCGCCATGCGAACAACATCGTCTGTTGGAGTAACGACATCCAGAGCCTTAGCGTTGAGGTGCGTCAACCTGGGCAGTTTAGGAACATGGTGATAATTTACGCGACAGAAGGTCACACGCTGCAGGAGAGCGTTGACTACACAGCCGCGCGTGTGCATGTAGAGATTGCCAAGTTCGTGCAGCTCTCTGATCTCATTTCGCTACATGCCAGCACGCCGCTACGCTGTCTCGTTGATGGGCTCAAATACTGGATACGCGGATATCAGGACTGGGTGGCGCAGGATACGCTGCGCTATTCGGCCGAATTTGCTGTTGATGACGCCGATGACCGCAGCGTGCTCCACTCTCTGTTAAATACGATTCGATCTTCAGGAGATTTGTGCTGAAGTTGAGGCTGATCGCCTGGGCCACTGTGATGATCGCCACTACCAGCTTGTTTATACAGAAACTTACAGCTACATACCTACTTTGATCAAGGTGTACGCCCGTTGTTAAGCCTACTCTCATCTAATCCTATAGCTTTTGACTCCTCCTTCGTCGACACGACTAACACACAACACCAAAATATCATCATTCAATTCAGCAATTCAAATCAGCAGTACAAAACATCTGGGTCTCGTAACAAGACATCATTATGACTATCCAACTTAGAAACACTCTGAGGAGAAAATTGTTAGTACCGCACGACATAAAGTCACTAATAAATCACATACTACGGTGGACAATCCCAGGGCCGGATTCATCATACTCCTGTTTGGAGCACCACATGTTCTGGAAAGTAGACAGAGACGCCAGAATGGACCCTCCAATCCAGACAGAGTACTTTCTCTCAGGGGGATCCAGGATCTTGACCTATTAACCGTGCTCTAGCAACAGCCAACCGTAGACACATACCATTGAGACATACCTTTACATTGGTAGGGGCGACGGCGGTCATTTCCTTCTGCAATCTATCGGCTATACCGGGGAACATGGTGGTACCACCAGAGAGAACGATATTATTGTAAAGGTCTCGGCGAATGTCAAGGTCGCATTTCATGATCGATTGATAACTTTCATGGTGTTAGCACTGGTTCGACCTGAATAGACGTGAAGAAGACTTACGCTGTATCATGGATACCCGAATCTTCTAAGCCAAGGAGAGACGGCTGGAAAAGAGCTTCGGGAGTTCTGAACCTGTATTAAATAGGATCAAACTCAGTGGAACGAAAAACAAATGCCAGCGAATAATGGAACCTTTCATTGCCAATAGTAATGACCTGACCATCAGGTAATTCGTAACTCTTCTCAAGGGAGGAGGATTGCGCAGCCGTCGTTAATTCTTGTTCAAAGTCTAGCGCAACGTAGCATAACTTCTCCTTGATGTCCCTGACGACCTCACGCTCTGCCGTAGTCGTGAACCTGTAGCCACGCTCAGAAAGAATCTTAATGAGATAATCGGTCAAGTCACGACCAGCGAGATCGAGGCGGCGGATAGCATGCGGAAGAGAGAACCCTTCGTAGATGGGAACGGTGTGAGTCACGCCATCGCCGGAATCAAGAACAATCCCAGTGGTACGACCAGAGGCATACAAAGAGAGGACAGCCTGAACCTGCACATAAAAGGCGGGGACATTGAAGGTTTCGAACATAACCTGAGTCATCTTCTCCCTGTTGGTCTTTGGATTCAAGGGAGCTTCTGTAAGCAGGACCGGATGCTCCTCCGGGGCAACGCGAAGTTCGTTGTAGAACGTATGGTGCCAGATCTTTTCCATGTCATCCCAATTGGTGACAATTCCGTGTTCAATGGGATACTTCAAAGTTAGGATTCCTCGCTTGGCTTGCGCTTCATCTCTATAACGAAATCAGCACACGATACGTGTAGTCAGAAAATCTGAATACTGACCCGACGTAGGAGTCTTTGTTACCCATGCCAACCATGACGCCATCATGACGAGGGCGACCGACGAGAGAGCTAATAATTTGTCATCGCATCAATAGAGAGGCAGGTGGGTTATCGACGTCGACTGACGGAAAAACAGCCCGAGGAGCATCATCCCCTGTACGGATAGTAATTATTGAATTTAAGAACTTGTATAGCTAACTAACCAGCAACTAGGGATCAATCTGTTAGATAGTTCCACGAATTGAAGGTAAAAGTAGCTCACATCCCGCTTTACACATCCCGGATCCATTGTCAATGACCTAGAGAATGGTATGTCACTTTTCGCCAGCGATATGCTTCACACATACGATAGCCGCGAGTTCGTCTTCCATTGTTAAGTTGATGGGTATTAACTGTGACTTGTCAGGAGTAAACTTGGGGAAAGTGGACGCCTTGAGATGCAGTCCTTAAGACAGAGCTTTTTGAGGCTTTATAAGCTGGCAGAGGTATTCCGCAGGTAGTGGCACTGAACATAAAATAGTCATTATACATCAATAGGTTCGTTTGCCTCGTACGCAGCCACTGCGGGGGGAAGCATCTCCAGTACTTAGAACAGAGTACACATGCCAAGACGTTGCTAACGAGCTCGAGTCATCTTCCGAATATTCTGAAGGTCGTACGACGTTAAGTTTTTTCATTGACAAGTACATAGTCTGCTGCGGATATGATCTCACCGTGTTGGTCGTTTCAAACCTAAATTGCACAGTCAGCGGAGACACATATCCGCAATTCTGTTTTTTTACAAGAGGCTGCGATGTCAAAACACACCCGGTTACTATGCTGAAGGGCTTGAGCACTGCGCACGACGGAATGATGCTTGGCCGTAGGTGCCATATTTTTAGGTTATTGATATCTTCGGAATGGTATGCCACGAACCCATATGGCAAACGCTGTTAGCGGACACACTTCGGTGCCATTGATCGTTAGAAATCATGAAGGCCAAGACCTAGAGTTGTTGAGTTCATGCTCTGAGTATTCATAGGCTATTGAACCAGCCTTACTAGGCGGGGTCGAGAGGAAATCGGTGCCGGTAAGCGCTGGTGAACTCTTCTAACTTAAGCTTAAGCGCTAACACTCAAGTTCTCTTTGGTTCGACCATCTCACTGCTTTGTTACTCCCTCTGTGGGTCGTTTCTCCATCAAAATCATTGAACTCTATGACCATCACATATTCACTCAATCAGCCTCTCTTGCATACCTCTCAAATTCAAGGATTACTATAAAAACGGGGTATTTTCTACGGTAATGCTTCAGACGCCCCTACTCCATTGGAATACAACTTCATCTTACAGGCCACTGACCTAAACCGTCCACGTCAGAATTCCATCTTGGATCCTTATTACTCAGAGCCTGGAGGTAACCCCAGACCGAAAATACACCCCTTCCCAACACTACAGCGCTTAAGGGCGCGAGCAAACGATCCTAATGATTTTCGGCCGAAACTATAAAAATTGATATACTTGTAGAGGAGTCAAAACCAATTATGGCCCAGACAAATAGGAGAGGGCCAGGGTTATCTATCATGCAATAATCCGAGGTATACATAGAAATCTGTTAAAAGAGCCGACATCCGTCAAGAGCGTGTCACCGCAGTCTAGACATGGAGACTAGTTTACGAGCCCAATAGGACTGCATTAGAAGTCACTAAAGCCTCCTCCATCAAAGCCTCCTCCGTCGAAGTCACCTCCTCCATAATCATGATCATCAAATCCACCATCTAATAAATCACCTAGAATCAAGCCACCGGCTAGACCTCCTGCTAATGGTAATGCAAGTCCTCCTGCTCCACGCCGTCGTGGCTGTGAATATACGTTCTGAGCTGGATATATACCAGATGGAGGCTGATACCCATAACCGGAGTGTTGACCATAAGCCTGGAAGGACGGATGGCCGTGGCCATATTGGGAATACGAGCCATACATTGCTTGTGCAGCTCTTCGCTGCTCCAGGCGCTGAGCCCGCAACTATGCACACGGAATAAGTATGAACAAATATGAGGTCGCGTAACGAAACTACATACTTGTTCCATATATCTTCTCTCAGCCTCTCGCTGCTCTTTCGTTCCGATCATCTTGTCCTTCATCTTCCCGAGAAAGCCGCGCTTCTTAGATATATCAGCACTGCTTCCAGGTTTGGGACTCTGACTAGATTCGCCATTCCACGAATGGCGTCTCGTAGCCTCGTCATAAGCAGGTGGCGCCAAATCATTCTTGTGTTTCGGGTGTTCCTTCAAATACTGCTCATCCTCCAATGGATGAACCCATATTGATCGGGGAGGATTGGCTTGGGTATCAACCTTGCAAACCATCAGCATAATCGGTTTATGATGCGATACTATCGAAACTCACATAGAAATGTCGTTGGGTATTCGGGTCGAACTCTTTAATCCAGCCTTGGGGTAAAGATGGTTCGTTGGACGACATGAATGCAAGTAGTACTAGATAGTGTGTGAATGGAGCCCTTCATGTTTATATAGAGAGCCCTGATCCTGTGCAGCAGTGCTCTCCGCAGTAGCGTCATGGGCCCCTGAGTCCCTGATCCCGATTTGGAAGCATGGGGACGTAGAAATTTCGCCCCTATTATCTTTCCAATGGTGTACAGTTGCACTCGGATACCGTTCGCCTTCGAATGGGTGAATGATGTAGCATGGTGCTGGTGTCAACCTTGAACCTAGCTTAAAACGTCAAAGATATCGAGCTACCAGCTGCAGGATTCAGATCGAAGGAAAAGTATAGTCGCTTCCTAGGACATCTTGGTTTACACTACGGAAGCTAGAGTTTGAAGCTCTTGAGTGTCACATTATGGCACGAAATAACAAGAGTGGATAGCATATGCAAGGATGGGCGCACTAGTACATTGAGCTAGATCCAGTATCCGAAATAAAGTGGTAGATATGTTTCTGAGACTCAGTTCCTGAGACTTTGTATCATTTCATGGATTATTTTAACCTTCTCATCCGTAGGCAGCTAATTGTCAAAATTGCTCAATGCGTGATGAACAGCATGGATGATACCATGATACATACCCGGAAAAATCTGTGCATTCTCCTTTTCCGTCCAGGATTGGCGCCTTCCTGTAGGGCAATATCCTCTACAAACGAGTCGCCGGGTATGCCAGAACAGTCATCATGCGAGCGCTCCGAATCATTTTCGGGCTCCCGGAGATCACTACCATCTTGACCGGACTCAACTTCATTATCCAAACTCCGTTTATCGACCCATTCTTGATTCCATCCCCTACCACTGGATTCTTTCTTCTTTAAACCCCAATCACCAGGAGATGGTCCAGCCGATCCCCATCCTTCATGGCCCGAAACATGCCAACCCCACGAAGAAGACCTTTTGGCCAGTGTATCCAGAAACTCCTCCATCCGAAGCACCTCCCCTTTCTCTGCCGCCTTAACCCCTCTGATCCAAAACGGGATCATATCATGGACCTGATCAACACGTATCTGACTGTCCCTCATCTTAAGCTCCTCGATACTTTGCGGAGGGTCGTCCAATGTCTCGTTTTGCCAAGCAGCGACGTCGGGTGTCGGCTGACCCCATTGAATATCAGAGTAGTCGGAGATGGGGGGACCACAGTAGACGTGCTGGTTCTTGTTGTTAGTTTCATCTGTGCCTTTCGAAGATGTCCCGATATACCAGGCAGCTACATCTGTATTCGGTGGTCCCCAATGTATGCCAGAGTAGTCTTCGACCATGTTAACTTTTGACGCGTCTTCGATAGCAGTATGGGTCAGTTGGTGGCCTTTTGGGGATACACGCGGCTTGTGTATCCGCCCAGAATCATTATCAATGACATCTAATAGTTGGATAAGGTCGGAGACGGTATAGACGTAAAAGGGTTGGGCTAACTTTGCTTCTGAAGGAACGGAGGGCTACCAGTGAAGGCTTTGAGTGGCATGATATGAGATGAAATATACGATAGAGGACAAGATCGGATCAAACTCACCGTGCAACGTTGAATTTATAGACAGGCCACCACGAAACTGGCCACGGTACAACTAAACCTTAGTGTGGCTCCGAGAACTTGCAGTATCGCTTATGTAATATGTCAGCAAATCCATTGCGCTATAAACTGATACAGGTATAAGAATTACGAAACATGAGATATAATTAAGATGGTCCAGGCAAGGGGTCTACCCATGTACCGTTCGGCCATAAAGTAGCAGGCATGGTAAAATCGCCTGTATCGTCTCCTGATTGCAGCTGGTGAAAGGGTTCAGATAAATGGTAAATAGGATAAGTGGGGGCTACTCACTGCTAGCCTGAAGAAGTGCGGCAAGTTGGGATCAAGAGCAGCGAGGGAATAATTGAGCGCAGTGCCTATGAAACGCTCGACGTCGTCGACGAGTAAAGAAAACGAATCCCATCCTTCTGGAAGTACGTCCCACGAAATGGTCTGATTGACGAAAGGTATCGAAGAGTTGAAATTGGTCGAATTAGTGAGGAAAGTCGGCAGATCTGAGCCTAATGGGGCATCCTGTCGCAACTGCGGGAGGATTGAGTAAGGGTCAGCAGTGGGGGAAACTACAAACTTACTTCTGCTGCAGTTTGCAGGATAGAATCGAATCCAAATGCAGCAACTCCATTCAAAAATAAGCCTAGCAGGAAACCCTGATAAATTGCGGATAACCGAGTGGGGAACGCGGTTGCTGGCATCAGGACCAATGCAATAATATAGTGATGCAACCGCAACTCTAGGCCGGGAAGCTGTGAAAGGACTAGGACAAGGAGTCCACCAGCTATATACCAGCCTAGGTAATGAGGTAACCAGCCAGTCTTGCGGATAACCCGAACTTGATTGATAGCGATGATGACTACAACAACGATGATGATAACTAGCGCAGTGATAGCACCTGGTCGCTTGAAGTCGTTGACATACAGTCGGTCTAGCGGAATTTTGCCCATGGTGAGGTTGGTAAGGACGGTAACCCAGAAGGGTCCCACATACCAAACCATACCTTCAATGGGGGCCTTCTTCACAAATGCGGGGAGTACGAACCGAATCGCTAGTCGCCAAAGTGCATAAGCAACGAACAGAGTAGGGAGGAAGGCGCTGAAGGCGGTGGATAGGTCAGGAGGAGAACCGTGTGGCTGAGAAAAGAGCGTGATGTGCCAGAAGCCAATACAGACGAGGCACCAATATAGGACAATGGGTTTGGGTCTCAGGAAAAGGAAAAGGATGCAGGTGATTATAACATTGAAGGCAAGGACAGGATTGCGGATGTCTTCACAATGCGAATTGTTGGAGGAGCCGGTGAAGCGGAACCCTACTGGGAATACGGTGGGGAAGCCCACAGAAGTAAGCCCGTGTGCGGCTTTGGGCAAAAAGGCGGTGTAATTGGCCAATAATTGAAGGGTAGCACATCCTCCCTTGTTATGGGATATAATTCCGCTGTTTATCCATTAGCAATATATCTTTAGATTATAGTTAGACTAAACTACTGACGCTTGTGTAGCAGCGGCGCAGATGAAGCTGTCTCCCCGATATGTTCCGTTAACGTCGCCACCGCCCACAATTAACGGCACATATGCCATCTGCTCGTTTCCAATAGTTCTAGGATTCTGCAATATTACAGAAGCACACTGGGCGGGGCATCGAAAATCGAATGTAGAGCCATCATCGAAAGGGCCACACGACTCCCCATTGAGTCCACAGCCATTATTAGCTGTCCAATACGTGGCCGTGCAGTCAATGAATGATGAAGCGGGAGTAAGGAAGGACTGTTCCCGGGTCAAGAAGGCGAGCCCAATGATGTATACAACGACAAGGACAATGAATAACCATGGGTTTGTGAATGGACGTGTTGCGCGGATTAACAAGGATTCAATAGGTAGCTTTATGTGGCGGTTCTTGATCTTGTAATCTATATCCAGGAATGGCTTGGGTTCTGTGTATATCCCGATGAAGATATTCCTCTATTCCGCTGACGGTTCGACTGACCTGGTAAATCGATTTTCGGGCGGGGCCCTCTCCAAAAATCGATTATCCGAACAAGTCTCCCATAAAGACGAGGGGAACGTGATTCAAGTCTCCGTCCTATACGCCGATGCCATGGTTGTTGCAGGCGAGGCGAAGCAGCCTCGGAATCCATGTTTCGCAGTTCATAGCTCTCGGAAACGGCAGCCGATGATTTTGCTTCAATTTGGTAGTTTACTTCCTGAGTGAGACTAGAGCTGGAGCTGCCATCGCTAGATGATGGATGCATTGAACGTGGGATTAGGGATTCAGCATAGACAAGGAGCGCGTGGATGAAACCCAGTCACTGGTTACGAGCTGGTAATTATATCCACCGCTTGCCCATGCCGACAACACTCGCCAAGCGGAGAAAAATATGATCGATGTTCACGTGATTACATAGTATTACTAGCTCAGCGTCTCAGGGGTTCTCAAGGAAGGCACAATTGATTCATGCGTGGTGATATAATTACAGCACATTGAGATTAACCTTATTGATTGCACGACATCATGGGAGAGGCCCAGCTGCATAGAGCTTAGTGGATAAGGGACCCATGAGAATCACAGAAACCTACCATAGTCGTAGACTAAACGGGCTTCAATCACCTTGCCATCGGGCCCGGTGAAGTGAACATGACGGGTATATCTTCTTTCACCATGGATGACCTCAAAGCCCCAGACCTATACCAGATGTTTAACACCTATACTATTCCAGTAATAAACCACATACCTGCTTGGCAATCCAGGTCGTCCCGCTCTTGGCTGTGTCGCTCTCAACATAGGACTCGATCGCTCCGTGTTCGACTACATCCTCTGTCCAGTCCTTCTTGAGGAACTCTTCTTCAACGTCAGCGACTTTGACCCTCCTTGACTTGCCAATGACATAGCCAAAGACGTGATCGTGGTGCGTGCGATCCTCATAGTTCAACACACGTTCTTCCCTAGTCCCTTTAAGTCCTGCGACAACTTGGTCGATGTCAATATGCTCGACACCCTGATCATCCTTATAATGCTTGATATCTAAAGAAAGTGATCCCATCTTGATGGCTTTGCGCGTCAACCAGCCAACACCTTGCGCCACGAGAATGGCCTCGGTATCATCGCTCAGTGTCTTGTTCTGTATGCCAACTTAGCCAGCCAAAAAAACGATAGTACCCTGGTGATACGCACCATGTAAAACTTCCCGCTAATATCGAGGGTTGTAAACTCTTGGGGAACGGCCATGATTATAGATGTAATGCGGGGGAAGTGTGGGGGAAGGTGGGGGTGGAGGGACAATGCAAGCAGGGTTAAGTACTCTGCCTCAGTCACTGAATCGTACTCATCCTATACGTAATCACATGTTATCGATTTAGACATCACTTCACGTGTGCGCGCCTCTTGGGAATGCACCATATGGCAACCTATTCCAAGTTATGGTCGCCTTCAGCACAGTTCATGCCTTTGCCAACGGAGAATGGATATGTCAGGTCCGCTGGAAGCTGAGCAGTAGATATAAAGGAGATACGAAAACGAAGCACGCTGGATTCCATTAGCATCATGACTAGGGCTGTACTAGAACCACCAGAGTATCGAGAACTTTTACACCATAGCTCCCGGCGCATAGCATCTGAAATTGATGCCAGAAGTTAGCATAAGCAGATGCATGTAAGCTCTTCTCACCTAACAGCATGTATAGCTAGTACCGCGCTGGCACCGACGTACACTGCACTCAAGAGATGGAGAGACATTCACAACGCGAGTAATTGAAGAAAGCTAACCTATTTCTGTTCTGGAGGGAATATAGTGATTATTTTCCACACTGCGTCTTTACCTCGTTCCCAAGCCTGAGGACCAACGGCTTCTTGTCCCCCGAATTCAACCATTATACCATCCCTTGACCACCCACAAAATATACCAATTGATCCGCTAGACGGCCCAGCTCCGCCACCCTTCTTATCAGGCTCTCCCAATTGTTGTACGAATTCTTTTCCGGTTGTTTCTGCAGTCACCTCAATCCTGGCTGGCCGCTGAGCAATCTTTCCATCCTTGTCCTTCACCTCAGCAGTCAGATGCAGGATCAACGGCGATGCGGGATATGTAGAAAACTTGACTTCAGCGGTACGACGAACTTTGTTTTGGGTATCTGTTGGTTGGGGTTTGGGTATATTATAGATGTCTATTCCGTCAAGGGCCAGGGAGTCGTCTTTGAAATCAGCGCGTTTCATGTTCATGTTGAGCCTGTAGCCCTTTTGCGGAATAAACGAGAGGCTAAGGCCGAGAGCATAGTAATTGAAGTAAACGATATCAGGGTATGATTTGATATCGGGCACATCAGCATTTTTTGCTGAGGTGAGAGCGACAAGGGATGCAATATATTGCTGCAATGAAGACGAAGAGGGCTGAGATCCAAGGAGTTTCTTGATATCGAGCTCGTTCATGCAGGTTGATATCTCGGTCATCAAGTAACCTGCTGAGCGCTTAGCCATTACAAGCAGTCCCCAGTTGAAACGTTGACGGTCAACCGCGTTGTATTCAGCAATCACGATGGTACATGCCACCGAGGACACGTCTGAAGCAGGCCGTCGAATGGCGAACAGTAGCCAACACGAGCAAGGCTGGGTAGGCAGTCTTGCATCGACAATCGCATACGCGCCTATACGGGTTCTTTTCGCTGTGGTTTCTAAAGGAATAGACATTCTACGACCATTCGCACCGCAAATAGTCCCCATTTTTGTCTGTTTACTCCTCGTACCCTTGGTCATATTTCTATCAGTGTATGCTGGTTGGATAGTATGGCGAAGCGCGCCAGCAGCATGGCAAGTACCTCTACTTCTTCAGTACGGGTAAGTAGTGTTTAAAATCTGTGCATATGTTACATGCTCATGGTATTGGAGACAGCGACGGTTCTCAACCCTATGCCAAGGCTACGATAGCTGGCATCGCTGCCCGGCAGCCTTACGATATATCTCTCCGTCTCTCTGTGCCAGCCACTGAGTCCAACTTCGCGCTGGGAAACTTCATGGCTTCGTTGGAGTTATCAACAACTTCGAACAAGTCTATCATTTCAGTACGCCGCTCAGTACGTGGGTTAAGATGAGACTAGCCTATTGCCTGTCTCACGAGTCCCTTCTGGCCCTTCAAAAGGCGATTGTTCTACCCTCATCGACTAGGACGCTGTTTATATTCTCTTCTCAGCGCAAGATTATCGATCTTGACATACCGGTTTTGGACTCCTTTCCCCTCGGAGCATCAAATGTTTCAGCGCATGTCGAAATAGGCCGCCGTGACCTCTGGAAAACGATAGGAAACGGTGAAGGTCGTGAACTAAGTGTTTTTTCTGCTATCCTCAAAGGAAATGTGCGACATCACGGTATTAGGTATGTTGTAGCCTCATTGGCATGTTAGATGATAACCTCAGAATCCTATCCCGCGCTCTAGAGGTCTAATATCTCGATTCCCGTTCATCTCTGCGATAGCTTCGTCCGTGATATTTTTGATTGTCTGCCTTCTTGTAGTTGGAGTTTGCATTCTGCCGTTGGTACTTTCTAATGAAGCCGAATACGCACACTCGCCGCCACCGGAGGTGCCCCTCGAAGGCCCCCAAAAGTTTGATATCGATTCAAGCTCTGGGGGTGATGAGAAGCCGCACAAGCCACGTCGACGAGCTAGAAAGAGCTCCCTCCGGCGAAGGGTAAGTACCTCGACTTTCTCCTCCGTGTGGTTACTAAGTCTCTCGAGCGACAGGCTTTAAAGGCGGAGGACGATACAATATTGATACCTTCGAGTTCAGAACAGAGCCCACGCCCACTCAGAAAACGTCGATCACGAGGAGGAGGAGAGCTGTCCGGTTCGGATGAATAGACTCTGGCAGCGGGCCATGACATCTTCCGGCTGACAGTCGGCTCCGGTATGTACGACACGCACTTAGAATGGGGTAGTCGGCTTTTGTAGCATAATTGCATTATTTCTGACACTCACCACGTGGGCAACGACCGGGCGTTCATCCTTACCTCCTCGGCAACGATGCGATTGGTCATTCGGTATACCCTTTAGCTGAGGAATATTTAATCTAAGCGAGGTTTGATGCATAACACTGATATATACTCCCTTTCATCCCTACCACCACGATGTCCTCGCTCCAGGTAGACAATCTCTTCAATGTCTCCGGTAGAATCATTTTGGTTACCGGAGGAAGCAGAGGTATCGGTAAAATGGTATGTTATCTAGTGATAGCATGATCTTACTTTGACTGACGTCGACAGGAAAGATAGCCAAAGGCTTTATACGAAATGGAGCAAAAGTTGGTTGTGAACACTTGATATACTGGTGATGAGTTTGTCTTATCTAGGCTTAGGTCTATATCACATCTCGTTCTGCAAAGCAGTGTGATGCTACTGCCGCCGAACTTACGGCACTTGGTCCTGGCGAATGCATATCTATTCCTGCAGACTTACAGAAGGTAGAGGAAATACAGCGGTTGGTGCAGATCGTCTCTTCCCGGGAGAAACGCGTGCACGTCCTGGTAAACAATGCCGGCGCCGCATGGGAAGAGCCCATAGACCAGTACAGCGTAATGCAGTGTCACCAGTCTATTGGCTATTGGTTTACTAATGCATGCTTGCTTTCCACAGGATGCCGGTTTCTCAAAAGTCATCAATCTGAATCTACAGCGCGTCTTTACACTCACACAAAAGGTACTGCCCCTCCTCCGCGCTGCGGCAGCGGAAAATACCAATGATCGTGTATGCAGCGACCCTGCGCGTATAATCAACGTCAGTTGACTCGTTGTGGTCCAAGTCTTTACTGATACGTCACCTGCTTGGTGTTTTGATGATACATAGATTGGGTCTGTAGAGGGTCTGGGAGTCCCTGACCACGAAACTTATGCTTATTCAGCCTCGAAGGCTGCTCTACACCATCTGAGCCGTAACATAGGAGGAAGGTTGGGCTGGGAAGGCATTACCAGCAATACAATAGCCTGCGGTTATTTCATTTCACTTCGCAAGGCAGAGATCTGACATACTGACACATATACGCAGGTCCTTTTGAAAGCAGGAGTGAGTGAACGTCAAACCGTACATAGCTACCCGGTATCTAAACCGCTCCATAGTGACAGCCCATACTTTGGCTAACAACCGGGAAGAAATTATTAAGAGCATCCCACTCCAGCGCATTGGTCGTCCAGAGGATGTTGCTGGAACGGCACTTTACCTGGCCAGTCCAGCTGGTGCATATGTCAACGGCGCAACCATCACACTAGATGGGGGCTTTCTCGTCTCGATGCCTTTGAATCGTCTCTAGTGCTGACTACCCGAAAATATTGCCCCTTGCTTATTCTTACAGATATGTGCGTATGTATGTTACAGGATATAGTAGGAACATAGCTTTACTTGGTCGCATCATCTTTATCCTCTACCTCGTTTTCGGCCTTTAGTACATCATTATCTTTCTTGTTGCCCTCTCCGTCTTTTGCTGCCTCAGACGCCTCCGCAATGCTGTCCTTATTTGCACCTCCTTCCTTGCTGTCCTTCGTCGTAGTTAATCCTTCAACTAATTCCGTGGCCTCGTCGCCATCTAACCCCAGCTCCGCAACTAGATCCCTCAGCTCGTCCTCAGTAACTTTGACACCTTGCAATCCGAACCCAGACAATTCCGTGCTGATATCAAATAGTCCTTCCTTCTTATTCTCCGGTTTTGGTTTCTCTTTCCCTTTCAAAGGAGACGCTGCAGGTGCAAGTATCTTGGACCGAAGGTGTTCCGGCGTCATCTGTAATGGCGCAACGGCACCCGGGACACCAATGGGCTTGGCAGCTGGCGCAGGGCGGTCTTCGTCAATGTCAGGGTCCCAGGACTCTTTAAGACGCAGGAACGTATCTAGTTCGCCATATTCGACGGCTTCTTCACTGGCAATATATGTTCGATATACAATACAAGATGCGCGGAGACGGAGGAGATTGCTCACAAATCAGTGAATGTCTATGCAGGATGCCACAATATGTCAGAATTACTCTGTCGGGCAGATCAGAAGTATAATATGGGACATGCCCCAGGACAACGACCACCGACGAGGATACCAGGCAGTTGCTGGTTGGCTAGGTACCGACCGACATGAGTACGTCAGCCAGTGAGGGGGAAATTCCGTGCAGGCATACCAGGAGGAGCCTTCCTCTTCCATAGTCTCTTTGCTTCTTCATCGGACGCAAGGTCGTAAGATGTGAAAGGAATCTTCTTGACCTGCAGGATTCTTAAGAGATATTCTAATGAAAATAAGAGTCGTCAATTCGTTATAGTGTTTTGGGGGACTATTCTCCCCACCTTGCCGCTGACGCAGGGCCGGCTGCGAGGCGATAGTAGTCAAAAAAACCTGAACTGGTGGTGAAGGCATGCAGTCAAGTGATAAACATATAGATAAGATCTCCAGGCTGACTGATCTTTAGCATTCATCAACCTAATCTAATCAGTGCTAGTTCCTCACAACTACCATGACAAACCCGCAACTCAAGGTCCTCATCGTCTGTCTTGGAAATATATGCCGCTCGCCAATGGGCGAGGCAGTTCTGAAGGACGTTGCCACGAAACGAGGGTTAGATATTGAGGTCGATAGCGCGGGCACAGCAGGCTATCATGTCGGAGAGGAGCCAGATGAGCGGTGGGTGCTCTTTAATAGGATTTAGTCTTCTATTGCCCGAGGTTTATTGGATAATAGTACAGTGTCTACATGTCGAAAGGTATGTACGGCACTACCACAATGACTAACAAACAGTTTTACGCATCCTCAGATCTAGCACGGTGTCGCTATCTCCCACGAAGCTCGTCAAGTCACTACTGCAGACTTCACCCACTTTACGCACATATTAGCTGCGGATGAATCAAATCTACGCAATCTCTTACACGTCAAGCCCAAGTCTTCCACCGCGGAGGTGCGCCTGTGGGGTTCGTACCTTGATGACAAGCCTATACCAGATCCATATTACGGGGGCATGGTGAGCTCTCCATCGGCATCACACTTTATAAAACTATTGAGAGGTCTGTTATGTAGCGCGGCTTCGAGAACGTCTTCGATCAATGCACCCGACTCTCCAACGCTTTCTTGGACGAAGTTTCGGGCGCAGCAAAGTCTGCTCTATAGAACGTAGACGCGTCATATCTACTCGAAACAGCTGGTTTATCAAGTTCAATGCAGTATATGTTACATGCGTGTATTGTGAAAGGCCCAATCTATTGCAGTGCCTAATTGTGAGTCGGCATGACCACGGAGGCCCGTTGGCCTGTGGCATCTTCAGCTCTCCAAAGACTTGTGATAGTCTTATTTTGTGTGTAGAAGTTAATGCCACTGTGGGAAGGAGAAGTAAATAGAATGCATCTCAATGGGGAAGCAATGTACAGACCCTTTGCCATAGAATCCAATGTCGCCCAAGAAGCTTGCCTATACAAGAGGTAAACAAGAGAGCAATCGGACTAGAAGTCGATCATAACTACCTTATTGCCACTCCAAGAGAACATGGGCAAAGGGACAGGGATCGGGACGTTGATGCCAATCTGGCCGACTTCTACCTCGTGCTCAAATTTGCGAGCGGTTGCACCAGACTGTGTGAAGATCGCAGTGCCATTACCATACTTATTTGCGTTGATGATATCGAGGGCGTCGTCGAGTGTTTCAGCAGGTATGACGACGAGGACAGGTCCAAAGATTTCCTCCCTATTTCGATTGAGCAATCATAATCAGAGGAGTAGTGACCGAGTAACCCACTTGTATGCTCTCATCGTGGTCACTGCTTCAACTATTGTAGGGCCAACGAAGTTCCCGTCGGGATAACCTTCGACTTTGATTCCGCGTCCATCCAGCAAGATTTTGCCGCCTTCCTCTTGAACTGAAGCAATCAAGCCCTCTACTCGGGCTTTTGCAGCAGGCGAAATCAGTGGACCACTGTAAGTGCCGTGGTATAAGCTATAGAAAATGATTGAACGGAGTTGATTCTTACAAATCGGCACCTTTCTCGAAGCCGCCATTTACATTGAGCTTCTTGGCTCGATCGATCAGTTCCGGAAGGAAGGACTGAGCGGTTCCGACGAGGACAGCTAGAAATGGCTGTTAGAGAGGTTGATGCAACCACTGCGAATGACAACCTACCGACTGAGATAGCCATGCATCGTTGGCCAGCAGCTATTTGGTGCCAGGATCAACATAGGAAACTGAAGATGAAATTCACGCTTACCACCGAACGCAGCGCCAAGAATAGAGTTTAATGCCAGATTCTTGTTCGCTATAAGCCTTAAAGTTAGCTTAGATACATAACTTTATACTGATACTTACCATCAGGCATGATCACAGCGTGGTTTTTCGCGCCCATATTTGCCTGGCGTCTTGTTATTCACAGTACCTAGTTAGTCAACAGTTGACATACCTGAACACGCTTTCCATTCTGTGTGCCACTATTGGCGCGTCAATAAGGACAATAGATGATTGATACAAATGTACGGACCGTTCGTAGATGTGTTTACCGGCGCGATCTCCTCCTACAAAGCTGATAGCCTTGATAGCCGGATGGTCGCAGATAGCATTTACTGTGGGAACACCACCGTGTACAACATTGACTACACCAGGAGGAAGTCCTGTGAATTTATGAATGAGTCACCAGTAATCAAAGTAACAGTTTATAACAGACCGGCACGCTGGCACAGTTCTGCGATGATCATTGCTGCGCCAGGATCACGTTCAGAAGGTTTGAGAATGAGTGTATTGCCAGTCACAGCAGCCATCGGAATAGTCCATAGAGGGATCATCCTGCAGATTCAGGCGTCATACTACTTTCAGACAGTCGTTCCCATTGAGAACTCACGCTGGAAAATTGAACGGAGCAACACTTGCACAGACTCCCAAAGGAACCTTTCGGGTCTCCGTATCCATATCTTTCGCAACTGCATATATTATTAGCAATGGGTATGGGACGGACTTGGGAATCATACCCTCTAACTTGTCTCCCATGAGGTTAGATGTAATAGCAATGGCACTCTCAACGACTTGCAAGCCCCGTAGAACATCTCCCTGCGCGTCTACAGATGCTCTAAATAAGTTACTCTGCAACGCACCAAATAGCCTGAGTCCATACCTGCGAACGTCTTGCCTTGTTCTAGCACAATACTAGTCGCCAAAGCATCCGAGTTTTCACGGATGAGTTGTTGCAGCCTGGATCAGAGACGGTGGTCACCTAACGCGGAAACAATGTTGTGTGTTCAATGATGGACCTACTCAATGACGAATCTCTGGCGTCTGATAACACTTGTACGACTCCATGTTTTGAATGCTTCTGAGGCGGCCTTGACTGCCTGCTCGAACTCGGAGCTTGTAGTCTGCGGTACCCGCGAAAGCAGCGTTTGAGTTGACTGAAGCAGCAAGTAGTGATGAGCATATTGGGTTCCAACGCCTTTTCAGTGATGAAGGCAAAGTAGAGATACTCACTGGATCGAGTACATCGAACCATTCCGAAGTTTGACTCTCAACGAATTCACCACCAATAAAGTTCTTGGTCGTGCCCCCCGTCGTACTTGTCCCCTTCCAGTCTGCTGAGAGCTTCTCAGCTTTCGGGCGTGCTAGAGCGTTCAAAGAAGCCATTGTCGATGCTGTGGTTGATAGAGAACGAACATGCAATGAGGCAACTCGCATCAGCCTGACTTGCAGGCTCAAGGTAGACATGGTGAGAGAAACCAACCGTTTACCGGACCTAACCCGGAACCCCGCTCGTCTGCATGAGACATACTTAGTTTCTCGGTTTATTGATTGGCTAAGCAAGCACTACTACAGTTGAACTGCGTCGGAGTTTCCAGCTTTACTCAACATCTCGACATTATTATACTCTATGAATCATAAACAGTCTTATTCATTTCTTGAGGCCGCCCTACGCGCCAGCACACCGGTCGGGTGTGTCTCTTCAGATAAAAAAATAATTGTCGATGCCCTTGTCCATGCTCGAAAGGTGGGCGAGAATTATAAAGAGGCATTAGAAACACTTCATAAAGTATGCTTTAATTAGGGCGACTAATGTGGAATATACTTATATGCTTGTTGTAGAGAAATGGCCATGTTGCGGCCCAGTGGAAAGATTATTATTTGGAGAACAGTAGTGAAATTGATGCACTTGTTTCTGCCCAGCTGGCCGCCGCATCAATACCAACAAGGAACAGGCTTAATTTGCCACAGCCAATGCGTTCTGGTGCCAAGAAGCCAACCATATCCTCATCATCTGAGGATGAAGATGACTGCCCAAGGCGGCCCCTAACTTTGAAATCAAGAAAAAGGAGGGGCTTAACCCCTATTTCCCCAAAATCCCGTCAGCAGAAGACCAAGACCTCAAAATTTCCGGTTAGAGGTCAATTGTTAAGTAACAAGGACTTGCACTTGATGGCAGGCTACATCGCTTCAATGAAGGATTGGTCAAGTCTAGGCACACAGTCAAGATGGGAGTATCTCTCCAAAAACGTAAGTGTGATTAGTATGTGTATGATCTATGTATTGGAACTCAATAATTTTCAGGTCACACCCCACAGGTCAAATAACGCTTGGCAACACCACTACAAGAAGAGAAAAGCTGGTGAGATTTTCTTATAACTAGTACCTCTGCTAGCTCAGCATACCTTGGTACAGAGGTTGATAAACTTGTCGAAAAGTTGAGGTCACAGCCAAGTGTCAACCATATTTCACAACGGGAGCCAAGCCACCAGCAACGTGGGTCCATATTTGACGAAGAAACAGGATCTTCCTCTGATACGACCAGCACTGATACATCGGATTCTTGAAACCCCACTCCCTTCAGCTCCCTTGTCACAAGTTGCAATTCGATGCCAAAGCTTCTTTCTTTACTTCTCATTATGGCAATATCAGTGCCTTTTTGGATCATTACAATTTCCGTCAGATACAGAATTCCCCAGCTGATGTGACCGACAGTTCTTGTAATCTCAAATACTACATAAATGAATATACCTATAGTTCATAGCTAGCAATGGTTGCAATAAAATGTTGATCATCCTTTCCTCCCATTGGAATCCCATAAGGCTTGTAGCTTGCCAAGTATTCGTTCTAAAAGAATAATACCACCTGTAGTTAGGAGAGGAATAGCCGCATCCAGATCTTGGAGGCCGCTTCTGGATTCTTTGCTGGCTCCAATGAGCGAGGTAGCTTTGATGAGCACCCTTTCCAGACGCTTATTTTGATAATACATCCAATTAAGCTCAGACTCGAAGCTGCCCACTGGAATTTCAAGAGCGCGGCGCACGAAGCCGCGCGATAAGACGAACGCTTTCTCGCTATATAGCCGACTAAAAGTCATAATGTAATTAGATATAAATAAAGGATAGACTAGGGGTCAAGCCCACCTGTTGATGTTAGCATCTTCAGTACCCCGCATCTTCTCATAACCTGGTTCACAATACCAGCTAATAACCGTTGAAACAGAGGCATCATGAGAGACAGCAAGTCCACCTACGGTTCCTTAACCAAAACAAGGCCTTGTATAGAAACAAAGGCTTGCAAAAGTGACGAGCGTGCAGGGCTCCACGTTTCAGTCCGGTCCCCTTGCCATGTCCCGAGTATCGACAAGCAGACTTTACCCTCTTCGTAAAGATTACTGTTCGTCCTCACCGTCAACGAAGGTGAGTATTCCTGTATGCACACTACTCACGGATTGACTATGGGATATAAATTATTCGACCTCAACGATGGTGTCGTGAAGGAAAATCAAACATACCTCGACCATTACCATTTGTCCAGCTGTGAAAGTGAGCTATTGGTGGGCTATTTGGGAAATTTGAATCTAGTTGCCAATCAATCACAAAAGGCGCGTCCTCGTAGGGCGTATTGTCCGGTCCCATGATGAGTGAACGCAAAAGATCCGTTCGGTCCTCGTATGCACGCACCAGGATAGTGTCTGTGAAGTGGTCAGCAACAAAAATCGTGTGATACGCGAGGAAAGTGATGCGCACCAGGTAAACTACTCGATAGAATTTTATACTCTCGTTGCAGTCGGCCAAGGAAGTTCTTCGAAGGTTGAGCAGGTGAGGAAGAATGGAAAGCATGGTCTAAAGGTACAGAAGGAAGTATATCAAACCGTCTCCAATGAGAATCTTGCTCGGCGCCCTCTGGATTACTGCCCAAGTCGTCATCAGGTACACGAGTAATAGTATTCGACTCCTGAGCATCCATTTCATCACCCGTAGGAATAGATCCCTGGATAGACGATACTTCTTCATGCATGTCGAAGTCAGAGGTTTCACTTGCATTGTCCTCATCCATCCAATCATCTTCGGAGTGCGCCCCTTCGCTATCCATATCGGCTTGACCATAGAGAACATCTTCCACCTGTTCCAAAGTATCGTACAGTTTTGTCAGCTGGTCTAATCGATAGGTTGCCCTTGTTTGATCTGGATGTGTAACCTCTACGCTGCCGTCTAAACGAAGCTGCGCATCAATGAGCATCATATAGCAGCACAGAGCTAATTCTTAGAAACCTACATATGTAACATGTCCCAGCCAATTGAGGGAACCATCGGAATCTCTACTATCTTTGATCTGCCCCTGGACAAAGTGCCCGTTTGCCCGCCTGGTGACGATATCATTGCCGATTTCAAACATTTCCCTACGCCAGCCAGTAACTTCAGACTGCTCGTCGTAGGTAGGTAATTCCTTAGCCCAGGCCTCCAATTCGCCGATACGAGGTACATGGGGTGGCTCAAGTCCATTTGTTTGCCCGTCTGGATGTATGAAGACGAGATCGCCTTGGCGTATACCGAAGTCATCGCCCAAAGGATCGGCCTCGGTCGACGTATGGGGATCTAGTTCAAGAAGGGAAACGAGCTCCTTGATATTTGAATCGGTGAACAGGACGGTAGCTGTCCGGTCAGAGGCGTTCACTTGCTGGACAACCGCCGGACGTTGTTGATCTTCACTCCTCCAAATAACATGATCCCCTGGCCTACATGTCCACGTTAATCAAGAACACGTACGTGGACGATTGGCTGCATCATTTACCAGCAATCATGCTCGTCGACGGTCAGGTGAGGGATGAGATCAGTGGACAGAATGTCCTCTTGGTCACCATCTTGCCAAAGAACTCTCAATGAAGTCTCGGTTTCCTTCACAATATAGGACTGGACAGTGACTGAAGCAGTGGGCTCCGTAGTATCTGTATGAATAGTTTTTGGTAGATTGGTGGATTTCTTTAAGCGGACCTAAAAAGCATAGGACAAGAAACGTTTAAATCTCCAAAAGACGATGTGGAATCAAGCCTCACTATGGCACCAGCTTGCAATTTCGTGTAAGGGTTACAAAGTCGAGTGAGTTGCGAGAGTTCTGCACCGTACCAAAATCGCTTTGGTCGAGTACGGGACTGAGATTCCAGCGGAGAGAGCTAGGTATATGTTCATATTTATTAAAGGATAGAACGCATGAATATGCAAAGTATTCACCGACTGATTCAGTGCAAGCCAACAAATGGCATACATTATATGTTCAACGGCGACTACAGTATCTGGTCTACCACCACTCAAGTTCGTAGAAGGCATTTGAGGGTGGGAAGGTAATATATCCTTAATCCGGAATGTCAACTTCTCATTATTAGGTAGAAGAGGGTTAAGACGACCCACGGTTCCTTTATCGCCAACGGCGAAGGGCGAGTGCATTTCCGGCAGACTTACTAATCTACCTGCGCTAGTTTCGACAAGGATTTCGTCAAATACCTATTATGAACTGACAAGTGAGAGCATGTCCCGTAGATTCAATCGAGAGGCTCACTTCAATCACCTAAACAGAATATGCGTCACACCTTAGATTGGCAAACCGCCTGGCATACGTCACAGCTCACCTGTCCTATCCAATCATTGTAAATAATGTGATCACCTATTTGAGCCTTTGTGCTCTCTTCTAAATCATCTATTGTCTTCCACCCAGGGACGGCCTCCCCGCTGATAGCGTGTGCGAGTTTGCCTTTAGCATCTTCGCTAATAACCACTCCGGAACGGATTTCGTCTGCGCTTCGTTTGCAGTAATCGCCTGGTTGGAAGTTACGATCAATCAGGCGGAGGCTTTGTTCGGTTACTAGACTAGGTCCAGACGGCACGAAATGGACGATGCATTGTCCTTCCTTTAATACTTCAATGCCAGACAGGAGATTCAAAGGAATATTATCCGGCAATTCGTCGTCGTGCCAAGTTTTCTGGATTGGCGCGTCAGTCACAGTTAGATAGTCCAGAGGATTGCACGCACCAAAACAATTCCCAACCTCTGGGGCGCGTTGACATCCTGAACAAGGTCCTCTGAGTAGAACTTGGAGATATTAGTGGGCATAATGTTCGACGAGCCGATGATTGATTAGCACACCTTTGGCGGTCGTTGGGTATTGGATGTCATGAAGCCAGTTAGGAATGATTGATATCGGTTCCGAATCTCCGTTGGCCTAGGGGGCAAGAGATTAGCGCCTTTATGATGTGGGACATAGCGCTAAGTTATGCTCAGTCTCCCTCAAGCTCAAATCGCAAGTAACATGGTCTTTCAACGACTTCCTCTCGAATTGCTTGAACATATCTTTCACTATCTTGATTGGCGCTCCTTGGTATTGTGCAGACAGGTTTGTGTTTTCTTTTCATCAACGAATTGATTCGTTAGCGGACGTCAGACGTTATAATACCAGGTCCATAGTACATTCCGCACGCTGATTGACAGCGGCGCAAACCTACAGTACATCATTGAGCTTGGTGGTGCTCATCAAGAAGATGGCCCACCCAGCACTCTCGGACCTTCTACTCGCCTCGACATGCTACGCGAGCACCAGTTTAACTGGGCAACTCTAAATATCAAGAGTGATCGGCAAATACCCATGGCGGACGGTGGGCTCTGGGAACTCTATGGCAATGTTTTAGCGCAGAATATACAAGACAATTCCTACAAATTCATACAGCTCCCTTCGCATAGTCGCAATATTGAGGAGAAACAATGGCTGCTGGAGGACTTAGACATTGAGGCAAGGGATTTTGGCTTAGATTACTCTCAAGATTTGTTCGTTCTCGCGGAGAAGGTTCAAACGTTGAGTATACTCGTCTTCGAATATGGCTTCAACCTAAACTCGCATTTCAGCGACGCTCAAAGGACGGACTTTCGAATACACCTCAGGACACTGTCTACTGGGCGACCTCATCCATTAGCCCAACAGCCTGCCTACTTAACGCATAGTAACGATGCCGAGAATCTTCCCGTATCTCTCACTATTCAAGTATCCGAAGTCCACGTTGCTATCCTCTTTCACTTTTTACTGGAAGACCCAGAACGACAGCTGTTGATATGGAATTGGAAAACAGGCGAACGCAAGACTGTGAGTATCCTATATTTATATCCCCTTTGGAATTACGGCTAATCCGATGGTCTCGCCGTAAAGTTTTTGACTGGAGATGCAATAAGATCTTTCTCGTTTCTCAGCGATCGATATATCATCATTGTCACCTTGCAAGAAGATGCGTCTCGTTCGGCAGTGGATCCTTCCATGAAGATATGGGACCTACAATCAGCAACGGACGAGCCGGTTGACATCAAAGAGGCAAACTTCTGCCGTTCGTTCGAGTTTCCCGAATTACACGAACGAGCTATTCCCATCGAAATAACGATCCGTTCAGATCCGTCCCCTCAATGGAAGCCTTCTGACGACATGCGTGTGCCATTTCATCAAGCTCGTGGTGCCAGGCTGTATGTCGTCACGTTCTGGGTTATAGTTGGAAACGTCGTGCGCGGGATCAATGTCTTTACTCATTTAACAACGTTGCTCCACCATGTCACCTCCAATAGTGCCTCTACGGAAGTTAGGTGGGATGAATGGGGTCCACATGGATCAAGGCTATTGAAAAGCTGGCATCATCCAAGCAGCGTTTGGGTTTGCTACGTCTGCGGAGAGAAGTATGTCGCAGTCCTTCCATCTGAAAGCGACTATGTGCTCTGCGTATTTGATTTCAACGAAACGTTATTTCGCCGAGATTCTCTACGCCGCCCAGGGCGTTCCATCAATGACAAAACCGTTTACAGGAAGAGGGAAGGTGTATTTCAAGAAGATGTGACTACATCGCTCCCACACCGCGTCGTATTCACTTCTGTAGGGACAGACCTTCTACACGGAATGTGCAGTGAGGATGCGATAGTCCTAGTTAACGTGCGTTATAAGCGTCCCAGTCAGATTGCCGAATAATTTCGTATTTTTCACAGACATCGCAACGATATTATCGAATACTCACGTTCTAACCCGTATGGAAGCTGTTGGAATTGTCTTTTGGGAATTACCTTGAAATCACACCATTTCTCTCCCATGTTACTGACTTGCTGCATCGCAATGCATTAATTTAATGGCGAAGCTGAGATTATCCGTATCCACATGAATCAGTGTTCTACAACAGAGTCTGAGTATAGCAGCATGTTGAGATATTATAGCTATTTGAGCTTGCTGAAGTGAACAGCCTGTCCAGAACGTCGGACATTAGGTGAGCTTCCACTGGCAATATTGGCTGAGGTAGTTTTCTGATCGATTTACATCAGCTGTGCATTCCGACTGGTTCCCGAAGTACCGACATCGTGGTAGGTGCTGAGTGCATCAAGAAGCGCTTGACGACGATTGGGTGGACACCTTCCCGATGTATCATATGTCAAAATTTATCAGATTAGATAGCATCAACACACCGAAATTTTACACAACAGCATAACTGATGACTTCAGTATAAATCTTCACTCTCCTGACCCTCCCATGACTCAATTTTGTTCATCCCCTACCTTTCTTCTTCCCATACCACCGTAGACAAATGGTTCTGCATCCCCCACATTCGCATCATATTCTTAGCGCCAGCCTCAAATCCTGTCGGGCTCAAACATGCAAAGCGTTCTACGCGGTAGGCCATCCTCGTCGATGCTGGCGGCGTACTCATGTCTTGTGGTTTTACAGACTGTCCGAGGGCTTTCAGAAACACCGGCTGTCGATCCAGATGAGCCTCCACCCACTGGAAACAATGTGTGTAGAGCTTCCTCTGTGTTTGTCGTGTTATACGACGGGCGATTCACATAACCCGGACGTACCAGGATTTTATTCTGTCGATATTGCGCGCAAATCCTTCCTTGAGGGATTCGAGGTCCTATCTTGCTTCTTTCGGTCCCCGCCCTCAATCAAAGCAAAATATGCCCATGTTACCGCCAGACCTACAAAAAGCCCCGCATAGCGTAACACTCCCCATCTTAGAAACAAAGCCCGCCATTTCAGAGGACTCTCCAAAGCCCAGCCCCGTTGTTACCTCAATATTGAACCCAGTCATCCGCCGTACTGCACTCGTTAAGGTCCAGGGCCCTTTTACAGACGTACAGCTAGACAGTATTGCTCGAGGTCTGGTTTACCTCGAAAAACTTGGCCTCGTCAGTGTTATTGTTGTTGAGAATGACAATCTCTCCCGCGGCGACGAAAATGATCGCTCCGCTATTATTGAGGAGACGATGCGGGTTGTGACCATGTTGGAGAGGCATGGTGCAAAAGCCCGCCCAGTTCTGGGTTCGCTTGTACGGCTCGGACCCAAACCTGGGGATGATACTGCCCTACAAGAACCTGGTATTGAGTTACCAGAAGCTCATACTATTCCCTCCGACCTCGTGACGCTCCGCTCTGCTCTTCGAGCAGGAGAAATTCCCGTTATACCCCCTTTCGCCCTTGATTCCTTCTGCAGGTCGGTCCGTATCCATGCGAATGATGTGCTCGCTGCTCTTGCTCGCGGTATGGTCGAAGCCGGTTCTCTCAGCAATAATAGCTCAAGGAAGCCTTCTTCTGACGAAGGCTACCCTGCCTTATCAGATGATGTTGACCTTACGCCTTTACGTCTAATGATCATCAATCGCGAAGGAGGTGTACCATCTTACGCACGTTCCGGGTACCCTCACTTACTGATCAACTTGGCTTCCGAGTCGTCACATATCCAACAAACGTTCCAAGAGCAATGGCGTGAATCGCATCCCACAGCTCTCTCTAACTTAACTCTAGCTCGTACATGCCTCAGCTTCATGCCACCCACATCTTCAGCCATCATGGTATCGCATCGCTCACCGAGCTCGCTCATTGGTAACCTCATCACCAATAAACCTGCCCTAAGCTCGAGCTTGCCCCATGCTTTACTCCAAGGTAATCGGAAACTTACGCCTCACACGCCCACTCTCCTCAGGCGCGGTCTAGACATCCGAGTTGTGCGCACGCTGGACCAGGTTGATTGGAAGAAGCTTACTGCGCTTCTCGAGCAATCGTTTCAGCGGGTGTTGGATCAAGAGGCTTTCTACAATCGTCTCAAGGAAACCTTGGATTTCATCATCGTTGCAGGTGATTACGCAGGCGCAGCTATTGTAACCAATGAGCGCTGTCCGAAGTCTGGTGCTTCTATTTCATACCTTGATAAATTTGCCGTCCTACCGAATCATCAAGGTGATGGAACGGTTGACTTCCTATGGGTTGCCCTTCATGATGAATCCTATGGCCTTGGTCATCCATCTTCCGTGAACCCCAACGGAGGCAAGGAAGGCAAGGGTGAGGGTCGTGACCTTGTCTGGCGCAGTCGATCGAACAACCCAGTAAACAAGTGGTATTTTGAACGCAGCACTGGTCACATGCGGATGGGATCTTGGGTCCTATTCTGGTGCGACGCCGAGAAACGCCTCAAAACTGAACAAGGTCGTCGCGGTAGTGCGGGCTTGTCATATATTGAAGACTGGGAGCAAGGTCGATTGTCATTATGGACAGATGTTATCATGAAGATCCCTTCCGTTTGGAAATGATCGTAGATATCATTGCATCATATACGGCTCATCTTCCCCGCATTCATTACTTATTGAGTTGTACAGTCCATTTATTACACCGAAAGCGAAGGAATTGTATGTACTTTAGTCCATAGACAATATACAGCAGAGCATAGCAGCATTAGATGGCAATGGCGACAGCACGACAGATTGTGGTTAACTACCGAAAACTTCACCGCCGATGTCTTTTACTTCTGGGCTTCGGTGGGGTAGATGTGGAAGAAGCTGAAATGGACGTGCTAATGTTATTCTCTTTAGCAGCTAAAACTGTTAATTCCCCGACTCTCTTCCAGGGTTTATACTCTCCCTCCTCGTTCTCGACAGCATGCACCAAGCTTTGAACGCCATCGATAACACGCTGGCGGAACTTCTTTGCTGTCCACTTGTCGATATTCTTGACAAGGAAGTACACCTGCAGGATGTCACTCGGCCTATTGAGTTCCCATTCGTGGAAAAGGTCCCGACTAATTGAAAGATCTTCTCGATCTCTTTCGTCGGCGTTGCTGGGGTAAGGTGCCGAGAACACGGTCTGGTTGTAATAATAGATTGTTCCATAATTACTCCGATGGATTAGAAGATCTGAATACGTACCAATCGTTTACCTTCCTCCGAATGACACCAGTCTACATGTGCTCGCACGATACCATTTGCCCATACGAGACCAAAAACGGGCGCACAAATACGCAATGAATGCAAATGACGTGCTGCTGCCGCAGTTGCCATTCGATTTTGCCTATAGGCATCATCCAACATGGTGTGGTTGGGCTTCTTGTCTTCGAACACACTACTAATAAACTCAAACCCAGGTGTTTCAGGGAGTTGAACACAAGGCGTCGCCTGAAAGCGGAACGAGCTGCCTCTGCTAGCATGTCCGCATTTTCTGACTTTGGAATGACCTTTCAAAATATTGAAAGGTGATTTCGCGCCGTGAGATAGATCTCTAATGGACCCTCGCGCAGTCACAAAGATAGAAAAGTCAGGGATGACTGTCTTTGCATTCAAAACGCGAACAGCTTCCGAAACAAGGTTAGAGCGGCCAATGGGTTGCGGGAGAGATACCCCGCATTGGAAACTACGAAACCGTCAGTTGAATAGAAATCAGGGTGTAGTTGTTCAAGCAGTACCGCGCACGACTTTCCGTCACTGCCTGGATGCGAATAGGATTATATCTTTGGAAACTCAGCTAAGCAAAAAGGACGCGACCAATACGATGACTCACACGCAGCCAGCGTAATCAGCCTCCGAGTACTTCTCTTTGGACTTTTGCATCTTACGAAGACGGTCATAAATATGGTAGAGACATATCAATTCGGAGAAGAGCTGAATATGCGTCTCCGCCACTAATGCCCCATTTTCGTCGCTGAAGAGCTGTGGAGAGCTGCTGTAAGCGTCCTTGAGGAATCGGATGAAACCCGGTGGTGAGTGTTCAGAGAGGAATTTATGATGAATCGAACTCTTCAAGTAGGAGCAATCAGCACCATATAGAATAAGTGAGAATTGGCTTTGTAACCTCATTTAACCAGGCGGTCGGAAGTCGGCCCTTGGCATTGAACACGTCCGACACGTCTTGTCTTAGATCATCCGGAATATCTAAGTAGGATACTTGTTCGCATCCTTGATGGGAGCTCCAAGTTTCGAAATGTCGTATATTGCGAGCAATCCTATTATGAAATCATGTTAGTTGCGCTAATTAAATGGATCATCACCAAACACTAACTCTGACGCAGACGGAGTGCGCGCAACACGTGAAGCTCTTGCGGGTGCCCTTTTCTTCCCTTTATGTGCATCACTTAGCGATGTACTCATCTTCACATATCATTGGGTTATTTATGGGTTGGCTAGGATACCAAACATCACTTACTTTATGGTTGAATTGGGCGATCGGTAAGACAATGTTCCACAATGGCACAGTGAGTCAGCTCAAGACAATAAATAGTAGAACTTGCAAGAGGCCAAACAACCGCTCGGAGTCGTTGGTTTGGCGAAGTAGACAAGAAGTAAGTGGGCCGAGCCTAAGCGCCCAATATTCAACTGCAATTCCGTTTTAGGAAGTGATCGACAATTAGGGGTTGCTTAATCTGACACATCAGACTCGACAGTCTTGTTATACTGAGCAAAAACGGTCGTTGCTCCCTTTGCTTTCTTAGAAATGGGTATCTTTGAATCTATTGTAGGCGAGGAATGAAACAGAAGCTACTCTTTGTATCCTAAACCAACAACCACCGAAACAATCCGATATGGTCTGGCAAACTACGGTTTATCCACCTCAGTACATTGACCAAGCCAATACCAACTGTCCACCATAATACAATGGTAGGCCAATCAGTTTGTTCGAGAATCCTGGAGCGAGGAATTGATCTCGGGCCACGAGAAAGTCGGATAAATAAAATAGAATTGCGCCAACAATGATGGTCCGGTCATGCGTAGCGAGGGCGAGATCAAGCATGGCACTGATAACAACCATGTAGGCAATGACAGGCGTCTGAAGATCATCGGGAACATGAGACGCCAGTTCGTGGTTCACTGCGAAAAAAATGAATGCTAGTGGAACAAGGGCGATTACGGCGGTAGTTGGTTCGAAATGTGTTTGATAGAATGAGATGGCGTAGCAGATATGGCCGACGAGGAAGCTTGCTAGTCCTGCTTGGAAGGTGACCTCTTTCCCTGGTATAAGGAGAACATCTCCGATCCAAGCAAGGCATAGGCCCAAGAAGAGGATACGGTCGAAACCAGAAGCTTGTAGGGCACATATCAAGAAGCCACACGAAGCTAAAGGCTTGCAGATCCATACGAGCGCCTTGATCTCCGCATACTCTGCCAGAAGCAGCCATGCCAGACACACAGTTGTTAGAATTAGTCCTGCAGACATGGCTTTCACGCGCACTACATTAAGGGGAGTTTGTCAGTTGTAGATTACGAAAAGATGATTGAAGTAATTACCAATTTATTACCCAAGGCGACACGAACGAGCATTCACCGTACATCGAACACTTTATAATCTGTTTAGACATTCACATGGAGCCAGGGACGACGGTGCAACATGTGGACGACTGAGTCCAAGGCTCACACGGCGTGAGGCTGAACGAACGCAGGCTCAGGCTACGACTGCGAAACTGCTTCGCCCTGGAACAATACTGACATATCACTCGAGGGTTACACAGCTTCCATTAGATTGGGCAAGGGAGGGCAAGGGAAGGAAAGGGAAGGAAAGGGACTGGGTCGTCTCGAGGAACGACCAGCGAGTAAGTGCACAGTATGACTATTGAACTGCAGCATGAATGAATACATTACACATATCTAACTTCTACAACCGTCTGCGACATATTAGATTGAATAATTTTGATAAGTGATAATCCCAGGTGCGTCCACAGGTGAGTTCGCAATAGGGCCCGCCCGTCGAAGGGGGTATACTCCAATTACTAGAAAAATTTGTCCATGATCTTGCGAGAAGCTTCGACTCCAAGCTGAGAACAAATTAGATAGCACCAGTAGTTTATTCATGGTATGACGTACGAATGTAGCAGCATTAGCTGGGAATGCACGACCCATGGCGGGCCCAAAACCTTTCCACAATGCGGCCAAACCGTCCTGAGCGATGGTCTTCCGTGCACAATCCATGAAGCCTGAGTAGGTCCCAGTCGGTGCAGATTGGAGACGAGATTTCAACACCTAGAATCATAGGATCTGCTTAGGATGAGTAATAAGAAAACACTGCCAACCGACTTACATCGGGAGGGATAGCGATTGCCCACATTGCGACACCTGCCGTTCCACCAGCAAAGATGACGGCACCAAGGTTCAAGTCCGCAGGTGTTGCACCAGCAGGTGTCAGTGCTTTCTTCGTCACTTCATATGCTGCGAAATAGCTGGCGATGAAGGGATGCTGAGTGACCAGTGACGACAGTTCAAGATGTAATGACTTACGCGGCACTCCCAGGCCCGTCCCTTGCTAATGTAGCGAACGAACCTCGGAATATGCTCCGAACGCCTCCTTCCTTGTACAGATGTTTCATAACATCCAGGACACCTGTGTATTTGGTACCCGACGATCCCTGACCTTGGACCTAGACGGAGACATTCCAGTGAAGAGAGGGCAAACAGAAATTTATATACATACCTGCAGGAGGACCTTCGCCCGTTCAACAGGTGCAGTAACTAGAGTCGTAGGGACAGCCGACAAGAAGCCAGCAGCTGCGAGCTCGCCTGTTGATAGCTGCTCGTTTTTCCGGTTGGGTGTCACCGATAGGATAAGTTTCTTGGACATATCATACGCCTATACGACATCCTCAGAATATAAAACGAGTATATGCAAAAGGCCAAACGTACCCAGAACGACATAGCGAAGATTGGGGTAACTCCTAGCAGCGGAGGTACCATTCCCCGGTACATCCTTCATTCAAGCGAATTTCAATGCGTGGACTCAGCTACTGTGGAAACCAAAGTATACCCTGTTATCCCATCTCGAGCCAACGTCTTCTTTACAACATCTATGGCACCTGTATAGGCTCCAGGAGCAGCCGTCTGCAATCGCGTCTTTGTTAAGTCGAATGGATGACCTGCAGAGACCCGAATCAATTGACCGTGTAACAAAAAGAAGTGGGAAGATTCTACTAACCAACCAAAACGGCAGCGACACCACCGAAGCCTCCAGCAATGAAAGACTTGATGGAGTCTGTAGTTGCATTACCCTTGAATTCCTCCACCGCTGGCGCGTCGCTGCTCTACAATCAGCAGCTCACTTAGCTCTACGTTTTTGGTCAAATAACCAGCAAAAGACACCTCACCATCGTGGTCTTCTGGTCACTGTTCGACTAGGTGCAAAGGCAAGGAACGCAAGTCCTCAATTTGATCTAGATTAAATCTTCGGGCCTCCGTGAATTGCAAATGCCGGTTTGCGTGCTGAAAGGAGTTACAAGCTTTCAGACCGATGGAAGACCATGAAGTTCACCCAGCGCCGCCCCTGACTAGGGCCTATCCCCCGCATCATGTGAAAATGCTGGAATCAGAATGCGGGCCCAGCAATTGCCCAGCACCGTTTAAACTCCAAAAGATTCACACATAGCGAGCATTACTATAGTACAGACATAAATTACATGTCCACATTCTATACATATTGACTTCTAACGACGCACTATCCAAAATACTGTCATGGTTCGTCATCTCGGCCAAACCCACCCACAGGTTCGTATGTAGCCTCCGTAGTATCTCGTCTCCATACGGCCCTCACGCCATAGAAGAAGAGACAGATAAAGCCAACTCCGATGACACCCACAAAGATAGGTGCACCAACTTCGAACCACCACGAAGGCTGATACGGCTCTATGAGCGAGTCGATGAGAATCACACCACCGGTACCACTGCCAACAGTGGACCGACCCCATGAAAGCACGCGTCCGTAATCATTGCGACCTTCCGTACCGCGTGCCCCCTTGATACCGACAACATATGTTCCATCTTCTTGTTGCTTGAAGACGACATCCCCGTATACCGAGTTTGGCGAATGCAGTGTGGCATATGTCACCGAATCGTCCATAACGAGCGGCCGATTGTTGTTGAGATCGTCCTGGTCATCAAATCGCTGCTTGGGAGGCATAGGGATGAGATGTTGCGCAACGATAACCTCTAGGCGTTCCAAGTCCTTCGTCAATTCTGTGACGTTATGGCCTTTGAAAGCATCGTCCGTTGGGCAAAGAAGCGTCCAACCAGGAGCTCCCCAATCCTGTTCGGCCCATTTCGAACCTTCTGGGGGCGCAGTTCCATTCAAAACCCAGTCCAAACCGGCTTTGTTTATAAGCGTGGTCATCGTCGTGGCTTTGGCTGCCCTGACTAGCTTCCCGATATTCAATTCAACCGACCTCGGGATAAGGATGTCCGTAAGCTCGTGTATGACCCCTGTCTGGGTCAGGATATTCTTCGTGACTAATTTAGAGCGCATGCCTGCCCAACCACCGCTAGCGTGCATCAATAGGGTATTATTGGGCTGACGAGCAAGAGTCAAATCGCTGCCTTCAAGGGAAGCGAAGGTGCGCTGCGAACTGTTATGAAGTGCCTCAGCGTATTGAACGCTATCAAGGGTATGGTGAAGAATGACTTTCTCTAGGTCTGGCTTGGCGGACGGAGAGAGCAGATGAGCACTGACCAAAAGTCCAAGGCGCTTAAAAGCAGAATTATCGGGAATAAGGAGAGTGGTTCGCGGCGTTGTTTTGAGCATGTCAGCGAGTGATGTAGCGAACACGGCGGCAAGGAAGGAGGACAGGTCCAGGAATGGAAGTGCAGTTTGCAGGGCGTCGGTAGGGGGGGATAATGGATGCGTCACGAAATAGATCAGCGTGTTGTTGACTTCTGCTATCAAGATGGTAATTAAGAATAATCCCTCTGATAGTGAGTGATCAACACGTACCGTGATCACCAGTCACTCCCGCACCGCCAAACCGGATGGATGTGCCTGCAAACTTCTTGCCGTCGTTACCCTCGCTAACTTGGACATCCAGAACTTGTCTTCCTCCATCTAAGCCACTTTCTTTCAGGGCTGTCTCTAGCAACATTCCATCATTCAACTTCTTCCGTGTCCACCTTCCTGGAAGGAAATGGTATTGTAACATCCTCTTCAATTCCTTGGAACCTTTTTCAGGGATATCTTCGTCGCCATAAAGTGACAGAATATCGTCGCTAAGTGCAAGGACAGTGTACTTGGAGTCCGTAGAGTTTATTAGGTGAGTGAGATTAACCGAATGGATGAGAGAAACGAATGTCGTGCAATTGAGAGCAAGGAGGTACTTCTCTGGCGTGAGCTGCAATGCACCAGGCGGCAAGAGGAGCGAATCTACAAGGTGAAGGACGCCATTTGAAGCGTAAATATCAGGGTGTACCAATGTCGCCGAAGATACCATTGTCTTTTCGGGCGCTACCACAATTTCCAGCTGCGTGCCATTGACAGTAGTCAAATTTACCGCTGGCTCGAATGACTCGGACCAAGCAACTCTCTTTTGGACGACCGCGTGCATGTTCAGTATCAAATTTAGATCATCTACCGCGAACTTGCTTTCGAGGTATAGCCGCTCGTACCGATCCAAAGCCTCCCAGGCTTTATCGACAGGGAGGAATAGCGTCAGTTCTGATGTCGAGTTCAAGAGTTTGGTGATCTCTGGTGTGAGGACTTTATGGAAGTAAGAGGTAGAAGCGTGTTGGGAAACAACATGTGCTACAGGACCAGAAGCAAGGTAGACGCGTGAGTTCACCGACAGAAGCAAGGCTGTTCTTATAACTTACCGAGATTAGATGGAGGCTTTAATACGTCAGATACACCAAGCAGGACACCGTTCCCAGCATCGACTCTGCCTTTAACAATTTGAGCCCCTCCTTTACCAAACGCATCTACGCCAACGAACGCACTCCTCTCCCTGGCTGCGACTCTGAGTCGTTGCGGCTCACCACCCAGCGTGCCACCCGGTACGGGCATCCAGGGAGGATAGGGAGGGGGTTCTTTTGATGGAGGCTCGACCGGTGTGTGAGGAAAGTGCAATGTCTTATGCACTTGGGGATTTGGTTCTTCGTCGGGAAGATCGGACAGCGAATAATTGAGCAAGTGATACCACAGCTGCTGCCTCAGCTGTTCCTGGACGTTATCCTTCAGTATGTAGTCGTCATCCTCCAATACTGATTCCCAGAGCGCGTTCTCCTTCTTGTACTTGTCTATGGCATCGTTCGTAGGCGCGAAAAGGGTGCTGCCGTTGAGGCGATTTAAGGTAGGTATGAGCTTTGCTCTTTGAAGGAGCTTGAGGAGTGAAGTGTAATCTGAATCGTTCCCGAGAGCGTCAACCAGAGTAGTCGAAGATATTGTCGATGATGAAGTCCAATAAATCTGTGACCCGTAGCAAGTAGTTGGGAATAAAATCGCGACCAGGGCGAACGGTAGCGTTGCCCAGGGCCGCATAACAATTAGAATTTGAAGCAATAAAGGTCAAATTGGTATGGGTTATAGTAAGTTGCTGAGATGCTGCGCGCGAACTTGGAGGAGAGTCTAAAGGTGCAATGGAGTCATGGCTTGATGGGGAAATGTGGGAGGAGTGCCGCCACGGAGCCTTTAGGCGCTCGTACTCGGCTATGCCACACCTCATATCATAGAGTATCCTACATCGCGTCCTAATACCATGCTGGAATTGATCCAAACTTACTCTGGCCGTCCTCCTGCTGGATTCCAGCATCTAGTATTGGGAGATGAATCCTTTATAGTGCGTACCCCCGCCATTTCACTTGTATATAGCATACCAGACCTCGGCTTCTAGATGTATCCATCGGCAGACTCTGTCGTGATTCTGAATGCGAGGACACAGGCCCTCGTTCGCATGCTGGCTTTCTGGGAAGTATTCCCAGGGATGTTGCACACTTTAGAGACCATTACTTGCATCGCAGTAGGTGCTAGCATGAAGCTCGTGCGTACTCATGCTACAATTACTCCATTCTGCGCGTACATACACTCGATGTTCTTTACGGCAGTTGATTGCTGCAATGAACACACGGGTTGCCGTGTGGTCTCTATCTGGTATACAAAATGACGCCTGGAGAGTGCACTCTTCTTTGATTCACCCTGAGGGCCATGTCATCACGGCAATTGATGTTCGTTCTGGTATGGTACATGCATGCCGTTAGAAACACCCTTTCTGACGTGCACTAGGCCTCCTGGTAGTAGGCTGCGAGCAGAGTTTGTCCGTGTACACTCTTATCAAGGAGAACGACCTTCTCACATGGTCACAAAAGTGGTTAACCTCGTAGGTCCATTGCTATCATCTCCTACTTCAACTTCAGCAATAATGAAACACGTACCAGTGTAGCCACGCCCACACTCGTTCGATTCGCTCCTTCACTCATGTACATCGCAACTACTTCTAAAGTATGTGCGTTATTCATGTCCGCGGATTGAGACTTTGCCGACCGTTTGTCAGACCGACAATGCAGTCAGAATTTACTCAACTACCTCAGGACGTCAAATTCAAGTCGTGCCTCACCTCCGACCGGTGACAGACATAGCTTGGCGACACTCACAAGCATCAAGTCGGTTCGTTGATATACCAATATAACAGGATCTTATGAGTCTGAGTCAAATTATAGTGACGATTTGATTCTATACACAATCACATCAGATTCTATACTTCGCATTTTCTTCCCAGTCCTAGATGCTCCTCATTATCTTCAGCTACATGCCTCCATAGACCTTTACACATCAATACCCTTTTCAGTTGCATCTCAATACCCTCGTTCATCGACTTCTAGAATATTTTGGCTTGATATTGAAACCATGGGAAAGTCACTGGATGCTATTCTTGGTGACATGTCGGGACATGAGGAGGATGCGAGATATCGACGGCTACGAGCCATCAAGGATGAGGGATGGGATCTATTCCTTCGTGCTCTTGAGGATGGTTCCATTATCGTTACGGCTATTGCGGTAATCCCGATGACATAGTATATTCACCCAGCTAATCAAACGTTTTGCAGAATATAGACCGCAGACCGCCAACACTCCTTCGGCATTTCACCCTCCAGCAGTCACCTCCCGCAATATTATTCCCCAAACTGGTTTATCTCGCACTTCTACCCGATGTCAAGTCACCGTCATTACTGAACGTTGTAACTTCCTATCCCTTTACATCCTACTCTCTTTCCCCGCTATCATTCTTTGATGCCCACCCGGATGGTCTCAAGCTAGTCACGCGCGGTCCTGACGAAGGAGAAAATGTGAACACCTCCAAGAATGAGGTCGTAAAACTGGTACGCACGCCAGAAGGTACGGGTGTCGGAATATTGCGTTCCCATGGTGGAGGCGAGGCATGGAGTGTAGTGGAAGGTGGATCAAGGTTAATCAAGAAGGGAAGATGGTCGAAGTCGGATCACGTAGTCGTCTTACATGCAGGTACGCATGTATACAATATTCTGAATAATACTGTTACGACCCATTCATACTCTAGCCAAGACATTTGCAACATATGACTCATCGCATTCCAGCCTGACCCTCCACAACGAGGTCCCAAGCACTCTCACTGACCTGCCATACATCACCTCCTTATTCTCCATGCCGTCAGAGGGTGGTGGAGAGTCTATCTTCGCCATCACATCCGATTTTTCAATCCTCCACATTACACTCGTTCCTAAGGATTCTTCGCTGTCCCTTCGCCTCCACACGCATAACAATTTACCGCTTTCGTCGCCACCATTAATGATCCTTCCTGTTGATCCAATGGCCTGGAGATTGGCTACTGGCTATGGCAAATCAACCTGGATCAAACGCGATGTTTTGCTTAGTATCTCTTGCAGCGGAGAGCTGGCATTTTGGATTACAGAAGAGCCAAATAGCAAAGGAGATGCCTCTAGTTGGAGATGCACGGGTAAAGTCCGTACTGGTAGAACAAACATCAGGATGGCGAGATGTAGTTCGGCCAAGAAGTCTGCCCTAGGTGAGCAATTATTTACATCTATGGTTCGTGAAAACTCAAACTCACGGCATTACAGTCGTGCCAACCTCCGATGGCGAAGAACTGACCATCTGGGATTCGCATGAATCTGAATTTGCGTCTGGACTTGAATATCGAGGACATCTCGCCAATCCGATAAATGATCTCGATTGGACGTCAACACCGGACGCACAGTCCATATTAGCCGTTGGTTTTCTTCACCATGTTGATCTTTATTACCAACAAAGGATGAGTTATTTCGATGACGCACCGGGTTGGGCCATTTGCCACAGAATTGACATCGGAAAGTACGTGTCTGGTCTTGTTGTACTTATATCATTATGTTGACATCAAATCACAGCGTTGTGCCACACAATATTTCTGATTCCATATGGCTGGCCAATGGTTCACTACTTATTGCTGCCGGCCACCACCTATTATTGCATGGTCAGCGCCGCAAGGCACCTTCAGACGGCAATGTCCCCTCCGAAAGCCTGTTTGAGTATGTGGCGAGGAATAATGGTCCGCTAATGGACCATCACCCTCAGATGATGTTGCAGTGCTTATTATGGGGTAGAGTAAAAAATCTTTCCAGCCAAATGGTCATCATTGACGTTCATTGAATTTGATTCAGGTAAGGTTGATGTTGTCAAAGACATTATTGTGAATCTCTCGAAAGATGTCGAAGCCATCAAATCCTCGGCAAAGCCTACAGATGGGTGGACCAGCCTCCCAATAGAAAGGTTCTTGAAGCAAGAAGAGATCACCAAATCGGTCTGTTGTTCAGTTTGCAGTGAGCGCATCGAAGTTGATAGGTTCTCTCAAGGGAACCTCGCATCGGAAAGCTTATACTTTTCTCTTCAATGAACCCGACTTGAAGGTTGAGGAGTGGGTAACCGTAACGTTTAGTATGATCAAATGGAATAACCACATTTCGCAGTTCAAACGAGGAAGGCTTTTCAAGGCCCCTTGTTCTGCGACTACTGGAGTCTTTGGAAAGTGATCCCTTGCCGCATCTAACGCCCAATGAACACGCCCATCTTCTTGTTTTAATACAAGCCACATTAGAGGCAAGTGCAGCACTTGTGTCGTAGTCACTGCTTTCTCAATCTGACTACATGGGTTTTCGCAGGTTGATGAACAGCGGCGAGCGCTAGACGCAAACGGCTTACGATATCTCATATCAATGCGCTCGTTCTATATTTTGAACCGTAGAGCCTCGGAACCCAGTAGTCCGGAGGTACTGGAAACAGACTCTGTCACTGTGCATAGAAAAACAGGCAGGAGAGAACGTCTACGATATCGCGACATGATTTGGGCATTCCACAGTGAAAGCCAAGACATGCTTCTAAACGCTTCAGTCTCGGCGTGTAATGGGAAGATGTGTTGGTCTGATGCCAGGGCTTTAGGCGTTGCGATATGGCTCAATTCAATCGATACCCTGGTACGTTAATCGGATGCTGTAGATTGTCTTCCTTGCATATTGATGATTAGTTGCTAGAAAGCGCAAATGGAGACTATTGCTAGGAACGAGTATATGGCAGGCGATAACCGCGATCCAACTGCTTGTTCGTTATTTTACTTCGCCCTAGGCAAGACTAAGCTAGTGCATGGCTTGTGGCGGCAAGCTGCATGGCACAAAGAACAAGCAGTCAGCCTCAAATTCTTGTCCAATGACTTCTCGGAGGCTAGATGGCGAACAGCCGCTCTCAAGAATGCGTATGCTCTTCTCAGCAAGCGACGTTTCGGTAGGCAGGCCCTCGTATCGAAGCAGACACCATACTAACCCCCCCAAAAAGAATACGCCGCTGCATTCTTCTTGCTGGGTGACTCATTGAAAGATGCAGTCAACGTATGCTTGAAGCAGCTATCGGATTTCCAGCTTGCGATTGCCCTGGCTCGAGTCGTTGAGCAAAGCAATGAAGGTCCAATCTTCCTGTCTATACTCAATAATACTGTCATTCCGACTGCCTTCAAGGAAGGTAATCGATGGCTCGCTAGTTGGGCATTTTGGCTACTCCACCGGAGAGATCTGGCTGTGAGGATACTGTTGGTCAGTTTAGGACTGCTCAAGGAGTAGCGAATGAGTATACTGATTTCTTCCGTCATAAGATGCCCTTGGCGGATGTAGCATCTGCACTGGACATCCAGGTGTCCGAAATTGGAGAGCCCCACTATGACGACCCTAGTCTAGCTCTGCTATTTTCTCAGCTTCGATCAAAAACGCTCCAGGCTGCCCAAGGGACAAGTGAAATCTCCGGTCGGTCTGAGTTCAACTTTGTTCTGCAAATTGCGCGCGTATTCTGTCGAATGGGTATGTGTAGAGGTATGCTACTAGAAATGAAACTTATTTATGGCTTTGCGATTGGTTTTTAGGTTGTCATGTCCTAGCTCTGGACCTTGTACGATCCTGGTCATTCGAAAGACCGTCAACCGTGGTGCGAGAGGCTCCCTTCTCGCCCCTTCTTGACGGCGAAAGCAACACGATCAATTCCCGTCGTTCAATGTTTGCTCTGGCGCCAGCTATGCGCAGAAGATCTTCAATAGTGATAGATATGGAGATTCCATCACTCCCACCCACTCGATCTGCATCTCCTACCCGTCGTGTCCTTCAACAGGAGCCCAGCATACCTGAGGAACCAATCAAAGAAGAGGGTGATTTCTTTGCTCGTAAGGCCGGAATAGGCAGCCTTATGAAGTCTGCAAAACATGATGTGCAAGTGCCTGAGTTTGATATGGGCGCGTTCTTCTAAGCACTATGTGTACCTCTTATTGTCCCTATCCCGGCTCCTTGCATGTACCCTATGCAGCAATCCAGTGCTTACTGATTGGTATGATTGGAATTGATTGGTCAGAAATACACTTTATGGCTGTATGAGGATCCAAAACGAGAACATGACGACATGAAATATGCAAAGTCAACACTGGTTGCGAGGCTTTAGTTTTGAACCTCCGCTTCTGTGTCTCTCTTCTTCAGAACCAGGTCAGATCCGATCACCCGCTTCCATACATCATGAACATCCTCAACAACGGTCTCAAAGTGGGAAGTAGCATCGTATGATTTAGTGATGAAAATGTTGTCGGCAGTTCCGGGAGCTGTAGGTGTGTAGAGGGGGGTGATGGACACAAACCTATTAAAAGTCGTCAGCAGATTGTCGTGGGGTGGACAAGGGGGATAAACTCACTTGTCATAGATCGGTCCGAGTAAGTTCAAACCAGGTTGGATTTCAAGCTCGGGTTTATCGGTCTCGACAATGGTGCTGACGATGGCGACGTAAACGTCCTTTGCGCAGACATTGTGTGTCGATGAGACCATAGCAATATAGATATCTAGATAATCCAATAACAGTGAATAAATGAGAGCTGATCAAGAAATAACATCATACCATTACGACGGTTGACCTGGTTCTGGGGGATGATGATTTGGCATGAATCGCTGTCATCTGTACCGGGAATGGGGTGCTTCAAGAAGCAGATGGCGCGGACGACCTTGCCATCCTCGACAACCCTGACTTTGCCACCCTGATCCTCTTTACCCGCGCCAAAGTAACTAGGATCGCCAATAACCAGTTTAGCCTTGACGGTCTCTCCACCACTGGTTACGCCGACGAATTTGCCATCTGCGTCGGTGACGATCTCATCGATGGGCTTATCAAGCATGTAGGTGCCTCCGTAAATAGCACTGAGTCGTGCAAACGATTGTGGGAGTTCACCCAGGCCGTATAAGGGGTATATGTATGGGGATTTGCCGTAACGAGCCATGGAGGACGTGTAGAGGACGATGCGATCATAAGTGGGGCGTGCAGGTTTCGTGATGTAACTGTAATAATGTCATAAGCGATATTGGATGTAATCGGTTAACCACAAGACGTACTCATCATCAAGGTAAAGGGCCATGGCATGTCCGATAAAGTCTTGAGTACCAGGCTCAAGACCGAATTTCTCGTAGACAGTCTTCATGCTATCCCTATCTAAGTTGATACCTAGTGGAATATGTTAACAGCTGAGCTACCATTGAATGTTATCTAGACTTACCCTGATGAGTGGCAGGATCATCGTCCCTCCAGTTCTGCAAAAACTCAAAGAACTTCTTGGCCCGGCGTTTTTCGAAAAGTCCCATGAGTGGACTTTTGACAGCTTCCATCTCCGTACTCGGAACCTTGGAGATCCTGCCATCACGATACACAAAGCTCCCTGCAATCTGCTTGAACTCAAGGTATCGTGTAACCTCGGTGTGCACAAGGATCTTGGTCATCTCTCCAGAGGCAATTATAAATTTCGGGATGAGATCAACGGCATAGTCACGATCGCGACCAAGCTCAGTAGGAGGGGCTTGATTTGGACGGAATTTACGGTAAAGCTGCGCGGAAAATGAGCTTTGATTACGCCGATCCATGGGTAATCATCACCTGTGTCAAATTAAGACTGGCACTGTCACCACCATAGTAATCGTTTCTGTCCATATGCAAGACTTTCTTGCCCTCTACGGACAACAATCCGGAAAGAATACATTCTGTTAGCCCAGTACCGAGTACGATGACCTGATGATGGTGTCTCAGTGAAGATTTCAGTTAATCGGAGAAGTAGAGATGAACATACGTCGTATTCTTCATCCATTTGTGGTATCCAAGTGGTGTGGATGTTGAGTAAAGGAGAGATGGAAGGTGGTTGCTACCCTGAGCTACTTAACACTGATTATATGCAAATCATACCACGTGCAATGGGCGGCTATGCAGATATACATGATTGGCTGGAACACAGCCGTAGCAAAATTATAATAATGTACCAAGAAGTAAAAGGCGTGAACCAAGGTAATAGAGTAATGATTAGTACATATTTTAATCAGCGTAAACATCTTTATAACGCTTCATTCGTTCAGAGGCGCTAGGGTCGCCTACGACAGCGAACTTGCGCTTCGCTGGAGGTCCATATGAGCTATTAGCTGTCCAGGATGGGGGACAGATCGGCGGTGAGGGGTGGAGGGAAGCTGAGTTACGTTCCTGCTTTATTCGTGGCATTACCTCTTTTTCTGTAGCCCGTTTTCGTTTAATTTTCTCCGCCTTACGGTGAAGTTCTGGAAGGCTAGTTTAGGTGATTGATTCAGTTTTTGTTCAACAAAACTGACCATCTTTCCGTCTTCGGTATTGCTCGTTCCAAGCCTTGTATGATCTCTTATTGTACTGATGGGAAATGAGTTGGCAGAGTGGTCAGAACCAAACATAAAGCATTACCTTCTCTGCGAATGGCTTCCAACGGTCCAGTGCACCGAGATCATCCCAGTTAGGCGTATCAGCTATATGATTGGCCATCGCCTTGAAATCCTCATCAACAAACGCTGTTGGTCGTGCTCGATTGATCATCGCCCTTTTCTTCGTACGAGGTGAAATAGTTTCGTCGTCACTACCATGAGCGTCGGCATCTGTCAACCCGGCTGAATTTTCGCTCTCGTCTTCTGACTCCGAGCTAGATTCCTTGTAATTTGGCCGGCGAAGCAATGTCGATGAGGATGAGAAGGACCCAAGTTTTTTAGTTGAAGACGAAAATTTTCCTTTCTTATCATCTTCGTTCTCATCGTCGTCTTCTTCCTCATCACTTGAATCTGACACTTCTATCGACTCCTTAGCGCGCGCAAGGATCTTATCAGCGAGCTCATGACGAATTTGCCAGTGGGAACCCCACGACGCCGCAGTATGATGTGGTACCTAAAATCGAAAGGGAGTCTCGGGCATCAATACTTGTTGTTATTCTGACCATGCCTGTAAGCGCCCACCTTGTCCGCTAATTCCTCACACAGCTGTACTTTGGTCAAATGTGGATCAGCATTCAACCGCCACGATATATATTTGATAAAGTAATCGCGGTCCTCTGTCGTATACTTGTTCCCCCGTACCGTAGGTACCACTTTCGTAGGGGGGGTAGGCGAACGCGAGGGAGGCTCTGGCACCTTGATCTCAGCTGCTGGTGCAGGCAGCTTGCTGTTAAATACAGGTGTGGGTGCAGTGATGCTATTAATAGTTTGCCGTCGTTTGGGACCAGGTGGTGATAGTCTCAACGATGATTCGACGGGCTCGGTTTTGACGAGGATTTGACTGACTGTGCGCCTTGGCTTAGGTCTTGGACGCACGGATGGGGGCGGTGGTCTCTCAGGAGAATCAGGACCAAGCTCGCTCAATGAGGGCTTCCTTGCCCCTCGCACAACGGGGACATTAAATACAGGATTCTTGACCTCCGTAGACTTGGATGTCATGGGTTCTTTGGCTGCCACAAGCGCGTCAATCTCAAGCCTATGATCAAGATAATAATCCTTCCACAAAAGTGCCGAATGGTTATTTCTCTAACGGCAAGAAAAAATCATGGCATCAGGAAGATGCATCTTTGTACAAGAAAGGGCAAAACTCACTTCGTGCAACGTTTCGATCGCCTGTCTATACGTAGTTCCATTCTTCGTGCTCTGATACAAAGCTTCCACCAGTAGCGCCTGATCATCAGGATATGTTCCTACAGGCACGGACAACCGTGCGGTGTCCTGAACGAGCTGCAAGAACGGATTAAAGGCGCCCATATTCATATTGCCCATGTTTGCCATCATAGCGTTGCTAAATTGGGGAAACGGAGGTTGAGGCGAGAAGTTCTGCGGTGAGCCTGGGTGCCTGTTATGGTTGAACGGAACATGTCCGTTATGGTGTCCGTTAGGGTGATGACCGTTGAAGCTATTCGGTTGGCGGTGTGCATCATGATGATGAATCCCGTTCGCCATTCCGTTCGGGTGGTGTAGGTGGTGAGGTTGGAACCCCAGCTGAGGCTGTTCCGAAAAATGGTTGAAACCATTCATCGTGATCACCTGACGTATAGTCCAGCAAAGTAGCTACGAGACCCGAACGAAAAAAGAAAACCGGGAGAGACCTTGGTGGCAGATGTCTGAGTTGCAAATGCCACTTAGAGGTGAGGATTACACGCGATTTGCAGAGGAGATGAGTGTGATTGGGCTGGCAGAGCCCTCGAAGACTGCGTGAACGGTTCTCGTGAAGGTATGCACGCGATGCGCGTCGCAGAGGTTTAATGTGGCAAGGTGCAATAGGGATCGCGACGACGGGCGTCGCATATTTCTCTTTCAGCGTCCCTGAGAAAACCCCTATCAATTTGTGGCCTATAATATTATACGCTACTAAGAGCGACAAGCGATACCTCGTTCACGTTGGTCTAAACCTAACCATATCGTATGGTTAGGCCCAACATGTCTTGAAAGAGAACAAAGCAAATATGTATTTGATATTGTTCGATCAAAAGCTTATATGTAGTGCAGCCGGTGGTGTGAAGAACAGCGTCAAAAAGGGAGTATAAGATACGGTCATAAGTACAGACAACAGTATGTACTTTGGGTGTGAAATGCTAAGTATATATATCGGAGTTTTTGTAATACGACGAGCATCAATGCACGTACAAAGGAGAGGCTGAGGCTCGTGTGTAAGGAACGAAGATTGATTGCGCAAGTGGTATGAAAAGGATCGACGGCGGTTTGGACGGTGGAGTGCATCAGCGGGCAGGGACGCGGCGGCAGCGGCAACAGTAACAAGTCTGTGCAACAATGGGTATGTGCAAGGGGGTGATGGAAGTACGTAATAAATGATGGAAGAATGAAAGACGGTACCGTAATGTAGCACAACAGATTATACATACGAGCTGTGTCGATTCGAGACTGAACGGGTGGTCATTTAACATTCCCCAAGGAAACGGTTCTTCGGGAACGGTTGCTTGAAGTCGTCTCTCCAGGTAGTGAGGTTGGGGTTTGTATAGGCCTCAATGTACTGATTGATGTATGCCGCCGTAGGGAAGTCCTTAGGATCGCATCCAATATTGATCGCATCCTTTGGTTGGTAGACACGAATCCAATCTACCCGCATTGTCGTTGGGAACGTCAAGTGCTCGATATCAACATCGCCGAAATTAGTTGACATGCCCAAGTTGACAATAATATACTGAACGAGAACGACGAGTCAGTCCGAGTCTGATGTCGAACGAAATAACATTTCTTACCAGAGGTTCTTGGGGTACTGGTCGTCCTGCAATCTGGACACGCGTATCTGCAGCCATACCGGGCTGCTTCAACGTCCACGCTTTCTTGCCATCGGATACCCAAGTAATGTACTACGTTACGCCGGTGGAACATTAGCTTTATTAACAACAAAAACACTCGAACATACCGCGTCATCGAATCCAGGTTTATATTCGAATCCGTACACGGAGAAACAACCCGTTCTAAGCTCATAACAATTTTGGTCTATTTGCGCGTGCAAATCAGTAAAGAACTCATTCATGCTGTCAAGCGGCACTCACTGGTCTCAGTGACACCAGAGGTTGCTTGTTGAAAGACGCCACCGATATAGGTGTTCAAAGAGGTTACCGTAGGGTCCTCGATGATCAAGTTGTCACTCGTATTGAACCATAGATATCCAGCATTGAATGGCTAGAATAGCCATGAAGTCAGCAAATGGTAGAAATAGGCTTATCTTTGGCTACTCACTCCCCATTGAGCGGACTGAGAAACTTGACCAGTCAATGGCTCTCCTGTGATCTATAAATAATCCCGCAGTGAGATTTTACCACAGAACTCTGAAAAAAGACCTGCATACCTGAGCTTCGAAGACATCAATTTCGGGTGCCGATCGGCCAACATACGAGCCATCAGCATGTACAGGACCTGGATGCGACTCGCCGGGGCAGGTACATCGTGAAAGCTTCTGCCCAGGAAGGAAGGACAGAATGCCTTTCTGCGATTTGTCACCACCTTGCGTGGCCGCCTCCGGCTGGCCGTTGACAGTCTGGTTCTGCACAGTACCAACGTCACAAGCGTCGTACGTATACGGCCACTGGACACCTCGCCTGTCAGTGTCTCTTATTGACGGAAATAGGGAACATTGTACTCACTGTGCCTTCAAGACTGGCACCATAACCAGCACGACCAAGATTGCCCAAAGTCCAGATAGCCGGCCAGAGACCAACTACATTGTTGATACCAGGGAGCACCACAGATGTTTCGATGAGCCCACCCGTAAAGCAGAACTTATTCCATGTTGAGATCATTCCACCCTCATAATGCAAATCGTGTGTCTCCTTCTGCGAAAGAGTGATTTCCAATGCGCCATTTCTCGTCGTTACAGCCTCGGGATCGTACCACTCCATGTTATTAGTTTGCCAGTAATGGAGGTCTGCGGCTTCCCAATACGGATCGTCGCCTGGGTAGAACGACCGACCGTCGGTGTTGAATTCGTCGCTGAACACAAGCTGAAGCTCTACGGATGGATCATTATATGACTTTTTGGTGTACACGTTCTTAGGCGTCTCAAGGTCGATTAGCCCCCAATTTCCTGGCATCGATGGGACCTAGCAATCATAGTCAATTGGCGATTTGAAGTTCCCGCCGCCAAGCAACTCACCTGCCCACTAGCATTTATACCTCCAAGGTTGAAACCACCAAATGTGGAGAGCGGGCTTTCAGTGAAATGTGATATTATCGGATAGCCAGCACTAACATAGTGTGGGAAGAACGTCAGACTGGTATGGAGAATAAGGTGGAGCCAGCACGTACAACAAAGCGACAAGACCAACGCCCAATATTACTATACAACCAAGGTTGGTGAGACCTCTGGTAGTGAAAACATGACCGCCTGTGTCATTCTTGCGATCCCGCCGGGGATCGGGGTTGTGAAGGTCGTCATCTGGTTCGGGATGGTTGGGAGAGATGTCTGCACCCCAAGACGATGGGTCGGGTGAAAGAGAGAACTGTAGGTAGATAGTTAGAAGCGTATCATTGGCGATGCATAGTGACCATGTGACACGAAAAATACAAGGCACAATGGGAGTGAGACGTATGAGACGACGCTGAAACTTACTTTATCAGCGATAGAAGGCGCGCTGCCTGAGGTTATCCGACTTCCTGACCCAGAAAAGTATCGAGAATCGTTCTATAGGCAAGATAGCCCAGTGAACATGGCTAATCGGGACAAGAGTCATGGTGAAGAGACACACCAACGAAGCATTGCTTGAGACGCTACGCAGAGATGGAGGTCCCTTGGCAAAATTTGCGTGAACAGGCGGGTTTGGAGTCCTGGCTGATGGAGGGAGCAGGGAGGCGACTGAGGGAGAGTTGACTTGTTGGGTATAATACCGTCGCTGAGCATTGGGACCGGTGTTGGAGGAGGCCATGGAGACGGACGATGAGGGGGGAGTGTTATTAAGGTAGGGAGAACGATGATTAGGTTGAGAGCGGTTTGAAGCAGTGGAGTAAGGAGAGGAGAAGGGATAATTGGAGGACATTGCGGTCACAGTTGGCGTTGCACGCTGCTGATACTCTTGGTGATACAATACAGAAATGATAACCGTGGGAACAATCACTCCGCCTCTTGACTACCATACATAAAACACACAAAAATCTCAATTGCCTCCACCATTCGAAAGTCCTAAAATACCCCCTTTCCACTCATCTCCATCCTTATTCATTTCCGCAGCTGCTTTCTCCACCCTTGATAATGTCGTCAAATCTCCTCCTTCTCCGCCAACTTCCAACCCCCGTTTCTTTGCGTCCTCTTCCAACTTGCGTACACGCAGCAATATAAACTGATTCGCACGCTCTAGTGCCTTGCGCCCCTCGCTCTTCTCTATCCCCGGATTGCTGGCATCACCATTCAGGGGAACGTTTGCAGACGACGATGAAGCAGAAGAATCCGCCATCAAGCTCTTGAGTAACTCGGATTTGTCATTCTGATACGTGACGCGACTCGCTACGGGGTCGGTGGAAAGAAGCCGATGAGTCGTTGTGGATTGGCCACCAGTGTCGACGTTCCCAGGGCTTGTATCCATGGGAGTAGAGGCTCCTAAATCAGAATCGGGGGCATTTCCAGTAGTAGATGGTGACGTTTGCTCGGGCGTGTATGATGTATCTTTTAGCCACTTTTCCAACTTGTCCAAAGCATCTTGAGTCTTCCTTGCTTTCTCGTGTTTCGAAGGTCGTCCTGCTTTCCTTTTACCTATCGTCTCCGCATCGTTCGACGTTGTCTGGGAGGACGCAATTGGCCGATAAATTTCACGAGGTAGCACTCGGGGGTTTAGTGGATACAACTCCGATGATGGAAGAATGTCGAAGACTTGGTCCTTGACAAGGGTATTCACCAAATACGCGGTGCAAGCCCGAAGCGGGGAAAGAAGCGGTGTGTTCAGCAAGTTTGGAAGTGCAATCAAAGAAGTGTATACATCTGAAATTCTTGGAGGTAAATGCATGAAATTTCGCTGCGTCTTCACATACCTATCGGTATGGGTATCCGGGATACAGCATGAATCGGAGGAGCGGATGACGATGGCTGTGTATAGTAAAATGTATACAACCCGAACAATGCAATGACCCGCTTTATGGGCGGTTGTGTATGAATCGTCCCCTCTAAAAATTTCGAACGCAAACTGTCGGTCAGTTGGCACGTCAAACATCAATCGTTTCACATCCACCACAACTCTTATTCGATGCCCGCTCACCTAGGAATATCCTCAAAGTAACATTCAAAAACATGTCCCTTGAACGCGGATCAAAAACTTTGAAGTGCAACCATGGCCAACCATCTTCCTTCCATACATCTTTAAACAGCTGAAAGGGCTTGCTTGAGTCGGCATTGTAGCGTTGAATATATTTATGGCTAAGTGACATCAAGTCATCTCGGAGGGGATTCACATAGAGGTCTGAAGTGAAATAAGCAGGTTGGACAACAACAGTTCCACGGCTTGATGAAGGTGCAGGCGCGATACCTGTGGCCATGAGAGTTCAGAGCCACAACAAACGCGTGATCGCTGATGCGACACAGGAGTTCAATTGGCTCGTGGCTTCACCTCTCTCCTCCAACTTGACCCCAGCATGCCTGGCCTATTCAGACGACGCAGCAACATTTCTTGCTTTTTCTGCCATTCACCAGTTCCGATACCTCAAAATCCCAATAATTTCCGTTGTCCAACATGCCAGTGTTGGAACCGCTATGATTCCAACGGAGAAATAATGTCTTATGAACCTGCCATGCAGGATGAATCACTTAATCGACGGTCCTTTGCCAAACGTGGTATGTCACACACGCTTTCAAGCTTAAACATAGAGTGATTAATTGTGTAGCTTCTCCAAGCAAAAATCGCCTACCAACAATGTACGGCAAAGGTCCCTTCTGCCATACTTGTCAAACGAACCAAATGCTCCTCGTAAACCTCCTAGCAAACTATCTCCCATCATCGGATGTACGTCTTCATCCTAACCTTCTCTTAAATCAACATTGCTTACCCTATACTCCCCAAGCACCCACAATACGAATGTCGCGTCGCCATGCTCCCCGAATACCGCGAATCCCTACACATGCGATACCCACCCGTATGTGATACCTGTCGTCCTGCAGTCGATGATGAAATTCGACGTAAAGACAGCATGGCGAGAGTTAGCGCACTCGGCGGGTGGTTGAACGAAACCAAGGGCAAGGAGAAACAGAGGAGAGTTTCTGCTCCCCACGAGAGAGATAAAGTTAGTGCTGAGCTGTTAATATGGCGTGTTAGAGGACTTCTATGGGCTTCCACGCTTTTGCTGTCTATTGTGTGTAACGCGGTTGGTGCGTGTTCAGCAGGTTCTTTAAAGCAAGAATGTGTGACAAACTATGCCTTCAGCGGCAAAGGGACATCAACTACCGCGATTGTTAACCATAACTCAACCCGCGCTCCCCATACTTACATTCCTATCTCTCTTATGGACCGCCTGGGACCCAACTTATTCAGCGTATCGCAGAGCGCAAATGCAAGGTCGTGATGTTCGCTTGAGAGGAAAGAATAAATATAATGTATGTTTCGCCTATAAATCATCACCTTCGCCGTCATCTTACCGAGGTACAGGTTCTACAAATGATAGCATGGCTATCTAGATTCACTACATCCGTCCTATTATCAATATCGTGGTTTAAACCTCACTTGGATTTTTTACGTCTGTGTCAACACCCTCTACCACCTTCTGGCCGTATATACTTCGCCATGTCATTTGTTATCGAGTTATCTGTGCGCACCTTCACACATCTCTTCTCATGTTCATATACTAATCAGTCTCTCAGGTTGTAATCATTTGTGCATTGACCCTTCGCTTGCAACGACCCCCAACAATCCGTCTTATAGACACCAAGTCCCATATCCACCGCTCGGGATCCGTCAACGACCTCCATTCACGATCATCCACGCCATTCCCTCACTCTTCCCTAAACGAAGGTGTCTCCGGATCCCAGACCATCAGCGCTCGCCCATCGCCCGTTCCTGCAGACGCTGATCTTTTAGCATCCCTCAGCCTCTCCTCCAAGCCGATCATAACGCCTACGAAACCTGTATTTGGAATGCCAACGTTGATCGGCTCTTCCAATCCTACGATACATCAAGCGCCTCAACAATTCGATCGCATGGACGAAGATGGGGAGGATGGTACGACAGATGAGATGGCTATGGACTGGACACCACTTCATCCGTCTGCCACTATCCCCAATGGCGGATCTTTCGCATCAGTGAACCCAGGAAAAGGAAAACACAAAACTGTCAGCGAAGACGACGATGGCTCCTGGCTACGTCCCCAACGGTTCTTTGCCCCAGAGAAGCCTACTGGGCTCGAGGGGCTGTTCGAACGTACGAAACTTGTCGACGATAGTGATAGTGAAGCTAAGGGCAGGTCGAAAATAAACCGGGCAGACTACACTATTCCGCCACGATGGATATATGCGTTGTCTATCGTTCCGACACTCTTAGCCTTTCTTGCATGGAAGTTGTGGAGACGGCACTCGTCTTCCATACCGATGGAATATCCACTAGATTACCCTTCATACCCTAATTCGTACTTAGGAACCAATCATGTTCATGTTCAACATCCTCAAGAGTAGATACCAGTGCCTATATCATGCCGTATATCACCGGGTCTAGATTGTCAATGCATAAAAAATAACAATAAAATACCATGAGGGATACCAGGGAAAATGGAACAGTCCACTCACTAGAAACTATGCACAAATCAAATAACTGAAGACAAGACTATGTCCAATAGTCGTAAATGTGATTATTAGAAGAAAAGTGGATGTAGGAACAGGTGGGGATAGGGAAGATCAAGATAAAAGAAATGAAACCGTAGCAACTCAGATTCAACACCTCTAGCATCAAATCTGCTTAGGTATATTATGCATACGCCTGTGGAAAAAGACGAGTACGAAAGGATTTTCACCCTTCGTCCACCTCTAGCAAAAAACAAGAATCATCTTTTGTCGTTATGATCATTCCCGTCCTTAGAACCTCACTGGGCCGCCGTTGTAATCATAAGCTTCAGCATAACCAGTCTGGTGGTGCAATGGTACACCAACTTCGTAGTTAGGGCGATTCAAGCTAGGACCACGCGCGAGCTGCTGCATTTGAGGCTGGGGGCTAGGACCACGAGCGAGGTCAGCGTAGCCACCGACCGGTGCAAGGTGGGTAGGACCGGCAGCGAAGTCGTGGTCATGGGCAGAAGAGCCGTGACCATAGTCAGAGCCACCATGTCCATGATCTGAGGTCGCTCCATACCCAGCATTGACGGCACGTCCAAAGTTATCGCCGTGATGGTTGGAACCGGATTGGAATGAAGTATCCGAAGTAACACGGCGGTGAGCGGGAATGATGCCTTCGTCAGGGTTCGTAGGTTGCCAATCAATGGGCTGCAAGCGCTCATCAAACTTGGAAGAGCGTGCAAGCTTCCACTTGCGGAAGATAGTCCACAGAATAGCGACACCACCAACAGAGGAAGCGACGACAATCAAAACGGTAAGAACATTGCTCTTCTTCTGGGCAGCAGCGGTAGGTGGAGGTGCAGTTCCAGTTTGAGCAGCAGCGGACTCAGATGCTGTTCGCGTGATTGTACGTGATTCAGGACCAACCGCTTGACTGACCGCCGTCAAATTAAGGGTTTCAGATGTCTGAACTGGAGGAGCTGAGCTGGAAGATGAAGTGGCAGAGGACGACGATGACGACGATTCTATAGAGGAGGTAGAGATCACAGAAGAGGTCGGCTGGGATGAGCTTGCCGTGCTGCTTGCTGAGGAGGACTGGAACCATCAAAGTTAAGTTTATGGTTACACGACGTGCGATAAACACGTACCGAGGAAGATGACAATACAGAACTAGATGTAGATAGAACGGTGGAAGAAGTGGAGGAGGCAGAGAGGGCGATAGTCGACGAGGTTGAGGTGGAATCACTGATGGTGGCTGGATCACTTCCAGCACCAATAACAATCGGACGAGCATTGCTGCTACCGCCTCCGCTATTGCCTGTATTACCTTGCGGGAGTGGAGCACGCTTTTTGAACATGCGCTTCAAGTTGACATGGTCCCTTCGAGACACGCCTTCATGCGTAAAACCGCTGGCTTCGGCCGTGCCGGCGAGTGTGAAAGCGATAGTAAGGTAGACGAGGACGGTGAGAGTCAATTTTTGAGGCTTTGTGACGAACATGATTGGAAAACGTGCGAGTTGAATTGTGCGTGTGTTTGAGCGAGTATTCCGGTTGGAATCGGTGGCTACAAGCCGCTTGATAAAAGGAGAGCTAAAGGCGAGCAAAAAGGAGAGGAAATGGTCAGGTTCAAACGAACAAGATGAATAGGGCCAGCCAAAAGAAAGATGAGAAGAAGGGGAATGAAGGAGGATAATTTACAGAATGATAAAAGATATAGGATGTCAAAATGTCAGATGGCCTAAGGATGGCAACGCACTTGAGTTGAAGAGATTGACTACCGAGGCTAAGCACTTCAAGTACAGACTCGGGCTATTCAGATACGCGCTAGTCCCTCTGCCAAATAGCTGGACGGTGAGTAGCTAGTGGAAGAAAGAAAGAGGGAGGAGGGGGCGATAGACGTCGTGAACAGGGAACGAAGAAAAGGAACGGCAAACTCAGAGTCAAACCACCATGCTGATACCAAGGGAACCAGTCAAACCTGTCAGCCTCTTAACTATTATGTAATTCAGCCGATAAAAATATACTGTATAATATTCCAAACTAACACAAACGGTCCATTGTCCTAGAATCATCACAAAGCTGTCTCTACGCTAGTTATGGCTAGTAAGAGACCAATTGTCCAATGGAACTGAAGGTGGTGTCTTGAAATCACTATCCGACATTCCATCCCATTGTGGGTTGAATAGAACCTGGAGATTGTACGTTCCAGCGTCCAAACTAATCACAACGACATGCACTCCTGGGTTATCCTGATCAGGGGCCAACGGTGCTGGGTCACTGTCGAAGCGCTTGGCATCCGTTGAGGTAATAGTATAGCCAGATGCGGGGCTCAGCACAGTCATCTTCATCGTCTTGTCATTAATCTTCAAAGTGACCGAGGAAGTGTCAATACTAATAGTGGCGTTGGTGTGCATGCGCCATTGAATGGGTGCCTGCGCGTTGATCTCGTCTTGGATGAGAACTTGCTTGCGGGCATTAATAGTTCTGACACCGCGCTTGATGGAGGTGCTAAAACGATGGAGTACATCAACTCGATGATCAAGGCACAGAGAGTCATGCTACTCACGCTTTGTCATAGGCACTTGTCATATCAGCAACCCAGAACGCGGTCGAATCACTTGGGACGTCCATGACCGTACTTGAGCCTTGTTTCGTGCTCGATGAGCCATGCTTGACTGTGGGCTGAGCAGTGACGAGTTGGTTGGCGCGGTCGATCAAAATAGTGTTTTGACCTTCCGTCATCTTACGATAGTACTTCCAGCGATTGGCACTTTGGGCATCGCTGAGGAAATACTCTGGAGAGTTGTAGTCACCGGAACCGAGCTCTCCAGCCCAGCGCTCGCCCAATGCGTCCAAAACAAAGTCACCGACATCAAGGTCGTTGTGCGTCTGATGACCTGTCAGCGTTCCGGCTTTCATAGCCACAAACAGCGCATTCGCGTCAGTCCAGCTGCTCCTTATCGAAGCCCACTGATCTGCACCGTTATCGAAGAAGTGATCAAGATCAAGGCCGTTCCAGAACGCTCCCGAAATGTTGGGATCATACCAGAACATACTCCATGGCTCTGGAGCATCATGCTGATCGCGTTGGAAGAGGGCATACTCGGGTGTCTGGTATTGGTCGGCATAGAAGAACATGGCGTTGGCGGTAGTCGAGAATTTGTTGGGACCGTGATCGCCGTAATCGAAAAGGGTATTGCCGGTGACATACATGTGGTACAAACCGGTAAGATGGAAGTTTTTGTTGGTATCGAGGAGGCCATAGTGGGAACCAGTGGCGGAGAGTAGAGCAGCAGACATTTCGGCGTGTCCGGTAGTACCGAAATACCAGTAATTGGCAGTCTCTGACCATGTGCCATCATCCGACGGCCCAAAGGCACAATTCTGCTTGGCATTGTCAACGGTCAAGCCGAGTAGCTGAGAAGCAGTCCCGGTGTCATCGTCGCCCAGAATTGCGAGTGAACCGAGTGTCAATCCACCATTACAGACGCAATTCCAGTTGCCAGTGATGTTGTTCCTCCACCACCCGAATGTACCGCCATTGTAGGCGGCAACACCTTGTTTGAGACCATAGGTCACCAAATTGTCGCGAATTTGCTTCTTCTGGTCATCTGTCCAAAGGTCGTACAACCAGTCATATGCAATGCCAAAAGCGGCCGAAAATTCGGCTGTGTCAAGGAAATGAGTTGGGTTCCATTTGGTGTCGTTGTTAGGTCCAAAGCTTGGGGAGACGGCATTCTACGTGTCTGAATTAACATGGTTATCATGATAATTGGGAATAATGTACCAACCTGTAGTTCAGACCAGCATCTGTCTACCCACTTGGTATCATTAGTCATGCGATAGGCATAAGCAAACGCCTTGACCCTCATTTTGATTTCGCGAGCATTATCAAGGATACCACTATCGCCGTCCATGAAATACTTGACGGGGTCCTTGTTGAAATAGTCCGTAGCATTTCCAAAGATCGTATCATTCCAGCTCTTAAGGTATGGGTCGTTCTGGATAAGATTAGGGAGGGCTTGCCATTTGTAGCTGGGTGCAATGAGACGGGGTCGATCCGGTCGAACGTTGGTGGGGGAGGGATTCGATGGCTTGAAAGAGTCTGCTGGCCACGCAAGGGCTGCGTTGGTAGACGGATTGATAGTAGGCGTAGTGAATGCGGCGGTATTGGTCTATTCAGGGAGGAATGATGAGTGTTGTGAAGTTCACACATAGACACCGATACTCACAGTTGAAGGGTAGACGGGCTTCAAGTACTGGCTATCCGTTGCGGTAGGGAATAAGCCAATTTGGTTTTTTGCGCTGGCTGCAGAGCTCGCGGCGGCTTCACCGCCCTTCGTACCAGCACCACCATTGCTAGAACTGCTGCTCTTGTTTGCCTGACGACTGCCAACGACACCGCCAACAACGGCGCCAATGATGACCAGGATAAGTACGGGGAGACCAAATTTGAGCCATGGGCTAACACCGCGCTTGGATGGACGTGCTGGGGTGATGAAACCAGTAGATTCGTTATAGTAGGGATCGCCAGAGCCATAGGGCGAGCGACCTTGATTATTTACAGAGTCGTAATTTGCGGCCATGGTTGCGGACCGGGAAAGAAAGAGGAAAAAGTCGCAGAGGCAGAAGTTAAGGAGAGACTAGGAAACGGGCTGAAATTTGAGGACGGCCTGTAGAGGTCGAGAAGCTGAAACGAGGTGATGGGAGAGAATGAAAAAGAGTTATCAACGGCGTGCATTTGCCATTCAAGCGGCGTGTGAATGCCGCAACACAGGCTCCTATTTTTGGACTCATAATAAATTTAGACATACAGAAATCACAGAAATAACACTAGCTAATGCACATCAAGCTTCCTTTACGAACACGCCAGCAGCTCCCATCCCAGTCCCAATGCACATCGAAGTCACCAAAACCTAGAAATATCGACAAAGATCAACGACTATTCTGAATGCCAGTCATTTGCTTACTTTAGCTTTACGTCGTTCCAATTCATACAAGCCAGTTACGACTTGTCGAGCCCCTGTGCAACGTATTGACAGCAATCACAAAGACAAGTTGTCAGTTTTCCGTCGTAACAACGATTAAAATAGACATATCTAATGGATGGCCGAGTGCTATGGCACCTCCGTTTACATTGACCTTATCTTCGTCGAGCTTGAGTTCGCGAACACAATATACCGCTTGAGAGGCAAACGCTTCGTTAATCTAACACATCAATGAGTTCTGCCAGATAAAATTTGACGAGTTGGCTTCTAGCTCACTTCAAAAAGATCGACTTCATCGGTAGTTAGGCCAGCCTTCTTAAGGGCAGAAGGGATAGCATACACGGGCCCAATTCCCATAACACGAGGCGGTACCCCTAAAACCTGCCTTCAGCACCAAGCACGAAAACCGAAAGCATAAACTTACCAGCTACCGCAGTGGTGACATGCTTTCCAAGGATTTTCAGACCCAACTCTTCCGCCTTCCGCCTTGTCATTAAAAGGACTGCAGCCGCACCGTCCGTAATTTGACTAGCATTTCCACCCGTGGTTGTGCCTTTACCCCATTGCGGGAACGCAGAACGGATCTTCAGTAAATTCTCCTTTGTCGTACCGTACCTGATGCCATCATCTTTGGTGATAACCACCTTCTTCCGCGTACCGTTTGCCGGGTCCTTTTGGTACACCGTGAATGGAACTATTTCGCGTTGGAAGTAACCTGATTTGTCTGCGTGTTCCGCTTTCTGGAATGACTTGGCGGCGAATTCGTCTTGGTCTTCACGGGAGACGTTGTAATCCACTGCAACATTCTCACTCGTCCAACCCATCGGCTTCGGACAGTCGGCGGCAGCAGGATGAGCAGCGACCTCTTCACTCTGAACTGGGCCGCCGTTGTCCGGACTGAAGAAATAACATTTAAGTATGATATCCCGAATGGTGGACGGACATCACTTACTTCTGTGACATACTCTCGACACCAACGGCCAGACCGATCTCAATCTGACCACTACGAATCTGATTGGCAACAGTGGTGACTGCCATGAGACCACTTGAACAGAAACGGTTGATCCCTTGTACGGGTACTGTCTCCGGAAATCCAGCTGCAAGAGCGGTAGCACGGGCATGATACATCCCGTCTGGGCAAAGGACGTTTCCAACGCATATATCACCAACGAGTGAAGGGTCGATATGAGAATGAGCAATTGCTTGCTATGACAGCATAATCATCAGAGTAAGCCAACGGCATATGTCGGACTACTTAGAACGTACTCTAAATATCTCAAGCATGAGTTCATCAGTGCTACGTAAATTATTCAGCACTAGCTAAACATAAGACGGAATGTTTTGACGTACTTTGCATCCTTGAACCCTCCCTTCTTTGCTTTGCACAACGGCGAGCGGATGGCCATAGTTATGACCACATCGTCAGGGCTCTTCCTCTCCAAAGCAGCTACGCCACTAGTGCCAGTGAGTTGCGCAGCGAGTTGTTTCACGCGTTCCATCGTTCGTAGACAGAAGAGAGAGTAGCGAGGGTATGGTTAAAGTAACTGGCAGGCAACGTCATACAAATGGGCGACTTATAAATATTGACCTCGGGGATGCTTGGGTGATCCGGCCGCGCTCGTATAACATAGCCGGGTCAAGACCTTACCGATGCTAGCGCACCAGAGAATCACAACCACACTTTTCTTTGACCAGGATCTCAAATATAATGAATGCGATCATTAGAGCGCTAAGCAGATCACATACCCCTGACTATCAAGTCGATTGAATACTTCTGCACTTGCCATCATGTCGAGTCAGTCCCAACCAGAACCAGTCAAGACGGATTACAAGTTCATAGGTAGTGTTCAGCCTCTTAGTTTCGTGCGCGGGAAACTTCACCCTGTATCGTTAGATATTGGAGGTTCGACTTCCTGGTTCCCTCCGATTACCTGGCATTCAAGTCAGCTGTGCAGTGAATCTAACAGACCCAGTGTTTCGGGGCGTACATCATGGTCGAAAGAAACATGACGGTCTGTATATTTTATTGGTAAAACAGCTCTAATCTCAGTCGGTACACCACCATAGATGATTTCGACGCGATGATGGAACGATCTCGCGCCGCAGGGGTAAAGAGCATGATCCTTACGGGAGGAAGCCTTCGTGAATCCGAGCAGGCCCTCCAGCTTGCAGAAGTATGTGGTAAGTATGATCCGTCGAGAGTACTGCCAATGATCAATACGGACAAGATATGTAGGAATGTGGGCTACCGTCGGCTGTCACCCTACCCGTTCAACTGAGTTTGACAAAACCGAGGGCGGCCCAGATGCCTACCTCGAATCTCTTAGTGAGCTAGTTGAGAAGAATAGCAAAGGCAAAGGCCGTGCAGTGGCGATCGGAGAATGCGGTCTTGGTAAGAACAGAACAGTTTTGTGTATCTTCGTATTGGTTACAATTCTTTTTCCCTTTTGCCTTCAGATTATGACCGTACTCACTTTGCTTCACCTGAAGTACAGAAGAAGCATTTCAGTAAGTACCTTAAAGCTCACTCTGGCTGGTATCTTTCATTAGGATATTTACAGGATCTCAGCTTAGCCTTGCCCAAAAACACCATCTTCCTCTCTTCTTACACTCAAGGGCAGCTCATGCGGATCTTGTCAGTATCCTTCGTGAGGAAGGTTTTGGGGAAGACGGCGGAAAGGCTGTTGGTGGTAAAGGTGGCGTCGTCCACAGTTTCACTGGCACTGTAGACGAAGTAAAAGAATTGGTGTGTTCGATGTCATTCCTCAAGTTTCAGGAATTAAAGAATTCTAGATGCAAATGGGCTTTCATGTCAGGTAATTCGCATGCTTGTTGCGCCCCATTTATCTCTTCATTCGCGTACAGTGTCAACGGATGCTCGCTTAAGACGGAAGATAACTTGAAAGCAGCTCAGGCAATCAAATTGGATAAGCTCATGTTAGAGACAGGTTAGTTTCACATTTACACGCTCTGTCGTATCTGGACATGCTTTCCTACAGATGCACCTTGGTGTTCATGTACATCAACCCATGCCTCAAAGAAACACTTGGACACGCTTCCCGCTACTTTACGTGCACTATACTTTCCTCCCAGTACGAAACCTGAGGGCTTCGTTTACGGTAAACCTGTGAAAGGCAGGAACGAGCCAAGTGCAATCGGAGGCGTCGCCTGGGTTATGCATAAATTGCTGAATGTCTCTCTAGAGGAACTTGCAGAGCAGGCGTGGAGCAATACAGTAGAGGTTTTCGGATTAGATGATATCTAGGTTTTGTGGACTGTATAAATGTGTGCACGATATACTAGCGCATTACCTTGCTTGCAAGGTCCTGTCAGTGAAAAATTTCCTTATAAGGGAATCCTCCCTATGAGCGTTCAGCGCTTGCATCTGCGTTGGGCGCCTCTACCTCGTATATCCCGTGTCCTGCAGTCCTGCCATGCCACAAGCCCGTAAGCTGGCTTAAATGTGCTTTCAAGATCGCAGTTTGCTCAATACGCCCTCGTAGTTCGCCGCTTCGTCCAACATATTGCTTGCTGCGCTTACTTGTGTCCCGATTATGGCACTTCAATCTCGAGATCGTGTAGGATGTTAGACACCCAACAAGTTCATTCCAGTGCTACTGTTTCTACTTGATGTTCGGGCTGAAAGGGCCACTTTGTATGCGAGTAACCACCACTTTCGACACTCTCACACTCGTGTCAAGGCTGCGTGTACTCACTGGAGTGTCCACATACACACTGTCATGTACACACTGGCTGACACACCCACATTCTGTCGAGCACATTCATTGTACATTCAACACATAGCTTTACTGTAATTTTACTATGTACAGTGAGTATCGAAGTTACTAAGGTAATTCCAGTGTAGTCTTTACGATAAGTAGTACATACATAAGTAATATACTTTATAAGAGCTTATCCGAGTCGAGATAAACAGGATCTGTAAGTCTGCTCTAAAGGAACTTCATAGGTACCATACATAGCCTCAAATTGTGCAAGTGCCGCCTCCAGAGGATTAGCGCTATCCGAAGCAGACCCCTCAGAGGCTGCAACTTGAACCACGTCTGGAGCAGGGTGAGCTTGGAGTTAAACGTGAGTCGAGAAGGCCGAACATGGGCCAGTAGTGGCTCTCCATGGCGGCCCAGGGATTTCGCATGACTACCTTATACCTTGCTTCCAGCCCCGTACCCATCCCGGTCATCCTCTACGATCAGCTAGGTAGCGGTCGTTCCACCCATCTTCAGTCGAAAGACACCTCTTTCTGGACCGTTGACCTCTTCATTAATGAACTGAGAAACCTTCTTTTGTACTTCAAGATCGCTAACAACTATAACCTCATCGCACATTCTTGGGGAGGGACATTGGCTTCCGAGTTCGTCATTCGTAGACAACCCAAGGGGTTGCGACGTTTGGTGCTCATGCCACATGGACTGTCTTGCGAGTGCGAAACCGCGAAATGAGGCGATTACTCGACTTCGAAAGAAGCTTCCTGAGGACGTGCAGTCCGTACTGGCCAGGCACGAACAAGCGGGGACGACGAAGTGTGATGAGTATAAGGCCAATATGTTGGTGTTCTGGAAGACCTTCGCGTGCCGAATCAATCCGTTCCCGGCGGAGGTTTCATACTCGTTGAGCCAACCTGAAGCGAATCCAACTGTGCTTGATGCCATGTTCGTAGCCTGAACCTGTCGTTCTGCTATGTTTCTGACATTTCAAGCGTAGGCGCAACGGCGAAACAGGGCTTGCAACTCGGTGGGATATCACAAACAAAATCCACCTGATGCACCATGTCACAACCTTGATCATTAACGGAGAACACGATTACATGACAGATGAAGTCTGTGCGCCATTTTTCTGGGGGATAGACAAGGTAAAATGGGTGAAATTCGCGAATTCTAGCCATATGCCTCACTGGGAAGAACACGAGAGGTACATGGAGGTCGTTAGTGATTTCTTTACTCATCCTTAGTCTCGTTTAATCGTACGTACCTTGTCTGAGGCTCGCCCGTCTGCCGTAACATGTAATGAAAGAATGCAAAGATCCGCTCGTCGCGTCTAAATGGTGGTGCAACGCATAACAATGAGCGCCCGTAGGCTTAGGGGCGCCCGCTACACTCAGGAGTTCACGTTCAGTGTCTACTGTATTTGATTCTATGATTACAATCAATCTCACATTACCCCCCTTGAAAGATTTAAGAACGAAAGCGTAACCAAGCCCAGATAAGTACTCATGTCAAACGCTACAAATTGGACCCAACGATCAAACCGTCGAATGCTGAATTATGTATAGACCTATAACCTCAGTGAGCCCCTTCCACTATACCAAGATATGTCAAATTCACCCACCTGGATTAGGCGTCTTCACGTTCTGCCACCACTCAACATGACATCCGTCCGCAGTCGTCGTCTCAGACGAACATGTCAACTCGAACGTCAATACCTCTCCCGTCGCACATGAGAACGACCTATGCCATACTTTCCCCTTCTCGTAAGTTACTTGGACGTTACCGACCGTGACCATTTGCTTAGGCTTCGATTTATACGAAAGTGTGGTGACGTCGAGTGGTATTGATGTGTTTAGGCGATGGATGGACAGCACCATTGAGCGATTGTTGGAGAGAAGGGTGTTGCTAATAGACGGAAGGGAGAGGTGTAGCTCACAACGTTCCATCCCGTAGTCGATTGCTCTGAACTGGACTATGGTCGATACCTGGACAAAAGAGAATGACTTCTGTATGAGAAAAATATGATAAAAAAGGACGGAAAGCCAATTACTGACTGTATCTGTTACAAGAACCCTCTTGTCTTTAGGCGAAATAGTTCCTATCGGAGCCATATACCTCCTAAAATCGTCCTCAAACACTTTGTCTTTATTCGCCGAATCGACTTGGGTTGTAAGAATCGGGTAGTTGTTAAACTGCTTCGCTATAGGCGGCGAAGGTCGTTCAATCTCATCAAAGCGAATAAACTGGGAAGGTCGTCGCAAATGGTGAATGTTCTTATATGTAGTAGGCGCGAATTGAGTATTGGAACTTCGACGGCCCAACTCCAGGCGGATCGCCGATATCGTGATAATCACTGTACATATTATACAGGTGATCAAGCATAAGCGTACGGCAGACCATCGTTTCGTTGGTGGATGGAGAGCGTCGTCTTCTTCCACAATAGAGGATTCCGGGGGGGAGCGCAAAGGCGTGTACACGGTCATGGCAGTCAATCGGTCGAGAGACGATGAAGCATGGAACAATACTAGAATAACAGAAGGCCTGCCATTTCAGCTCAAACACCGAGATGAGCGAATCATAGAATTGTTAAGGTGTTGAAGAATGGAATCCTCGTGGTACGCATTGAATATCCGTATCGAAGCATGTTGACTACTCCTCAAGGCTGTTCGGATTCCAGAAAACGCGTATTGGGAAGAGTAAAGATCAAGAGAAACGACTAAATTAAAGTAGTGAAACTAAGAGGAGTGTGAAAAAAGCAAAGCGCAAGCCTTGCAAGCAAGGTAACCCCGGGGCGCCGACCAGGCGGTCACTAGTCCTACTTCGTCCCTGGCTCGATTCGGCGTTTGTGCTTCTGAAAATTAGCGCGTCCGAGTCCCGTTTTACCAGCAGTTGTTTCCTATCACAACCAACTTCTCAATTCCCTGGTATGTATGAGCATCGTAAATAATGGATTCGCTCAAGGTGGACCGGGACATCGTCTTTTTCTGTCTGTCAGTACTTGGGCTGTTATGGTACACAATTCTCTGGGGACTTGGACTTCTGGGTTGTATGACCGCGTATGTTTCACGAGTTGTTCCAACTGCCGAGATGAAGCTGAATTTGTGCCGCGTACCAGGCGTAGACGATACCGCTTGCGCCCACGCTCCCCTTCAGCAACCGCTACCAGAGAGTCTACACCAGGCGTATCTATCCTCCGTCCGCTGAAAGGCCTTGACACGAACCTGTATGAGAATCTCGAGTCAACGTTCACGCAGGAATACCCGAACTTTGAACTATTGCTATCGGTGGCGGATGAGAACGATCAGGCCCTTCCAGTGGTTAGAGAACTTATCGCCAAATATCCTCATGTTGATGCAAAAGTTATCATAGGTATGTTAATTCACTGAGCACGCGTATTCAAGTGACATCAAGCTCATATACAACTATAAAGGTGAGGAGGTTGTGGGTGTGAACCCGAAGGTGAACAACCTAGTTCGCTCATATCGTTCGGCCGTCAATGATATTCTCTGGGTGCTCGATTCTAACATCATGGTCGAACCTGGTACCCTCGCTCGTTCCGTCGATGCATTGGCTGGACCTTCCGCAGAAGGCGTTCCCTCGAACAATCGAAAACGTATAGCCCTCGTCCATCATGTCCCCTTCGCCTTCGTCAACCAGCCCAAGTTAGGCTCAAGAATCGAGGAAGCGTTCCTCAATACTAACCACGCCAAGATGTATATTGCCATCAATACCGTTGCTGTGGACTCCTGCGTAGTGGGCAAATCTAACATGTATCGCCGTTCAGATATTGAACGTGTTAACGGAACGCTGAAGCCTATCGACTCGCGCAAGGATAGCGGGCTTGTTGAATATCCATGCGGGCTGCCAGCGTTTGGCCGATTCCTTGCGGAGGATAATATGATAGCGAGTGCCCTTTGGCACGAGCTTGGGGTAAGGCATGATCTCTCTTGCGACGTCGCTCGCAACGCTGTTGGGGATATGTCTGTTGGTGACTATATCAAAAGACGCATACGGTGGATACGCGTACGGAAACATATGGTCCTCGCGGCTACCCTAGTGGAACCTTTCACCGAAACTATCATTTTATCAGCGATTGCAGCGTCCAGTCTAAGATATCTTTTCGGTTTCCCTACTCTAATTTTGCTCCCGATCCACTTTGTTGCATGGATATCAGTAGACTTAGATGTCTACGCATCGCTTGCCGGATATCCTCTACCCTCGCATCGCAGATGGGGTTTCTTTGCCGCTTGGGCTGTGCGCGAAATGCTAGCCCTCCCTATATGGTTGATGGCGATTTTTGGGAGTGAAGTGGAATGGCGTGGCAGAAAATATCAGGTTCTGCGGAACGGGGAAGTCAAGAGGGTGGGGACGGGAAGTTGGCTTGATAGATTACGACTGCATAGACGACGAGATGATCACTATGAGTCCATTGATCTAGAGCCATCAGATTGAAGATATGAATAGATTTGTATGCTACGTGATAGAAATAACAAAGGTGTGGGTCGGTATATTATTGCAAGTGGTATATACGTCTAAGCTAGATAATTATGCAGGATTAGTAGATGCAAGGGATTATACAGCTGTGCTACTGTGTGAGTGGTCCGTTCGAGAATAAGTGAGTGAATACGTGATCGATCAAAAAGTCCAGGAACCGTGAAGAGGATACAAAATTATCATCAAGTCTCCCTCGAGTGTCGAGAGTCATCAAGTCGTAGTAACGTCGAGACCTTGAGATGGTGGATCATTACAACCTCCTCAAAGAAGGCATCAGTCCACTCCTCTGCCTTGCAGCTTTCGACAGCGACAGGGCGGAGCCGAAGACGTTCACCTTCCGCAGAGACCATACGAACAACGTCTTCGTCTTTCTTTCCATTGTGCTTTTGCCTCTCATTGGAGAACCAATTCTTGACTTGCTTCAGCGCTCTGGGAGTGGGAGCCATCATTAAACATATAGAGAGGGAATCAATATCAGAAAAGGGAGAACACACCTGCGAATTGTTACCGCGATGATTGCCATCCATGTTTCTGATGGATACATAGTGATCTGGTCATAGACCATTCGCAGGACGAGCAGCTGTTGTTGGTTCACAGGCGAGTTCTCTACTGTCCTGATCTTTTGCGCACGTTCCTTTACCTCCTGCTGCTTGATCTTCTTTTCGAGGCTGAGAACTGCAGCATCTTTTGACTTTGGGTGGTCGCGTGTTTTGGTCTTGGAACGGCCCTTTTCCGAGGCACGACCCGACGAGATGCTGTTGGACGCCACAGAACGTTTGAATGGCTTCGGGGGAGAAGGGGAAGAGGCGTATGGCTCGCATGAAATATGAAGACTTCCAACGGCGTGACGAGACGGGGTTCCCAAGCGGAATCCACAAGATGTCGAATGGGATGAAGATGAAGATGAGCAAGGACCAGCCTGATCTGAATCCGAGTCCGCAAAGCATTCTTCCTTCATCGGGGGCTGAGAAGCCGCTACGTCTGCGAGCAAGTGAAGACGAGCCTCACTGGCGAACGTTTTGGTAATGACCGTAGTAGACATTTCGTATCGAGAGATTTGATATTAGTTGGTGAGTTCGTGAAGTATAAAGAATGAATGACGAGGTATGGTGGGTGCGACTAGCGCAGTCTAGAGAACGAGAGAGAAAGGAAGGAAGGGATATAATATGACTTGTTCAAATACGCATGCTGTTGTAGTTGTTGGGAAGATGAGACCAAGGATTGATTGTGGACCCTTGTTCAGGGCAGTATGAGTTATTGTCTTATTCCATTTTGGGACACCTACAAAAACGACTGAAAGCTTTCAACTTTACTCCCACAACTCTTGTTAACAATACGATTCTTTTATCTAATACTTACAATTGTCGCCAAGGGTATTACCTTTTCACTTTGAAAGCTTGCTGCGAACATACGTTGTTACAGAGTTCGGGCTGTAAACCATAATATTTTCGGAACCCGCTTTATTACGTCCTAGATTGAACCAGAGGGAATTCAACCCAAGGGACAATTTATCGGATGACGACGTCTCATTTATCCTCTGTATATCGGATACCTTCGCTTAGAGAAAGTGGACAATGTAATCTCTGCATATTTATGGTCTACATAGCAGCGGTGAACCCCATGTACAGAACCGGTGATTCGACGCTTGCTAGTCGGTAGGGCACTGAAGGATCGGTGGTAGTACCGAATAAAGGAAGGGCTGCTTGGTCGACACCAAGCTCGTAAGCATCAACGTTCAACTAAATATATGTGAGATACAAACGCCAGCGTCAGGTCTGCCAGGTATGTCTTGGAAGAAAGATTCGAAATTCCAGACACTAGGCCAAGCAGCACAGCGGTAACACAGGGCAGATATCCCAGTTTCCTTTACCTCCGTTTTAACTTTTCACCAGGTTTAACGTTATGTCAGGATGTTGAGATGACAATAAAGCTTTATTTCATCACGTGATTAACATCTGCTTGGTCGCTGAATCGCAACGACTGAGACTCAAGCATCAAGCCGTCTTCTTCTCTGTTCTGCACAATTGAACTTTTGCTGACAGCTTTCAAGCAATATCTTCAAGATGGCCGACCAGATATCTGTTCGGGACCGAATCATCAGCTCGGTCTTCTCGAGACGCAATGCAATGGGATCTCTGGAAGAGACCTATGTTTCTCATGTAAAGATATGGGAAGATGCTGGTCCAGAAGGGGGAGGAAGAAAGCCCCGATACATACTACTGTCACGTATGTCATCTTCGGCCGTGGTTCAGCTTGCCTAGCATGATTCCAGATATTCAGAGGCTAACAACGGGAGCGGTTTCATTCACAAGTCCAAGCTAAACACAAATGGTTCCTTTTCCGTTGGGAAGACCTGGAGACTGGCAGACTTGCGCGGTATCCAAGTCGTGAACGTAAGCTGGAACTGGGTTGCTCGTGTACTATGTTCGCCTCAATGATTCTGATACCAGCCTCTCGCTTTCAATGTGACTATAGCAAGAACATACAAATGGCAGACCGAAAGTCAAACGGACCAATCAAACTTCATTATCGCGATGATTCACCTGTTCCGCCAAATTACCTCCAATTCCATACCATTGCAATTGGAGGGTATGCCTGATCCAGATGCTGTTCCAGGTACGTGAGCTAGTTGCTCTGTTGTCAATGCATACGAACACTCTGGGCTAGCTTCGAGGCAACCAGCCCAGAATGGACACATACGTCCTCCACCTCCCAGGACGTCCTCTCCAATAGCGCCTTCGTCCTCGCCTTCTCGGCGAGCACCCGTGCAATTTCGCGCCAGAACACCGGAGCAAGACACCCCACCCACCGCATACGATCTCCCTTCGTCTCAGAGAATACCATCTCCATCGCCACGCCCTCAGACCGCTACAGCTTCGCGCAACGGATCGCCGTCCAGGTTGAATTCCTCCGTTTCGAACAGGCCAAGAGAATTACTCATGCCTCGGGTACGACCACCTTCCCCTTCGCAGTCCACATCCAGTACACTTCGGCCCAAAGGTCGAAGACCCAGTAATGCGACTTCGACATCTAGTCAGATACCTTCATTAAACCTACCAACCACTCCGGGTGGTCGGCCCATTGACCTCCCTCCCGTGTTGAAAAGCCCCGTTAACGGTAACCTCTCAGCTCGTACACCGCATGATCATTCACCTCATACACCAATATCCACATATTCTCCCTCTCCCAGTCGTTCACGGCCTTCTTCACCCCCTACAGTCGAATCTTCCAAACGGTCGTCTCCTTCTCCACAACCAGTCATTACCTCTGAACCACAACCTATGCGGCAGATCAACCCTCGAGTATCGTTTTACGATCCTGCCAATCAGGCTACGCTTGACCGCCTTGTTGCTGATGGGGAGCAGGAGATGGAAGGAGAAGAAGAGACCGTGCAGGCGACGCTAGCTAATGTAGAAGAGATGCTGGAAGGATATGAGTGGGCCAGCGATGATGTGATTGGCCGGAAGACTGCAAGGGGTGCTGCCGATCTCATTGAGGCTCGCTTGCTGGACGAACTCACAGCGTTAGAAAAGGTCGGATTACTGCACGATAGATATCTATTACTCACACTGATAGCATTTTCGGACAGGCGAATATACATTCTTTCCTGGAGTCAGACGACCGTATAGGTTTAGTTGTCCAATACATGGACGATGCGCTATCGGAGTTGGATGCAATGGATAGTCTCATATCATCTTATAAGATACATCTCAATGTGAGCGGTACTACCTATAACCGTATATGTGCTTCCCTAATCACTTCGCGTTCCATTTCAGGCGGTTGGCGATGATATCTCGTACATTCAATCTCAAGGCCGCGGATTGCAAGTCCAGACACAGAATCAACGCGCTCTTCTCGGTGAATTAGAGAATTTATTGGTTAGGAAAATTTAATAGAACGATGAAAATATCTATACTGACTTTTCATTTCTTATGGACAGCAAACTGTCCAAGTGGACCGGCAGGCTTTGTTGATTCTTACTCAAGAATCGTTGGAGAAGCCCTCCAGTATACAGCGGCTGGAGGAAGCGAGTGCTGAGCTTTATAAAGCTCTCCAAGCTGGTCGAGAAACAGGTGAGTTTAAACCAATGATTTTGAACTCCTTCATTATCCAATGCATGCATAGAAATGGCTGCGACGATGGAGAGACTGGAAGAGTACAAGACGTACAACTCCCAGTTCTGCAAGAGAATGTTCGACTTTTTGAGTATCATGTTCACCGCACAGGTCGGTTCTTTTACTCCAAGAATATACTCGGTCCTTACTGAATCTTTATCTTAGTCGAAATTACTTCTTGGTGACAATAGTGGAATATCAAAGCCCGATCGACGAGGTCGACCAAGCATTCTTCCTCACAAAAGCATCGAAGATTATCTTGGTCGCTACGCTGGTTTGATGTTATACCTCAAAGAAATGGACGAGACAACGTATGGTAAACTATGCGCTGTGGGTATAAGATGTACTACTTCCACGCTAGTAGCTGACCTAACTGAACCAAGGCGTACTTCTCGGCCGCCAGCGAATTGCATGCTACTCAGATGAAAGCCCTTATTTCCATTTATCTCGGGTATGTCAGGAAGGCAGCCGAAGATGATCAGGAAATCAGTACGTTTCTTGGTGCGGTGTGATATTAGTTCCTGACAATAGTTTTAGCACTGGGCACTTCAAGCACAAGCAACAATATCAAAGCATCGACTGGGATGCGGCGCGCTGGTACACTCATACGTTCACCTCTTGAAAGCCGTAACAAGGACAAAGACAAGACCGGTGATGGGGATCTACGCGTTTCCGAAGCCTTTAGTTTCCTTCTTGAGGGAATTACACCTATGATCTATCGCGAAAACGAATTCATCACGGATTTCCTCCAGATCAACGACGCAGCATTGACATTTGCCGACTACATGAACTTGGACAGCTACTTCCGCCGACAGGCTGGGCGATCGGTAGGACTAAGTGTTGGGACGATGAAGCTCGTTCGGGGCGCTATGGATCTGATTTTTGGTTTCCTTGGTGGCGAGCTCAAGTCATGGTTGGACCAGGCTCTGGCTAAAGATAATATGTAATCTTGGATTTACTCTGTGCGTCTGACAGCTGCTGACCGGAAATTAGGGAACTTTTTGGCGTCCTTGCATGCTTGGAGCGATGTCGTATCGATGCCAGCGAACGAAATAATGTTTTCCTTTCTAATCTCTTCGATAAAGCTCATATGCGACTGAAAGCCAGCTTTGATCGCCATATCGTACGTCCCCGCCCCGTAATCAGCGTTTACATTCATTGAGAATCGTTATCAGAATGACCAGATAAGGTCCATTGAGCAGACGAAACTCACTAGCAAGAAGAGGCGAGGAATAGCACCCTTCGTCAAACAGTTCCCTATTTACATTCGGCGTGTCGAACAACAACTTATTGGCACCGATGATCTGGAAATACGCAGCAACGTTGACGAAGCATATGACAAGATTGTGCAAGCTATGTTCGATTCTCTCAAGCATATGGCAAAAATGGATGGAGAAGGCGAAGATAAGGGTCAACTTAATTATCACGTCATTCTCATAGGTGAGAGCGTTTCTGAACTCGGCGCGAACATCCGGTTGAATATGCTATAGAAAATATGCACCATTTCGTCGCTGAGACCTCGCAGATGGAAATCGGATCTGTCAACAGCTTTTCTCGCAGAGCGGAGTCGATATACGACGAGAATTTGAGCGCATATGTTAAAATTGTCTTGCGGCGACCTTTCGCAAAAATAATCGTATGCTGTTTGATGCATTCTTGTAATCCTCGCCCACGCTAATTTCCGCTTACAGGATTACTTCGAAGGCGTGGAACGACTTCTGAAAAACACAGCTCCATCGGAAGTCTCTGCTAATTCATCTTATAGCAAATCGGCACTCAAGAAGGTGGTGAAGGAATATAACTCCAAAGATGTCCGGAAACACATCGATACTCTCTTCAAGAGAGTTGAGAAGCATTTCACTGAAGCCTCGGAGAAAGCGACCACCGAGGAGAGCAGTGGTATATCCCCTGGTACCGTTATGGTGGGCGTTTGGAAAGCTTGCGAGGAGGAGCTGTTGAGAATAACGGAGTTATTCTCGAAACGGATCGCTCAATGCTACCCAGATAGCGGTGTCACATTAGAGTACAGCCCCGCGGATGTTGAATCTGCATTCAAGAGGCATTCAAGTTAAATAACGGGCTTTTGCTTATGGACTATATTTTGAACACCTTCACATCAGATTCATTCTCGTCACCGTGTATTTATTTTTGGACACTCTAATATTGACCAAGATAGATAATCAACATTCAGGAGTGAATGAATGATTGATGCAAAGTCCTGGTTGTACACTAATGGAATTGGGGTTCAGGGAAAGGGGGTGGATCAGAGGGCGTCGAAGCAGTGGATGCGTAAGGATTAGGAAGTGATGGATCAGAACCGGATTGAGGGATTCTTCTATCTGCACCTGACGGAGTTTGGATGGAGCTGCTTGAAGCGGAGGCAAAGGACTGGCTTCCTGGTGTATGCATTCCATCGGAAGCGGTGGGTGGCTTCGATGAGGGCTGTAGAGCGCTGATCACTGCTGGGCCGTAAGACCTCCATAAACCCATTACGGAGTCAAGGGATAAAGACGGCGCGGCCGATTGTTGTTGTGTGTTGTTGAGAGAAGAAGAGCTAGCCTGACTGGAGGCAGGGGTTTTATTGAGGAGACTCCAAATGAACTCCCATAAATTGCTAAGACGGGTTTGGATGAAGATGAATGTGCTTTTCTGGACGGCAACGATTCCCGCGTCCAGGTCGGCCTCATTCTTGACCAAGAAAGGTTGGAGGTATACGTTATAGATGTATGTAGAGCCCTGTGTAATGGATTATGACAATTGAATGGAACACATACGGAGAATGCCGTACCTCTGTTTGCGGTAGAGATAGGAAAAGCAAGAAGATGGTTTTAGTCTCCCAGTAGAAGGGAAACCTATTGCAGCAAGGCGTTGAGCAAATTTCGCCCCTTGGGGATTGAAGAAAGACTTACCAGCTAATCAACCATTCTGCAAGGTGTTCGAAGGTCAAGAATGCACCAAGAACTATCCAGTAAATGGTCCACCGCTGAAGCTCAGGCTGTGAGATTGGTTGATGCGAGATTGCCTTGAAAGTAGAGTAGCATGGCAGAAAGAATGCAAACCAGGCACTGTACAAAATATGAGGTGAGTTGCAGAAATAGAAGGCCAGTGTCGTGTGACGAACCACAAAATTTGTGAAATGAGGAAAACGAACATGAGGGTAGAAGCTGAGTAAAGTCACGTCTAGGTGACGAAGAGGAGGTTTGAACGAGCGTGTTAACTGTCAAATACGTGTTGGAATGAATTTCAGTTCTGTGCGTAGATAGGACTACCAGGGTTCGGGAAGTGAAAGATGCCGAACGCGCCGACGTCGGCCTCCGGCGGCATTGAGTAACCTCGGTGTTTCCCACGGATGAGTAGCAAATGCTTCCGCTCACTGAAGCGCATATGCAGAACCTTCAGCCTAAGCAGAGTTGAGACATTCATGCACATGCATACAGCCACGAACGTTCTCCATCGCCTAGACATGCTATTCCTGTGCGATCCGGCATCACTATCGGTACTATTGGCCATGAGTCAGTATGCGCGCTGTGAATACCATCCGTGGTTAGAAGACAGGAAAACTGCATGCTGTGCTTTGTGGCTCTCAAACTCCCACCGCTTTCCATTGGCAAGCTGGCGAATACATCCAAAAACTCACTCTGAAAACTGCAGTCGTGCTTTGCGATGATTGGAACTTTCATTTAGCATACACCAGAAGGTCATATGGCCTGTGAGGGAACTAAACTAGGATGTGAAAAGGCACATAAGTCCCGAGAAGGGCACGAGCGCCTACTATCTTGGGCTTGCATCTGTTTATCCATGTCCTGATCAGTTCGAATCGTCCTTACTCTTCGTGGTTCTCCCTTCTGTCTTTCTCACTTAGGTCCTAGTTCAGCCTGGAGGATTCCTCCCGTTCAACTACCAGGACCGTCCCAGATGGATAACAACGCAAGTGGAAGCAGCGTCAAGAAGCAGGAGGATACCCCAGATGACAACAAGCCCCCCAAGCAAGAGGTGAAGCCCGTGGTCAAGACTTTGAACCGGGTTCCCAGTATGTTTCTTATGTTTTCCGTGGAAGATTGCCTGATAAGTTGTTTCTTGACATTTCAAGGGGCTTGCGTAAGTCGACTCCACTCATACCCATCCCGAGACGCGACGCTGATATTTAAACTAGAATGCGTGCAGGAAGCAGAAAATGAGATGTGAAGGGGCCGACAACCCACCGTGTCGTCGCTGCAGACATGCCGGGTTGGAATGCCTCTTCGAAAAGCCGTCGAGAGAAGCAACCCTCACGGGTGAAGCAGGGCTCGAGTGAGTTGTTGCCCAAATAACAGCGATCTCCCTTGACACAGCATCTCTGCAGACGAATCCGAAGCCTGGAAGCCCATGTTGCTGAAATTCGCCACACGCAGGCTTCGATGCATAATATTTTGTCTGAAATAGTCGGACATCTACGGAATGGCGCCTACCATGCGCGGTCACCATCGGCGTACCCACAATCATATCACAATCAGTCTCCCAGCTTGCAGTCTCCATCACTCGCTACGCCACCCGCTGGGCACCAACATATTAATGATATGCAGGGGGGCAATTCAAGTTCGTTTTCTTCCAATCATAGTTCCATGATGACTCAGTCTCAGCGTCAAGCTCGCGGCCAATTAGCCAACCAGTCATATCAGAGTCCTCAAACTGGTCCAATATCGCCCGCCGTTGATTATCATCCCCCTCAACTTCCCCCATCTTATGGGCCCTACCAATCAGGGTCCCAGCCTTATAACAACAACAATTCTGCCCAGGTTCTGCCGCCATTCTCTAGTCTCTCCACTACCATGGGTCCCCCAGGACCGCAACAAAGTAATGTACGCTATAACCCCGCTGACAATGGGCGCGGGCAACCACCCAGGCCGCAAAGTCAACCCCATTCATCGGCAACCAAACGACATGCACCACCCTCGTCGAATGTCACAAGTGCTGACTCATCTGATGTGGAAGATGAAGACGATGGAGAGTTACCTGCATCAGGATTGCTCGCCCCATGGGAAGTTCTAAGAGGTCTGGCAGATGTAGCCATTCGTCGAGCTGCCAAGGTAATCGATTTTCCTGTTTCCGTGTAATACATCTAACCGTTCGATTAGGAAAACGGTGAGGGGAGCGAACCACAGAGCCGTACCAGAACACCGTCCCCTGATCGACAAATGCGGCCAACGAAACGCAGGAAAATAAGACATAAAGGGCCGACCTTCCCTGATGGTTCGTTGACGTCCATGTGAATAAGTGTAGACTATTCTTTATTGATCCTTATGTTCTAGTCGTCACAAAGAATATTATTCCCGAACATGACGCACGCGAGCTCTTCCGCATGTGCGTCACATTTTCCCCCAATCTTGACCTTCCCCTGACCCCCATGCAGATTTTACCATGGATGTTCTACCTTCCTCCCCGTTTTCGATGTTAATACAGATACATATGAAGCACTACACGAACGTTCACCATTTGCTGTGGACTGCATCTGCATGGTTGCTGCCAAGGTTCGCGACGGTGGCGGTTAGTATTAGGTACAACCATCCTCCCTAACTGCTCATCCTCTCAAACTTTCCAGGAAAACCAAGCGATGTCTATATAAAATGCCTTGACGAAGTCCAGAAAATATCCTGCGCCACCCTCTTTTCCCCAGTGACCCGCCACGAGGCGGTTCAGGCGATGAGTTAGTGTCAAAGTCTGTCAATGTTATATTAATACCCTTAGCTAATTTCTACAGTCCTTGTTTCAGGGTGGTCTGACAATGGCTGGCTAAGTGGAGGCCACGCAATTAGGATGGCAATGGAATTATGTAAGGTTCTCATTGCTACTTATATGGGTGTAAGTGTGTGACGACTCACGGAATAATCAAGCCATGCATAAGGCATGGCCAAGACTGTATAGGCGTATGCAAAGCAGTAAAATCAATCCTGTGGAGGACCGCAACTTGGTGATTGCATCGCGGACGTGGTTCTGCTTGTATCTCTTTGAGCACCAGTATGTCACTCACATATAGTCAACTTTATTCTGTCTCATCCATCCAGGCTCTCGTATGGTACCGGGCGTCCGGCCGTCTTGAAGGATGATGAAAGCATCGCAGGATGCCGTATGTTATTACAACATCCTCTAGCCATAGAAGACGACATGCGACTTGTCTCGACCGTAGAGCTTATGGCTCTGCGTGAGCGACTTCACAACCAAATGTCCAGTCCCGAAGGGCCTCTCAATGAGTCCGCCTTTGAGATCCTCCGTAGTGGCAGCAAACAGTTCCAAACTTGGTACGCAACATGGGACCAAGCATTCTCACAGAAATATGAAGATGCTGGTATGTGAATTACCACATATTGAATGTGGGGACGTTCTGAACATGTTGAATATAGCTTTCTATCGCCAGAGTTTGCAGATTCAGCAAGTCCATGCCGAGCTCTTCCATAACGCTACTGCTCTACGAGGTATCAACGGACCTGATGACGTACAGAAAATGCCCCCTGCACAACGAGAGCTAGCGATGAGATCAATAGACATTGCACGTCAGGGATTAGATATCACTGTGAATTCCCCTTCATACAGAGAAGGGATGAAATACGGTTTGTCTTAATGCTTTGATGAAGCTGACGCCATTCGCTTAATATATGTTCAGCCGTTCATTATACCCATGCTACCGCAACATTCACGGCATCTTTTCTATTGCGGTTATCTCGATTGTTGTGGGTTAGCTTGCACCGTTCACCCAGATGCTTGACTGACCCCCCGATGCAGCCCTAATGAATGTAACGTTGCGGAAATACGAAGTCAAGTAGAGAAGCTAGCGGAACTAATGTCACAGAGTAGGCATATTTATTTATTTCATTATGGCTAGGCCCATTCACTTTCCCTGCAGTTCCCGCTAAACGCTATGCCCTGACATTGCAAGTGATGCTGAAACGCGCTAAGAAGCGAAAGGACTCCCAGTCACTCTCCCCTAAGGCCACACGTGATCCACAGCAGCGAATGCGTGTCGACCATTCGGGTGGTGTCGCTGTCCCTCAACACCGTCCCGTAGAGACTTTCTCCCCAACTTATGAACACACTGCTTATCCGCCCGAGATGCAGGCTCATCAGCAGCACATGCATCAATCCCATCACCATTCTCATCACCAACCTGATGCGATGAACCAGATGCATCATGCACAGCCTATGCATGGACAACCCATGGTTGCAGACGCAGACAATATTTGGCGAAGCTTCAACATGACTTCAAATGAACAGCTTCCCGTCTGGATCTCTGATCAGAGCCTCGGTGGTAACTCTTTCACTCAGAGCGGAATGGACGCTTTCTTACTCCCTACGGAATACCTACACGGGACGACCATCTGGTAAAATTCTCATTTCTATGCTCACTACTGTTGTACTATCGCCTGTTATACTGATTGAAAGTGTGTGTGCCATCCTTTGGAACTCTTTATGCAATTTATCTTCTTGTATATAGTGTATATCTCATCACTTACAACACTCCTAAACACGTAAGCTGAGGACATCTGAATGTGGGAAAATGCAAGCCTGTTGTATAAAGCAGTTTGCGCGTCAATTGAATTCGCCACCAACTTAACGACTTGTTGTCTCATTGTTCAGTGCTTAGCGCTTAGCGCTTAGTATTCATTCTTTGCAAAAGTGTGGCTAGCTTTTGAGAAACTACCACTTTTCTGATGAATGGCGCCTAAAACACGAAGCTCTAAGCTCAACGCAGCCGTCGAAGCTATCGACATCTCGGAGTTCGACCCGGAAGTCGATCGTAAATCAAAGAAACAGAAAACTGCTGCAGTGGGTACGTGAATATGTGATCTACGCGAAGGAGTCTCATGCTGTACACACTCTGATTCTTTGACATCGTACATTTCGTACTCGTCTTTGTCTCTGGCTTTGCACCTCCTTGAATAGCCCCTAATTCTTCTAAGATGCTGAACAGGAGTGCCAGCCGTGATGAAAATGGGATGGATATAGATGTAGATACCGTGCATTCCATTCAAGGTGATGCTTCGGCTCAACAATCGCCACAAATCAACGTCCAGGAGGTTGTTAAGAACAAGCCGTTGAAAGGACGTAAACGGTTTAAGGCTGATCTCGCCGACATGGAAAACAAGTGCAAAAAGGGCTTTGTATATGCAGACTTGAGACTCCAGCGTGAGCTAGTGTTATCTTTCTATCTCTTGACACACTTGAAGCTCAACAGCCAAATACACCCACAGAGTGTCAAGCTGGTGAGGACGAAGGGTCTATTGATCTTACAGTCGAAGACACATCGAACGTCCCTAATATTTTTCATCTCAATATCTACATCTCGGGTACGTACATCGAGGTTTTAATTCAACGTATATATTCATTGTATTCCGTATAGATACCTCTGACTATCCGTCTAGTCACTCCGTCTTTGCTGCAGCTGCTACTGATGACATTCCAGCGTCCGTGCAAGAGGCAGTTGGATCTGTCTCCTCGTATTCTCCTCAGCCCATTCAAGATATGCTCTTTGAGCTATTCGCCTCGATATCCAACTCACTCAAAGGTGAAGAGCACGTAACTCTGCACGAGGAAGAGAGTGATGGTGAAGAGAGTGCTGATAATCTTGAAGAATTCTATTATGATGATATGCCCACTGCAACTCCGAATGGACAATCTAATATATCCCTCGCACACTTGCAAAGGTATAGGGTCCCGCTAAATCCGTCTTCTCCCTGCTGAATTTGCACTGAAGGGAGTTTGTTGAAATTGCCGCCACTGGTTACCGCCCTGGGCTCACTCGATTTACTGGCGGAGACTATTGTATCAGTATTTCCCTCCCTATTGTTAAGCTAGCACAGATGATCCCCCCTCGGGCACTCATGGCATGGGATCGACGGTTACTTTCCCGACAACAACATTTGACGCTCCTTATTTCCGGATTCAGAGGCGTCTATCCACCACTTATGGTGGATGGCTTGTATTCAGCCGCAGCCAGCAAATTGGGGGTGTCAGTGACCTTCAAGGTCGGCTTGACCCGGAAGTACAAAGCTGGCAAAGAGCAAGCGCAAGAAGCATTTACGAGCTATGGTTTGATCGGACAAGGCGAGTTACTCGATTGGAAAGCATGGCGGCCGTATGCTGACTCTTTGCATTTAGATACTCCGGGATTAGAGCATAATGGCGACGAAGAATACGAGGATGAAGGAAGATTTGATAGTTTCAGCTTAAGCAGCTCTCTAGAAACATTACTCAACACCAACTTTCTAAAAATTGTCCAGTACAGACGAAAATTTGGACTTGGATGGGCGGCTGCGGAACTCCTGTATTCATTGGTCGAGCAGAATCAAGCCTCACCTGAAGATGTTTTCCGAAGCAATCACGACGTAAGTGCTAGGTATCTTGTTATACGGGAGGTTGACCTATTTATTTAGACCATCCTTGCAGAGGATGGCGGGGAAGCAGAGCTCGGCAGGACAAACGATTTACCCCATGACCCGTTGTATAGCTTGGACTCGCTTTCGGAGATCAATCTTCCCCTGACTTCTTTCTGTTATCTCATCCGCCGACTCCTGGTAAGACTCGAGTCTCCTACTCACTGAGCTTTATTCACCGAGATCATATCCTAATGTAGTTCATTTCGCGCTACTGTGTTGTGTGTCACAACAAGACGAACGCTCAGTTCGAAGCCCTTAAACCATACGTATGCGATTCAAAACTATGCTCGTATCGATACTATGCATATAACCAAGGACCATCTCTTGAGGTATGCCACAAAGCTCCACTACGAGTTTATAACGCTTGTACCATGATTAAAAGTGATTTTCAGTATGAAATCATCCATAATACTGAAATGGTGGATCTGCTGATATCCCTCGCCTATTGTGCGGCGGTAGAGGGTGTGCTAGATGACCCTTTACCGATTGGAATGGGCCTGCGCGTACCTCTACCTTTCAGAACAGAATATCAGCATTCTCTACCAACGGTGCCAGCCACCATCCCGAATGAATTGCTTTCTGGTGCAGACGGTCTTTACGATTTTGATCAATTAGATAAAGCTCAGGTTTGGCTTTCCTTCCTAACATTATGTCTTCACGCTAATACTCCCATGTAGATGAGACAAGTTATCGTCAGACTCATCGATTCCCTCCCATCAGTAGGCGAAAGCTGATTTCTGATAAGTTGCGGTAATAATCAGCTTCCACGCATAGGTTTGTGACATGAAGAAGCATCTCTTGCAGAAGGTTAAGGCCGGCCAATCCAAACCTAAACTCAAAGATCTTGACAACGCCGTCCTTCCCGCAGCTTGGTCGGTGCTCAGATGGTAGTTATCCCATGATCTTAATGCTAGCAAACCATTTGAAGTGAGGTTCTACAGGTGTGTGGCGTCCTGTACTGCGCATTTGGAAGAACTTAAAGGGGACAATCTTATCGGTAACGTCGGTAATGACCCAGAGGCCTCTCCGTAGTCAACAACTGATTGCCCTATTTGAGATCGTACTTGGCGTCAGTTTCGTTTCAGCGTCGGCGCCCCCGATGCAGAAGCAAAATTCAAAACGGCGATTCAAGAAGCGCAACAGCGTAGTTCGCGCACTCGCGAATACCCTACGCTCTATGTATGTCTAAGCCTCATTTCTGTATCCAACTCTGACCGTTCGCTGTCCAGGCCTTTCATGGATCACCGCTCAAAAATTGGCACTCAGTACGTTGATCAGTCCACGAGATATACCGTGACTTCATTGACTTGCATGCAACGCAGATCATTAGACACGGCCTTTGGTACAAACAAGTTGCACACGGTAGAGTGTATGGAGACGGTGCTGACCCAATGTTCCCCTTATTGATCCATTCTCATGTTTCATTTGCGCAGGAGTATATATGGCGAAAGAGGGATCGGTATCTATGGGCTATTATGCCATGGCCAGCAGATCGAGGCGGAGAAATAGTGGTATTTTCCCCACGAACTGCGTTGCCTTAACAGAGGTTGTCAATGCTCCGCATGAATTTGTCAGCTGGAACCCTTATTATGTGGTTAAAGATACATCGTGGATCATGTGGTAAGAACGAGCATAGCTCCAGCTTGCACAACTCTGACGAAGATTTCCGTCGAAAGCCGATATCTACTAGTCAAAACCTCAAAACAGTGGAACGACGACAGTTCCCCACAATCGGATATACAGCCGGTGCTTGCCGCTTCCGAATCCATAGTTCATATAACGCCAACCGTCCGCCTGGATCCACAAACACCGGTAACTCTCAACCAGCAGCAAATAGTTATCCCAGAGCCTGCTTTTCAGCTTGAGAGACTTTTGACCGCTCGTCGTGAAGAATATATCGAAGAAGACAACGATGATGAAGACGCGCTTGTTTTCAATCACGACTCGAATATCCCCTCCCAAAGCCAGTTGTTACAGGGTAAGTACGCCCCATCTCGTGCCAGCGAAGTCAGCACTTATCAGACACAGCTGCTAGCGACTGGGATCCCAACTGCGAGTATGTCCGCCAAGCGATTGCCAATTTATTACCACCTCCGTTAGAGGCTTCGTCTTCGGCCACTGCTGCTGTGCAACGTGAACTGCGTGAGATGCTCAAGGAGCAAAATGCTGCTAAGAAGAAACCCGGAGGTCTGAAGGAGCTGGGGTGGTTTTTACCTGATCTCAGTGAAGACGGCGATGACGACAAAGGAGGTGGTATCATGGACAATCTCTTCCAATGGATTGTGGAACTCCATTCGTTTGAAGGGAGCCTACCTATCGCCCAGGACATGAAGACTCGGTAGGTCCACCCATGTTCTAGGGATCGAATTTAGTTCCAATGAGCTTTATAGTGGCATCAACTCTCTAATCTTCGAGATTCGTTTTCCCCCCAGTTTCCCCCATTCTCCTCCGTTCTTCAGGATCATCACTCCTAGGTTTCTGTCGTTCAGACAAGGAGGAGGTGGACATGTCACGTTAGGTAAAGACAATCCGTAACCTGACACTCAGTATATTACTCAGCTCACCACGACATCGAAGGTGGATCCATGTGTATGGATCTCTTAACAGCAGATGGTCAGTGGAGCTGCTTACAACCCGCCGAATGGATCAGCTGAAACAAAATATGACTTTCTAAACAGGGTGGCTGCCGAGTTATAGGTCGGTTATGTGGATAACGGCTGAATGAGCTTGAGCATACTAATGGCCACTTAGCATCGCAGCCGTTTTGTTGCAAATCAAACTTGCAATCTCAAACACCGAACCTTACCCCGCTAGACTATCTACGGATTGGGATAGGTATGAAACCGCAATAAACCGGGCGGTGGATAAACATCTGATCCTTCTTGCAGGCCATACGGCATTATGGAAGCCTTGGAAGGTTTCAAACGAGCAGCCAACTTCCACGGTTGGAAGGTGAAGTTTTGGCTATATTGAGCTTCTATATCTCGTACTCACAGCAATGGATAGGTTCCTCCAGGCCTTGATAGGCTAGCACGTTAACACGCTCCATAGACGGAATCGGTAGGTTTGACCTCCCAAGAAGTTAGAAGTGATATTATTGCGTGGCTTGCACAAGATGTCCGCATACTAGTACTATAGTTTCATTAGTGATGCAAATATGATCAAATCAGGAAATGTGTCTTCCTCCAATAAGTCAAGAACAAATCCAGAGTCGAGTGGTCAACTGGTTTGACTCTCATCAAAGTAGGGGATAGAGCCATCGTCTTGGTCAGATCGAGCCTACAGCGGACTCCTTTGCCGTTCATAGCATTCTCGAAGAATGCAATGAGCTTGACGGCTGGATTCACCTCTGGGAGCTGGTCCGTGGCCTTCAATAGTTGAACCCAGTCTCGCATACTAACGGGCTCTAGAGCAGGGTAATCCTTGGTAGCCAAGCTGCGTGATATATAAGGGACCACGTCAGACCAGGGGGTTGGGGATGGGTGTGCAACGTGGAATGTCCCATAGCCTCGTTCTTTATCCAGGCAGATATCGACAATGGTTTGAGCGACGTCATTAACAGGAGTCCAAGATACCACAGGCACCCAGTCGGTTGGCACAGCACCCAACTGCTGACAGCCCTTCAAAAGGGCGGGAACACTATCCGTCGAGTTCCAAATCCCATTGACAGTATCGCCTGCTATTTGGCCAATTCTGAAGGAAGCGGTTTTCAGTCCGCATTCCTTGGCCGCAAGTGCTAGTATACGTTCTCCCACAAACTTGGCTCGAGCGTAGCCATGGGGCATGCATACTATTGGGTCTTCCAAAGGTTCCTCGGGGACAGGTCCTGCAGTATATGCGCCTACAGTCGATATGGAAGACGTGAAAGCGATACGAGGTGCATCTTTTCTTGGAGAGGACAGAGCGAAGTCTACGAGATTGCGCACACCCTTGATATGTACAGCCTCGAAAGTTGCTAGTGTCCAGTTGAAGTTGAGCGCCCAAGCGTTCTGTCGTCGTTTATCAGTACGATTTTGAGGTATGTAAACCGAGGTTTCTTACGTGGATGATCAATGTTGTTGTAGAAAGCATGGCATGATAGACATGATCTGCCATACCAAACTTCGGCTGATTAAGCTCTACTTCGTAAAACTCCAGCCGCCCACCGGATACGGCGTTTTGAAGACCCTCTGCATCTAGTTGACGTTCCGTATAAGCTTTCCTCTGGCGGTCAGCTGAAGAGGAACCCTTCCGGTTGAGAGCGTACACTTTCGATACACTGGATAGAGAGAGAAGCGAATTGAGGAGATACGTCCCAAGCGACCCAGTAGAGCCCGTGAGGATAACTACTTCTTCGGATGATGCCGCTTCAACTTTGCCCTCGTGCTTCGGGAAGTTCTGCGTATATTTGTAGATCATGTCGTTGATCATTTGAACGTGCTGCTCTGCTGTCTCTTGACCTGTTTCTACCAAGTGGCCAGTCTCTAGTAAGAGGGAGAGTGCGTTCGCCATTTTTTTAACCGTTGAATTGGAGAAGACAAAGTTTTGGGGCACGCTATAAACCAATTCTTTGACCCTGTCGTCGCGCTTCAATGAGGATAGAAGAGCATTCCTAACAAATATAGCCTTCAAAGAATCCATTCCGAGTTCAAAGACATCATCTTCGGGTTGCAGCGATTTCCCCATGGCTTCGGCGACTAGGCTTCTGAAGTAAGAGATTAGTTCTTCAGGGCTCAACACCTCGGGCAATGGTGGACGCTTGGCTGATGCAACATCTTCGATAGCTGCATACAATTCATTGATCTCTTCGGCATAGAGATCGATGGCGAGCTTCCTCTTGACACTCCCTTTATCGGTACGCGGTAATTCTTTATCAGGCGAGGCTACCAGTAGCATCTCTTTCCAAATTTGCGAATGGGCTGGACTGGTAGCGTTGGCTTTCTCAACTGAGGGCCAGACCTTGGCGCGGAATTCAACGAGTTTAGTGACGTCTTTGGGGTCGAAGGCGAACTCGGGTGTTGGGACAATCAATACGCCGTTCTGGGTACGTCCCGACCCAAACACGATGGCGTTTCTGACGTGTGGATCAGCTTCAATAGGGACCTCGATCGCTCTCGAGAGTGTCTTCTCGCCGTTAGAGAGTACCACAACGTCGTCAACGCGTCCGCAGTGCTTCAGCAGCCGAGGATGGGTAGGATGCCTCTGGTACAAATCCGACGTGGCATATCCTTCGATGCCATTGATTTCTACGTTCACCACACCAGGCTTCCATCCATCCTTCGCGAAGATGATCAACTCAAATGGGCCGTGATCGGCGGTGGAGCCACGCGACTGCAATAATATATCAAGGTCAGGCCTGATCTCGTGGTAATTCCAGTCTTCAGGTGTGCGCCCTTCGGGCTCTAATACGCTCATCTGGCCAATCTCCGTCGATCCAAGGTTAGGCGTAATATGCACACCCTCTTGCACGAGACGATCTCCGAAGTGGGGAGGCACGGGAGCGCCAACAAAGAACCACGTTTTACGACCTTTCATCACATCCATTCCACCCGGTAAGCTGGGGATCTCCTCAATGATAGAAGGTGCACCTGCGACAATATCGGGGGCTATTTTCTCGCAGAGTTCTGCTATAGCAGACGCAGTCGCAGGCTTGGAAGGATCGGGGAAAATAACTTTCCAACCGAGCCAGAGGAGCGACGCGCGAATTAAAGAAAATCCCGAACCGTGGAACATGGGAAGTGTCGATAGGAAAGCGGATCCAATGTACTTGTTGACGTAATCTTTAGGGTAGTACGTTTGGTGCCAGAAGAACCGAGTCGACCATGCAACAGGCTTTGGCAAGCCAGTGGAACCACTAGTGTGGAGGATAACACCAGGATTATCACATTCATCCTCGTACTTTAAGTTGTATGGGAACGGTTTCCTCTTCTCGCTGACGGCACCAGGTAGGGGGGCTAGATCAAATATAGGAATATGGTTAAGCTCAGATGAGGCCGCTTTGGCAGCCGCTTTGTGGTACGAGTCAGCGAGAATTGCAACGCTACTAGTCAACTTTAGCAAGTTGACAATTGCAGCATGAGAGTTACGTGTGGAAATCATCAACGGAGTGATACCACATTTATGTAGAGCGTAGATCGTGACCATGTATGAGACATCACTTCGCGCTAGGACGCCCACTACTTTGACTGGATCAGAAGACACGCGCCTTGCGCCAAGTTGGGCGTCGAAAATCCAAGCAGCTTTATCTACTGCATGCGCAAACTCGGCCCATGTAACGTCGACGAATTGGTTAGTTCCCGGTTGAGGATATGTTATGATGACGCGATCAGGCTGCTCATTAGCACGATAGTCAATCGCGGTTGGGACAAGGACCGGAAAGTTGGGAATGTCGGACAGGGTCTGCTGTTGAGGCGATGAGATCTTTCCGGGCATCTGAGGAGAAATTTTCAACATCTCGAATGGCCAAGAAGATGTTTAGGGCAACTTACTGCGCCGAGTCAGAAGCTTGTTGCTGCTGTGGTTGAGTGAGGCATTCAGCTTTTATGTTACCGGCATGGATGTGGGACTCGTTGAAAAAACCAAGCATTGAATTGAAGCGGTAGCGGAGTGGAATAAATACAAATGCTGTCAAAACGAGAGGATGTGAATACCCCGTCGCTAATCGCATTCAAAGTGGGCTATGGATCGGAGTTGAAGAGGAGGATTATTGATATTTACCTCCAGGCTTAGTAAGAGGTTCATACCGTATCCCCCAAGACTATGAAACCAAGCATGGATACTGGTTCAGCCACGAGAAATAATCCTACTTCAAGCCTGCCTCATACAGCCAATGGCGGCGCAAATACAGGCCCTTCCGATACCAAAGCCAGCTACGATCCCCTACCAAACCCTTTCGACCGGCCTGAGGACGATGAGCACCGCCAGGATAGTTCTTCTGCTATCGAGATATATTCTCAAGGACTAGGTTCCTCCTCTTCTTTCGTTCTATCTCCCGGAAATAGGCCGCTCAGCCGTATTGACGAGGAACGCAAAACACCGGATGTTACTAAAGAACGCCCTGCCTCCGACGCTAGCCTGGTTCCTGCAGAAAATCAGTCAAAACCTAAGGATGAACCTATAACAGACAAATTCCGAGAACCTGAACCTACTCAAACGCCTAGACCTGCTAAACCTGGACGGCTGGCCTCCGTTGCATCACTAAGGCCGATTCGTTCTTTGTTAATGCACCGTAAGCGTTCTTCTGCAGTCGCGCAAAACGCTGAAGGTCAGTGGGTCAGTAACGATAAGTACATGATTGTGTGTATGAGCTTCCCCCAGATGTGGATGTTCGCCGTGGTTTCATCCTGAAGCTAGCCAAAGCCCTACTTTACTATGGCGCGCCATCTCATCGTATAGAATCTCAACTCCAGGCTGCTTCGGAGATTCTGGATGCTCAAGCTGGTCAGAATTTCATTTTAAGTCCGGGAATTCCATGATTAACAAAATGCAGATTTTGTACATCTCCCAAACATTATTATCGTAACCATCCGTAATGGCGACACTAAATCCAGTCGGACCCACTTTGTACGTGCTAGGGGACGAGTTGCGCTCACCTCACTCCACAAGGTACATCTAATATACCGGGATGTTCTACACGACAAACTTGGCCCCGAGGCTGGGACTCAGGCTTTGAAACAGCTCTTAAGGTGTCCTCCCATCTACCCGCTTGGTGTTAGATGTTTCCTTGCTTTCTTGTGTGCTTCGATTATCTGTGTCCTCTCCTTTGGCGGCTCCATTATCGACATGTGGATTAGTGGGCTCTGCGCATCCCTTTTACAGTACTTAGGCTTGACTGCGGCTAACAAAAGTGCTATGTATGCCAACGTATACGAGTAAGGCTTCGCTGCAACTCAATCGTATCTTCTTAGCTGAATCACCTATAGGATATCTGTCTCTATCGTAGTCGCATTCGTGGCCAGAGGTTTGAGTAGCATATCCGGTCATCTTTTTTGCTACAGTGCCATCTCCTCTGCTGGAATTGTGGTTATTCTACCTGGCTTTACGATTCGTGAGTATGGTAACATCTATGACATTAAGCTGCTTATCGGATCGTCGCAGTGATCAGTGCTTTGGAACTAATGTCCAAGAATCTCTTCTGCGGTTCGGTCAGGATTGTTTACGCAATTATATATACCCTCTTCCTTGTGCGTTCTCCACACAGCTATAGCTTCGGTGCTAATCTCACTAGGGATTTGGCCTTACGATTGGTTCCGACTTTTTCCTCTTGGTCGATCGAGCCGCTCGCCGGGGCTACTATCAAAGCATCATTCCCCAGAACCTGACATATTCCCGCGGCCATTTTTCCTTCCTCAACAGTTCTGATCCCTCGGCAATGATACCTGGTGTACTTGGTATCGGTCTTCAGCGCGCAGAAGAACACGTTCTCAAAGGTATATAGTACCATTCGGACATCTTCACACATCTAAAGTACGGACGTCCAGGATGCTACCGCGATCCCTCTTGGCCTTGGTATAGACAACCCTTTCCCTGGTGGACCATGCTATTTCTCGTACCTTTATATTCGATTTGCTCTTCTCTCTCGAACCTACAGTCTTACCGGAGTATCCAGCTACCTGTCATGGTCATTTTCTCTTGCTGTTCCTTCACCGCTAACAAAGCCGCTTCTCTCGCCCTTCCTGGAAGGACCGACCTGTCCTCTGCTGCTGGAGCTTTTGTCATCGGTGTTCTGGGAAACCTCTACTCGCGAGTGATTGGAGGAACGGCCTTTACATCTATGGTTACTGGTGTCCTGTTTCTTGTTCCTGTGAGTGCCGGCTTTGCTTACATATGTACTGAGTTTGAAACTGTTGCCATTAGAGTGCCATTGCTCAAGGCGGGGGGTTGGTGCAGAATTTCCACAACTCGGCGGAACAATATTACAGCGGATTCACTTTGGCACTTCGTATGATCTCCGTTGCCTCTGGGGTCACCATCGGTCTATTTGTCAGCCAGGTTCTAGTGTATACTGTAGGGAGGCGAAAGAATGCTGCCCATTTCGCCTTCTAAATGTTGGTGCAACTTCCTTTCCACTCCAAATCATCGCCTTGTATACCGAATAGTGTATTCTGTGTCAATATCAATACCTTGCGTCCCCCATAAGTTGCCGAAATATGTGTGCAATCCGGTTGTCAGACGGTTTCCTCTTTGAGCGACAACCTATGAACCTATGTCCGCTCCCATCAGCTCCAGTACCTGCCCGCGCCCTTCAAGATAGCCATAAATACTCTATAGCCAAATAAGCACGAACTCGCATTGAACTCACCAAAAGTCAACTTACTAAAAATTACAGGAGATATATGAATACTGTCAGCTGGAGGCCACCACTCTCGCAAATAACTCCACGGATCCCTACCAATCACTACATTATACAAGAGGATCAAGTCGTTGACACGTTTGATGTGACGAACTTGCCAATGCCATGGCAGAAGGCCATCGACTCATGAGTCCACTGTCGGAGTTCAAACTAGGTGCTATATGACTGACTCAGCGAAGAGGCCAGTTCAAAACGTCCTGCACTGGTCGGTATGTATTAGAAACAATATAGAGAATAATATCTGACTGACTTGCTTTCTTCTTCTATGTTCGTTCTTCGCCATATTAGCCAACAAAGTAAGGAAAGACGGAACACAGTCTCCACTCCCTCCAGAAATACTCTCATGGTCAACCATTTACCAGCCAAATGTAGGAGGCGTGTGTCGTCGATGGAGAGAGATATTTATCAATACGGGGCCACTATGGACTTCAATAGATTTAACCAGTGGTGTCGAAAGTGCACGTAAAAGACTGAAACGGTCTAAAGGTGCTCCTATCCAGGGCTGGTCGCGGCTCCTGACCCAACCGATTGCTATCAATCTGTGGCCAATGCTGTCTTCTCACACGCAGGGATAATACAGTCTAAATATCCGCGCGGAGCGTGATGGCCTTGCAGATTTCTTGTTGTTACTCGTCCGCGCGAATGTCTGTAGGACGGCAACATCGATGTTTCTCAAGGATCTTCGGCTGATGATTCTCAGTAGAGATCAACACCTCGAAAACCAAGACTGACACAATTATCTGTCAAATGCTTAAACCCGGAATACTCCATCATGTGCATCGATTACCCTCCATCCACTCTCGTCCGGTTCTCCTGCAATGGTGCTCTATCTTCTTCACCCTCTTCTGCACAGGATATATTAGGAGTTTGTTCGCGATTCCGCGGCATAGATACTCCCATAGTACGGAGAGTCGACCTTAGTGCCTTACTGGGGGATTCACGGTATCTCGACGTCTCACTGTTTCATTGTGGGATAACGATGATGAATACGATCACAACGGCGACCCTGACGATCATGAGAAGTATCATAGAGCAAGATGTCAAAGAAGATACTCAAGCTCAAGCCCCACTATGCGGCCTTTATGTTACAACGGACTCCCCCACCATCCTATTCTCCGCCATCCTGACTGCACTCCCTCTTTTCAACATTCACACTCTCAGAGTTTCTCTCTTAAACTGACACTTCCATGGCTGGACTCTACATCATAATTGCGGATCAAAGCAGTGGTCTATTTCAGAATCTCGGGACTGTTGAAGAGCTCTTCGTGTATGACCTCATTGACCCCAGTATATTTCAGACTTTATTGGTCGGGCCCGGGGAAGAAGAAATGAGTCTCCTTCTACCCAGATTGTGTCATTTGATCTTTAAGGGATGCGAGTTCGACTTTGGCCGTGAGGATGCGGAGATGGTGGCTGGGTTGGTCGCGGTTCTTAGACAGCGAAAAGTCCTAGAGATACCTATCAGAAGGACAACGATCAAGAATTGCCTGATCATGAAGCGTACTGTCACTAAACTCAGGCTTTTCGTTGCCATATGATTGAATTTCCTGCCATAGAATCGGAGGACGAGGGTTACTCCAGCTGGTTTATTTGACCTGCTAGTGTCTTGCGGATTCCTAATGAGACTCCAGCTATCATCATTGACACTCTCATTCTCACTGATCTACTCTAGAGTATGTAGATAGGTGCGAGCGACTTGTCCGACGATTCTTCCTTGTGCGGGTACCAAATTCGCACTGTATGTATATACACAGAAAAGAACGTGATGGTTATGATATGATAGAAGACAGTCCTTGGTGATATGCAAAAAGTAAATCCGCTAGTTGAACCATCAAGAAAACCCTTTCAATGAAGTGACTCTCATGAGCTCAATACCTTGCAAGGTACAAAAGCTTGTAAACCGGTCTTCGGTCTTTCCATAGATGACCATCCCTCGGCCTGGTATTCCCATTCCTTAGTCTTTTGTATTGAAATCCTGTCAGCATGTACTGTTTGAAAATGTGGAGGACCTCAGGGAGTGACCACGTCAGATGATATGTGCAAACAAGCAAGGTAAATTAGTCGAAAACTGGCAGGCGGTCATATTTTCAGAGACGGATCAAAGGCTCACCGCGTAGATGTCTTCCACTTCGATCGATAAGTTTAAATACATACAGGGTACACACATACATTAAAAGGAGGGGAGCCTAGTTAGACACAGACAATATATATCCAAGGTATAATACGTCTACCGAAACATAAAATTCGTTGTAACTTCATGACAATAGTTTAGTGAGCTCTTCCAAGCGTCTTGTCATCATTTCTGCTTTGCTGAAGCCATTCTGACCGAGCGTTACATCGGCAAGCTTAGTCTTCTTTGCTTGCACTTCGAGTAGCCGAGCCTCGATAGAATTTTCAATAATAAACTTGATGGTTGTAACGGGACGAGTCTGGCCCAAACGGTGCTTTAACAATTGTCAGCCTCTGAATGATCGAGGAAAGAGCAGATAACACCAACTATGCGATCAACAGCTTGGTTCTCAACAGCAGGATTCCTGGCACAGTTGGATAAGAATTGCTGAGCGAGACTGAAATTATGCACTTACCAGTAAGGATCCATCAGGTATACTCTTTGAGCTGCGGTCAAATTAAGACCAACACCACCTGCCTTGAGGCTAACCAATAGAACTTCGCAGGCGGGGTCGTGCTTTAGTGCGTCCATGGCTCGCGATCGATCTTCTCGCTTCATGGTACCATCTAATCGATCGTATCGTATGCTAGCTATCTCAAGAGCATCCTCGATCCTAGTAATGGTTGATTAGCTCAATCGTGGAAATATGTTCGAAATTTTACTTGTCAAGCATGCTCGTCCACTGGGAACTGGAAGGGAATTAGGCGTGTTGAAAAAAGGAGAATGTCTGAGACTTACAAAACAATCGTCTTTACGACTCCTTCATCAACGCAATTGCCTTGATCATCGACCATCTGAACTTCTATTGACGATGGATCGTAATTTACCGAGTAAGGGTTTGATCGAGAAAACCCAAGTAAATCTTGCATTAGTGCCTTGATCTTCGTTGAAGGGTGGAAAGTATCCAAAATAGCCTTCTGTCGCTTCTCGCGTTTCGGATTCTTTTTCTTCGATGAGGAGGGCACGTCAATGGTGTAGTCAGGCTTAATTTCAACGGCATCCAAGGGAGTCAAGCTTGTTTGGCAAGCAGAACAAGCTCGCCCTGCGTCTGGCGGTACATCTGGCCAGCCTGGGCATATGGAATTACGATAACATTCGATGCAGAATAGGTGCAGACATCGTGACAAGACAGGCCTCGGTGTGCTAGGGCTATTGGGCCTAGTGGGAACACGGGACTGTGGACCTTTCGCCTTCCTGCCTCTCTTGGCGTTTCCATTTTCGGGTTCTGCAGCCCCTACCTGCTGCGCCGAATCGGTAGCCGTACACAATTCTGCACCACACTCTACGCATTGCGTCGTGGCAGACTCCCGTAATATAGAGAAGATTGCCGCGGCTCGATTAACATTGATGCCCTCCTTCCCAATGGCAGCTACAATATCGTCGTAGGATGCTGAACCATCGGATGCCTTGTTCTGCACAAGTTCGAAGTGGTCGCAAATTTGACGAAGACGAAGAATCCGTTGCAAGATTCCCACATAGTTCTTCATCACTTCATTCTTATTGGACATTTCTTTGAACTCGGCTTGAGACTGGTGGAAGAATTGGTTGTAAATGGCTTGTTCGTCTGCGTCGAACTTAAGATAACGGAGTTCGTCACGTCGAGGGGGAAGAGTTAGGATTTTCTTTCCATCCGGAGCTCTGGTTTCCTTCGTACGGCGCAGGGTTATAAACTTCATGATGGTCTGCAAACGGGCTACGCCTAGTGGCTGGCCAAACTTCGCAGGTGTACCAATATATTGCGTCCAGGTGTTCTTGTCCTGGAAAGGTGTGAGGCGGAGAAACTTAATCAAGGCGAATACATCGTCAAGTTTGTTCTGGACTGGTGTCCCAGTAAGGCATAGTCGTCTGTCCGCCTTAAGTTCGCATGAAGCTCTGCTACCAACTGTGGACGTTTCCTTAATTGAGCTGATATCGATCAGTATTCTGTGATAGTCGGGAGACGAATAAACGCACTGGGCCTCGTCTAGCACAACTCTGAACCAATAAATACTTTGCAAAGCACTAGTAGCTTCAGCTGGGTTAGGTGTGCACCGTTTTTTCCTCTTCAGACCTGGCTTCTTTGACTTAGGTAATCGTAGAACCGGGTTGCCATTATCGTCAATGTAAACGCCGCCATGATCGCTACTGCCAGCATCTTCATCCTCGTCCTCCGCTTCCGTAGGGGCTAAACTCTTGCTCTGTTTCGAGAACTCAGAGGCCAACGTAGCGTAAGTGGTAATAACCGCGTCAAAGTCAGCTAAAAATGCGGGATCCGGTCGTCTTGCATTTCCATGGTAGATGTATACTCGAAAGGGTGTCCCTTCTTGAGCTTTCGGCTTCAGATCTGTGCTACTTTGGCTTTGCTGAAGCGTCGTTTGGGACAGCGTGCCAGACGAAGTGGCCGGTGGGGGAGCGCAGCCAGATGCGCCTCCAATGATCGTAACCTCACCTTTCCAGTGATCTCTAAATTGATCTTCCCAGTTCGATACAGTAGATAATGGGCAGATGATAAGCGTCGCCCGGCTGCGCACCTTTATGCGGCAAGCTCTCGTATAGTCTGCGTCTAGTTTTTCCTGAGCACGCGCGGCCTTGGCCTGTGCTTTAGCTGATGTGAGGGTGCTATTGTCTGGCATGCCCCAAACTGCACCAGCGAAATGTGAGGCATCCGGGTGGGTGATATCTCGAGGGGGAACGACTGGCGACAGAGGTTCGGCACCGAATGCTCTTGCAGTGGGCAATGTAGCTGCAATCAAAGCCATGCATGTAATAGTTTTACCGAGGCCCATCTAGTCCGAAATCGAATCAATATGTATCATAGGAATTACTATAATAGGAGAACGGACATCGTCTGCTAAAATCGATCCTTTGGTTTCCTCAGGCTTATCGAAAACCTCTTCCTGAGTCACGATGTGAACCCAAGAGTTATGATGAGAAACAGGATTAGTTCGTTGCTGCCAAAGGGAAGAGAATTTTGCGTCAGAAGCCGGTTTCTCTCGTTCGCGGTCCAGCAGGAATGTAAGAGCCTTCTTCTGATGGGGATATAGTTTAGTACCAACTTCCGGTGCTGCGATGCAACGGTATAGTGAAAATAAGACACCTGAATAGCACCAGTATATCAAAATGAAAAGCTTACGAGGGTCTGTCTCTAATAGCTCGTCACCATCCTTCATACTCTTAAATAACTCTTCCACTTGACTCCGCTGTACTTCAACACTCTTCCCAGACACCGCCGGTGAACTCCATCGTCCTACATTATTGACTATACCATAGCCTAACTTATTAAGGAGTGCTTGATTGAACCCGCCCAGTGGAGGGTTGTGAGGGTTGTGATAAGGGTATTTGACAACGCGCTGGAGATCGAAGGTGGGACTAGGGTGGTCTAACATAAGCCTACAGTCTGCAAAAAATTTCGCGACATGGGGTATATTGCCCTTCGGAGTGTAAACTAGTATTTGAAGAGGAAGAATAGGTAACTGGAGGCGTAATCAGGGGGAGGCCTTCAAAAGAACATAGAGACTCACGGCCCTTGATACCCTGCGTACTTGTGCTTCCACGCGTATAAGGCCTTTGTAAAGCATGGGTCCAATAACACCAGTTACTTTCTGTTCAACCACGCCAAATACCTCACCAGGTATCGGTTCACCATTAGGACCCCTCAGATCTGGGGTCCTAATTTGTACTGTCTCCTTGTCGATCGCCGGAGGTTCGTACTGAAGCCTAACGGGCGCCCAGTCATTTTCAATGCCAGGGGGTGCAATCACGTAGTTTATAGGCGATATGACGAGTGCATTGGCATGTAGCTGACCAATGCATACCGGCGCCTTTGGGGATAGGTCATCAGGGAGCGGTGTACTTGTTTTTATGGGTTGAGGAGGTGGTGGCGAGGGTGAATTCGTCAGATCTATGATTTGATGGTCCGACGCCGCTGATGCTAACGGCCGTGCTGCATGGAGTGGCGGAATAGCTGACATAGAAAGTGAACCGCGGACAGGACTCGAACGCGCCGGCTGTTGCTGGTTGGCTGTGAAGAATGGAGACGTAGCAGGTCTAGCAGACGGTGAGCTGTAGAATGGGGAGCTTGCGTTGGAGAAACTGGAAGGGAAGTGCGATGGATTTTGTGCACTGCTGACATTGTATGAACTAGGATCTATGCCCGCCATCCTAGGCTGGCCGTCCGATGAGGTGAATGATGATAAATTGGCAAGGGGCTGCATAGAATTACTTGGTGCTGGGAAAGACATTGTAGATGGCGGGAAGGAACTTCGTAGTTCCATTCGGGGGCGTTTGGTGCATCGTTCTTGGCCGTAAGAGTCGTCCGACGCATCGTCGTCGTCAAGAGTCAAATCAATGTGGTTAGATTGTGAAGAACCTGGATCGGAGCTTATAGAGAGCTTCGAGAATGAAGGAGCTGCCACCAAAGCTGATGAAGTGGCCATTATCGCGAGCAGCGACGAGACGGGAGGGCAAGGGGGGAAAGGCCAAAAGAAGGAAGCGAGCGCGATATATGTAAACTTGAATTTGCAATACAAGTTAACTCAAGCGACAAGCATCACACGTGACTCATAATTAAATTATCACAACTGAAACTGATTATTCTAGTAGCAAAATGATTTAATAATGATGAGCAAGTCAGCAAAATCAGTCTCATGATACCCGCCATGCCGCGCAGGTCTTGGTGCCCAAGCCGATAGAATAAGTAGAACGCGCGTTGGTCTTTGTAATATAATTCACCTTCTCTCCGGAGTTGATACCCTCGGTCAGGCTGCGAGACCAACTGCTGACAAAGAACTCTCGGAATTAGGTCCAACCCATAGCATAATATGCTTGTTTTGCTGCTTCCTCCTTTGCCGCCTGCTTATGCCCACTGGTCCCCACCCCTTTCAGAATTCCGTTGACTAATCAACATGACGGAGTTTTAGTAAACGGTTGCGCAGGCTCTGGCAAGCTGATATCGCGCTCACTCACCAAAACATTGCACAGTCCATTGCCCTGCATGGCTAGGACCCGAAAACTCAGCAGGATACGAGATAGAGACACCACGACGAGTAGCAGCTTGATGAAAGGATGGCAAAAACGGCAAATTGGGCTGTGCAGGCGTTAAAGGATTTGGTGTAGGGCCGGTGGTCTGAACAGCCTGCGGTGCTGATCGCAGGGAGTGCGGCGGCGGTTGGGATGCAAAGAAAATGGGCGGTTGTATCGAGTATGGGCCTGAGTCGTCTTTCGCGGTTTTGAGTCTTTTGTGCGGTGGGGAGTCTTTGACGAGAGTATCCACCGGATATGTGCTCTGTTCGGTATCGCTTGTTAGTAGTCCATAGATCCATTCCTGTGCCACTTTGATGCCGCCTGTAATGAACACGGCCCCAGTATACGCTCGGAAAACGGTTTGTCCAGCCTAGAGCGTACAACTGATATTTAGCTAGAACTGGGTGGCATAGATGCGCATACCTCTTCAGCTTGCAGCTTACCATGAAGGTCAGGATGGTACCGTATATTCTCCGTCATATGGTACCACTGAGCCCACTCGACTTCACGAAACAGTTGAGCTTGTTCTATCTACTCACGGCGGTAATTGACATATCTTTCGCTAGCGGGGCTAGTTGAAAACTCACTTCCATTTCCTCCGCATCAAGAAGAGGCTTCTGCCTGAATAGCATATCTGTAATGACTAGGTCAAGAACAGACTTTCCCAGTACAGCTAATCGTTCGTTATCGCATAGTTTAGCCTCGTCATCGCCCACTGTCTTCCGTAAAGACTTGTGTGTATATACTTGGAGAAGCAAGTCGCCATCTATCTTCGGTAGGGTAGGTGGTGGTACATGAGGCATACCATTCTGGTAGTGTGGTTTCGGGGCGTCCGAGAGGGAGCGTTTGAGACCCAGAGTATCCGTCTTCGCGACACCAGCGTCCATATCGCAGTACCTCAACTACGTCAACATGCAGCCAGGTATAAGACAACTTGACATGAGATTATTTGGTCAACAAATATTTACGTTACAGATACCCCAAGCAAACGATGTTGGTTGTGAGCTAAAGCAGTATACAGTAGGCACTATAGAGATTTTCTACATCGGCTCGTAAAATATGCATTATATCTACAAAGGTTATTCTCTAAGAATACATAACAAGGCTTGAGTGCAAAGAATGTGTTGTTCAGGGTCCACTACCCTGTCCGTTCTCCCGCTTAACTAGTTTACCATACATCTTCCGCAAAATATCAACTGTGCCCGTTTTGCTGGGATCTCTATCGAGACGAGTAATTTCGGCAGCCACCCTAGATGGGAAACTCATCAACAAGTCGGCTAATAAATAATTGTATTTATTACCTCGAAGGGCCAAGTGCAATAACCGGACAGTCCTTCACCAAGTGATATGACTGTTGATTACAAACGGGGCACACAAGAGGCTGTTTTGATTTCTTCTGTTTCGGCCTATCCAGCGATGGCGAAAGGGGGCGTTTAGAAGAGCTCGCGATAGGGGTGGGGTTTAGGGCTTGAGCTGTCTTGATGATCGGCTGGGGAGCCGGGCGTTGGTATTCATTAGCGGAAGCTGTAGGGATAGTCGCATATTCGCTTCGCATTGGTATGACACTAGATGTCTGGTGCTGAGGTTGCGCTGCAACGAGATAGAGGGGTTGTCCTTGGATAAGGTGAACATGGCCGCGCCTAGCAAGAGTCTCGTCAATAGCTTTGATGGCCTCTCGCTAACGATTCCAGAGTAACTGCGTCAGGATAAGGCCAAAGGTAGTAGATCGATAGACACGCACTCGTATCTCCAAGTCTTCATCATCTGCGTCCGTCATGAGTGACATACGATACTCGACCAGGTACTCGGACTTTGCAGTCATAGGGCACTCGCCCTCGTTGTCTCCATGTTGCATACCGCAGAGCCCACACGGTTCATAAACTCCTCCGTCATAGACTTTGTGTGGCGCAGACTCATATAAATGGGGAGGTCCTGGTGAATGACTCTTCGCTTTGGATCGCTTCCTCCTTTCTCCCTTTCCCTTGGGTTCTTCATAGGCCTCTTCTTGATCGTCATTTTCTGACCCGGAAGAAGGTGCCAATGCGACATCAAAATCAGACCCTTCAGACGCAACTTCTGGACTTTTATTGCCTTTGTTGTCTGGCCTCGAGGGCGAGGGGTTCTCTTTGTAAGCATCCGGCTACGATTCAGCTTAGCTGGATGTAGTTAATCGGAATGGATGATCACGCTCACCCTCATAGCAGCAGCAGCCTTTCGACGAGCGCCACGGCCCGATTTTGAGTCCTCCGTCTCTCTATTGGCTGCTTGTTCAGCAGCGAGCTTTTGCAAAGTCTGCGTCCAAGCATCGTCTTGATCGTTGGTTTCTTCAATGTCCTCCAAGGAATCCTTATCTGCGGACCAAATTTTAGCAAAAGAAAAAGATAGCCCCCCTTCGGGCTTCTTTTCTTCTACTTGATCTACCTCCTTTTCCGTCTTCTCAATCAGCTTGTCGAGATCAGCGTCAGAATCTGTGAATGCAGTAAGTGCCTAATCTCAATACCCAGGTCCTCGTACTAACAAACGATATCTTTGGATGAGCCCTCAGTATCATCAAAGAGTGCTCTGGCTCCGTAAGTGAGAATTGATTGAAAATCTTCTCCGGCCGAATCATCATCCTCCATCTTCTTGACGATAAGATGTTCAAGAGCAAGCTTCTTTTTACCCATCTGCATTATTCGTTCTAGTCAGGCGATGTCAGTGTTCCAAATACCTACTGGACTTGTCGTATCAGGTGTACCTTCAGCTGAGTCCTTGACCATCAACTTGAAGACTAAAACCGTCTTTTGTTGTCCGAACCGATGAGCCCTTGCGATAGCCTATGACATGATTAGGAGATTAGCGGCGTATTGTGAAGCGGCGTACTTGTAAATCCTGCATAATACGGTTAGTCTCAATGAAAACATCATGCTGAAAAACGCACTTGATGAGGGTTGAAATCGGGATCGAATATAATGACGGTGTCCGCACTCTGTAAAGAAGTGCAACAGCAACTGAATGGCCAATTACTCTGTTGGATGACGAAGGCTCACATAGAGATTAATACCAACTCCCTTAGACGGTAATATCAGTTGATTGCAAGTACCGAGCCTAAGATTGAGCTCACCCCAGCGCGAGTAGATAGTAGATAGATGAAGATGTCGGAACCTGGCTTGTTGAACTCGTCCACACCCTTTTGCCTGTCACGGTTTTTGGTGTCTCCGTCCTATAATCATATTAAGACGAGGCTGATATAATAAGACGCTTGGTATTACTAGTCGCAGACATTTATATCCCTCTCCAACCAAGAAATCTTCAATCACATCTAGGGCAATTACAAACTGAATATGCGGTGAGCACAATCGTTATTGAGATTTCATATAACGAGTTAGCTTACTTGACTGAACAGGAGGACGCGGTGGCCTCTAGTCTGGAGTTTGGGAAGGAGTTGTTTCAGCAATCGAAATTTGGCACTAGCAGCAATCAGCTTCTGATGGGTGTCCTCTGGCGAGAGGCCTGTTGGCTCGATATCGCTGGCATATATATACGGATGTTGAAGACATCTATGCTACTGTGAGTTCGTGGTGAAGGTCATTTTGTCGATCTCACTTACTTTCTCATTTCCATGAGTAGATTGTTGAGACGGCTCTTTTTCGTAGAAACCGATGCAGATGGGCCAGAAGATGTGAGACCTTTCAAGATATCAAGGTTGTGACCTATTATGTAGAGCATTGAGTACAACAGCAACCTACAATGAAAGTGTCCACTGACTCAGGATGGATCTGTAAATCTCCTTTTGCAGGGCAGTCATGGACACAGGAACAATGACTTCGTTCTTGGGGAGATTTTGGGGAGATTTGGGTGAGGTTGTGCAGATGAGTGGCTAGAAGACGAAATTACCTTTGGAGGTAGTTTGAGGACTTCACTCTTGATTCGACGGAGGAAGTAAGGACGTAATTTACTATGTAGTTGTTTCACAAGTTCTTCGCTGAGTTCCTCGTATTCCTTCTCGAGGGCTTCCAAGTCATGCCACTCGTGAGGATCGAGGAAGTTCATGAGGTTGAATAGCTCCCGTATGTTGTTATTCAACGGTGTCTGTGCGATAATAAGCATCGAAGACAAGCTAGAAAAAGCCAACTTACGCCAGTCATAATGATTCGATGAATAGTTTTTAACTCGGACAGCTTTTTGAAAAGGAGGCTAGTATCACTCTTCACTAGGCGAAGATGAGTCTATGTCATGATGTGATTAAAATAGTAACTTACAGCGCTGGCCTTCATCAACAATCAATACCTACGAGGCATTTAGTTGAGGCTCGACCAGAAGACAAGGAAACCCACGGACCTCCCAGCGAGGCTGCTTTTTGAATATTGACGAAAAATCCTTGGGATTGATAACAGCCTCATAAGTCGTCACTAAAACGTGGAACTTAGCGTCGGTGTATTTAGACGTGTCAACTTGGACATGAAAAAGCTCATATTTCTTGATGATGTCGCGAGCCCTCGCCTCTCCGTACCAAGGGACGACCCTTAGGTTGGGTGCCCAACGCTCGAATTCGCGCACCCAGTTCGTAAGAGTCGAATTAGGCACAACCACCAAGGCTGGGGATGCATCGAACTTTTTAATGATATGACCTAAGAAGCTTGTAATCTGCACGGTTTTCCCCTGGATAATGGTCAGGATCATGAAAAGGGTACGATGGTTAGAAAATGTGACACACCAAGCCCTACGTCGAATGGAACGCCATCGTCAGTAACTTGTTAATTAAAGATAGGGGAGACTCACCATCTCGTCGGCCAAGATGCAGTGCTGGAGATTCCACCAGTTATTACACAACCAATTGAACCCGTCTTGCTAGTAGGACTTAGTAATACAGCCTAGCAACAAGAGTGGGCGTCTACCTGAAAGTCCATGAGCTTCAGTTTGGGATTTTGACCTAGGTCAAGTTTCAAAACATCTCTCCGATGATACTTCATGTACCCATCACGTTCCCAATTGCCACTGCGATTTAGAACGGACTTGATACCCTTTGGCACAAACACGCTGCGTGAATCGATGAACCGTTGGACGGCACATTTGAAGGCCGAATAAGTTGGATCCTCTGGGCGAGGGGGAGAGTCCCAAGTGGCTGAATCGACCATTTAGATTAGAATCCACATACGAACGGAATGACTCACCGTCATCATAACCTAGATCCATCCATTTGAAGAAGCCATAGACAACTCGTTTTATATCCGACAGAGAAAACGTTCGGCCTGTCCTCTCTTCCCACTCGTCAACCGTCTCTGAGTCACTAGCAGGTGGTGGTGTCCCGTGTACAAACACTTCGTTGTACGCGGCATGGTCCTGCTCATTCTCTTCATCTTCATCGGACTCCTCGTTTTGATCTGAGTCAGCTTGACGGCGTTTAGACGTTTTATTTGTGCTGCTATTCTTTTTCTGCGCGCGTCTAAGGTGCTTTGGACTCCATAAAACAATATCCAATACGCGGTCCACGGTTTTCCAGAGAAGTGGAATGCGCTTCTCTGCATCCAGGAGGGGGCCTCCTGGAGATAAATGTGACTCAAGATTGAGTTTGACTGAAGAAGCGCGGGACACTTGGGCAGAGGACTCTAAGATCGGGGGCCCCGTAGCCTCATCGGTTGAGCTAACAACAGTAGACTCGTCAAGAATGGGTTCGTCCAACAACTCCACCTTGGTTCCATTCGCCAAAAAGTTCTTAAGCTTTTGGGAATGAGTCGAAGCTAGCCACATATGGGGTACCCACTGAACACGCTTGTAGCTACGTTCTACCCATTTAACTAGATATTCTCTAGGTAATGGGGATTTGTAGTTCAATGGTTCGTTATTGGGGCGCGAAGGTTCGACAGCGTTAGGTGGGTACGGTCGCCAAGCAAGGACATGTTCAACTTTATCCAGAAAGGACGAGCAATCAGCACATTTCCACTCATCTTCCTGATATGCAAGCGCGATATCTATCAGACTAGCATCTTCGTCAAGATGTGATGGTCGAGAGAGATGTTCATAGTGCGCGAGACGTTTACACAGGGAGCAGCGGAAGAGTAGTTGATTGGAAGGTTTCAGCTCTATAATCTCAGCATTGGTCGGGGGGACGGATGCGTCAGCCATTTCCACATCTCGGTCTTCAGCTGCAGACGAAGATGAAGCCTGATGTACTTGGGTCGAAACCGCATCGCCGTTCTGAGAGGTCGTAGGCCTATTGATGCTTGCATCGGGTTCCAAAGCGATTTCCATGCATCCCATGCAAATACCACCCTTCATGCATGAACTACAGATGAACTCAGTGATCTGATATGGATCTAGGCCATCTCGTTTGCCGGGTTCATCGGGATGGGGTTTTGGTTGGCCATTCTCGTCATAGACTTCATCGCGTGGCCGTGTACTACGCCATTCCCCCCTGTCCCGCTCTCTCGCAGCTTTCAAGATTTCGTCCCTCTGAGTGCTAGCTAAACAGCGCCAATGTGCTGAGACTGGGCATTTCAAACTTGCAGACACCATGAGTGATAAGCAAAAAGCGAAATTAGGCTGACATGTACCATCTAACCCATCCGCCAAGTTTTGTCAGTTTTTCTTGCTCGTCGCCGGATGATTCAAACTCGTCTGGAGTCTTCTTCTTCCGTCTACCTGTAGATTTCTGGTGTTCTAAGGCATTTATTTGTTCGTGAGCTGGTTTCTGATGACACCTTTCGCATAGATTTCGGTGATATCTTAGGGCCGCCGTCTCCTCGTCAGAGCAGGGATCGTAATCGAGGTCAGCAACAGAACGAAAGTGGCCATAAGCGGGCCGCGACGCCTTTCCACGTTGGATTCTGGTTTTCTTCGGTTTAACGCTGCGCGATGGTACAGATGATTCACCATCGTCGCCAGAAGCACCGGAACTCTCAACATAGTTTGCAGCGTCGAAACCTCGAGCAGACTTGCGGATACGCGTAGATCGCCGTTTTGGTTGGTCGTCTTCGCTTTCCTCTTCCTCTTCCTCGGCATCCGTGTCCACAGGTATAATTTGACGGGAGCTGGTCTTACGAGGGCTAAACGGGAGAGATTTGAGAGCCTTTCCTTTTCCCTTTTGGCTCCTTGATTGAAGACTCCTACGAACAGGACGCCTGTTGCCTTCTTGATAATCGTCACTATCCATTTCATCTCCCGAGTCCCAGTCAGGAGGCTCGTCAGTATCGTACCTGCCACGAGAAGCATGAGCGGAAGTAATGCTGTAAGTCGCTGAATTCCTTCTGATGTCGACCTTGACAACATTCCTGATACGTGACGTTGGATGTACATAGGGAGCTGATGGATCAAAGGGATCCAATTTGTTTCGAGCTTTTCGCTCCACTGCAAAAGGTTAGAAAACGAACGTTATGCAAAAGGGAATAGCACAACTTACAGTATGTTTCGATCAAGTAGGGGCACTGCTTTTTAACGAGTCCTTCGAGGAACTGAGCGCATACTTGAGAATATAGAACGCAGATGGTGTAGTAAGCACGTACTCTAGATATAACACCTTTCCCCCATCGTGCAAAATAGTACAAAACCTTCCCATCACGGTACTCTCCAACTATTTCGTCCAAGTCGCAAAGCGTGGGTTGCGTTGAGGATCCGCTTAATGAAACGTATTTCTTCTGGATCTCTTGGGACAATACAGGAAGCTCAACATAGAAGACGCGATTAGCCCCACGTTCTTCGGATATTGGTGGACGCATCCCAGAGTCAAGGTCGCCAGGAGCCTCCTGAGCTATTGAATCTGAATCGCTTGGTGTAAAGATGCCACGAACATCGTTCTGCTGCTTGGCCATGACTGTGCCAGGCGGAGACCGATAAGTACTCTGTCACTGTGAGGAGGACGACGTGACGAGAACTCAAAATTAAGTGGATGATCATGATACGCGTTAGGCCATGCACGTGCTAAATGTCACAAATGTGTCACGCGCAGGATTACTCTCTAATAGTAGCAAAAACTCTGTGTTCCGTCGAGTCTCTCCGGGCGACTCTCTTTTGAGCAGCGCTACAATTCCGTGATATGAATCACTTAACTCTACATTTGTAGTATATAAGCAACAGATTTTCTCATAGATAACCTTGCGCGTTTGTCAGAATAACGTGAGCGAGACACGCTTGTCTCAACACAAATACGTGCGAGTCCGTATCATATCTACTAATCCATGTCTCGTAACCACACTAAACACTGATCGGCTATCCGATCCCCATGACCTAAGACCCAGAGAACCGTCAGTAAAAAGGTTACGCGAATCTCAAGGAGGACTGACTAATGCAGTACGCGTGTGGGATATCATGATGACCATGTATTACTCGAACAGACCCAGCGTCGTGTACGAAAGACCGTAGAATGACTTCTCTTTGGTTGCCAACCCACTCGTCTAACTCAGCAAAGTACATCCAGAGTTTATGACGGTGTTGCTGCACAAGCATTGTATCAAGATCCAGAATTGATTTCATCTCGTCATCTGCCATGGCTAATGCTGCGTAGATAGAAGATGGCGACCTCAATAGTCGTTTCAAAACAGATCTCTGATGAGGAGGCCAAGAGCGGAAGACTGAGGAGAGCAGGAGGGTCAACGGACACACGCGTAAGACGTAAGATAGACGGGAGATCGTTTTAGCCCATGGAAAAAACCACTTGTAACCTCATGAGTCACAAACGATAAATAAGGTGCACGGAATCTGAACGCACGGAGAGATAGCGGCCGTTTGGGGTTGAAGCTATGTTAGCAATGGTAGGAAACAAAAGGAATGCCCCCGATACTTCGTGGGGCCTGGCCTTTAGTACCTAGTATCTGTCAGTCCTGCCTCTGTGGAGATGATAGCACTGACTTGCAGCGCTATCCAAGACCCTACGCTGTGCCCGATGACTATCGTAGGAGTCTGGGTGTCATATGATGACCTGGTCGTATCGAAAGCCTCTATTGCATTTTGGACTTGAATTGAGAGCCCATAGCTAGTTGCTGGGGAAGGGAGACTAGGCGTATGTCCAACATGACTATGGGCTAGGATTGCCAGATGAGGATCCCTCAAGTGAATTGCTGAGAGAAAGGGAATATAGAATTCAAGTAATCCAGGGTTCCCTGGTACACGTCAGTCGATACACTACAGTAGAAATATTACAGAGATTTACCGGGGATAAATAGTATAACCTTCACTGGAGGGTTTTGAGTCGAAGGCCACCAAAGTGCATGTACAGGACCGATAGGTTGCTTGTGATGAAGCACTGCATTCCGATATACAGAACTGTCTGAAACCACATCTGATTCTAAAGGTTGTAAAAACGGCGGTAGAGTGCCAGTCATAAATTGGTTGGTTCTAAGTAGCTGTAATTTGAATGTGGGCCAGAAGAGTAAACATTGCAGGGCGCGTCTATAGCTGAGCGCTGAGCTCCTGGGCGCTAACGTACGTTACCCTCAACTAAAGCTTGACGTCGTCCAGCTCGATGTCCAAAGCTCCTCCGTTCCCTACAAGACGTACGCGTTCTCCTTCATTGAGCAACGGGAATGCATCACAATCATCTACGAGACCCCTTCAAATAAACCGACCACCTTCAAGACCTACCACGCCTAGCAACAGTACCCTTCCAGCACAGTATACTCGAGGAACGATCAGCTCACCAAATGGACCTGGTCCCTCACGACCACAAAGATCAGAATTGAGAAGCAGGCAGTCCGAAATCTCAGAAGCAATGTCTAGCTACTCTCGTGACTACAGGGACAGCATAAGCACAACGCGCTCTGATGTCTCATCACCTTATCGTCCGCGTCAAGGAGGATCCACCATAACAAATGCATCTAGTAGCTCGAAGCAGCCGTCTTCACGAACAAAAAGTCCAACCTCGGACGATGATCTCATGACGTCTCCAACGCTTGCATCAGCAATTTCTGCATTCCAGAATGCTGGTGCCCGGAAACGTGCTATGACCAATGGGAGCGAGGATATGGACTATCAAAGGGAACGGCAGCAAGAAATTGAAGAGGAGAAAGTGAGACAGCAAAGGATTCGAGATAAAATGCCCGGTCGTCAGCCAACAAGAGCACGAACTGGAGATATTGATGGTATGCTCGTGCCTATTTAAGGTCAAGGCGTGCGTGGCTCACGTACAATATCATATATTAGCTGTCTTGGACCAAGTGAAAGATGGTTGGGAATTTATGGTTGATCCCGACGTAAGATTGCAACGCTGTTTGCCATCAGCAACCTTCGTGGCCTCTGACATTGGAGGTCTAACAGTTTAATACGGTGGACCTCGCTTTGCAACTCCTAGATGGTACAAACGTTGGACAAGACATGCAGTCATTTCGCAGAACTAAAATCATGCTGTCGAAAGCATTAAAGGGCTCTGTAGATAGTACGTACTCCAATTTGCTCGTGGCACCTGCTCTAAAATAACAATGCTCACGCAAGCCTCATCACTGCCCGTACAGAACATTTCAAGCAATTTGCCGATGCACTTCCTCATCATGCGACCCTCATCAACCACCTTAATGTCACCCAGACACAGATCAAGGATACCCGGACAGCGTTGCAGGAAGCTAAGGAGTCCCTAGGTAACAAGCGTGCCGATCTTGTTCAACTATGGTCCAGGGGGCAGACTCTGGAAGAGATGATGCGACTGCTTGATCAAATGTTTAGTCCAGTTTAGCGCTTGGTTCTATGCTCTCAACTTACCTCTACTACCTAGTGAACACCTAAAAGCTGTACCAGATCTCCTTGAGACGCTTATTTCGGAAAAGAGACTCCTGCAGGCTTCTGTTCTCCTTGTGCGCAGCCTTAAAATGATCAACAAACCTGATATGCAGGAAATTGGCGCGGTTTCTGATCTTCGAGGTTATCTTAACAGTCAAGAAACGGTCCGGTCATATCTTTGTCCTTTCTTCTAAACGCTGATTGCACTTACAGGCCCTGCGAGATATTCTAGTTGATGAACTTCACGGTCACTTGTACCTCAAATCATTCTGGTGCGAGTCTCGCTGGGCTGCGTACATTCCTAATCAGGATACCCGTGAGTGGTTTGGATGTCATCCACAACTCCATACCCACGTACCTTGTTTGAAGTACCAAAGGTAGAGTTCGATGATGACATCGATTATCTACCTGCTACACAATCGGACGCAACGCTGTCGGTATCTCGCCAATCCCGTCTCAAGAGGTTCTTGAACGACCTTGCCCTTCGTCCCAACGAGCCGCCGCTCGATATCAACGAACCCAACCTGCGTGGCACCCGTACATCCTCTTCTTTAACGACAATGCCCAGCCTGGTTCCACTCACCGGTGCTCAGTCCACACAAACAGCCAATCCTGAAGCAGACTCATTCTTATATATGGAAACACTCATAGAGTCCCTCGCTGTTCTAGGGAAACTCGGGAGTGCTCTTGATACTGTCGCACAGCGTCTACCCACTGAAATCTACTCTCTTGTCGAGTCTACATTAGATGAGGTCAGCGAACGCGCAGACTACGGACGGCGTGTCACCGCACAAATGGTACCGACATCAACTGTTGCACGGACTGACGCAGTCTATATCTTATCAGATAATTCCATTGGGGTGGATGCTCCCATGGGCTTGGTTAAAGGCTCCATTATAGATACGTCAACATTAAGGCTAGCCTCTCTAGAGTCTTCTGCGCGCCAACTGGATCATGAAATACTTAAAGACTTTTTCTGGACCGTTTATTCCAAGCTGGATGCTGTTGCTCAAGGCTTCAGAGTTGTATATGAAGTCGCAAGCCGTATCGGTTCGGTAAGTATAGGTCAAATGTACATTATAGCTTACTAGAACTAATTTCCTGACAGCGGCGTGATTTCAAGGACTCGTCTGGCGCCAAACCGGGAACGCTATTCCCTCTGTCTGAAATATGGACTTCCGTCCAGTCAGAGGTAACGCTCCTTTGTATTGTAGTGAATTTGCATTCAAAGGATGATTAGGTTCGAACTCTGATATCTGATTACATCACGGACGAAGAGCAAGGGACGCCGTCAGGACGTAACCCTATAGCATCTATAAACGAAATTTTGCGGGAAGGAAAGTTCACACGAGACAAGTCGAAGGTACACAATGGTCCCTACTAATTTGAGTGCCGAGTCTTAACACCTCTGCTTTATAGCCTATTTTCCGATTTACGGATACAGACATGAAGCTCACGATTAAATCCCTCAAGCCTTATGAGGATGAGTTAATGGGCCTGATCAAGGATACAATGCCTGGTCTTGTCCAGGGTTCAGCGGAGAATCCTGCACAGGCTATAGTCTCAAACCTTGGTACTGATGATCGGCTACTTGGTGCCGGACAACGGCACAGAATCCTCATTCGTCCCGACGCATTTCATGTCACTGTCCTTTTTCGACCGACATTGTGCTTTCTGGATCGTGTGGCTGAAGTTCTGCCTTTTGGAACGGAAGCTGCAAGGGCCTCAAGTGAAGTCCTGGACGAGTTTGTGCTCAAGGTTTATTTGCCGCAGTTACAGGAAAAAGTGTCCTTCCTTTTCCACCAAATTGTTACTGGTAAGGCACTTCCAATAATGCATTCTTAAGCCTGGGTCTCATGGATAGTTCAGGATCGGATGCCTTCCAACCAGACCCTTTCTCTACGCGCTTGTCGAAAGAACCGTTAATAAAGGTCAGAATACCTTTTGTCGCGTTGCACATTACGGCTGAATATCAGCTACCTCGATAGGCCAGCGTTCAGCTGATGGCTCTGATAAATTCACTGTGTGCCATGTTACAGACATCACCTTTTCACCGAGAAAACTACTCGCGTCTGATCCTTGGCGTAATCATCCAGTTTTACCAGCGCTGTAGCGATAAATTCCAGGATCTTGTGTCAGTATCCCCTCCTAAAGAGATGCAGCTTGAACCCAGGCTAGCATTAGCTGCTCAATGGGCTCAGCGAACCGAACTTGGACCATGTCTGAACGAACTGCTGGATACTCCTGTAAGCCCCCCTCTTCTCAACGCATGGTCGTCGAGAATTCTGAAGGCTTGATATTAGGATACAGATATATCCAAGCAGCAACAGCTATGTCGTCAAGAGGTTAACCTCGAGCTGGATTTCCTGGGACAAAGCGTTATATCCCCTACAGACCTAATACCATCGCTAAGGAATATTGCTTCATTATGCACCCTATACCACAGCGTTGTGAGTTCTCTACCTCAACTACATGGGACTGTTCTCTTACAGCTCCTTAGACTTGGTTTGGTAGTGCTCTCACTGCGCTGAAAGCTAAAACGGAAGGAGCACCACTATCACCTCAAAACCTGGAACCACTAAGTGCCCTGACTCCTTACACACCCCTTCTGCCTATGATGCCGCCAGTCCCTTCTGACGAAGGTCTGAGGCTCCCTCTCTCCAAGGAAATGGCATTGTAAGCTATTTCGTTGCTTGAAAGGATGCTGGCATTTATAACAGTAATAGGCGATTCCAAGCCCTGCTCAAGACGTATGAACAACTTGCCGAGCTCATCCTGTATTCCATCCGCATCGATATAAGGTGTCGAGCGATATACCACCTGGATGCAGCTTTCCGTAACGTAAGTATGCGACCCGTTTGGATTTTTGGTGTCTTCACTCCCTGTCGTAGGGCAATTACCATCTAGAACGTGATGTAACAGCACCTGACCCTGGTATCACTAACCTCAATGCCGACATCAGTCAATCTGAAGAGCTTATATCTTCCCGACTGCCAAAGCGAGCACGACAGTTCGTTTCATACTAGGCCGTTCACTAGTGTACCACGCTAATGACTTCTGCCAGTTTCGTATTCTTTGGACTAAGTTCACTTCTCGAACATCTATTGATTATCAATGCACGTTACCTGAAGAGGGTCAACGCTTTGGGTATAAAGAAGCTTATGCGCAACATACAAGCCCTTCAACAGAATATCAGGACATTAACGCCTGATGGACAAGTCACTGATTTCGGCCGAGCCAAACAGTATTATAACTTGTTCAGCATCCCGCCTCAAGTCAGTTCCACCATCTTTTATTGTCGTTGATTAATCTCACGGATGTGTTGTGCCACAGGATATGTTGGAAGGCATCCGTAGGAAGGCTACCTTTACCTTTGACGAGTACCAGACCATGCTGAATTTGCAATGCGGGGTTGTGCCATCAGAGGGTGAGGCTGGGGTTGCCAGGGCCAGCGACAGAAATTATAGCATGTACATGATCGAGTTACATGGATTAGAGATGGGCTCATGATACCGTTTGATGTGGATGTTTGTAGTATTTATTCTATTTTGACATTTTGGACTTGATATCATTACCATTTTGTCGGCTACGTTTCTGGGCTTGTTGAGCTTGTACCAACCAAGCAACGTCAGCGTCGTCCACTTCAGGTAGCCAACCTGCTCTGTAGCGTTCCGAAGGTATCATCGCCAGAGGGGATGTTTCAACGGTGAAGGATCTGCCTTTTTCCGTACTTGTATTAGTCAGTATAGGTATTCTTGTAAGCAGATCTCGATAGCGCCTTCGCAACCACCGTGGAGGTAAACGTTGAGGCTCATCTAAGGAAAGAGCCTCGTCCCTGGAGGCTGCTCGTTCCCTACGAGTGGGCGTTCTAGGTATCCAACCTGGGCCGGCCATCTTTTCGATGTCTTCAAACACGGGAAGACCATGAAAGCCAAACTTGCGACAGTGCAGCTGAGGCTGTCCATCGATGTTTGGCGAGTTGATCGCCAGGAGGGGCGGTCGCACCTTCTTCCACTCTGCCACAAAATAGCGCCAGCGGAAGTTAACCTCCCGACGTTTGCTCAGAGGTCCCAGGAGCCGTGCTTCTTCGGACTGCGGGTCAGCCCGTGCAGGTAGAAGCGGAGGATTCACGAGAGCCTGAGGTGAGAGTTGTTTAGTACGAGAAGACCCCGAAGTAAGAAGGGCTTTGAGTTCTGGGGAGTAGACAGGCGGTCGCGACTTGGGTTTGCTAGGGATAATTGGCGGAGGTTGCGATACATCGGGGTCTGTTAAGAGAGGCTGCCGATGCGTCAACCTGTGGAGCGAACGTATCAAAGTTGTCAAAATTTACCTCCATAATCTCCCAACGGAGTTTCCCCTTTCTACCATAAGCGACATCGAGGATACGAGCGAAGTCTCTGCTATTACCGTTGCTAGCTGACTGGATTCTGCGAATGTCCTGTATCACCCATGTTACTCCGATCAAGTGATAAGCAACACTTTGATTGAAATGGCGCACATTGGAGATTCTTTTAACCCTTCGACTGCGAAGTCCGTTGGTCACAGGGCAGTTTATAATTGAGCGAATGTCATCCGAGGCCTTGATGCGGTAGAATTGCCTGATGCATCATGAAGACTGTAGATAAACGCGAATGAAGGATTCCTTACCGGAGGTATATGTGAGGAAGCTGTCGTATTGTCCTCAGGTAGTCTCTGTATAGAGATGTGATCGACTTGTTCATTGAGGTTAAGGTCAACTCTGTATGAACTGATCTAAAAATAGCACATTCGACGCCAAGACGTGGTGATCTGAGTTTCTCCGGGCCTCATACATCAAATATCGACATCACCATAGATGTACTCCTTCTACGCTTCCCGGCGCTCGGGATATGCGAAGCTTAGATTCTCCGTATGCGACCCCGAAACCGTCAGTTCGCACCCCGTTGATTATCCGACTGTACACTGGGAGAATATATAATGGGAGCCATGTTCAAGGCAACAGTTCATCAAAATGAAGTACATTCTCGCAGCTGCATTTTTGGGCTCGACCTTTTTGGGTGTCCGTGCCCAACAACCAGTAATGTTTCTCATCACTCTTTGCGACCAAGCGACTGACAGTGATGACTTTCCTAGCTATACGCTCAATGTATGTATCACCTTTACCCGTTACAGACCTTTGCTTAGTCTCATTTAATTGAACGATAGGTGGTGGTATCGGGTGGAGTAGGTCTTTGAAGCTATACAGGTTAGGTAGCTGACTTACATCGCATCGCCCAAACAGGCGGAGGATCGTCCTGTGTCTCCGGCGCCGTTTGCACGAAACTCAACGACTGTATGTCGCATCGCCACTCCAAACCACCGCTTTATTATACAATGTCTTACAGACTACTCCCAATGCTTACCTGGTACTGCGGCACCTACGACAACCGTCAGTAGCCCTGCCCCGTCAAACACTCCACCCGCGCCATCATCTGGAATTAAATCTTTCCTCGGTGGTGTGAATATGGCTGGATACGACTTCTCTGTGGTAAGCCATGTGTTAGTCTAAGAATATGTCGTTTGCTCACTTTGGTGCACAAAGGCGACAGATGGCTCTTTCAAGAACAATGCCATTGATCCTCCTGCGCAGCAATTCACTCACTTTGCTTCGCAAGGTGTAAACATTTTCCGAATTCGTGCGTGGACAAGCCTTATAGAAAGTTCCTAGCACTGAATGATCTCCATCTATCTAGCCTTCGGTATGAACTCTAGTGCCTTTGTTACAGCATTATATCAATCATATCATTCCAGCATGGCAGCTCATGACCCCCACCGTCGGCGGAAACATCGACTCCAACTTCTTTTCTCGATACGATAACACTGTGCAGACAGCCCTCCGTCAATCCAGCAATCCCTTTGTCATCCTAGACCTTGTGCGGACAATTAACTTCTCATAACATGCAGCAAGCATTCACACATCTATTTAGCATAATTATGCCCGCTGGAATAATGCAATCATCTCCCAGGGTGGCCCTACTGATGCTCAGTATGCCAGCATATGGTCTCAACTCGCTTCTAGATACAAGGATAACTCCCGCATCATTGTAAGCAACTATCCACTTGACATGACTGGATAACTAACTGCTTTTGATAGTTCGGCATCATGAACGAGCCGCATGACGTGCCATCGATCCCGACTTGGGCCACCTCCGTCCAGGCTGCTGTCAATGCTATTCGTGCTGCTGGTGCTACTTCCCAGTTCATACTGATCCCCGGTTCCAGTTGGTCGAGCGCGCAGGCCCTCCCAACGGAGGCTGGACCTGCTCTCCTCCAAGTTACCGATCCTGCTGGCGGAACCGATAAGCTCATTTTTGATGGTCAGTATCATATGGTATCAACGAGGATTCAACGTCATTAGTCCCATCTAGTCCACAAATACCTCGACAGCGACAACAGCGGTACTCACCCCGACTGCACCACTGTAAGCCTTGTAAATTATCAGAACGCATCACCAGCTGAAAGTTCTTTCAGTCCAACGTCGATGTACTCCAGAACTTGGTCAGTTTCTTGAAGACCAATGGAAACCGTCAGGCTCTCCTAAGCGAAACTGGTGGTGGTAACACTGCATCTTGCGAATCATTGTACGGCCGTCCTTTCAGCCAAATTCTAACTTAAGATATTAATGTTCACGGCCCAGGCTTAACCAAGAACTCGCCTTCGTGAAGTCCAACTTCCCCACTCTTGCTGGATTCACCGTATGGAGTGCTGGTGCCTTTGATACCACATACACACTGACTATGACGCCTAACCCCGACGGCTCTGACCAACCTCTCTGGGTCCAAGCTGGTCAGTTGCATTTCTTCCATGACTATAGTCCCCATCTCTGACCTCAGCCGCTCTTTTCCAGTCAAACCCAATCTTCCATAAAGAAGGAACTTTATGATTATACCTTTGTATCTCACCTACTTGTATCCTATCGAGTAATCTATATGCAACGACGTCGAGCTGCTGATCTTTGGCCGGATTGACAGTACATCTCAGTGCAAGCACTGCGCTTCATAAGATGTTGTAGTGCAAGAATATTGGATAAGCCAACAATATCATAGTGCTGATATATAAGCTGAGCGCTCCGAACGTAGAAGTAAATACGGCTTGACTAATCCGATTTCTAATCTCCGAAGCATCGATCATCATTTATCATCCATTATTCTACTTTACAGTGTTAGTTTCTCCCTTGCTTTTTACACAGGGATCGCATCCCCAGCCCTCTGAACTACATATTCCGTTTCGCTCTTCAATAAATGGTAGGAAAAAACTACAGCTCCTCGGTATAAAAATTGCTTGCTGATACGTCAGGGAAATACCTAGTAGCCTCCGAAGGGCAAAGATCATAACCCTAGTGGCTTAGGTCGTGCGATCATAAACCGAAAGGCTAAAGATGCACGGCAGATGCAAGAATCCGGCTTGGTGAATATACTCCTACACCTAAGATTGTAGACCACTACTAACGACATACGATCACTTCTAGTATACCACAGACACTGACCCGACTTCTCATCTAAAGTCAGTAACTCAAGAAAAGGACCTAGACGAATTTCTCAATACTGCGCAATTGGCTGGATTGGAGTTCACCGCTGGTGCGTCTCGCCTTCAATACATCTGATGTACCTATGCTAAAGAAGACTATAGAGAGGAACAATGTGAAGATAATACAGTCTTCGACTGCTTCAAGTCGTAATCCGTACCTCTTGACTGAACAAGAAGAACGGAGTGCTCTCCAGCGGCATAAAGAGAACAAGAGCCGACTCAGAGTACCTAGGAGACCGCCGTGGACGAAAGGGATGATCACAGCTCAGCTAGACAGACAAGAGAAGGATGCATTCTTAGACTGGAGGCGGGGGCTTGCCGCGTGAGTTTAGTTATGTTCTTTTGTCTACAACGAAAGCTCGAATTTGTCTAGATTACAAGAGCAAGATGGACTTCTCCTGACACCATTCGAGCGAAACATCGAAGTCTGGCGACAACTCTGGAGGGTTGTGGAACGATCGCATCTTGTCGTCCAGATTGTGGATGCTCGAAATCCATTGCGCTTTCGATGTGAGGACCTGGAAGCGTATGTTCTTGATGTTGAGGGCTCGGAAGGCGAGAGTGGGACTGGTAAAGGGAAACGGCGGAATCTTTTGTTAATCAACAAGGCGGATCTACTCACAGCGCGGCAAAGGTATCTATCTTTCCATCACCCGTATCTCCAATAACATCAATCTTTGGGCAGGCGGCAATGGGCAGATTATTTTGATCGACTAGGCATCAAGTATGCTTTCTTCTCGGCGGCGAACGCTGCAGCATTGCAGGAGGCTCGGAGGAACGCATTATCCAACGCTACTATCGGTCAGGCGGAGGCTAGAAAGGACGAGAAGCCTGCGCAAGACGCATCTTCACAAAGCGAACCTGAGTCTCATGAAGGGGGCGGTGGTTCGATGGGATCTCAGCCTACCAATAGTGAATCATCCGAGTCAGAAAATGAACACTATCTTTCTGCTGAAGAAGACACAGAAGACGGGCAAGATCCACGAGCAAAAGTATTGTCAGTGCTTGAGCTCGAAGATTTGTTCCTAAAATCGAGCCCAGATCTAAACGGTACGCGACAAGTTCACAAATCATAGTTATGGAAAGATATTCATTGCTTCTCAGAATTCAAAGATTCTGAAGGGAAAACACCGTCAAAGCTCGTCGTTGGCCTAGTGGGTTATCCCAACGTCGGCAAATCTAGTACAATCAACTCTTTATTGGGAGAAAAGAAAGTCAGCGTCTCGTCTACTCCAGGGAAGACAAAACACTTTCAGACAATACATCTGTCGGATAATATTGTTTTGTGTGACTGTCCTGGCTTGGTTTTCCCTCAGTTTGCGACTACTAGAGCCGAACTCGTATGCGACGGCGTACTACCGATCGATCAATTACGAGAATATACGGGACCGGTAGCGCTGGTAGTTGAACGTATTCCAAAGGAAATATTAGAAGCCATCTATGGCTTGACGATCAGGCTTCGCACTACTGAGGAGGGCGGTGATGGTAAAATCAGCGCGTCAGATTTGTTGGTAACATATGCTAGTAAGTATGATGCCGATCAAGTTGTAATCTGCACTAACAATGATGGCAGTTGCTCGCGGTTTCATGCGGTCAGGGCAAGGTAACCCTGATGAAGCGCGTGCTGCTCGATATATTCTCAAGGACTACGTGAATGCGAAGCTATTATATGCGCATCCTCCGCCAGACATCTCACCCGCTGAGTTTAACGAGAAGATACAGCAACTCGCAATGCTCCGTGCGGCTGAGAAGAAACGAGCACCTCTTACCCGCGTTGGAAAGAACGCAGATACGTTCGTCCTATTGACTGCTATCAACTCGGCTAGTGGCAATACCGCCAGCGGGCAAGGACCGAAATCTCAAGCACTCGACAACGCATTTTTCGAGGAACAGCCGTCCCTTGCTGCGCGACCCTTCGTCCAGGGCTCGGTTCGCGGCGGAAGGGCATTTACTAGAGCTAAACTATTTCCTCATCAAAACTCTGTCACGGACGATGGCACTCTACTTGATGGACGGCAATCAAGGCTCATGGCTGTCTCAGGTATTGCTAGCGAACTCAGTCGAGGTAAGAAACACCATAAAAAGATGAAAAGGGTTAAACAGCGTAGTGGAAAGGGATACGACTGATTTAGGAGTAAAGTCACGTGTATCTATACTGTACTTATGTTTGCTTGTAGCTTCGCCTGCTAATGCACATTGATCCTCAGCGAGCACTTTACATCTTAAGTCGAAACGTGTCGTAGCGCGTCGTGCCCTCACCCTCACTATATCGCAATGAATGACTGTGGTTCGAGTCAGAGGCGTCAAATATGCGCCAAACTGGTGACTACAAATAAGGGGCGCAAAGAAGGTTCGTTCTTCCGGCTTGTCGCCTCGGGTCATTATTCTCAATACCTTTACAGTGATAGTATTGAGCATCAATAAGCCCGTTACTATTGGACGGAACCCCAAGCTCTGGTCCTACTCTATGCTCATATAACTCATCCCGCGCTCATTGACTTCAATAGTTCCTATGTTATACCAGATGTTTTCGTTTCGAACCTTCACTGCAAGCTGTATGCGTGCGTAGTTCATAGTTGAAGCCCGAAAACGAGAACGACATTGATATCAGGGTAAACTCTGGAACGGGTGGGATTATTATCTCATGCCAGGTGCAGTATTACTCACTACATCAGGGCTATATTGATATACTGTGGGATAGGATCTATCAACAAACGGCTTGATAGTGAACGGGCATATGATCCGTCGAACATCAGTGATATTGATGCATGGGGATATTCTTGAGATACCGTCTTCCCTCAGTATATCTAACTGACTTCTCGGAGGCGCTGAAGCTGAAGAGGTTTTCTTTTTATAGCTTTCAAATGTCTACATGTCTGGGCCGAACCGAAGGAGAAGGTCAATATTTTTGACCCGACTCCACCCCTTCAACCTGCCCAGAAAGTAAGCGACATCACCAAGCCACTTGAAGCTTGATATTCAAATTTTTCCAGCGCGTCGGTGACTACATCATAACATCTCATTGTTTGGGTAGCGGCAGCTTCGCCACCGTTCACCTGGCCTTGGATAGTCACATGCATCGGCAGGTCGCTTGTAAAACCATCAAAGCAAAGAAAGGCCACGAGCTCAACCAGGTTTGGAAAGAGGTCAAAATTCTCCTCTCATTGAACCACGTCGGTCAGATATCCATTACCTTGCTCCCTTGCTCAAGACCTTCTCCAGCCGAACATCAATCGTGTATACGAGGTCGAATCGAATGGCAAATTCCTGTGAGAAGACATTGCCCCATTCCTCCTTGTCCACCTCTGACACCATATTCAAGGCACATATTTTTGCAGCTCTGTACTGGTGGTGATCTTTTCACTTACATCACAAGCCATTACGAGACAGAAAATCGACTCTGCGAAGGGGAAGCAAAGTACATAATGTATCAGCTGTTGAAGGGGCTGACCTATCTTCATGACAAACTGATTTCCCATCGAGGTGTGTCTGGATAGTATTCGACCCGAGTCACTGACCTGAGTGGTGGTCCAGATATCAAGGTGGGGAATTCTTCAGTTCGATGGTTGTCTGCGTAACCAAGCATTTCAGCCTGAGAATATCTTGCTTTTCACGCCGGGTCCCTATCCACGCATACAAATTGCCGATTTCGGGCTTGCCCGTCCTAAAGCTTACCAGGAAACCTTGAATGTCTGTGGCACCGTCTCTTATCTGCCACCCGAAGGCATCCTTGCACTGGACAACAAGCATCTGGGATATGTTGGGTGATTCATAAACTTCCTATCGTCCTACATGCGCTCTGTCGCACTGGTCTGACTTACTGCCCTGCTAGCATGCCCTCCGATTGTTGGAGCGCTGGCGTAATCCTCTTCATCATGCTATCGTACGTCTGTCTTTTGTGGTATCTCATTTCTAGGTATACGATATGGCTTCTCCGTGACTCAATTCGTTGGCTTTATCCCCCAGCGGATTTCACCCATTCGATTATGATCCCCCTCATACATCTCCAAGCTGGCTGGACGTCGTTCCTGATTCTCAAGAACCCATCTCGCAACAAGAACCTTGCTCACAGCTTTCTCAAGGATATGCCAAGAACGAGAGCCTTGTCAAGCAGAGGATACTCAGCGGACAAATCGAGTTCAGAGAGTCTATATGGCGTAACCTACCTAATGGTCAGTTTATTCGTATGGGTTTAAAAGCTGGGTGGTGCTGAGACGACCTCTAACTTGCAGCAAGGGCTCTAGTTGGTCGATTGCTCATACGCAATCACCTTCACCGTGCAACTGTCTATTCCGCAATGCAGAGCGCTTGGATCACCTCGGACCTCACCGCTTTGGAAGCTGCTTACCATGATCGTGTTCTTGCCAGTGTTTGACGAATTTGACTGACGTGATTGCTCCGATACCTCGCTCTTTCGACAATAACTTTGCAATAACCACATCCAGTCTGCTCCGCTATGCTCTCCCCCCAATGAAGTCAATATCACCACGGCGCCCTGTCCTTCGTTGTTTGCATCCGTCAAGTTCGATATGGCATACTTAAAGAATGCAATGGATAGATAACCTCTATGATGATAGGCACAAGCATCCTTTCGTTACTAATATTGTTGTACAAGGATATAGGGCTAGTACGAAATTTACACGACGCCGAGCGCAACTAAGCTTTCAGGAAATTGGCGTGGACTACAGATGAATCAGCTATCTGTGTACTATGAGGAAGCCTCGTTCACGTACAATGAATGTGATCAGCTGCAAACGTCGAGATCTGTTGTTGGGCCAAGGATTAAGTAACTTCTCGAAACAGCCAACAGGACTCACGAAGTAGTAGCTGTGGTCATATCCCTCGTGACTACGAACTCTGACTTTGAGTTCATCGTGACCAGCGTCTCTAGCAGCCTTCAGAAAGTTCTCCGGAAGGAGTTGGCCTTGCTTATAGAAGTTGTCTCCAGTGCCCTATAGTTCGCGAAGTCAGCAATCGCGAATATAACTACAGGGGCTATCGGTGCACCGACATAGTCCACAAGTATATGAACAGGTTCGGTCGTTTTCGCGATGAGCTCAGTAGCATCGTATTGTTCTTTAGCTTCCTCGATGCCATTCTGAAGATAGCCTTTGAAGGCCTTCTCCCCCCAAGGACACTTTGTTGGATTAGAGATGGGAGAGAACGCAGAGGCAGATCTGTATTGTTTGGTTTTGGACGCTAGATAGAGTGTAAGAGCTCCGTGGCCTCCCATAGAATGTCCAAATACTGATTGCCGTTTGAAATCCTATTGGTATTCAATTAGTTGTACCGCCCCAGGCATGGAACACAGGATATGCCGCACAATTGGCAAACCGGCAGCCTCGATGACCTGAGGCAGCTCAATCGTGATGTGTGTGAGCATATTGTAATGCTTTGCATATTTTGGGTTAGTAGCGTTCAGATAAAACCCAGCACCTATGGACACAAATGACGTTTGCTGAGTCCTTTGGACGATCAAGTACCGTGCAAGTACCAGTCCCGAAGTCCCAATCATCGTCCTCCCCTTCAATACCAGCGCCTCGGGGCGAAGTATCAGGGAAAAGTAGCGCTATACCTTCCTCCGATGCATGACCGAGGAAGCCTCCCTTTTGAGTTCTTATTACAATGCAGGTACATTCACAAACCATTCAGAGCTGGAAATATGGGAAACACACTTACCCATTATCTTCGGTACATGTCAGCCCAGAAAGGTAGACCAGGATGGGGACATTCTCTTTGGTGGAATTGGGGGGAAGGAAGAGATTGAAGTTAGCATACAGGCCCCCAAGAGCAGCGGACTATAGCAAGCCAAATGAATAGTGTTCGTGGTTGTTATCAAGTACGTAAGATCCTTACTTTGAATTTGTACTTAATAAGTTCACCTGCAAAGGCCTTATTGGATGACACCTTCTCTAAAGCTGTAGCCATGGATGATGGTCGATATCGATGAGATGGAGTGTGAGGAACGATCGGAACAACATAAGTTCCACCTTCAGAGTTTCTTAGTCATCACGTGGCGCATGCGGGAACCCACAGCTGAATGTGGTGACAGTATCCTACTAGGCGGCATGGGAGAAAGAGTACTCGGGAAGTGCAATTTCAGACTTGGACAAGTCTCAGTCTATAGCCCCTGAATTTGATGATACTGGTGTTATCTTATCTGGTCACCAGTAAGCGCGCCTGGTTCACTTCTTGCATGGCTAATGCCATTAACGATGCACCGAACGAACAGTCTTCATTCATCTTTATATATACGTGCATAATATTAACCGTAACCTTTTTCCTGTACAGAAGAGGCCAGCGTTTGCAAGCGGAAGTGAGTTACAAGTTATCGTTGGGTGATGAAAGGCTTAGACACTCCAATTAGCTCGGCGCGATTCCATCAATTGGATATGCTAATCCTCTATTATCATACATCACCGCTATCCAATATTTATTCAACGCTAACGATCTACTGCGGGCAGGATATGAGAAAGTGAGCGTGTCTTCCCCTCGTGACGGTTGTGTTTAAACCTTTACTGGTTTCAAAGTATTCTACAGGCATATTTAGAATTGCAAGTTTGAATGGATGGAACGTCTTTGTATGTGGGAAAAGGTTGGTAGAGGAGATGCGGGTGCGATCGGATGACGAGCTAAGCTTTGTGGATGCTGTTGCAGACGTAAGCCCTTCACTCCATGAGCTTTGGATAGCAGGTTTCTCAGCTGTATGGAGTTAGGCTGTCCTAACGCCTTATACTCTATGTCTTGGCTCGAAATCCAGTCAAAGTGCTTACACCAGAGAAATCGTGGGTGTACGGCTCACTCGGAGTCTACCCAACCTTTTCCCGTGCATCCACGAAGAAATGCTTGAGTCATTCCAATTTATGATTCCACCACAAGATAGTAGCGAGTGGATTCAATTACCTGCCATGGATATGTCCACCTATATCATTACCCGTGTATGGAACCGTTTGCTTGTCGGCCTTCCCCACTGTGCGATTTCCGAACTCAAAATGTAAATTCACAGTGAGCGCTTATTCACATTTGTGCCTTTAGGTAGGGCTACAGGCTATACGGATAGCTGCACTGGCAATATTCGTTGGTTCGTTCGTTTTACCGCCTTTCTGGGATTTCTTCCCAGACACTTTGCTCGGTATGTACATACGTTATATGGCTATCCAGGACTCAACCTCCGTCAATAGCCTAGCATGCCGTACCATCATTTGGTCCAGATGGTATACATTTTTCAAGTCATTCAATAAGGAACGCCAGAGACATATGGGTGAGGCAGCCACGGAAAATCGTTCAGACGTTGAAATGGTAGTCCTCTTCGTTGTTTTGGCTAGTTCTTTATCGACGCGATCTCTAAACAGAACAATCTCCTCACGTGGATGCTTACTGATGAAGGGAAACCACCGTCGTTGGACATCCTTCAGTCTATGGCAACTACCACCGTCTCTGCAGTATGTCCTTTATCTCTGGTACGCTTCATAACGTGTTAGTGGCTCTCCAGCAAGCCAACTCCTTCATTAGGCTTTTACTGAGACGCTGTATCGATTGGCTAAGCATTCCGAGTATCTCCGGCCTCTGCGTGAAGAGGTGCATAAGACTGCCGAGAAGGGTGGATGGACGAAGCCCGCAATAGATCAAATGTTCAGGATAGACAGTTTCATTAAGGAGAGTATGAGGATGGATAATTTCCGGGCAGGTTCGTTTTGACCTATCCTCCATGTCTTCTAGCTTACAATACAACTTCCCTCTCAGTCACCATGATGAGGAAAGTGTTAAAGCCGTTTACATTTTCAAACGGAATACATATACCCACGGGAACAACTCTCTTTGCGCTTTCTGGACAAGTACATATGGATCCAGGACGATATACGCACGCACATGAATTCGACGGATTTCGGTTTGTGACAACGGAAGAGGACGTTCAAGCCACCTTAGTCCAACATCAACTAATCACCACCAGTCCAGATTTTCTAGCATGGGGACATGGTCATGATGCTTGCCCCGGCCGGTTTTTTGCTGCAACTATCCTCAAACTGCTTTTTGCACACGTAATACACCATTACGATATTCGCATCGATCACACTCAGGAACGGAAGAGTATGTGGACAGAGTCAACGTGCTTGGCTGATTTCAAAACCAGTATCTATCTTCGGAGGCGGTCTAGTACTTCACACTTCGAATGAACTTACATGTACATATGGATGGAAAATACCATCACGATAATTATGATTCCAGATAGGGATTAACTAGATGGTTCCAAATGGTACTGAATGCTGCGATGACTAATACTATGGAAAGGCTGGTTTGATGGTAGGTTTGAATATGGGTAGTGGATGAGCCTTGATGAAAATATTAATCGAAACACATCAGCAAATTAGAGGGAACTGAGCTTACCTCAGTGTTAAAGACATTGTCTATTGGTGTGCACTGAGAAACGAGGGTACTAGCAATCAGGAGAACCCTCACCTTTCAATGATATCACATCCGAATCAGAAAACGTGAGGTATAAATACTTCAGTGTTTCACTCTGCAAGGACCCATTTAGTTATAGAGCACAAAATGTTTCCAGGACCACTTACCAAGAAAAATGTCTCTTGTTTATCGTCTAGTGATACTGGCACGGTGTCTACATCCAAAACAGTTGCATAGCCGCCAACAGGTAAGCGGCAATGCTTTTCAATCGAGCTGAATATCCGCCAGGCATAGTTCCGATAACGGGCGTCGCCGGTCAGCCGCCATGCGATGAATAGGGATTCAACCGTTTCAGGGCTGTTCATAATGCTGATTAAGATAAAGCACCGAATGTAGCGAGATATCACAAACCGCAACATATATCGAGCATCATATGATGATGGGCCTCCTTTACTACACAATGGTTTAATATCGTTATAAGTTTCGTGACGTGTAACGAGCATGCTCACCGAGAATTTTTGATGTACCAATCTCTCTCGCCTGGAGCTACCGGTTCTGTATGAAACATTGCGATCTCAGGGGAGAGGCCGCTAGATCAGTGTGAGCCATGAACAAGGCAGGTCAAAGGCGGATCACACACGTTTCGGATTCGTGGGTATACATACAAGTTTCGAGAAGTTCAACACCAGTTTGCCAATCGCGTTGGCCTTCGGCCGTTAATTCTTCCGTACGGGGAGGTACAGAGACCTTGTCACTGCGTGCACCGGCAGTTGTCGCACCAAGCATCAGCGATCCTGCTAAGAAGCAGACGAGATGGTCTTGCTTGGGTGATATAGTATAAGAACTTTACACACATGTTATCAGCATCATTGCTACAAAGTAGAAATACGCAACTCACTCCCCAGCAGCAGGAATGAGCTCTGCAATGTATGTCATCTGCTTGGTCGGTGTCTTCTTCACTAGCTTATCATGGAGACCTTGCATGGCATCGTCGTACATCTAAAGTCATAAGATACCGAGTATGGTGATGTTATTGGAGAGACTAACCTTTTTATATATCGGCTGGGTCTGGTTCTGTACGAGATGTTAGTATTGAGGTCAATACTATTGAACAAAGCTCACAGTTTGCAAGTACTGTTTCCTGCGAAAAGAACATTTTTAGCCCAACTAAATCACTACGTCTTTCTGGCACATACAGTAGATATTCATAATAAGAATCCCCTCGAGACCCAAGGCGGATTTCGGAGTGCGTGAACTTGCCAGTGTTAGCGCTAAATCACCCCTTATTTAACATGGAACGGGAAGGCCAAAAATGGTATCCTCACTCCATGTATATTGGGACGAGATGATGAGGAAGAGCAGCTTTATTTATAACTTCCATGACCTTCTCGACTTTGTACCAATAATCTGTCTTTCCGGTGAGTTCAGCTAGATAACGAAACTCCAATTGTAATGTTGCAGCCTCCGCTGTACTGATTTGGGACGACGACCATTGCTCTGACACTCCGACGCGCCTTCCAAGGTCAGCCATTGGTAAGGGAAGACCAGAGGGCGTGTCGAAAGATGGTAGCATGCGGGATGCCAAATCGTCCGCACGATCCAAGAAAAGTTTATCTCTGGTGAGATGGTGGGCAGAGAGGAGTCCACCAAGGACACGAATAGTAGTCTAGAGGACGTGAGTCTGGTAAACGGTTATATTTCAATGGAGGGAACAACTGACCTCGAATGTATTGAAATTGCCTTGCCGGTCAAATGTTAGTTTGGTCTTGATCCACTGACGGGCGCGTGAGTATTCTGCTTTGAGACCCATGATATACATCGTATCAATTGCGTCAGCGACAGTGTAGCCTATGCCTCCACTGGAGGTTAGGTTCGATCCCCTGTGACTTATAGGGTGGTATTCGTCGTTGCCCATTGCATCTCGTTCTGTGTGAGGTATCGTTCAAGACTGCTTGGTTATCAGGATGACAGGACGAACCGTAACTATGCCAAGCATGCTAGTGACAAGTTATATCAGACCAACTAGAGTGCGGGTACATGTCGGATGCGTTTACCTTGAAGGCATTTACTATGGCTTCTTGTTTGTGAGAATCCGCCTCAAGGAATGGAGCATCGACCTCGTATATATCATCGTATATGTTTTCGCCACTGAAACTAACTTCTGAGGTTTGTTTTGAGACCAACGGTAGAAGATACTTTCAATGACCATTAGTAACTCTGTTTGGTGAAACTGGGATGAATCGTACCAGATAAGAGAAGACGCTGAAGCCGACCAATGCCACAGTATACGTTAATCTTGGATGACGTTTCAAAAGTCTCCGCGACATTTCCATCTAAACAGAAAGACTAGCTAAGACTTCCAGCAAGTATCTCAGTAGTGTTCATGCCACGTACATCGGTTCGCCTGCGTGCCCGTGGACAAATCCTTTCGACTTTGTGTGTCTTGGGTATCGAAATTGGTATTTGGCTCGAAGAAATCAAGGTTGGTAGATCAAATACCTTTATTTCTGCGTCTCCAGGTTCATGCACTGACAGACAGCCTTGCTGGTGTTGACATTGTAACGTTTACCGGCGCTTGTTGAAACTACTCAACATCAGATCTCAGATCCAAAGCCTCCGCTGCCTTGCCTGGCCAATTATCTCAGAAACTCAGAGGCCCTTGGAATGCCCAAGTTAGCATGCAAGTAGCGAGATTCCATCAGTGCAATTTAATTGAGAAACGAGTAAGGTGGATTACGACATATTACAATTACAGATTAGTTATGGGTTTGTCTTGTGATAAGAAATACTATTTAAACGTAGTCCAACTTGCCTCGAGCTGCTGCTAGTCTGGTAATGGACCATCCTTTCTCGTCCGTGAAGTATCTGCATTGCCTCCACGATCGTCGTCTTGTGCAAAGGCTCTGCTTGCATCATTTTGAGCATGACTTCCTGCTGCTGATTCTCTAGCCTGTCCCGAAGTCACTGTCACTTTCGCGCCAGAGGCGAGCAGACTGTCAAACATCTCTGCCCGTTGCTTGCCCTTTCGCTTCACATCAACGGTTTCTCGCTCTGGTTCGCCGCCCACATCTTGGGGCTCCTCGTCACCTTTCTTTGGCACTTCCGGTGCGTCGTGAGGGAGTTGCTGCAACGTTACACCTTTCCCAGCCATTGAACCCGAGCTACCACATCCTTCCAACTCTTGTAGCCCTCCCTGTTCCTCAAGCTTCGCCTGACCCTCTACTTCTCCGGCCAACATATCCGCCACTCCAAGATAGAAAGTGGCGGGTCTGAACTTGATCTCTTTACCTACTATCTCAGCCCATTTGTACCGAGCTGTATTTATCCAACCAACGAGGTCAAGATGGTTCACGCCTTCTAGCGTGCCTAAATAAGTTCCCTGTCCAAGGCATAAAGTGTCGATACGTCTGCTCTACTCGCAAAAAGGTGGAGGGAACAAACCCATTTCGCAGACTCAACGGAGACCAGGCCGTCATTCGGGCCTTCTTTCTCCAAAACTACCGAGTGTGGCCATTTCCACGTATCAATAAACCCAGGTTCATACGTCGCACCCCAGCTAAAATATTTAACACCCTCAACATCGGGCGTCTCTTCGTTGAACTTACGCATCGCTTCAATCGTGAGACACTCGAATGCCTTACCGTCGCCTCCGCCATTAGGGAGAAGATCAAGGAGAGAAAGAACGGAAGGCATGCGCGCTGGGCCAATGGTGGAGAGGAAGTGGTCTGCAAATGAAGAACCGCGGTGGGGTGTGGCGATTGTGGTGATGGAGAGGACGCGGAATTTGCGTTGGGTGAGGTGGGTAGTTAGGTAGCGGCAGTCGATGCCACCCTAAGATGTTCGGTAAGATTAAGCTAATAAAATAATTCTACGCCATACCATACTGTGGCCTACACTGGTTTAGAATGAAAAATGATATGATAATTAGAGCGAGTAAGGACATACCTATTAAGTGGACGCTGCGCCCAGGGTATACCTGAGAGATCTTTTCCTCGAGTACCTTTGCTCGCTCGACTGGACTACTGGTGGCGGGGACACGCGTGATGAGGACCTCTGCACCGTTAGCTTCTAGGACTTCCTTTATACCACGCCAGTGCGTCACCTCAAGCGGAGCAATAGATGGCCCAAGTTTAACTGAATCGAAACCAAGAAGTCCGTGACAGAAAACAAGAGGGTTCTTCGGCGTGCGATCTGAAATGAACAATGTGGCAGATATAAATATACTAGATTTGACGCATACGCACATTTGCGGTGTAGATTAGCTCGTTCCTGTTGTAAAGTGCCTGCTCTGTCGTCCTCGTCAAGCAAGGCATCAACATTTTCCTTGTTCTGCGGTTGAAACCACCACCAGCCAGTAGGGCTGCCTGGCCTTGTAGCCGGACTTGATTTAGAGGCTACTGAGCCTGTCCTAGTGTGATTGCTTGGCTCACTTTCCCTTAATGAAAGCCGACGCAGAGACTTGATAGAGGATCCCTTAGGGGGGGAATTGAGGACTATAGGAGGGAGGTCATTAGGGTTAGCAAGAGGGGGTATATCAACGCCAAGATGGTATAGGTTATCAGACGACGGCGGAGGGGAAAGAGACGCAGTGGGTAGGGTGGAACGTGTCAGGTTGTCGAAGAAAGGCGGTGGTCGTGTAAGGTTATGGGTAGGTTTCAGGGTTTCGGGGAGTCGTGCTATTGGTGGAAACTTAGGTAAGGATTCCGAGAGGGCTTCATGAAGTGCTACGATGTTTGGTGGAGGAGTCCCAGGTGAAGATGGAGCGGAATCTGACTCTGAAGGAGAAGAATGACCAGCCACAGCCTCGGATTGTGAACGCGAGTGTGAAGCTAGCTTCTTCTTTGATTTGGGCCAGTCACCGAGCCATCGCAGCACAGGAGCAGGCAACGGTTTCTGAATCCCGGTATCCTGTAGGGGAGACGTTTGCACTTCGCGATCTGGTGAGTATTTCTTTGGCGACCTAGAGAAAAGCTTTTCTATTCCAAAGGGCATGAAACTGGTCTCGGCGGTAACTGTTGAGATGTTGAGTGGAAGCTTGGGTAGCACTCGTGTGGTTGGCATGGGTGAAGGGGTGCGTGGTCGTGAGTCAGTTGTTGTGAGAGTGAGGTTCTGCTCAGTTTCATTTAAATTGTCTATTGAAGATTGGGGACTTGAGCTCGAGGAGGACAGTAGAGTTTCGAGACGTTGCGACAAGGGAGTCCTTTTCCCGTCATTGGCTTCCTGCATCTAAGTGCGCGTGTGACCGTGACGTCACGCGCCTCTCATCTTCTGTACCACCACCTATGCCTGCTGTTGGACCACCATCGTTACCGTCCGTCCTACCTAGTCGACCAGCTCTGAGGGATGGTTCGTTTCAGTATTCCATGTTTGCTATAGTGCTTGCCTAATCGCGTAGTCGATACAACCCACGAACAATTGCAAGCTATCAAGAAGATCAGCAAGGTGACGACCCCAGCAGAGTAAGTTAGCCTTTGCTCCTAAAAAGAAGGATTGCAAAAAGTGCCCTGTTTCGCCAGAACTGCCGTTTTTATCTGCGCTTTTAAGGGTGTGTGATAGTTTAGTTAAACTTGGTATTCTGGATCACTTCTTTCACCATAGATTGTTCCCGCCTGTTTCCATCAAAGGAGAGACTCATGGCTCATAGGAAACGTGATCATAACTCGGAGGATGATACCAATATCATTACATGGAATGAGTAGTATACTCGTATACGTTGGTATCTTGTCACTGGAAAAGGGCTGCGAGCCATGTGGTAGGTTTCCTGCCTAGCACGGTAGCGGTCGCAATGGCAATGATATGAGGTTGATCGTCACAATATGGCGGAACCAATTTCATGTGGGGTTGCTAGGTTGATACCTGCTCTTGCTGGCCGTCTTGCTTGCGATATATAATTTTTTTGAGAAATTACCGAATCAATAAAGTGCCAGATATGAGTTGTTGAGCAAATAGGGCCAAAGTTGTTCTCATCAAACGGGTGTCGGCTGAGGTTCGCACCTACCAAACCTCTAAGCGGAATCCCACATCCAAGGCAGGCCCATCTCTTCATACTCTACCAAATACTGGCCTGCCAACCGACTAGATCATCTCTCTCCTTCTCTTCTGCAAAAATACGATCTCTCGGGGCTATCCAATAATCCTTTCACCTAAACCCATTATCTCTTTTTGCCCATAATACCGTCACTCTTAGGCTCGAGGACTCGAAGAATGTCCTTCTTCTCCAGGAAGAAGTCCCAAGCTGCACCTGCGACGGCCCCGACGCAAGTAACCGTCGCACAGACACCTAGCCAAGCCCTGGCGCAGCTTTCAGCCAAGGATGGTGGCAATCCGGGACAACATCAGCCTGCAAGTCTACGAGAGAAGAATCCTCTTGATGGGTGAGTCAGGATACCTCTTTCACACCACATTTGCATTTAATACATTGCGAAAACGTATATTCAGAGCACCTAGTGTCAATGGTGGCTCGAACATTAGTCTTGGTGCTCAGCAACAGCAACGGGTGCAAAACCGGGGTAATAGCCCAAACAGCAATCCCCAACAGGGACAACCAGCTAACCCTTCCCAGCAACAACCCTCATCTCAATCATCGACACCAGCACGGCCAGCATACCCATGGTCTGCACGACGATTAACACTTCCGCCTCCTGTTATCATCAACAAACCGGGAGCCGTACCACCCACTTCACCCTCACCATCACCATTCCCCCGGTACGGCCACGCTCTTCCTGCCACTGCCACGGCAGCTGGTGACCTGTTTCTTTTCGGTGGTCTCGTACACGAACTCCCACGGAACGACCTCTACCTGTTTTCCACCCGTGATCTCTCCGCGACCTTACTTCAAACTGCTGGTGAAATACCTTCTCCAAGAGTAGGACATGCTAGCGCACTCGTGAGCTCCGTGCTCATAGTATGGGGTGGCGACACAAAAGCGGACCCAAACTCAAAACCGGCTGATAAGCAGGACGATGGTTTATATCTTCTTAATCTAGGTTCGTTCATTACTTCAAAGTCGTTCATAGGGCTTCTGGCTTGACGGTACATCGCATAGTTTCTCGTGAATGGACACGCGTTGCCGTGCATGGGCCGGCACCCGTGGGGCGTTACGGCCATGCTGTTTCCATGATTGGTTCAAAATTCTACGTCTTCGGCGGGCAAGTCGATAGGGACTTCTTGAACGATCTCTGGGCTTTTGATCTTAATTCATGTGAACTCCTTTCTACTCCCTTTCTAATCGTACGCTAATTATTTCGTACGTAGTACGGACAAAGGCAACTTGGGAACTCTTCGAACCAGCCACCGCAGACAGGCCAGCTCCAAGAACTGGTCACGTCTGTGTCACATATGGCGATCGTATCATAATGTGAGCAACCAACTCCGTGTTTGAACAATTCTCCGAATAGCTTGACGTTCGTGACGACAGATTTGGCGGGACTGATGGACAATATCACTACAATGATACATGGGCATTTGACATGAACACTCGGACGTGGACTGAACTGCAGTGTATTGGGTTTATTCCATCACCCAGGGAGGGGCATGCGGCGGCTTTGGTGGATGATGTGATGTATATCTTTGGTGGGCGCGGGGTGGATGGCAAGGATCTTGCAGACCTTGCTGCGTTTAAGATATCGAGTACGCCCGAGATTTTCGTCGTCAATATCTCTTTCTCAACGTCCTTCGTTGTCGACAGATCAAAGATGGTATATGTTCCAGAATATGGGGCCGTCACCTAGTGGTCGGTCCGGACATGCCATGGCTTCAATGGGAACGCGGGTGTTCGTTCTTGGTGGCGAATCCTTCACCCCTGTTCGGACTGAAGACGCCAATGTTATCCACGTTTTGGATACTAGTTCGTTTTCATCTCGTATTCTACGTTCCTTTTTCTTATTTATTTGAGCTAGAACATATCAAATATCCCGACTCAGGCAAGCCGCCGCCGAATGGAGCACAAGCCAATCAGGCACCACGAAAGTCTAGCATCAATCCAGCGCCTTTGCAGCAGGTAACCCCTGCTGGTGTCTCCACGGTCAATGGTGTGCGTTCTGCTTCTCCCAGTGGTCCAGCAATGGATGCTGAGGAAATTCGCCGGGGTATGTCACCCGCCAACGCACGGGTCAATAAACCTATCAATGGTGTTACACAACCACCGTTTCCCGTTAACGGAAAAGGTAAGGCCCCCATGCGGCCTAAAAGGGACGATGATGACGCGACAGGGACAGATGATGGCACTGAGAATGGCACGACCGAGTCGTATCAAAGAGCCATGTCGCCAGAGCAGCACTCACAATCTGGACACCCTCGGGCAAAGAGCCCCGCGAGTGTTGCTAGTCGAGCAGTTTCCCCGGCGAACGGAAGTCAGGATTATGGCAATAGTCAACCGAATATCGCTGGCGTGTCGATGGGAATCGCAGCGCGGAGTGCGTCCCCTTTGACTGTTGATCGTAGTAAACCTCCACCGGATGCCTTTTACCAAGCGTCGAATGGTTCGCCAACGGGAAACGCCTTCCATCGGTCGGGAACGGCGAATGGCTCGGTTGGAAGTGTCGCCGCTGATGTGGTACGGGAGCTGAAGGCGAAGGAAACAGAGCTAGATGCGATGAAAAAGAAAATGGCGTGGATGAAGGAGGCCTTGGAAAAAGCTTCGAGATCTGGGTATATATACCAGGCCACAGATACTTCGCCTTCAGATATGGTGAATGGAAGTACAGATGATTCTGGGGATGGGAAGAGGGCTGAAATGGTGCTGCAATTCAAGCAGTTCAAGGCACATATTCAGGTAGGGGGTGATCTTATCTTTGGCTTTACTTTGCATTGAGCCCGTTTCAGAGCGTCATCGTGGAGCAAGCTAAGCAAGCCTCTGAGCGCGTTGCAGAGGCTGAGCGTTTGAAAGCTAGTGCGACTCAAGAGGCAGCTTACTATCGAACCAAGCTGGCGGCCTTGGAATCGTCTAACGAAACGGACTTAGCGCAAGCAGAACGGGAACGTGTTGCAGCCTTAGAACGTCAAGTATCCACTCTAATGAATGAACGTTGGACCCAAGATAGGAAAATGACTGAGCTCGACGATGCTCTTGCTCTTCAGACGAGATTATGCGAACACGCGGAGGCTCGCGCAGCTGAGGCGACAAAACGTGCAGAGAAACTCAATGAAACGCATATACGATTGGTCGAACAGAACAGCAGCCTTCAGGAACTGAATGATCGCCTGGACGCGCAGTTACGCGATCACTCCGAGAAACTCTTATCACAAACTTCACTCTTAGAGCAAAAGGCTGCTGATGAATCCAATCTACGCGCACAACTTGAAGAGCTGAAATTGTCTCGCGATCAGCATGTTCGAGCTCTGGAACAAGCCCGCACAGCCATTCAAGCTGCTTCAGCGCGCAATGAAGAGACGGACTCACAACAACAACGTGCACGCGAACAGATTGCGACGCTAGAGGCAGATCTCGCTGAACTCCGTGGGGAACTCGAGTCGCGGACAACGGAGGTCGAGTCCGTTCGTGCCCAACTTCGGGAGGTTGAGAATTCATGGGCCAAGTCTCGCGAGGAGGCCGATGCATTCAGGGCCCTCACTACTGGCAGTCTTGGAGAGATACTAGATTCGCATCGTGACCTCAAATCCGACGAAGATCGTCTCGTACGCGGACATATGGATAAAGTTCAGGCCGTGGAGACTGAGGCTACGTCGTTGCGTCAAATGCTTAAAGAAACCACTGCCCGTGTAGAGGAGATCCAGTTACAGCTTTCAGAAGAACGGCGTCGCGCTCGTGACAACGAGACGGAACGGTCACATCTACAAGCCCAAATTGTTGGTCTCCGCTCGCAGCTGTATAACGCTATGCACGACAGTGGATCCCTCGGCAAAGACCTCGCTGACAAAGAAGCAGAAATTCTCGAGAAGTCGAAAGAAGCTTCCGACGCTGTCCTCCGACTCAATATGCTACGTGGCTACCTCTCGGAGAATGGAATCCTACTTGATGATGACATGCGACCCCAGTTCAACGGCAATTCTGCCCCTGAAGCCATCGCGGACCTTGAACAGAAGCTTGCGGAACAAACGCGCCTGCATGAAGATGCTGAACGCGAGCTGGCTCAGGCTGTCCGCCAGAAGAGAGACGCTGAGGCGCAAGTCAACCAGCTTGCTTCGGAGCTTGATCATGTGCGATCCACCACGCACTCCCCCTCGCGTACCAATGAAGCGGAAGCTCGAGCATCTGAGCTAGAACACAAACTTGAAGAGACGGAGCGTGGATATAAAGCTCGTATGCAACAGATGGAAGAAGACTACCAACTCGCCGTGCACTACGTGAAGTATGTCGTCACATACAACGTACTAATTTCCTTCTAAACATTCACTTTCAGGGGTACCGAGAAGATGATGCGCAGAATGCGGGACGAACTCACAAAACAGAAGAAGACCAATGCTGAATTGCAAGCTGATCTTGACGCGGCCCGCGGCGTGAAGACCCCCGACTCCGCAGCTAGGGTACGCGGCATGAACGGGCGCACAACACCGTCTTCGGATGAGGGTTCAGAAGCCCTTCGTAGTCAACTCATCGACTCTCAGCGGCAGGTGCAACGGTTGCATAATGAAAACAAGGAGCTGCGCACCCGTCTAGATTCGTTGGAGAAGGAACTTGAAGCCCTCCGCGATAACTTAGTTGCCTCACAGCGGGAGTCGGATGATCGACTCAGCCAGATAGAGGAACTCCAGCACGATGTTGTACGACTGCAGAACTCGCTGGTCGTTGCTCGCGGTGGCAATGAGGAGACGCTACTGGAGAAGCTAAGTAACGAAAACATCAACCTTCGTCGGGAAAATGAGCAACTGTCGCATAAAATTGGACTTCTGCTCGAAGTTGATCAACCCACCTTTGGACAAGGCAGGCCATTGTCTGGTCGGCGAGCCAGTACATCCAGTTCTGAGAATGCTTTGGCATTCGAGCATCTGTCGAGTGAACTAGATGATTGGCAGAGACAGCTTGCGAGCTCCATGAGCAATCGCAGGCCATTAAGTGACTTCAACGACTCCGATCATTTATCTTCTGGATTTGAACGAACACGATCACCGCGCTCATGATCTCCATCTTGTATTCCTTGTTTTACATTCTTGTATATATACCCTTTGGCTCCTTCGATTTGTTGCTCACACTCGTTAGGATCTTCAATCTTCTCTCCGTTGGTGCTACCTCCTGCTCTCTTTTCAGTGCTGTCTTATATATATTGCATATGAGCAGTGGCGCTACTGCTGGTTATTATCGATTACCCCTCATCCATAATACTCTATTACTCAACATTGTTTGTCAAAATGCATAAATCGGCGGCAATGAATCAACCAAATACAGGTAAGGTTATGAGTTTACTCGCTGAGTCCATGCAATGGCCTTTTCTTTAACAGCGCTAGCTCCGTCTTCATCTCCAATCCTTCGCTCCAATTCCAGCCACTTTTTGAAGAATGCCCTACAAGGTTTTGCTTCATTACACAAATGGCACATGTACTTCACATTTATGACTTACTTAGCTTTATGGCTGGTCATCTTGATTGCCAGGACTCTATCAAAGATATTCCTGTATATTATAAGAAAGAGCCACACACAAAGATAGAAAATACTAACCTCACACTCTGGATATCTCGTTGTCCGGCTTCCATATCAATGTATATGGACCACATATCCCATCGCTTCGGGTGTGAATCTACGATGCCCTCAAAAATGGTTTTGCCACGCTCGGGATCGCCGAGCTTATATTCCAGCTGAGCAAACCGTGAAATGGTTTTGATATCTGCTCTGGACATTAGTAGTAATATAGGGAAGATAAACGGATCAGCTAACGTTTCCGTTTCTCCAAACTTTGGAGACTACGTGGAAGAAGATTTCTGGCCAGCTCTACTTCTCCGCGCCGGAGATAAAACTCTCCGAATAGGGTCCATACCTTCGAGCTGTGGCCAAACTTTTTGGTAGTACGTTTGTACTGTTCCTCTGCTTTCTAAAGAAGGGTCACTATGCCGACCGTCGAGCGAGTGCTTAATCTACCTACCAGCATTTTGTCAGATTGATCCAAAATTGCAGCAAAGCGAAGGTGGATAGTCTTCGAATCGTTATGTCGAGCAGCATCTTTGAATGTCGCCTCCAGGGTATCATCCGTTCCGTACACGTTCTCCAAATTGAGAAGTGCTATCCACACATTCAGTTTTTCCTGTTCTTCACGGAAATTGATGGCCAGTAAGGCACGCTTAGCGATCTCGCGGGCCTTGTCTATCTCGGATAACTGCAATTGGAACGACATGTATTGTATCCATAGATATGACGAATTAGGTGAGCCAAGAAGGACGCGTTCAAAATCAGCATTCGATTCCGGTATCTTCGTATGCATGTCTTCGGTTAGATCTTGTTCTATTTGCTTCTTTCGACGCTTCTTCTTGCCCTGTGTCTCAACATAACTTCCATCCGAAGACGAGCCCTCGTCGGTCTCGTCCTCATCGTCCAGCCCACCCGTTGACCATTGAAATCCACCTTGTAATCGTAACATAGGGACTGGAAACTGTCTTTTTGAACTCCCAGGCTGGGTGTCGGGCTGCGCATGAATGAGATCACGCGTGTCAACTTGCATAGCATCCTCGTCTTCAAAATCTTCAGCCTCGTCATCTCCGTCGGTAGACTCCGCGTCAGCAGCGTCGAGGGGCATAGCGTTCGAAGTACTCTGTTCCTCAATGACGCCGTACGTAGGCGGCTGCGAAACCTCCGATCCAGAATCATCACTCTCGCTATGGACGTCCTCATCATCCGCGAAGTAAGAGGGCTTGAGACCTAAAGATATCCGACCCTTCGTAATTTCAAGAATGATAGCCTTAACACGATCGCCTTCCCGGAACCCCCGTAAAGCAACCGTAACGTCGGCGTCTTTGTTATCGGAGAGCTACAGCACTGATGAGAGACAACACAATCGGTTATAAAGGATGCACACCTGGGTTCTATGGCAAAGCCCGGAAAGTTTAGAATCCTCGATCTGGATAAAGAGCCCGTAGTCTTCAATTCTCTTGACAGTTCCTTCGACTCTTTGGCCCACATGGAGGTCAGCTGTAGTGAGAGAGGTGCTGGGCTTGTTTAAATCCCCAGACCTGAACGACATTTCTACATGCTTATCATCAACAGTCACGCTACGGTAATCAGTCAATCTACGATTAGAGAAGAGGAGTTGATAAACACCTCAAGATTCGTCCTTTAACAAGTTGATTCGGTTTGAATCTTGGCTGCCAGTCCTTCACATACTACAAATGGACCCCGTCAGGAAAGTAGTAATCGAGCACATAGCCAACAATATTACCTGATCGAATAACTCCTTGATCTGTACGCGGGCGTCAATACCCCGTCCTATTGTTACAAAGAGACCATGCTGGGTGACGCTCTTGACAAAACCCCGGACAGTTTCTCCAAGCTTCAAATCGGCTAAGTGTGTAATTTCACGGTCTGCGACTGTCACTTGCTGGTCAGGATTGAGGCGCGAGAGTCGGGTGGATAGAATGAGCTGTTTTTTGTCCTTATCAATCCCAACAATAGTTGCCTTGATGATGGTGTTGATTTCGGGGAATGGCGCGCCTGACTCGTAATTGTCTGATGAGTCCGTAGGATGCAGTATCCCACCAATCGACCCAAACTTGAACAATGCACCATTACGAGTATGTCGTGTTACTCGACCCATGACAGTCTGGCCGATGGTGACGGTATCCATAGATAATTGACGTTTGCTTAATGTAGCATCCTTTGCTTTTGGCTTATTAGCAACAATTACAAGGCCCTTCTCAGGACTCCTTGTGACCACGACTAACTCGTCCAGCTTATCGCCTGTCCGAAGATCTTTCTGCAACTCGGCAATCGAGACTCCCCTATGGTTTGCAAGATTTTTCAAAGAAAGGAGGGCTTTGACTTGAGTCGGTTGCAGGATGAGAACGACATTTTCTTTGTGAAGCTCTGACACGACACCCTGAACTGTATCGCCGATTTCTACGACGTCGATGTCGACGACTGGAGGCCCATAAGCCGAGGCCGCCTGACGTATACTGGCAACGATGCGAGAAGTTTCAGGCTCTATAGCGACGATGCGGACTTTGACCACTTTGCCGATGGGGTACGCATCAACAAGGGATGGGAGCTTCGTTTCGCTTTGCTTAACGTATTAGATTCATTGAGACTATGGATGAGAATATCACACACCTCACTTCCTTGGCAGGGATGGTAGCCTTGAGATTATTAAAAAATTCGATCATCAAACGCTTTTCCGAGGCCTTGAACACTACGGCATGAGTCACTATGCCGACTTTAACATCTTCGAACTTCGATAGAACGGGTAACGTAGAATCAATCAGTGTCTTCTTGGCAGTAAGCGAGATACGATTGCGCTCCGGGTCGACGTTCAGGATCTTGCGGGGTAGAATGAAAGATTCAGTTAGATGAGGACATTAAAAAGGTGGGCGGATATAACCAACCTTGCATTTAATACTTGCACCAGGCTTGAACCTCTTCGCAGGATGCTTTAATGCAATGTCAGCATAGTGACTTGGCCAAACCACGCCGTCAAATTTGCCAGATAACGAAACGAAGAGACCATTATCAGTCAATTTCTTGATGGTCCCTTTGACAATCTCTCCGACTTCAACCTCGGCAACATGGAAGAATTTTTGAGCGAGGACAGATGGCTTCAGACTGAGTTGAAGAATGCCATCAAAAGCGAAATATCCCGTCACACGTGCTCTATGTATGGAACCCAGCTTGTAAGGGCCAGAAGATGTGGGGAGGGAGGTAACATGATCGTCCGATACATGAGAAATCTGTTGCGACGTCAGACATCGAGCGGCTCATAGTGAAATCAAGGCATACGTGCACAAAACCTTCCAGGTCTGGCTGTATTTCGACGAAAAGGCCTCTCTCAGTCTCTATTCGGGTCACTTTAACGGACTCTAAAATTGTTCCAACTGGGTAGGCGTCTTGCATAGTGGCTGTATTGTCCTTCGTGTTCCCTTCGATTTCTCTCGGCTTGAGAGCGACGATGTGCCGTCGAAGAGACAGTGCGAACCGAGGAGGTGTGGAAGAATAGTCGTATAGCACTCTGGCTTTGACCTTTTTCCCGATTTTGTAAGAATGGTTGGGATCCAGATGAACTTGCTCCGCCGTGCCATCGAAGAATCCTAAGACTTGTAGATTGAGTCCTGTTGGATGTACAGACGTCACCAGTGCCTGCACAAGCGCTCCCGGAAGGACTGAAGTTACGTTAGTCACCTCTGTGAGCTGTGGAAGGAGTCAGCTAAAGGACAGTGGCTACATGAGGCGACAGACCGATGCAGTGTGAAACAATTTAGGGTCAAGCGATACATTACATGCACGCCCATTTGCGGCCGTCTTAGATACGGTTACGCTGAGTAAACGACCTATTTGAATTTTTTGACTACCTTCTGGTAGGTACTTGTCCGCGTCTTTGAACGATAGGAAACCAGGCACATCAGGAATACCGAGGTCAAGAACATAGCCATGATCCTCGATGCTCTGTACTGATGATGATAATGTCTATCCATGATAGTGTGTGAGTTCTGAGGACATGCGCAAAAGATCAGAGATATGACACATACGAGACCTGGCTTTAAGTCGTCTTTCTGTATGCCTTGATTGACACGTTCCGGTATGAGACTCAACTCCACTCGCCGACTTGTCCTAATCATATCATCTCTGGTTTTTCCGATGATTGAAATGTCGCCGATACCAGGCGGATGCACAGCTGTGACGATAGCACGTACATACTCGCCGACGTTGAATATTTCAAAGAGGTCAGGAATATGAGAGGAGGGTGATTCGGCGTCTTCGTCGTCATCGCCTTCTGAATCAATATCTGGTTCAGCATTCCCTTCCAGTAGAGCTGTCAATTGCGAGGATATGTGTGTGATAGGAACGTGTGCAAAGAGCTGATTGGGCAGTGAGATAATGAGGGCGAGCGGCTGTATAGAGACAATCTGTCCAAATATCTTCATTCCTACATTCATTCGCTACAAGTTAGGCTTAGTAGTGGGTCGTTCAAAAGTGAACTCGATCGAACCTTGTAATTCAAATGCTCAATCCTGATTCTATCATTTCTTTCCGTATGTGCAGAGCCAAATCCAGAAACATCCTTAGCAGCAGATTTCCGCTTCTTTGGCTTCTTAGTACTAGATTTCTCCTGCAAAGATATCAAACAATGTTGACAACCAATATGATATAACTAACCTCGAATAGCTCCTCATTCGCCTCCTTAACTGCTTCAGCTCGTATTGCTTTAACTTCCAAAGGCGTCAACGTTGTCCCTCCTCCACGCGGAAAGTCAATCTCATCCGCAATATGGGTAGATTTTGGAACAGTTGCTTGTTTAGTGTGTTTCTCTGTCTTGGGCTTTTTGCTCTTCCGCTCGTCAACCGAGACATCATTGCTTCGCTTTGATGCTGCCATTTCTCTCGCAGATGCGGAGCGTATCCAAAGGGAGGGTCAGGTCAATCCTGCAAGTACGCTCGTAGATTTCAGAATTTTTGCTAGTGATCGAGTGATCATGTGATGTGTCTCAAAATGTGTGGGTTCAATTTGGGCCTTACGTCAGCTATTCACTTTCTTCGAAGACAAGTCGAGTCCCCAGAACTAGTAGAGTACCAAAGTCGCAGTAATGGGTGGGTTTGTCTATTAGTCGATAATTCACGAGCTCTGCTGAATTTTACTGTAGATTACCAGGTTCGCATAATGCTTCAACTCTCTCAAACGCTCATAACATTGCGGTTTTGTATAGAATCGAGTTGGATCTAAATTCGGCGGTGGAGGCGTTGCAGGTGCCTCGGAAACGAATGTCGACAGGCGCGAACGTCTACGAAAGCTCGCTTTGGAGACGATTGACCTCGCAAAAGTAAGTAGTCTTAGTTTGGCGGTACCACACAGTGCTTATGTTCTCCAGGATCCATATATCCTACGCAACCACCTTGGGTCGCTCGAATGCCGTCTTTGTCTTACCCTGCACACCAATGAAGGGTCCTACCTTGCCCATACTCAAGGTAAAAAGCACCAAACCAACCTTGCCCGTCGCGCTGCGCGAGATGCGAAGGAAACACAGCTGATGATCGCTCCGGCTCAAAGCAATATCCAAAGAAAAGTCTTCCTGAAGATAGGCAGACCGGGTTATCGAGTCACGAAGGTCAGAGATAGGGACACAGGTAAAGAGGGTATGATGGTGCAAGTGCACCTCCCCCAAATCAAACCAGGGGTCATCCCTCGACGGCGTTTTATGAGTGCATGGGAGCAAAAGCGCGAGCCTCCTAACAAAGCCTATCAGTACTTGATTGTGAGTCACGGTCCCTTCATTTGTCTTGGGCCGCGAATGACTCAAGTCGAACAGGTCGCGGCGGAACCATACGAGACGATCGCCTTTCGTATTCCTGCTCGTGAGATTGAAGATGAGACGGATGATGCCGGTTATTGGAATTGGTCACATTGGGATCCTGATACTAAGCAGTACAGCTTCCAGTTCATGTTCCGTTTAACATACTAACGGTCTACGGTTAGTTACGTGACTACATCCTTCGTGTATTCTCACATTCCTCATATACACTTTCGCTCTGCTCTGATATTAGCTGATCACCTCATGAAGCTCCCGTCATTCTTTGATAACACCCAAGTGGCTAGCACCTTCTCTACACCTTCTTATGAGTGTTTGAGTGTCAACGACAACCCCCATTGGACTGTGGCTGTACTCTTCCAACCACTGACAGTGTTCTTGATCAACACTTATTTCGCATACATTCTTCAGTACGTACACATACAAAAGACGGATCGCTATTGACAGGTGGAGAACAGGTTCCTCGATAATCTCCATGTACCTTGCATCCTAGCCTAATGGCAAACTTGGAATGAGTTGCCTGCCACACCGTTATGAGTCATGCATCCTGGTTATCCCAATGAGAATCTGTTAGTGAATTCGTTTAGCAAATGGTGCCCCACCACAAAACGCGCCGTTAGCGCCCCAAACAATCCTCTCAGGGCCCGGGGTGTCAGGACTTCCGGTAAACACCCCATAGGTCACAATGGGAAACTCCATCAACGGCGTCGTGCATGGTTGCGGAAAGTTAAGCCTCTTTTGTAGTCAAATGTTATTCGAATAGCTACGGTGGCTGCACGTCGAAACTCACCTCGCCGTTGTTGAATCGGTGAGGGTAACGGTTCCTCCTGATAGTGATAAGAAATTATTAACAGGAACTCGATATATTATCTAGGGAGGAAAGAGCGATACTTGCCCGACTTGCTGACTACCAGCTTGGTAAGTACGGCCTCGATTATAAGCAGCCTGCACAGCGGCGAGGTTGAAATTATTTCCAACGATCCGGTTACCGACTAAAAGACATGACATATGTGTAGCTCAGCTACCAAAACCGGGGGTAAACAGTCACTTACCTCGCACTCTACAGTCGCAAGCGGTGAGGGCTTCACTCTCGACGGCTGCTGCATTAGCATTGGTAGATAGCAATACGACACAGAAAGCAGCAACGACGTGCACAAATCCAAACATTGTGAAGAACAGAGCGTTGTAACTCCAAGTTGAAGAAGGCTAAGCTGGTATTGGGGGGGTTTATATACTGAAAGTTGGGTCATCTCTTCCTCGATGTTCGCGCGCTTCACCGTACTTCTATCGACTGATTCTCGAGTCAAACTGACGGTATGACCTTGGTTAAACTCACGATGCAGAACATGTGAGGTATAGTTCCCTCCAGTAATATGTACTTATAAGCCTAGCCAAGGTCACAATTCCTGTTAGACTCGTCTGACTGTGGCGCAACCGAACGGATTCAGAGATGTGGCAACTGCTTCGTTCATGTTCAAAATTCCTTCATAGCGCTCTGGCCCCGGTCCTCAATACAATTCGATATCGATGCGCTCCCATGAGTAACTCTAAACAAACGAGTCTACGCCGGATTTACTCAAGGCCGAGGCGAAGAGAACTGGACGCTAGTTCTAATTTTGTTCAGTTGTCACACCCCCAGAGCGGGTAACGAGCAGTCAGGTGAAGAGCTGAATGCCCAAGCAAGCACGCAGGGGAGGCGCTTTCATCCCAACCGGTTGCATCGCCGACATCACTCACTCATCTTTACTTTACATAGTAAGTGCACTAAGTGCACTGACTAATTATCCCTGAATTGGGAGGAGGGGGTTACCGATTCCTCCTACATTGTGTCAAGGTTCAGTACTGCAGTAACGGCTTATATAAAGGGTTTTTTCCAATTTGATGTTCAGTTGCTCGCATGCCTCACAATCACGGGTGGCACATGCTCCAGAATAAACTACATACATTACGTAGCTGAGTTTGTGAGTCGTATTTGCCAGGGCCGCCACTGGGCGCCAACATGTGTGATTTCCTATTAAGGATAGTCGCGCTCTACTTCTTAGATCATTGGAAGCACTTGGCATGGCACCAGTCCAAATGGTTATTGACTAATCACTATCATGACTCATGGTGACAGCTGCCGCAAAAATGGGTTGATACTGCACAATACGTACCATCAAGCCAACAGAGATGCTATCAGGAAGTCGTCAATCTCTGGTTCGTGGCTAGCACCGCGTTCTTTTTGGATCATCATTTCCCCCGATGCCGGTGTTACCCTCATCGTGATTATAACAGCGCTCTCACCGCGATAGAGTAAGTCTGGGCGCATCATGTTGGCGAGTGAACTAGATTAGTATATTTACAAGAAAGGCGATAAGAGAAGGAGAATCTCCGCATGCCAGAGATAACTATCTGATTTGATGGAATACTGGATCATTGCAAAGGGCTCAGGAAGGGCATATTTGGATTTCTTTCTACGAGGTACAGTTTGGCCTTCCTTGCGGTCTCCATACCCAGAATAAATCGAGTCAGCTTTACTAGTCCAAGAAAATAATTTGTGCAGCTCTCTAGTTCCCCTCAAGTACAACGGATGCAAAATATAGCTGTCACCTATGTGCAGACCCTGAAGCCATTGCGCTGTGAAGCCCCATTATGAGTCATACACCCTGATCGTTTCATTAGGAAACTAATTAGTTGAGTTACTCCGCCGCGTAATACATATATGGACTCACCACAAAAGGCTCCGCTGCTCGTGAAGACTACTCTATCGGCGCCTGGTGAACCACCTGTGAATGCCTGAGACCCGATGATTGGAAACTCTATAAACGCCCCAGAGCAGGAATGTGGAAACGTCAAAGCCTCTCTATTGTTGAATTGATGAGGATATTTTTGGCGCCTACCGACCACTATTGTTACGGATGACATATCACGGTTGCAGCTTAGGAGAGTACTTGCCCAACTTGCGTGCCAGCTGCCTTGAGCTTTATGCCCTCATTCACGGCAACTTGCACATCACTTTGGGTATAGGATGCTCTCAGGCCTTTATCCTCGTGTCAAGTCTATTTGCAGAATTAACCCGAGGGCGTACGTACCGGCAGGATCTTTGCAATCACAAGCAGCCACACCACTGGCTGATGGGGGATTTGGTGTTGCAGGCGGTTGGGCGGGCGGCTGAGCACTACCGCCAGGAGGAGGCGCTGGCGGTCGGGGATTATTTGATGTTGCCAGGGGATTATTGCCAGCCTTAGTCGGCTGCTTACCAGCAGCAGGCTTAGCTTTGCTAGCTCTGGGAGGAATCGTTGCTCCGTCAGCATGAATAATGGTAATGTAGGTGAGAATGAGGACGATGATGGCACGGGTAATGCTCTTCATTATTGCGGAATTCGAATAGTGTTCGAGAGGAAAATAAGACCAGCTTATTGGGGATCTCATGGTCGGTGTCCCTCATCTTATATAGGGAGGGAATAGTTTATTTTTTCCTATCCAAAATTACATCAACCAGTTATATCAAGCCTCAAGATGATCAATGAATTTTATACATGCCGACCTGTGATGTACAGAAAGCATCTGGTTTCGTATGTTGATAATCAGCTTATGTGCATCGATCCAACATACTGATTGATGCTACTTGGTATACTTCTCTGTCGTCTTCTTCATCAACTGTTTTGACCTTGTTTCGTTCATGATCCTATCATCATCGGATGTCGGACTGCTGGTATCACACTCCGTCGAGAGCGTCTGGAAAGTTCAAAACTGTGCGACGGGTCTCAGTAGAATCAGCTCGGTGGGAATTTTCTACAACCTGTTTAGTTATATATTTTGTCGCGCCCGATCCTGCTGACGATACTGTTTCACTGTGTCGCCGTGCATGCCGTCTAGTTTTAGCCATACTGAGGTATGCATCTACGGGATTTAAAGGGGGCATCAGAACCACGTTCAAATGGCGTATGAAAATATACCACGCACTCCACTAGCACAATAACGGACACCACAAAGAAGTGGAAATGGTATGATGGAAACACTTATGTTTTAGGCCGGGAATATGTACTTGGGTCTAGACCACTGCTAGCAAGACTAGCTTGCCAGGGAATCCCATCTTCAATGCCATTTGTCCTGAGTAGGAAGGAATATTTTCTCTGGACATGATCAGTCAGAGGGACTTAGGAAGAGTTGCATTATCATCGCCCATCCAAGTTGCAAGCCTAGCACTCATCGCAAAGCTTTTTCACCAGTGGGTCGTAAGCCTTTCGTATGCCGTGGTGATTCCTTAAAAAAGGTTGATCGGTACCTTTTCTACTTAACCGTGGGGTCGATTCAGCTGGACGTTAATGAAATTCAATTGGTAGGTCTTAGTTGTAGTCCTGGTTGTGTCGTAGCTGCGGTGTCTGCTAGACGATCGCAGTCGTTGGAATAATGAGCTGCAAAGGACAATCATTTGATGGTGTGGATACATTACTAGAACTCTGGAACGGAAGGGGATAAATAGCTCGTCTACTATGTTCTTGCATCATCCTTTGGGTCTACTACCGGTATGCTGGGCGTAATCGTTTCGGTGTCTAGGCGGGCATGCTCCCTCGCATTAGCCACACTGAGGTATGTATCTACGTAATGAAAATCCGGCCTCAATGGTAAGCTCAGGTCAAACGGCGAGGTCAATTACGTACTCCAAAATAATCCCACCACCGATACTACGAAGAAGCGAAAATGGGGCGGCACAATGGAAAAGTTGATGAGTTGGGTCGGGATGAATACGCCCCTAGATGCATGGGTAGTAAGCATCTTGGAACCAGGCGTTATATGATAGCGCGACATCAACGCACCAACTTCTTAGCAGAGTGGGAACATATGCCTGAAAATCGCCAAATTTATCAATATATTTGGTCGGAAGAGAATAAGGAGGCACTCACGGATTTGATTCGCGGGATGATGTCGTGTGTCTTGCCCTCAAGTATTGACATCGAACCAAAGAAGAATACCACTGAAGCTGGTTTATGAACAATGTGTCTTAGAAAGCCGATAATCAACAGGACCGGTCTTATATACGTACCGGGAGCAAGTAGTGCCTGATCTAACCAAACCTTATTGCCGCATTTTCAGTGGTAGGTATGAATGTATTTTGACTGGTTGCGTACTCTATATATGACGGCTCGCGTAGGGCTAGCAAACTTGATACGATCGAGGAACTGGTACCACTTTGTCAGTGTTGGACCAAAGAGGCAGCCTATCTGAGATTATTCTTTATCCCTAGGAATGACGGATGAGAGATCCTTACCACCGTAGAACGTTAGCCTGGCCGTCCGGCTGAGCTATTTTTGCCAATACGGATGTTGTCACAGGTTGAATGATGAGTGAGGTTCAAATCGTCCAGAATAGCAAGTGTGCGAAGTTGAATAGATCATGGGGAGTGGGGAGAAACGTGCAACGTGTAATTCGACAAAGCGTCAGAAGAGTTGAGGGAGATCTTTCTAGTACGTTATCATCCCATAGCAGAGGAAGAATGTGGTGTCCTCACGTCGTGACCTGATATCCCGCGTCGTTCCACGCCCTGCTGTGCTATGATGTCCCCAGCACCAAAAAGCACCGCGCCAGTGAGGCATTGCGCCAGCATGGGCCGTCTGAGGAGTGCAGAACTATTTCAGAGTAAACGTGATCAAATTCAGCACTATATTTGAATGGAGATTTGGTTACTTGTACGCGCGGAGGAGAGAGGCCATGGTTCTGGTAAAAGTACGCAATGAGAAACCAAGGAATACGAGATTTTGTGATACCCACGTTTGAATGGACAGATTAGATAGATCGCTGAGATCAAAATACTCACAATGCGCCCTTTTGATTAGATTGTAATTCTTTGCATTGTGCAACGAGCATTGATGAATGGCTCCAGCAACGTCCAAAAGCCTCAAGGTCAACCTGGCCTCTTCTCTCGTTTCTTCTCCTCTCACAAGCATTCCTCGTCCATGCCAAATCTTCCTCTGAAACACCGACCAATTTCGCCTCATCTTCTCAATGATCCTGCATTCTCTCAAGATCCAACCGCACATCCCCTTCATTCACCTTCAACACCCCAGTTCTGGTCGGCGAGCAATGGTGTTTCAGTATCTACGTCAGCTTTTGACCCTCTCATGCTGCCACCCGGGCATCCACTTCTGAAGAAGGACCAGCTAGCAAGCCTTCCCGCGCGCCGACCGCCTTTGCCACCCATTGCAGTCTCTAGACACAGTCCGGATACTGGTGACGAGGATGATGTACGCGACGGACTGCGCCTACCTCTGCAACCGCCGAACACACCTCAGGTTGACGGGCCGGTGTTCCCATTTCAGCATATGCAACCCCATCAGCTCCGCAGTGACGATCGTGTACGCGGGCCAGCTGTCGGTTTCCCATTAAAGTCATCTGGGCCCTCCAACTTAAATCTAACTACTAGGAACCCAGTTTCCCAACAAAATATGGTTTCTGAACCCACGTCAGCATCCTCTTCTTCAAATAACTCTAGTCCCTCCACCACCCCTCCATCCTCCGCCAATTCACACTCCCCGAGCAAGTCGGCCACTGGAGTCGCCATGGCTGCTTCCTCACCACCTCCAGTCGAACACGCTTCTCCAGGCACCGAGAAGGATAAGACAGATGAGAAACGGAGAAGGACATTTTCGTTCTTCCGTCGTAAATCGGCTCCACCGTCTACTCCGACGCAACCGCCACCTCCTACTGCCTCGGAGTCAAAGCTCACTAAAGTTAAGTTCAAGCAACCTTCCCCTCCTCCACCTCAGCCTTCTGCAGCGCAGCTAGTGCAACCACCTATCTCCGAACCCGATCACCGCCCGCCCCAACCTAGGGCCAATACCGCACCTGAATTACATACCCCGGCTGACCGTCCAGTTCCCCTTCCGAGGTCCACCACTGCTCCGTCAGAGCTTCCCCAGACTCGCGACGCGCAGAAACCAGGGCCTTCCCAACCCATTCGTATACGCGGGCTTGATCGTATCGATGAGCTCGATGAGACCAACCCTTTTGGATCACAACTTCACCATGGTGGCCCGTACGAAGCAATATCCCGTCTTGTAGGGGGGAAGAGGAGGCATGTAAGTTCCCTTCTTCTCTCGTTGATCGGCTGCAGCGATATAGTTTATTCACTCAAACTCTTTCTAGCACGATCCGGCCCAAAATACACGGAGGGACCAATTGCATAAGGTGAGGTATCGCACCAACTCCACATCGTATACTTTCGCCACTTCACTACGTACCTTTATCTCCAACTCCCCTCTTTAAATTCGCTATCGCCTACACCAATTTTCTTTAATTCTTATCTCTTCTATTCGTAGCCTGGCAAGCGCAACCCGTCTCACCAAAGCAGCGGTGCCTCTTCCATATCTATCCCTCAATCAACGTCTCTGTCACTTAACATTGTCCCTGGTCAAATCATCCCCCGAGACCTCGCGTACGGCATCGCTATGCATCCGAATATGCAAACGAACCCTGCTGCAGCTCAGCCCAGCGCTCAGCAACCCCCGCAGCGTAATCCCTACGTCAACCACTCTTCTTCTGATTCTGGGCATAGATACAATGACGAAAGGCGAGTTGGATACGATCCCAGCCAGAATTACAACGGGTATTCCCGTTTAGGTAACAATCAGCAATCCACCTTTCCGAGTAACAGTCAAGCGCTGGAAAACGAGGGTGGTTCTCAGCAGCAGCGCCCGCAACAACGACACGCTTCGTCGCTCGCCCAGCAATTGTACATGCCTCAACAACATCTACAACAACGACAGACATCGCCGCTCGCCCATCGACATCCTTCCTTACCGCAATTACAACAGCGACAAGCATCGCCGCCTGTCCAGCAATCATATCCACCGAATCAACAACCTGGCTCTGAGACCCATGCCGATTTCGATCCATACGCATCGTATTCGCCTACCTCCTATCCTCACGAACTCGAAAACGCTTCTCCGCCTTTATCTTTGAAGCCCGGTCATCAGCAGCATCCCATGTCCAAGCAGGTGATGACTCCCAGCTTGATGACCGTACCACTGCAAGTATCACCTCCGCCTGAGCAGCCTCCTCCAACCTATCAAGCCTCAGCACAACAGCATACGCCAATTTTACACCATACTGATATCAAGTCGCCAGTGCCGCCTCCCACACAGAACCTTCAACTTCCGAGTTCCGGCCATTCGCGCGGACCCTCACCCGCGCCTAGTAACTATGGGTCCGAGGGAAATGCATACGGAGGCATTGATGGTAATAACTCCGACGATGGCGATACTAATGAGGACCACAAGAGTCACCGGGAGAAGGACACTGGCAGTATTTATGAGGAGCCTGGTAGTAGTGGACGACCCAGTTATGAAGATAAAGGTCGGGAAGACGCATATAGCGACCGCCACAAGGGACCCATCAACATGGATCCATCGCTGAGTCAGATCCAGCTCAATGAACCATCAAGGGAGGATCTAGCGTCTAGGACGCCTGAATCCACCAACAGGGGCGACCAGGAGGCAGCTCGTGCTCCAGAATTTCGGGATAACAGAGAAGGGCAAGCACCTTCGGCATTGTTGGAACAGCAATTAGCTGCCTCCCCTCTGCTGCAACCACCCGTAACCCAACACATGCGGGGCATACCTTCTAGCTCAGCCTCGAGCGTCAAAACGGGCATGAGTCGTCAGACCAGAGGACCACCCCCGAAGACGTCTCATCTGCCTAAGAAGCTAGTCATGCCTGCACCACTGCAGCAACTACCTCAACAAGGCGGCTACCCTGGATATGGGTCGCAGTCGAATATGATGGCTCCGCATAGGTATAATTCCCCACAGAGGTATCCTCCGCCACAGGCGCACTATCCCCCTCAACATCATCACACTCCGCCGCCGCAACATCATCCTCATCCAACAAATCCTCAGTATGACCGTAGCTATGCGCAGGACGAGAATGACCATGTCCGATTTCAATCTGCACACCCTCAGCCATCACACGGTCATCCACAATCCGACCCCCGTGAGCATGCTCTTCGATCGCCGCCGCCGGCTCCTTCGCAGATGCATCCTCCGTATGCTGGCCAGCCCGTATATACGGATCACTATAACCTACAACAACAATCCTCCCAGCAAGATCGGCATACGAAAGGTCAGTATCAACAGCATGACGCTCGCCAACCGTCATTGCTACCCGGTGGTTCCAATTCGCATGGCGGACACATGGGCCAGGTGTGGCAGACTCGTGCGCAGGAAGTGCCAATGTCGCCGGACAGGAAGGTTCTGAGGAAGAAGAGCACACTTGCTAATAAGGGAGTGGGTTCGGGCTTAGCAGGTATTGGGAGTCGGGAATCAGTTGTGGGCGTGGGGTTGGAGAATCAAGTTGAAGGTGGGAAGGAGAGTGCCAAGGAGAAAGCAAAGAGGGAGAAGAAAGAGCGGGAGAGGGAGAAGAAGGAAATGAAGGTGAGAGAGAGGATGAAGGAGAAGGACAAAGTCAAGGAGAAGATCCCGAAGAGGGTGTTGAGCAAAAGGAGAAACGATATATGACATTCGTCCACGCATGTTCAGCACGTCAAAAACCAGATTATCAGCAAGTACCAGTCGTATGCTAGACTTTTCGCATTTCTATTTTTTCAAGTATGGGTTTTATCATTTTATATCCTCGCACAGGTTTTCTTTCATCTTTCCAGCACATTCATCATCATACTGCATATACAAATACTCATATTATGGCCATTCACTACTGGAGCATATACACTCGGGTACTCCTCGCATTGACGTATCTTGAAGAAATACTTAATGTATATAGACTGTATTTATATCCTTGTACAAACTACTTGCCAGTATAGATCAGGAGACATTCACTCTGACAAATTAATGGCCTCTTGCCGCCAACCACTTGACGACAAGACATCTTGGCTAGAGGAACCACAGGAGAACGCATATGGTCGAAAGAGGGTTTATCGCGAACGTGCCATATGGGTATCTATGAGGAGAACATACCGTGAACGAATGGGACGTATTGCAAGCCGATGCCGGTGGTACTTTGTCTATTTGATATGACGGATCTAAGGGGAGACTGCCACAGGATAGTACGGAAATAGATAAGAATTGCATAAATAAGTATAGCAATAGATAAGAACAAGCACCTGGAGATGTCAATGTATCCACCAGACGGTTCGATAATTTATTTGCTGGCACTTCTCTCAGTCTATACATGTGAGTTCGAAGAGGATTTTACGTTTATTCGGGCAACGTTTGAGGAGGAGTCGCCACGTTCGTAACTACAAGTGAAAATATTCCCGAGACGCGATTATCCGCTGGACGGAGGTGATACTCATATGTAACGACCATGTGTAGCTTGCTTGGACGGACCGCGTCAGTTAAGTGTGAATAGTTTCTGTTTAAAAGACGTATCGAAAGAGCTTCAAGAGGCATTGCCTTCGCTAAAACCTGCGGGCTAATCACCATCCTACTAGTCGAGACATCAGACATGCATCTCGCATTCGTTAGCGCTTTCTTCTGCTTCATTGCGCTATGGAGCGGTGTGCAGGCAGCAACGGTCAAGCGTCAGACGGGGGCTCGATCGTGTAACTGTGCTGGTATGTACGCATGTTGACTGCATGACAACATAGTTCGACCAACGCAGGCAGGAGCTTCACCACAGCGGACGTGAGCAACGGCATTCGTCAGGCAAGAGCTGGTGGTGCTGGGTAAGCCCGTACGCGAGAAACGTCGACGTCCAAGTGACTGGATTTATTAGTGACTATCCGCACCAATACCATGATTTTGAGGTTTGTGCCTTCGCAGAACAATTGAAGCAAAGGGCTAATTTCACTATAACTTTGAAGGGATTCCCATTCCCTACGTGCTCTGGGACGTTCTTCGAATTTCCAATTTTCCGTGGCTCGGTGTACACTGGTGGCAGCCCAGGTGCCGACCGAGTCATCTATGACCAGAGTGGACGATTCTGTGGTAAGTTCAGCATCTAGGACTCGGCCGCGAGGTGTTTATCATCTAATCTGCGAATTATTTCCAAAAAAGCCTGCCTAACGCACACTGGAGCGCCTACCACCAACGGGTTTGTAGAATGCAGTTTCTGAGAGAAAACGTATACAGCTATTCTCTGTTCTGCGGCTTTCTGTGGGTTTGTTAGTGCGATTGAGAGTATTATTTGTACTTAGTTACCATCACCTTCTGAAATGATGAACCATATTTATCAGTCTGAGCACAACCTCCTTTCTTCCCCATCCACATCAAGATGACTTCAGCTACAGCGCCCGAGGCAGAGTTGCGAAACGAAATAGCTAGACTAACAGGTGGTTTTCCCTTTGCATATCACTTCAATTCCTCAGATCTGACGCTTCCAATTAGCATCGATAAACTTTCATAAATCTGGCCAATCGAGTTCCTCAACTAGCTATCCATCGCATCGAAGCAATACCTACGTCAACCCAAATTACAAGCCACCCTCAAATAAGTATATCCGTCCAAAGTTCCCTATTTCTCGCCTGTCTTCAAGCTCGGCCCCGTCAACATCAAGCCAGCCTAAGGAAGTGGTCTTAGGGGGAGTCGCCTTCCAATCATCCGGACGTTCTCTGGTCCGCAAGGGTCGTAAGTATACATTCAGCAATTCATCAACAGCCCAGGGGGCTGGATCGCCCCTCCGTAACCCATCAATGTCACTAGTTCCGACCCCAACTCTCCCTCCGACAAAGCCTGTGGTATCATCATCACATCTCCACCCAAGAAAGCCGGGTCATGTAGCTCCTCCAGTCAAGAATAGGCCTATACCTCGCCGTCGTATACCTCTCGTTAAGCGCAACCATAATATGACGCTGACTAATACAACTCGACCTTACCAGTTTGTTGAAAGCACCTCCGCAAGAAAGCTTATATCTGATTTGCGCATTCATAGATCTCGCCGCGCATCGAAACGATCCATGAAGTATCTCAACAAACCGTGTCCTCGGTTTACGACGACAGGTGCGAGACCGTCCTCTTCGCAGTCGTGGCCTCTAGCCATTTTATTGATCTCAACTCCCCGTCCATTCCTTTGTCCTCTTTAGGGTCCTGCAATCGCGGGTTGACTTGCGTGTATCAGCATGATCCATCCAAGATTGCCATCTGCTGGAATTTCCTCCAAGGGACCTGCAACAACTCCGCCTCAAGTTGTAATTTATCTCATGATCCAACCCCGGAACGTACACCACTTTGTGTCCACTTCCTCAACAGAGGCCGCTGTACAAGAGATAATTGCCCTTTCCCGCACGTCAATGTGGGTGCGCGCGAGGGTATCTGCCGGGACTTCGCCGTGCTTGGCTATTGTGAAAAGGGCCTCGACTGCGACAAGCAACATATTAGAGAATGTCCTGATTTTGCTGAGAAAGGTACTTGCACAACCAAAGGATGCAAGCTTCCGCATGTCATCAGGGCAAATCGTAATCGCAAGGGCGAAGGCATATCCCAGCTGATTACGGGCTCCGCGTCTGGTCCTATCGCCAATTCTGTTGCTTCTCCTGGTACCACTGACTCTGATCCTAGTCTACCGCACTTCACAGCAGAAGACGCTCAGATTGGTGATGAGTTTATCTCTCTTACCTTCAATGAAAGCGAGAGCGAAAGCAGTGACGAAGACGAAGATTCCGATGATGACGAGGCTTCAGAAAATGAAGATGGCGAAGAGCCTGATGATGTTGAAATGTATGAAGAGTAGTTATATATTGTCTTGTATTAGCCGTAAAAATGAGTGCTGTTCTATTCTAATGGTCTGAATTCAGTGGATTGGAGTCGGTATTGTAGTGCCAGTCACGTGCTTGTTATTTGACTGTTTGTTTTATGTACTGCCAGTGACGCGACGCGAGCTGTCTTACCTGGTGTCCACGACCATGGCAGATATTACTGTTCTACGTTCAGAAATCAAAGCTTGGGAACGATCATTCAAGGAAACGAATGGAAGGGACGCGTCTATCCAAGATATAAAGGAACTCCCGCACATTGGTAGAGGCAAAACTTAGTTTTCCGAATCAATAGTCCAGTGCTGACTGTGCCGCTAGCTGAGAAGTACAAGTTATACAAGAAACTTACCAAGTATGCCTCTCAAGCCCCCCAGACCTCAAAGCCTTCTACTAGTCGTGCCTCTCCTCCAACGACTCCGCCGAGGACGAAATCCCGCAATCCTGACCCCTCCGGCACGTCTGTGCTCATACATTCGCGTCATGCCGAAACTACAGCACCTTTAACCACTTATAATCCTTTCTCACCTCAAAAGAACAAACAGAAGCGGATCGAGTCCAAACCCGGTCAGGCCTGCGACGCAGACAAGCCACTACCAAATCCCTTCGCTACCCCTGTCAAAAACAAGAAGACGGACTCCCATGGTATGAAGCGTGGCCTCTCGCCCGATCCATTCCCATTGATAGAATCCTTGCCTCTCGCCGTACCAAGTCTGCCGGTTCCGAATACTGCCATCTCTCGTGCCCGTAAACGTCTGCGAGGCGAACCCGTGTCGCCTTCTCCCAATAAATCCAAGAAAAGACGCGCCAACACTCAGTTACAAACGGTTTTGCCATTCAAACCGATCAACGTTTCGTCCACTGCAATAAAACATCAGGAACTCCCGGAAGACAGCGACGAGGACGCAGGAAATTCATCTTTTGTTGGCGAATCACCAGTGAAACAACCCACCGGCAGTAAATCTTTCCAAATCCTCTTCGATGATATCGTTTCCCTCGACTCGAGGGCCAAAGGAAAGGCAAAGGCACCGTCACTTCCTCCTGACGACATATTTCACGAACGTCTAGACACCACCAAAGTGTATGTTCAGACCAAGCTTGCTAATGGAAAACCTGCCAAATCGATGTTTGTGGACGCTAAGCAACCTCAGGCAGGCCTTTCCAAGTCTACCACTCAGACCCAATCCTTGAAGGATACTCAAACCAAGAAACGACGTTTGAGCCTCCCAGACGAAGAGGATGATGTCGTTAACGATGAACACGATGCTGCAAATATTTATAATAATAATCCTTTCACGAACGGTACACAGTACGGTATCGAGCTGATACCTCCTTCGCCTCCACCCGCCGATCCCTACGATCCTAAGCAAGGAAAACAGATGGGCAAAGGCAGAGGTAGAGGCAAAACCATCCCCGGAGGTAGTCAAAGAAAACGGCCAAAGATCTTGGGAGAGGACAGTGACGTTAGTAGTGAAGGTACGGATGATTGGGAGCAATTCCAATCTTATATCCGCGTCATGGATCATCGAGGTCCACACCATAAACGACCAGACGATGATGATGATATAGACATAGCCGTCGACGTGGAAGATCCTGTCCTAGCATCTACACATCGTAGCCACACACAGTCCGAGATACCTAATTATGATACTGCATCAGAAACACTAGCCACACCTCTGTCGAAACTCTCCGGCTTATCTCTTTCTCCAAGTCGACCTTCCAACAAACGTGAAGTGGAGGAAGCACAGCTTATCCGAGGGTTACTTTATAGGCGCCCAGTGAAAGGCCGGCTCTACGACGCCCGCAGAGGAGGGGAGATTTGGGGTGTAGGGGAAGGAGATGAAGACGAAGACGAAGAGCATGATATGCTGGGCCTTGAGCCTCGAGGAGACGGGAAGCACAGTAATACCGAGCTCGAGAATGGAGAGAGTGCTAGCAAAACAAGGAATGGGACAGAAACGGAGGAGGATGACGATTGGGAGAGCGAACCAGTTCCTTGGGAAGTTGGAGAATTGTAAACCTTGCTATCGTTTCATTTCGGATGTTGACCCGAGGCACACTCCCTTGCATGCGGAACTATAATCCTCGATTCTGAATCCTCTCACTGGGGTTATATTGACTACCGTACAGTGTGTCTTCACTGCGTCGCCGGCGTTTTCTGTATATCCTCATTGCTTGCTAGAAGGGTTGATACAAATTCATCATTTACGTTCATCCAGCTGTCGCCACACTTGTGATACATCTACACATTCGTTCTGTTGAACCTTAGTCTAATCAACACCATGTTGTGACGGTCAGGTAATAGTTATTTCCATCCTCTCACAGCGCACTATCAGCCATACAACCTCAACATACGTACATGTTTTCAATCTAAACTTTTATCTCGCTCGGCCCATTAATTTCAAATGAAACGACTAGACGTACGAAATGCGGAGACTTGTACCGCACGCTTATAGGTATTTGCTTCAAGTGCTCAACACTCGGCGGTATTCCATTCATTCTCAGAAGTACCCTTATTGCGGGAACGCCAGAAAGCGCAGGTGTGGGGAAAGATTATTATTTCATCACCGCGTGTCGCTCACGTCGATCTAAACCATCTAGTACATGCCAGTCACACTTGTCTGATAATGGTGTACGTCCAGCGTTCAGCGCTCAGTGGAAAACATAATTCCTACGCACTGTTCATGAATGGTATTCGTGTGTTTCTAACTCAAGGAGTGCAGTTGAACGCACAATCGGTGTCGCAAGTTACTCATTTCCTCGATCTCGATCAATGCATCAATCCTCGTTCACTGAACGTGCACTCGCAAAATGATTGCACCAACGAAATGAGGACACGCAACCTAGTGAAACGCTCGCTAGGTCTGTGTGATTGGGATAGGCTAAGCCCTCACGCAGCTGGTGCCTCCAAAGATAGACACAGCATATCCGAGACGTCAGAAGAAGAATGGCAAACCTAACTCGGCTCATGTTCATATCATTGGCCTAGGATCATTCTGTCCCACATACTCCCGCATGTTCTGCCTTGCTGCCTACCGGCTGCGCCAGGAGAGCAAGGCAAGCATCATGGCTAACGCACGTATAGGGAGATCTTTAAAATACCAAAGGCCTGTCCCCAAGAACGAGCCATTACATGTCCTCGCACTCCGTCGTCTCTGACGTCCTCACAGCGTTGCACTCCATCACTCACAGCACCCGCGATACACCCCGCCACCAGGGCAGCATCCGTGGAAGTTTCCTTCGCCGCAAGAACAGTTCGAGCTCAGTAGCGTCGTCAGTTAAGTCGGACACAGGTAGTATAGCCAGCATCAAGAGTATAGCCCGTTCTCTATTTAGGCACAAGCAGGAAGACATGGAGCAGGTCGCCAAGGGTAAGGGGAAAGGCAAGGGGAAAGGCAAGAAGAGAGGTTCGGTGAATTCGACGAATTCGCAACAAGCCCAGCAGGCGGCTATTGAGGCGGAGAACAACAAGTTTTACCAGTCGCAGGCAGCGATTTCCATTGTCTTGAAGGATCCGGACGCGACGAAGAAACTTCTGGAGGGCATTCTGGAGTCGCCAGGAGGAAAAAGAACATTATCGAGGTTGGCAAGGACATGCAAAGCATTGTCAGAGCCGTCATTGAATATGCTCTGGAAGGATTTGTACTCGTTCATCCCACTTGTTGGCATGTTTCCTTCACCGCTTCTGCGCCGACCTAAGAAACCGGGTTTCGGTTTGGTACGATATATCCGTGTCTGGTGACGGCAAGAATACTGAATTCATTAATATTACTTAGGCGAAGATGCCGGTCGAGAGTGACTGGGAGAAAGTCCTTGAGTATGGCGAGAAGGTTCGACGAATTACATACGAGGAATCGGCGAACAACGTGTCTGGTACAATATTCTCCGTCTTCGAGGAATACCGTCCAAGGTGAGTCAGACTCTCAAAGTTCCATAGAAGGAGGATATTTAAATCTTGCATTTCAGGACATACATACTCCCCCGTCTCCTGCATTTGACATGGCGCGCAGAAACCCCAGCTGGTTTGGATCGCTGTTCGATGTTCCTCAATCCCGAGCTTCAAGGTCTAAACCTGGAAATCGGAACAAGGTTCCCTCAGCTCAACTCTTTTCTCACCGATCTATCTACCCGCACTCGTCTGACCTCGTTCTCGTTTGTATCTCCAACCACCCTTCCTGACGCATTTACCGAGATCCTACTCCCGCAAACCGCCATTGAGCGCCTGACCCTAGTCGCACCAGGTGCGCTCTCTGCTGGAGTTGGGAGATGGATAGCAGCCCTGCCGCACCTCAAGAGCCTGCAGCTTGACCTTACTGGTCGATCGATGATAGCCGTCGAGGGCTTCTTTGACGAACTGCGGCCACGTTCCGGAGATTCCACCCCAAGTTCAATCGGATCTACCGACAGCGGCGTGTTTTCTGCAGACGAACTTGATTTTACCGAAATTCGTAAATCTGCGCTGAGATTGACGGGAGATTCACGGTCGAAGGGTTCGTTTGCCAAGTTACGCCAACTACACCTCACAGGAGAGGTCTCGAATATTGCTGTATTCTTGAGACACTTGTCAAGTCGGCTAATCCAGCTTGAGCTCGCAATCGAAGATCCACCTGACAGGGCTGACTGGCAGGATCTATGTGCCGTCCTCTGTGAGCGCTTCGGAAATACTCTCCAATCACTGAAGATTACTGCTACTGGGTCGTCGAGGTTCGCCGACCTCGTGCGGTCGACAGGGAAACTCGGACCTGCAGGTAACCATCTTAGCCTTGAATTCTTCACGTTGCTCCCAGCTCTAAGAAGGCTGGAAATCGACCTCCCCGATTCCACCATCTTTCACGCGACTGATGTCGCACATCTTGCTACTATCTGCCCAGCACTGGAAGAACTCAAGTTATGTGCAACGGCGACATTTCCAGCACAGAACGGAGCACCAAAAATTACCTTAGAGGAGCTAGCGCCGCTTCTGCGTTCTTGCAAACACCTCTACACGTTGTCAGTTGTAGTGAATGCTCAAGGCGGCAGCCAGGAAGTACTCAACTCCAGGGCGGTATCATCAAAATCCCTCCAGCGACTGCACATGGGTCATTCCTGGGTACAAGATCCCCTACTGGTCGCCATCCTTCTCAGTCATTTGGCGCCCAACCTAGATACCCTGAGATGGTTCCATGAACGGAACCGTCCCGGATATGTTGAAGCAAACGATATAGGTTGGCAGAAGGTTTCAGATGCGCTTCCTCATTTACAGAATGTACGACACATGGAAAGACAGGGAGCAGCGTCGTACACCGTGGAGCCAGAGAAGCCGGAGACAGCAGAAAAAAGTGTCGATGCTACCATCGCTACAACCTCCCGAGGGGTCAATGTACGACCGCAAACGGAGGAGCGATCGGTCCAAATATCGCCTACACTGGTGGACCAAACGGTCGAGGCGAAGGTAGAACTTATCTCCGTGTCCATTGACGCTGTCGTTGAAACAGTTGAAGCCGGCATCGATGCAAGTGTGGCGACATGTGAAGCTTCCGTTGACGCTTCCGTAGCAACCTCCGAAGTAGCCATCGAAGCCGTACCTGTCACTGTCTCAAAACAAGTCGATGCAACCGTATTCACCCTCTCAAAAGCAGTAGAAGCGTTGTTCACTTCCAACGGCAATGATACCATAGAATCTACCACACCTTCCTCATCTCAACGCTATGCTCTCCCTTCACCCTATGATCTCTTTTTCTATGCAACTTCTGCACTCATCTACTACCCACTCTTGATCCCGCTAAAAATCATCGATATGTCTATGTCAGTTATGCACCGAAAAGGACGCGCAGGCAACCAGGAGGAGAAGGAGATGTCGGAAAAACAGGTTGTCCTGGACTCTATGCCCGAACATGATGATACCCCTATGGACGATATGGCTCCCGAAGTCCGTCAATGATCTATTGCTATTATGGCTTGCTTTGCTTACCTTAGTTATTCTTCCTCGTGCTGGCCACTATATCAGGATGAAATACATGATACCTTGACTTACCCTGAGACGACTACTGAGAAATTGGAATCGAAAGACAAGACGGTAAGGAGAAGACTAGCAGAAGTGGATGTCGCAGGTTGGATTCGAAAGGGGAATCAACAAACAGAAGCAAACAGTAATACGACGCGCGTTGGACGAGCTCAGAGCTCGCGATTGCTCAAACTACCTCGCTATATCATGGCTGATAATAGAAAACAAGAGAAGGATTTCACTCCGGAGGTAGATGCCTTGCTTCCTGAGGCAGAGGCCTTGGTCAAAGTATGCTCCTTCTATTTTGTGGCATGTCAGTAGTAGCTAACTGGTTTAAGGCGGGGAAACTCCAGGAGGGTCTTGACAAACTCTTTACTCTAGAGAAACAGACGCGAAACGTATGAACATTTCTCTAAGATGCTTCCTCTGAGCTAATACAAGCCATAGGCAGCCGACTTAGCTTCTACTACTCGACTTGTGACGACCGTAGTTGAATACTGCTATACCGCTCGGAATTACGCGTTATTGAACTCCAGCATTTCAATTCTATCCAAGAAGCATGGTCAACTGAAAGGCGCCGTGCAAGCAATGGTGGAGAAAGTGATGGAATGGTTAGAGGATGTGAGAAACCGTGATGGAGTCGACAAATGGTTGGAGTTAGTAGAGACGCTACGAAGTGTTACGGAAGGCAAGGCAAGTACAACCGTTATTATGATGATCTCATGTTTCCTAACACCTCGACAGATCTTCCTTGAAACACCCAGAGCAAGGGTAACCTTGTTGCTTTCTCATTACCACGAAAGTCTCGCAAACGCAGAGAAGGCCTCACCCGAAAATGCCAAAAAGTCATTACGTACTGCTTCAGAGCTGCTGTCCGAACTTCAAGTTGAGACGTACTCATCGATGGAGCGTCGAGAGAAGACTGAGTTTATTTTGGAGCAAATGAGATTGCTCATTGCCGTGGCGAGACAAAAGGATACGGAGGCTGGTCAAGAAGGAAAGGATTCTTTAGCGGGTGGCGAAGCGGAGTGGATCAAAGTCCGAGTGGGAGGCCGGAAGGTCAATGAAGAGTTCTTGAAGGACAAGGATAACGAAGTATGGATCTTCTTTTGTGTATTTCTTTCCATAATTCAGCTCATACTTCCGCTACAGGACCTGAAGCTCAAATACTACGACCTCATGATTCAACATGCATTGCACCAAAGCTCGTACCTGGATGTGGCGAAATACTACCAGAAGGTATGGGAGACGCCGTCAATCAAGGAAGATGTTCACGACAAAGGAAGGATTGTAAGTCATCTCTAATGTGTCGAGATATCGATATCTCATTCTTCCATCCATGGCAGGCTCTCGAACACATAGCATACTACGTTGTCCTGGCCCCACACGACAATGAACAGGCCGGAATGCTGCATGCACTATATCTAGACCCTGCCCTAAGACCACTCGAATTACACTAGTGAGCCATTTCGATGAGGATTTCTGCCTATACGTCACTGAGTCTGATCTCAGCAACCTCGTTAAATCCTTCCACACTCACGAACTCATGCGATGGCCAGGTGTGCAAGCGCTATATGGTTCCTTCCTACGACAAACACCTGTCTTCAGCCAGGAGAAGCGGTGGGAAGACCTACATACGCGTGTAATTGAACATGCAGGTACACCTTATTCATGCCCTACGCCCTACTCACTGCCTTTCCGCCAGAATATCCGCGTCATAGCAGAATACTACTCAAGAATTACCATCTCCCGTACGATGTCACTTCTGGATCTCACCGCACAGCAAACCGAAGAAACCCTTTCTCGATTGGTGGTCTCTGGTACTATTTGGGCACGCATAGACCGGCCAGCCGGGATCATCAATTTCCGGGCAAAACGAACGGCGGAGGATGTTATGAACGACTGGAGTTCGGATATGCAGAGACTACTTGGGTTAGTGGAGAAGACATGGATGGGGATGAATGCTGCACAGGCAGCGCAGTCTCGGGCTGTAAAAACATGATGCGTAGGTTGACATGTCATTTTCTCCACAGTTGTCGTAATGGATCTTGTAAGTTAATCCTCTTGTAGCCCGCGTAAATTTTGAGTGCTTTTGATTCTAACAGTAGCGATTCGCCTGAATGAATCCGCATAGAGAGAACCTAGCAAAATATTACACAGGTAGAAGCCATCTTCAATTGATACAAAATGTTCGTTAACCCATAAATGACACAACATGCACTAGAGTCAAATGTAGTGATGAGGATGAAAAGAAACAATGCAGAGCAACTAAGTAAAAAGCGTATGTAGACTACTAGATACAAGCCATATATATGCATGCCAGGGATATTAATAAGCTAGCCAGCACGATAGTCAACAGGAAATTCAGTAGGAGGATAATCGTCCCACTGGCGCTCGCCATCTAGGAAACGTCGCAATCGAGCGACCTGAGATGATAGATACATCACAATAATCTGCATTTTGATATCCAATTTGAGCTTGAGGATATCCTCACACGCCTTCAGTGCTTTTTTCCGAGTTGTGACGAACATATTGCCAGAGAACCCCAGGTCCTTCAAGGCATCTATGAGCTCACTGAACTCCGAGCACCATCCTAAGACACCGAGCTGCAGCGATAATATTGACTTGACTTGAATCAATGAAAGTATGAGAGGAACGCACCTGCCCATATTGTTTGTACTTTCCGTACAGAACGTTAGGTGCCGCATCTAGGGCTATCTCGAAGTCTGTGTTCAACTGTATCACCTCAGGCGATGGTATATACGGAGATGAAGGCTCTGCAGGAGCAGGAGGCGGCTGCGGGGAAATGAATATTGATATTTCACGCTGCTGTAAGACAAGACACTCACCGGCGGTTGTGGTGGAGGGTCCTGGAACCATTGACGATCTGAGTAATCCCATTCACCACCAAAGTCTACTACATCGTTCCGCTTTCCCGTGAAATCCATGTTAGAAACTGGCGAGATGAAGAAACCTGCTTCTTTACAGAGTGTATTAAGGGTGATATGAAAGGTTTCCGGAAGAGATGGCAAGTCGAGTCCGAGGGGAGTTGAGGGTTCAGCCGACGGTATGAAGATTTCTAGTGGTAACTGTTCGCTAGCAGATACGAGGGATGGAGTTTGGGACGAAAGTGGATCTAAGGACGACGAAGGGGCGTGCGGTATATGCGTGTGCAAAGATATATGTGGGATACAATCGCGATTCGTCCGATCGGAGTTTATGAATGACGAAACGGTAGAGACCTCAACGTTGAGAGCTGTAGGGAATGATCCGGAATGACTTATCAGAGGAGATCGGTACACACCCTGGACGCATGTCAGGTATGTCAGCTGACCCAGAAAATAATAGAATATGTTGAACGCACCGGAGAAAGCGAATCGTAATTAGAGATGTTTTCTTTACCGTCAGGACACGGGATAGAACGGCGAGATTTTACGGATTTTCCTGAAAGAGAAGAGTTTGTCGATTGGCGGGTGATAGAGAGGGAGTTTGTGGCCGTAGAAAGTGGACTGGCTGTCACCGAAGTCGACCGAGGATAAGTCCCAAGTTCAGATATGTCCAGCGGAGAGAGTGGAGGAGAGTCTGCGGTGATCGTGATGAGCGGAGGGATTGGTAAAGGTAGTAGGGAAGGTTGACGCAATTGCTTTGTAGCTGGCGGAAGAGTTGCCGTGTCAAAAGGTGTTGGAGTATCAGACGTTCCAAAGCCTTGTACGTTTCGACTCAACCACGAAGGCGAAGGCGGGATAAAGGAGGTGCGAGCGGAGGTGCCGCCAAGCGAGTCGGTATGGAGAATCGGAGAAGGCGAGGCCGTCAGGTCAAGAGGGTTGACTAGCTGGTAACGAGGCGCTACGGCAATGGGAATTGGCTTCGCCTCTAGATGCTCGACTTTTACAGTGGTTGGAAATGTGGGTTTCGGTAGGCACTTCGGAGCAAGTGGTTCACCAAAAGTTGTAAAGGGCGTAGTGATGGGAGGTGCTGAAGACGGTCGGGAACGATTACGCCAGGAATAGTTGGATGAGACTTCAGATATGGGGGTATGGAAGGATGCTCGTACAACAGTTGCCGTTAAACTTGCGAAACGCCGAAACGAGGAGGTCCTACTGGCTATTGAGTCAGCTCGAGAAGTGACTTCGGATACCGGTGTCGCTGGATGTACTATCGGTGCGGGGGTGAAACGTTCTGTATCAACAACGTCTGAGATAATATTATTGCAGGTTCGATCAGAGCTTTCTTGGGGATGAAAAGGATCGAAATCACCAGGAGCTGCTGCAATAGCCTCCAAAGGTAGCCGGGCTGCAGGCGGAGGAACGGTGCTGAACGTTGATGATACTGGTGTAGGTATAAAAGTGGGAGGTGCAGGAAATTCGTCAACCAGATCACCCACAAAATCTTCGTCTTCTTCGTTCTCTTCTTGATTGGAAGAGCGAGAAAGAAACGGAAGGCGAGGAAACTTTCTTGGTTTCTGAGATCTGTGCGAAGGATGCAACGAGAGTCGAGAGAGGTTGGTGAGTCGGGAAAATATAGAATGTGGAGGTGACGATTGAGGGGATGGATTGGCTGAGGGTGTAGTGCTGTGATCAACACTTAAAGGTGCGGAAGCCCTATGAGAGAGCTGATGACCTGCAGTACTGGAACTTGAGCTGCCGCTAGTTGGGCGACCTTCGAGTGAGCTGGAGAAGTCGTCGCGGGTGATTTGGTGAAAGTCCTCTGTCCCGTCGTCGGAGAGAGTGATGGGCCTGCTGTGATTGAACTCCCTACGAACTGTCCTGGAAAGGAGAGTAGTCGGATTGATAGCAGTCGAGCTGCGCAAGCCTCGAAGGCTTCGAGCTAGTCTCGACTGCAATAGGTTCTTGTGTGTAGACGTCGCGAGCTCTGACAAGCCCTCTTCGAGTGGACTTGTGCAGAGAAACGGTGCTGAGACTGCGATTTTTCAGCGAATCGCAATCAGGCTGCGGTACACAATTAGTGAGTTCAGAACGAGGCGATGGTCCGAATACGGAGAACTCGTAACAGAGAGCCAGCCGCACGCCTGAGCAAAAACGCCAACCCCGTGTTCACTAACAATTGCCTTGAGGCTCAAATTGTCAAGGGGTTCTACTGCCTACATACTAGATTTCATTTACGGCCATGCTGCCCAACGATATGCGACCACGAGTACTCTGCACGAGCATTGTGTCACCGATATCGTTACGCACGAATATCATAAGTTGTGGATCCTCGCGTACACAGAGATTGCAGAACAATCGCATCATGGTAAATGTGAGGTCATTCTAACTAATATACACTATTTCACCCTAGACCCCACAGACGCAAGAGTAATAATGGTCATGTCATGAAATCTGTAATCTGAATCAGGAGGTTTTAGAACAAGCAACACAAACCGAGTCGAGACATCCATCATCCATCCAGAAGATGTTGCATCTCTGGGTCATCTCTTCTTCTCCATCCCCGAACCATGCCACGGAAATCCTCCCATATATCACCTATACGAGACCAATTGATCGCGATGCTAATACCCACGAGCCTGCGCGGCTCACTGAGCATCCCGAGACTGACAATTGCACAGAGGAATACGAGGACGGGTACATCCCCTATGCGCGCGTATAACGTTCGCCTGGTTCTCAATGGGTATGGGATCCCAACCTCCCTGGCCCACGAACCTTCGCCAACTTGAGTGACTTCTGACATTCCATAGCCAGCTATTCCACTGACTCCCCCTTCTCCTCCATCACACCAGAGCACGGCGGAGCCCAACTCACTTGCGCGCTGTTTAGCTTGTTCCCACATAGCCGTTCCTATAGCGGTATGCCATGTACGAGCCGGAGCGAGAATGAGACCCGGACGGGACTCAAGATCGATGAAGGCTGACGGCGCTGCGAAGTCAAGGCAAATGGACGCGGTAATGGGAATAGGCCGCGTATAATTCGGAGGGGGTGCCCAATCAGTCTTGTTGTAATCTCTTGGCTTCGTCAATTCCAGGGTATCTATACTCGGTGGTCTCGTTGAGTGAGTCAAGGAAAACGATTCTGCAACTATAGCATCACACATCAAGGACCTGCTAATCAACTGAGCGAAGCGAGACTTACTAGGCACCAAGTGTCGTTTGTAATACGTAAGGCGGGGAGTGGAGTCTCCTGGAGAGATTAAAGCGATTCCAGTTCGCCGACCGCGTGAGTCATCTGAATCACTGTAATACTCCTCGAAAGAAACACCTATGTATGCCTTGCTGATCACAGACCCTATCTCCTTCAGTGCAAGATCCCTTTCTTCCGCGTCGCGAAAAGTAACAGCGCCTTCCGGCCAGAGTATGATATTGGCAGAGGCGATTTTCTTGCTCTCTTCGATGAAGTCGTGCAAGGTCAGGTGACGGTGCTTGTATCTCCTATGAGGGGGGATGACACATCCGACTATAAGAGGGGTGGTGTTGGGAGAAATTGCAGGTAGCGGCAGATCGTTTGAGATGAAAGCGGGCACTGTCAATAGCACTAATGTAGAGGCAAGATACAGAACATTGCGTGATGTGGATTTGGTAGAGCTTCTTGATTCAGAGGAATCGATATCGACGAGTTGTATTCTATCGTCCGGATTTTCTGCACCCATAAACCAAGCACCTATAGATTGGGAGACTACCAGCGCCCAGGCACCCACCAACCAGTCGATACCAGGTGGGCCTACCCACTGCATTAGCCAGCTATACTGGCTCATCCCGACGACTGGACTCCAAATAGCCAGCCGGCCAATTGGGCTTAGGTAGGAGACACCACACCAGACGGAAGCCCACAAGGCTGGGAAGAATGCTATCTGGGACCAAGGTGAATCGAATTGCATACAAATTCGGACATCGAAGAATATGATGCCGAGTGCAATCAAGGATGATGTTGCTGATAAGGCAAGTAGAACTGCGATGGAGGTTCCTGGGGTGGACAACGCGTGTATTGAAGGCCTCAGTTGGGTCAAAGATGCTGCAGAGGTGATGGCTATCCATAGCAATAGGCCACGGAGGAACGCATGATTCCTAGGCAGAAGAATGCGAGCGTATAGTCGTACTGTTGCGACAAGCACTACAATCGGAATAAAAGATGGTGCTGATGAAAATGTCAGAAGGGTTAAAAGAGTTACGGTGGCAGTGAAAACCGTAGTTGGATGCCTATGCAGTACAACTGAGCGTAAGTCGTCCATAGCTTCAGCTTGCGAGGCTTGAATCAAGACGGTCGACCCATCAAGGCTTTTATTATGAGAGAAGCTATGCTGCGTAGAAGCTTCGATGCTGCGGTGCTATTATGGAGGCGTTCAATATAGACGCCCGCATTATACCAGCAAGTCACGCGGAGCTGGAATTGTCAGAATGATCAACTTGAACTTGAACATATAGGTCTGCAATGGAAATGGATTTTAGGGTGGGTGGATAGACGTTCGAACAACACAATCTGGGGTAGGGTAGGCAGGAAAACGACGTAAGCACATTGTGATACATGGAAACGATGTGTACAAGCCCCCTCTGCAAATTTGTTCATGCTGTGGAAACAGAGAGATGCTTTCGAGACCGGAACAGTCTCGCAGTTGCGTAGTCGCTTCATTCACTCATTTACATCAATAACCCATATTGATTTCTTAGTCGAGCCGGGATGTATTCTCTTAGGTTGAAAGGGGAAGGCCCACTTTACGATAAGGCTGGTCATACGCCGGCACCCTGATATCCGCGCTATATTACCTGCGCATCGTTTTAAGTACATCGTATAGGATCAAGACCCCACTCCCCTAATGAGGAGCTCTTAATTCAAGTAGAAAAAACAGAGCAGCATTTACACTGTATGAATGACTTGTATATCGTGATTAGGTTAATTCGCTTACTAGACTGAACTCAAGAACACTATTGTACTACGATGGCACGGAAAACCATCAAAGCCCTGCTTGATGTTCAACCTGTGGGCGGCCGGTGAGGGGGAGCATCATGAGTCCATATCAAGCATAACACTTCATTAGAAGAGCTCCGGACGAAGAGGCGATATTTGGTCCATGGCTACCAGTGCATAGGCTTTGGAAAACTAGACACTCTCTTTGGAGATTTGGTTCTCCGATAACGACATTGCCCGCTATCCGCACGAGACCATCTGGTACAATAACCTGGACTTCTCTAAGCTAAACTTTCCTCTCGCAATTGATCAACCTTCACTGACATCGCTCTTCTAGCCGATCCGGCTGCTACATGTGCACACCTGCAAACGCATGACTTCAACCCTATCTGTACTCTCATGCTGTGTTCCAACTATGTTCTACGTGAGTCTACGTAACCTCAATGCGAGGTCGGAGCACGCTCTTACCGACTTTGTGTGAGCCAAACCTGATATGCAGATGAATAATATGCATATGCTGCCTCCCAGCTGATCATCCCTACGCAAAGTTATACCTCCTTTCCACGGTTTGTACGGGAGCGAAAGTATGACGGCACATTCGCTCCCTTAGAATTTAATGGTACTGGTAACCTGGTTCCCCAAATACCTGGCTGATAGGAGTTGAAAATTCAGTCTATTCAGTGTCCTAAAATCCATGGATTCAGGAATAAATCATCGCAATCTTATCCCACGGAATACCTGTTGGTACTGGCATGCCCGGAATCACGTCCGGCACATATCTTCCAGGAAATAAATTAATATTGGAGCTTCCAGCCCCAAGCCAAATTTACCGCATCGCGTCCCTCTCAGACTGGTGTTTAGGGGGCATTATGACCACGAAGTAGCGCTGCGAAAAACGTCACGGTCAAGCGGAAAGAGAAGCACACTAGGCATGGTGTTAAGGACTGAAGCCATGTGACGAGTCACTAAACACTACTCAGATTTTAACTGTTACCCCACCGAGATTCTGGAGGGTTTTCGCAGTGATGTGTTCTACGACGAAGACCATCTCCAGGAGAGCATACCTACTTTTCATTGGTATAAAGTTGGTAACCCCTTTCCATTCATGTGATCGAACGATCAAGTCAGGGCACCGGTCGGTAAAGAACATAGCCCGCTCAGGGACAACACTCCAAGACTATCCCCGTAACCTCCGTAAATATGGACCCCCAGCATGGATTCAACTTCATTCCTCTCTCCCCCCCACTTTCCCACTTGACGCGTGATGACTATTTTTACTGGACCGCCAGTCCTTTACATTCCAGATGATTTGACAATTCCGCAATTTATTCTAGATTCCCACCATCCAGTTCGACCAGTCAGGAAGCACGGCATTCCCTGGTTGATTGACGACGTCACAGGTGCGAAAATTGGATATGATGAGGTTTGTCTGGCGCTTTCAGAAGCATGGATCGAGCTCATAGGGGCGTGCAAATAAATCTACAGCTTCGCACGCGTAGCAACGGTCTCGCAAATGCGTTGAAGATAAAGTATGGTATTGGAGAAGACGATGTTGGTGCGTCTCTGAAAGCCTGAACTAGAAATCTGTCACCTTAAAGATTGTTTGGCAGTCTGTGTGTTTAGCAGCAATCACATCGGTATGTTGTTCGACAGCGCATAGAACTCCCTTGGTAATCGTGAAACAGACTACCCAGTCCTGGTGTGGGCCGCGCATCGTCTAGGAGCAACTGTTTCGTGAGCTACACAACTTAGCTGTCATTTTGCTTCACCCTTATAGAAGCCTTTTAGTACAGCCAATCCTGCGTACACAGCAGATGAATTACTTCACCAGCTGCAAATTAGTGGCTCGAAACTAATCTTCGCCCAGCCCGCCTCCGTCGACATTGCGGTCTCCGCTGCAAGTAAAGCTGGCATTCCCGGGGATCGCATCATCATATTGGATTCGCTACTAGGTTCCCCCTACAGCACAGTAACCGCGTTGACCGATTTTGGACTGAAGCAATCGTCCGCATTCATTGAGCGCTCTCTCAGACCAGGCGAAGGCAAGACGAAAGTGGCCTTTCTATGTTTCTCCAGTGGTACAACCGGCAAGCCAAAAGTGTGTATTTTCTGGGTCAATACTTTTAGGGATATTCATGATCAATATCGCGTACCAGGCTGTCGCTATCTCCCATTACGCCGTCATCGCAAATGTTATCCAACTCTCACAACATCATAGAATAGATGACCCAAGTATACCGCCAGAGCTAGCTAGGTTTTTTCCGGGCGATGTATGCACAGCTGTATTGCCATTCTTCCGTAAGCAAACGTTTGCCCCCATCATGGATTCCTCATACTGTCATGCTGAAAGAGTCTTCATGTAATGCAGATATCTACGGCCTTATAGTCAATGTAAGCCCTATCAATACTACGGCTATCTATAAGCCTCACACTATTTACAGCTTCACTTCGTGCTCTTTTGTGCAGTGAGTTGAATCTTTGTTCCTAGTAACCCTTCGTCACAACGGGGTTTAGATGTCTATCGTTGTTATACCAAAATTCAACTTTACGGACCTGTTAAGTAGTATCGTCCGCCATCGGATTAACCACTTGATGTACGCAACTATGATTATATTCACGGCAGCTAGCTGACGCTATAGACAGGATTGTTCCACCAATGCTCGTATTGATTTGCAAGGTACACTGGTCCAATCTATCATCACCAAGATTTATTTGCCTGACCGATTTTCTAGCACCCAGCGGTTAAAGACTATGATCTGAGCCACGTCAAGGCTACATGGAGCGGCGCTGCCCCTCTATCACTCGAATTGACGCTCCAAGTAGCCAAAGTGCTTCCGCAAGCTATTGTCGCACAGGGTTACGGCAAGTCTTCGCTTTTTGGCGACGTATCCGACCCCCCCTGATGATGCCAGATAGGCATGACCGAGACGGCCACTGCTGTAACCTTAATGCCGGTGCCCCAGCGCATCGGAAATGGTTCCGTTGGGACACTCTTACCAGGTTGCTCTGCCAAGGTCATCAAACAAGATGGCACCCTTGGTGGCGTTGGCGAACTTGGAGAGTTGGTTATCACGGGGCCAAATATGGCCTTGAGGTATCATAGGAATGAAGAGGCGTGAGTCAGACCATCCTTGCCAAGAGTGTCGACGTCTTGACCATCCGTCTCGTAGGACAAGAGAAACGTTCGTGGACGGGTAAGCGTCCTCATCGGGTCAGCATATGCCTGTGCCTTGTGAACTGATGGTAGGTTGGCAATAGATGGGTTCACACTGGAGATGAAGTCTACTTCGACGAAAAAGGAGAGATGTTTGTTGTTGATCGACTTAAGGTGCGCATGCGCCTCGCCTGTTCACGATCTTCCTCACAACTTATTCTCTTAGGAACTGATCAAAGTTAGAGGCTTCCAAGTTCCTCCAGCGGAACTGGAAGGTAACAGGTCCCCCTTCCAGGATAGATTCTTTGTACCGGCTAATGCGGGTTTCTAGGTCACCTGCTTGGACACCCCTACGTCGCGGATGTAGCCGTGGTACCAATCCCAGATGATTATAGTGGGGAGGTTCCGCTCGCATACGTCGTTCCACATGTGGATGTTGCCGCTCGCATCAAGGATCCCAAGGAAGCTGAGAAGGTCAAGGCTGCGTTACTAAAGGTGAACTACCCGACGACCGTGCGTCCCGTTACCCGTGCTGACTCCTATTTAGCATGTCGCGGACCATAAAGTGAAATACAAGTGGTTAACCGGAGGCGTCGAATTCATCGATGCTATCCCAAAGAATCCAAGCGGAAAATTGTTGAGGAGGATCCTCAGGGATAAAGCTCGTACGGAGCTGAAGCGTCGGGAGGCAGCAGCTAGAGCCAAGCTTTGAGATAACATATATGTACAGCATTTTTTCTGACTCTTGGGACTACCGTCTTATCGGGAATGCATTTGATCCTACCGATCGATCTGTATCTTATCTAACCATCAGTCTGGATTATACATCTATCGTTCTGGAGTCCGCTGGAACCTGTTTCTCCCACCTATCTAGATGGTTGCATTTGTATGTCTCGGTCCGAGAGGGGAGTCCGATGCAGTATAAGAGCTGCGAGAGTCGCGTCTCTGATCCCCAGTCGAATCCCAGTAACTTATAAAGTCATCATGCCCGTCAGTCTTTTTGCTCGTCGATGCGCTCTTCTCCTCTGACGCTTTTATTATACAGCAAGGAGCTAACTGTGAAGTCAAGAACGGTGGTTGCGACTACCCTAACTGTGCCTGCGATCAGCCCCCCAAGAACAAGAACAACGGCTGTGGCTCATCCAGCTGCGGCTGCGGTGCTAGGTGAATTTTGCTAGTAGAATTTTGGTGTTAGTTACCGACTAATCTTGCCATAGCTGCCAATGCAAGCCGGGCGAATGCAAGTGCTGAATGGGCCCTTCGATAGGTACCATAGTAACATCCTTGAGCACTGTATGGCGGAGAGCATATGGAAAATGATTAACTTGTATCCTGTATATGATTAGAATGAATTAAGCAACTCACACTGGGGATAAACTGCAGCAATCAATAAGAACGTCATCGATAGTCAATGGCACAAAAAGAACGTACGGAGTAAGGGGAGATCAGTTTCCTACGAAAGGATCCTCTGTCTGATCCATGATCTGGCCACCCAGCAATGCATCCGCGCCCTCCATCTGCGAGAGATCATGGGAAGCCTCTAACCCCAAGCCATCAGGCCCTAATCCTGACATATCAAGCTCCATCCCATCGTCGCCCTCTAGCTTGTCCATATTAACATCCATAGGTTTTAGGGATGCGTCCAAGTCGTCGGCTGTGTCATCTGGAGGTGCATCAGAAGGTTGCAGAGACATGGTGAGCTGCGGCTTTGGCGAAGGAAGCTTGGAAGGTGGTTCTGATTCCTTTGGTGGTGCCGTCGATTCTTCCCGGTTATTGGCTACTGCATTCTCGTCTTGTTCCAAATCCTCGTCTCCCTCTACAACCTCAGGCTCGTCGGGCAGTGGTGCGAGAGGCTCATCAGCTCCCCCTTCATCATCACTGAATTGCTAATTCCGATACAATCGACATTCGATGTTGGAAATCACCCTTTTGGCGTAGGAACACATACCTGTGTCTTCTCAGTTTTTACCCATTTATAGATCTTCAATCCCGCAGACCCGTTTTCTGTTGGAGTCGTCCAGACTTTCTCCCAACATGGCACTGGCTGCATTAGTTGACGACGCGCTGCCTCCGTCGTAGCTGTGCTGACTCCAATCCTGCGCCTCGTAGCCATCTTCGTATGAGGGAGTAAAATAGAAGCTTACTTTAAGCGCCCGTACATCGGGCGACTTACATCCTGATTCCTGGGAGGGTTGCGACACAACCACAGATCATATGGAGTTGTACGTGAGTAATACAGGGACGGTGTTTTCATGAATAGAGAAATCAGCTCCGATGTGTTCACTTTTCGGCCTCAGCTAAACGTCAGCTTGTTTGGTAAAGTACCATCGGCGTATAAATCAAGTCAGGGACTCTCGCTGGCTCAGCCTGGCTTATGCTGACGATTTCCGGCCTCCCATTAACCGGCAAGCTACATCTTAGAAAGATAAACAGATTCGGTGGTGAGAGATGCCCGAGCGTTGACCGGGCCAGAATGTATGGAATCCGACTATATCCTACCGAAATGCCTTTCCTTCGGCGTAGCGGTAAGCGTGGTTGAGTAACAGTCAAGAATGGTCAGAGCTAGAGATACCGCGATATCCGAAGGATAATGGGTATCATCTTGATATCTGGATATCTGTAAGGCAACCTGCCCATTCTAGGCAGGTCTTTAGCCAAATGCGGAAGTGACGGTTCCATGAGATTCAACCTTGAAAATGCATCCGTGTGCAGAGGATATCATTGCTTAGCGCTTAGTACTCAAGGACGGGGGTCACTGGACGATAGCTGAATTACCCATCACAGACCAAAGAGGGACGGATAGTTGTAGACATGGTCGTCCACAAAATTATGTTCAGTTGGAATGCAGTATCTCACTCGATCCTTGCGACTGTGTATTATCTCGACGATGAAATTAGCATGATACATTGAAAACGTTCGAGTCTACAACTCCAGAGTCGTCTGTATCGACACCAAGGAGCTCACGCTTTCCGAGAATATTAGATATCTGCGGTGTCATCTGAGAAATCAGCTCGGGAAAGATCGCATAAATCAAACACCCCTCACCCATATCAAGGCCTTCAGGTGATTTCTTCGGCCCAGCGTAAAACATCAACCTGGTCTACGGCCAGGTATTTTGGAGGCTCGTCTCTCTAAAGTGATACAAATTAGTACAACCTTGACATCAGATGAGTAAACAGACCTTTGAAGAGTTGGAAATATTGGAGACCAGTGGCGGCTGTACCTTGATGATTGTCAAAAGAGATTGTAGACCAAGTCATCGGCGCTTACTTGATGGTGTGTCTGATATGATGCATGGCTTTGTGCGGTGGCTTGAGCCACTGATCGCAACTCTGCGAGCTTGGCTTCCAGAGAGTCGCATTTTCTGATTCATACCTATTAGGTTTCTGACTCCACATACCATCCGAATCAGATATTTACGAGTGGAGGACGGTCGTTTCCTCGCGTCGAAGTTCTATTTGCCGTCTCATCATACCCTCTAGATTGGCTCTGGCCTATTTGGAATTTGCAAAATAAGTGATAGAGATAGCAATGCGAAGGAATCGGTCAGGCAAACCTGTATCGGACGTAGTTCATTCGCGGCAAACATCATATTTTGGGCCATTACATCTATCCATTCTGCATGTCTGCCCCATTCAGGGGGGATATCTGGAGACGTGGGTGGAGGTGCAAGTAAAGACGCGGTCAAGGCGGAATAGGTGGTGAGGAGAGACCGTAGAGCGGACCGTAGAGCGGGCCTGCGGTCTCAGAGAGCCTTAGGTGGAAATATTCAGTAGAGAGGAAACAAATCTCACCGACGCTGGGGTCTGCTGGGTACAGTTGGAGCCCTCCCATCTCTCCGAGAGACGGCATGTGATCCTTCAACTAGACACGAATCATTTTCACCGTAGCTTAGGCATTGAGAGGATTATGTCTCACAGGCCAGCGTTCGCCATAGACCTCATAGTAAGGCTCCGGTTCCTCAAGTATCCAATCCACTCGCGGTTTCTCTAACTGCGTCAAGGGCCATTCTGGTACGTCAGCTTGGTCACGAAGGACTTGGTATTGATTTGGGTTTGGGTCGTCCTTCGCACGCTCTTTGAGGAGAGCGAGTAACCTGAGATTATGGGAAGTGTATTTGAGATAATGCGATGGTGGCGAAGGAAAAGGATTCCTGAGTTCGGCCTCTTCGTCGTCCATTTTCCCCGCAGGCGATCGAAGCGGGTGAGAGTCGTAAAGGGGAAAACGTAGCTGAATCGCGGAGTTTGAAACGTCGATCTCACGAGGGGCACAGTCACGTACCCAAGTTCCTCCCGCTCAGACCAGACAGATCACTACCGACACAATATATAAAGCTAACATGCTTTATCTCAGACCTGACTGTCCCTTACACCCCTCGCTCGCCGTCCACACCCTCTTCTCATTCCTGTCCACGCCATGACAGAATTCACCACCACCTCGCCGTTACCATCCATTCCAGATGACCTTAGCATCCCCCAGTTTATGCTAGACTGTCAGCACTCCAGCAGGCCAAATAGGCCAGAATACGTTCCATGGTTAATACAGGACCACGACGGAAGGAAGATTGGTTTTGAAGAGGTAAAGAAACTTTTCTCTTTTGATACTTATCTTACGTATACGATGCGTGTAGGTCAAATCTCGTACTCATGGACTCGCCAATGCGATGAATATCAGATGGAATATAAGTGAGTTATTGTTAGTTCCGTGTGCTCCCGCTTGTGACTGATATCAGTATAGGGGAGAATGACGTTGGTGGGTTTGATACTGTGTGTACATCCCGCCTTCTTGATCTCATACGTTGAGCGTGTAGTGTGTATCTTCAGCCCAAACCATGCAGGTGAGGGTCATTTTGCTGTACTCAGATGGCTGGTAGCCAATTCGTATCTATAGATTATCCTATTGCCATATGGGCTGCCCATAGGCTCGGAGCCATCATAACGTGAGAGATAGCATCCTTATGAACAAGCATCTTCTCAAGCGTTTCCGTACAGACCTGCAAATCCGAGCTATACTGCAGACGAGCTAGTGCATCAGCTACGCACAACTAAGGCCGCTCTAATACTTGTACACCCAGATTCCCTTGGCACCGTTTTAACTGCAGCCGGAAAAGCGCGTGTTCCAGAGGACCGTATCGTGCTCTTGAATGACCCCAAGAAACCTGTTGTTCATGATGGTGTAGCAAATGTGAATGACCTCGTGGACTTCGGACTATCGTGTGGGACCAGATATCAAGAAAAGAGATTCAGTAGAGGAGAAGGCAAAAAGCATTTGGCCTTCCTGAGTTTTTCCAGCGGAACAACCGGCAAACCCAAGGCTCGTTGTAATCCCACTAGAGAATAATCCCCTCACTTAATCCCATCTGCTTACAGGCTGTTTCGATTCCTCATCACAGTGTCATCGCAAACATCATTCAAATGGCCATTCACTTCAACATCAACTCTATTGATCCTGAAGCTCGGTCCATGAGTCCTGGCGATGTTGCAATCGCAGGTAAGTCATTTTCGGCGCTTTCTAACATCCGATGAATTCAAGTTCACACACATCTATCTTCTCTTAGTGCTTCCATTCTTCCGTGAGTGTTTCTTCTAATATCTATCGAAGCCACATACCCAAATGCCATATTAGACATTTATGGGCTTGTTGTCAATGTAAGCATTTTCTTTTCTAGATGTGGGGAAAGCAACTCATTGATGATATAGCTCCATTTCATGTTATTCTGCGGGGTGAGTTACTTGGTGATATCCAATAACTCCAGTTGATCATATTCTATCAGATGTCCATCGTCGTCGTTCCCAAGTTCAGCTTTACGGATTTCCTGCTAAGCATTGTCCATCATCGGATCACACATTTACTGTGCGTGATTCCATATCATCATATCTTGACTTGGAAATGACAGCTACACGCCCTCAGCCTTGTCCCACCCCAAATAGTCCTCCTGTGCAAGGCGAGTGCTGTCTAAGTAGTCGGAGGCTTCGACACTGACATTATTTCTAGCACCCCGCAGTTAGGGGCGTTGACTTCAGTCACGTTAAGTGGTGCATCAGCGGTGCAGCCCCGCTTTCTGGAGAACTAGTGAAGAAGGTCATCAACCTCTTTCCCAACGCTCGCATTGGTCAAGGCTACGGTGTGTTACTACCTTTCAGCCAGAGCGAGTGTGTGTTAATGACTCTTCTAGGCCTTACTGAGACATGCACATCCATCGCTATGTTTCCGCCTGACCAAAAAATTGGAACTATTGGCAGTGCTGGCAAGCTGTTGCCTGGACTCAGAGCGCGTGTTGTCAAACCCGACGGCACCCTCGCTGGCCCTGGTGGAATTGGCGAGCTCGTTGTGACCGGGCCATCAATGTCCCTTGGATATGCCAACAACGCGCAAGCGTATGTTTCGTTGGACTATTTTTTGATTATGCTTGTGACGTCATTGTTAGGACTAAAGAGACTTTCGTAAATGGGTGGGTACGTACAGGTGATGAAGTGATGATCAACGAGAATTGCGAAGTGTTCGTTCTTGACCGTGTAAAGGTATGGAAGAGAACACTATCTGATATAAATTTGGAATCACCAAACTTAACTTATGGGTCAGGAAATTCTCAAAGTCCGAGGCTTCCAGGTGGCACCCGCCGAACTTGAAGGACACCTTCTCATGCATCCACATGTCGCTGATGCATGTGTCGTCAGGTATCTATTTACGTCCTCTCTACGTTCAATATAAGAGAAGCTGAATGCCTTGCATCTAGTATTTTGGACGAATACAGCGGCGAGCTTCCGTTAGCATATATTGTCCTTGACAAGTCAGTGCAGCATCTTGCAAAGGACTCCAGGGGTGCTGCAAAGTTGAAGGCCGAGATCGCTAAGGTAATGCTTGATATTCGCACCGCTAGCAGCTTGCTGAATCAGGATCGCGTGCGTATGCAGCACGTTTCCGATGCAAAAGTCCAGTATAAATGGTTAGCCGGGGGAGTCGAGTTTATTGATGCGATTCCCAAGAATCCGAGTGGTAAGGTTAGTACACTCGTTCAAATTTGTTGACATGGATCAGTCTGATGTCTTGTTCGTCATCGTAGATTCTCAGACGTGTGCTTCGCGATCAGGCTCGGGCGGCAAGAACGAGTACTCCCCTCCAAGCAAAATTGTAAATCTATAACCAACCTTGATGATACCCCAGTATATTCGTTGTATGTATTTGTATACTCAGTTGAAATTACATTCGAAAACAAAGAGATTTTGGCATTGGATAGTAAGGAGGTTTCGGGAAGACCACCACTGGATATCTGATGTCATTCTAGAATCGGCAGCAGTCCACCGTGTACACGATATGCTTACCGTGCCCTAAGCAAATTTCGGACAGCCAAAGATCGCCTTCTTTTGCTGGATTTAGCCTGCAACGAGCTTTCAAGCTCAACCTATACAATGAAGGAGGCATCCATCAGGCAAAGGCAATGAGATAGCCTAGATGGAATCCACTCACATTGAGAGCTCTCAGGCAGACGGCGCAATGGCAAGGTATTGCCCAATATGCATTGAAGACCCGTGTAAATTCAGCAGCTGAACTGACTATGACGGGATCCCGAGATCCGTCAAGTTCACAAACGACCAAGACTTCAGCGAAATCTGACTCGAGGACAGAGCTTGACAGCGCATCGATTGGTCGTAAAAGTGTAAGAATCAAGGCTAATGCTTTTCTTCTAACCTTCACAGAGTACTCTGGCCTATATGGATGAGAACGATAGCCTTATTACGGAATCACTGCAGTGAACCTACCGACAAAGCTCCAGGAGATCTGCACAGACACCATGTAATCGGTGCATGCCTTTGTCGTCCTGCAGTAACCGCTTGATCCGTTCTCTTCTTTTGAGAAATAATGATATCGATGCGAGACGTCGACGTATGGCTATATCGATAGCAGCGCCAATGACATGTTCGCCGATCCAGTACAGCACTCGACCAAGATCCGTTCCGATGCCTAGGACGGTACCTGAAGACGTAGTAGTCGCTGCAGAGATGTACGGTGTGATGGCAAGCACTGTCTCCTCGCTGAAATGCAGCCAGGTGGTTGAGGGATTCTGATAGCTCAACGCCATAGCTCGCCAGACTTCGACTAGGAGAAGTTATACTTTCGCTATACAGCCGAGTTCCCAAAGAAATCATTATAATCCAATAGGTGTAGAGGCGGAATTATCTCATTTTCAGCGCTGTGTGATACCCTTGATCATCTGTGCACCGAAGCTGAGAGTCGTTGTCCAACAGCACAAAGCTCGCGTTCAAGGCGCTTGTTGTTCGGCACGGGAGGCGCTGTATGTTCCTGTTATCCTCGGAACCTCTTAGAGACCTTGCAAGGATTTGCGAACTCACGATTGAACGAACGCGATGGTCAGAAGAATCGCGTTGCAGGTCCACAAGCAAGTCTCGCGCTTGATGCGAGCTGACTTCATCAAGCAGGAGCCAATATGGTTCAAGGCCGTTCTCGATTACCCTCCGCTCCCTTTGCCACCCAAGGCACCGCCGGAACGTAGCGACTACGACTTGGAGCCTCCAAAACGCTCTTCTTCGTCGAAAATGCGGCCAGTGACGCCAAAGCCATTACCAATATACTACCTTGAAGATGATATCCGTCGCCAGTTTTACCGTGACCACCCGTTTGAGGCTTTTCGTCCAAAGTCTTTGGTCGAGAATAGCACTATAAAACCACCTCATCCTGTTCGAGGGAAAGAGTGGATGCGGTTGAGACAACGGGGTCGTAATCCGTCACCAGAAGAGTATGTGAACTCTCATTTGATGATGATACTATTAAGCAATCATTTTCTAGCGCTATCGAGTTTACCGTGAATCTCTATACCTACCACAATATACCTCTCAGCGAGGCGTATTCCCGTTCTATCGCACAATTCCGTGCTTTACGCTCCGAAAATTATGTTGCTGCGACTTTTGCCGCCATTGAAGCAGAGCAGCTCGGGGCAGTGTTTGGACCATCAGAAATTGAGCTTGGTTTCATGAAGGAAAAGAAAAACCTCTCAACATGGGAGAGGCGCGAGGAGTTAGACGAGGGTGCCATGGCCGCGCGGAAACGTTGGAAGTCTATCTTTGAACGGCAAGGTAGTGGTACATGGTCGCGTGGTGAAGAGTATGTTAGGCTGTGGAAGGAGGGTATTAGGCCGACTTACGCTCCCGCCCTAACTCAACCAGACCAACCTGCCGTTCCTACCGCTGAGCAGATAGCGGCTAGCCCAGACTTTATGCACACGCTGAATCGCTGATTGTGCCACTTTCATATAACATCCTGATCTCCTTGTTTTCCGAAAAGTAATTTGCTTTTTGAATTATTATCCAACAAATAATAACCTCCGAACGAATAAGATAGCGACTAGGGGAAGTACACAGCTGTCCAGTTAGTAACCGCCAAAGCAAGAAAGAAAGTGCTATCAGTAGATGAATGTAGCAAAGATATATATCTATGGTGGCAAGAGTCCTGTATATATGGTAAAGATGTGTGATTTAAAATGACAACAGGGGATTATACACCTGTATACTTGGTTCAAAATTCATTACAGACGCAAAGGTGCTGGTTCATAAGACGATTCCCGAGGTGGTTCGGGAAGTGGGTTAGGTCTCGTACTCATTGGAAAAGCCAGATTGTCGGGATTAGAATATGAACGAGGGTAAGAATGAAGACCATCCGGATAACCATGAGCTGGATGAGGATGATGATGTTGAGTAGGATGTGGCGCGGCGTAGATAATGGGTGGCGGGGCTTTAGGCATAGAATGGTAGATTTGGGCGTGTTGCGGTTGGTGTTGGAAAGAATTCTGAACCATGAAAGCAGTGTGGCTAGATCCATGCGCAGCGCTGTGCATGGAGGGATCGTTGATTGGTATATATGAGGCGGTCGTAGATATGGTAGACGGAGCGATAGGTAGAGCGTTCGTCGGATCGGGACCATACATACTTCGAGCCTTCCACAGCCGCTCCATCTCCCAAGCTTCACGAGCCCGTAATGCATTAAGCTCAGCAGTCGATGGAAGTTCAGAAGTGGGCCTCGTAGAAGTAGAATTGGCGCGCTCCAGAGGGCGACTTGATGAGGAGGATGCATGCTGGATTTTGCTAGCATCGGTTGGAGAGTGTTTGCGATCGGATTTGCGATCCTTGTCGTCATCCTTCCTATCTTCCTCTCGTCTACGACTCGATCTCTCCTCTCTGCGAGAAGAGGATGTCTCATTAGTACCAGTATTCACTTCAAGGCTAGGTGTTCTTCGATGTCGAGAAGAGTGCGCTGAAGCGTGACCTTCGTTCGATGGCTTGCGCTTCGAAGGGGGACGGACATCGTTCTCTGCTTTGGATCTTTCCTTCTCGTGCCGACGTTTTTCCCTGCGGCTTTCCCGCTCGCTTTCGCGTTCCCTGGTCTTTTCTTTGGCCCTTTCTCGTTCCCTCTCTTTCTCCTTCGCAAGCTCTCTCTCCTTCTCCTTCTCTCTCTCGCGTTCCCTCTCCCTCTCTTTCTCCCTCTCTTTCTCCTTACGCCTTTCCCTCTCCCTCTCTTTTTCCCTCTCCCTCTCTTTTTCCCTCTCCCTTTCTCGGGCCCGCTCTCTCTCCTTCTTTTCTCTCTCCTTCTCTCTTTCTCGCTCCCTTTCTCGCTCCTTCTCTCTCGCCCTCTCCTTCTCCTTCTGCCTTTCTCTTTCCCTCTCCTTTTCCCTCTCCCTCTCTTTCGCCCGCTCTCTTTCTCGCTCCCGCTCTTTTTCCTTTTCTCGTTCTCGTTCCCGTTCTCGCTCCTTCTCCTTTTCGCGCTCACGTTCCCACTCGCGATCTTTCTCCTTTTCTCTTTCTTTCTCTTTCTCCTTGTCCTTGGACTTCGACTTCGACTTCGATGACTTCTCTCGACTTCCGTCCTTTATGCCTCTGCTCTCACCACGCCTGGATTCTACAACCTCCCATTGCTCTCCATTCCCCTGTATCATATTAGCCGGAGCATATACGTTGCCTGATGCACTTCTCACCAGCTTGTAGGTTTCAGTCTGGCGGGAAGTAGTGTTGACGTTAATCGACTGGGGAGTAGACTCATTAGTATAGACCTCGCGGGCGAGCGGAGAGCCTTCGGAAGATGGACGCAGAGATATAGGCGGGGGTGCTACAGAAGGAGGGATTGACATCTCGGGATTGTAGGGCGTGCCAGGATTGGCCAACATCGAGAGAGTTGACAGGGGTGAATCGCTGTAATCGAATTGGGAGGGGATAGTCATTGGGGAATAGTTGAGCATTGGAGAGGAATTGATCATAGGAATCTCTGGGAGAGGCGGGGATGCAGGGAATGGGACATGAGCGGGGGGCGCGGGGGCGGGGGCGGGGGCGGGGGCAGGAGGCGAGCTACTGAGAGGTAGTACGGTGTTAGATGAGAGAAGGACTGGCTGAGGAGTAGGTTTCAAAGAGTATTCTTTATCGGGAGTAGGAGGAGGTGCAGGCGATGGGGAGGGTATGGGAGGTGATATTGAGGCAGTCGATTGTGCAGGAAGGGTCTCTGTCAAAGGCATGGACGTAGACGTCGAAGGAGATGGTGCAAGAGCCGTGCTCGCTAGCACCGATGATACGGCTCCTGGAGTAGAATGCGGGGGATGCTTTTCCATGGGCAGAGTAGCAGCAGGGGATGGCGCAAGCGGTTGCGCCGGCGCTGGAACTGCAACGGGAGGACTTAGCTGTTGTTGGAGGACAGTACCGTTATCGAACTTCTCAGGAGGGAGGGGAGCATCCTTCTGCATTGGCGTATTGGCACCAGAGCTTGGTGCATCAGGATTTGTGATAGTTAGTCTACCCCAGTAAGGACCTTCTAAAGATATCGATGACGAGCGATCTCCAGCATCGTCTTTCCCTGCATTCTGGTTGACAGGCGGGTTGACGGAAGGTTCAGGAGCAGGGGCCTCGTGCTCTACGGAAGGAGGGGGAATACGTCTGGCAGGGTCCGTATTCCGCCTAGGCTCTACTGTAGGTCGCTCTGGCGACATTTGCCTGCCCACCACAAATGACCTCCGTACCTCAGTCCCATGCTGCATCGTATTAATACCCTCATCATCGTGTTTTCCCATGCGACGCCCGAACATACTGAACTTTTTAGCAAGTTTCCCCAGCACACTGCCACGTTTCTCTTTCTTCCCGGATATTTGAGAAGCAGATGACGGAGGCAAGCCTGGTGTATTGAGATTAGATGTACGTCGCGTAAGTTCTACCCCATTTGATTGGGTATCCTGCAATCCGGGGTTTTCTGTAGGCGTGGTGGGGAGTGATATAGCATTTCTCCCAGGTTCGTCAATAGGCTGCTCTCCATGGAAAATATTCGCTGCAGTGGGCGTACGTCGTTTGCTGAGTTTACGGGGAAGGCGAATTCCGTCTGATTCAGGTACTTGAAGATGCACAGCAGAGGTAGATTGAGACAAAGGTGAAGGAACCACACTTTTGTGCCGGCTTTGAGTAGTCCCCATACTTGACAATCTAGAACGCGTCTGACTGCGATTCTGAGATACCATGATATATATGAATAAGCTCAACCGAATAAGAAGACGGAGGCAGTTAATAGCTTACCTCGTGGACATCGACAGACACAGGCCCATTCCCAAGACCGATATCGTAGGGCGATTGATGATGCCAATTAGTGCCCCAAGGATCACTGACATCGAGCAAATCGACATTATCGTGTGCAGTCTGAGATGTTTTGCGAGATCGCGGTTTGCCGCCTGTCTCTGCTACCCGAGTCTGTGATGAGTTGGGTGTAGGAAGGGGAGAGCCGGAAGGTGTTCTACTTGGTCCAGCGCGGTACTCGTCCGAGTGTTCAGGTTGAGAGAAAGGTAATGGAGGAAATGAGGGGGAGAATACGGAAGGGGGACGCGCGGAGCGTTGACGCTGCGACGGGGGTATCAAATGGTGATTCTTGTACCAACGCGGTCCAACAGGATTGTGAATGGGAAAGAAGACTTTATGAGGGGGCATAAGACCATTAGACCAGGTATCTTTATTGTACCAAGCAGGAAGTTCCTTTAAAGGGTCGGGTATGATAGAACCCCCCGTGGCATTGAGGTTGAGGTAAGAGAGCTGATCAACCTTGTCCCTCTGCTCCTCCATGATCAACTCTTTTTCCTTTTCCTCATCCATACGACGCCCCGAATCGGCGCCAAAGCTTTGTGGAGGTGGTGGGGGTTGAGGTTGAGGAAGTTTTTGTTGAGGCGCGGCGTTCCCGGGCGTGCTGGCCGATCGCTTTACAGACCTGCGAGACCACAGTGAGTGGGTCTTGGAATTCCGTTTGGTCAACCTGCGTTCGAGGTCCCTGCGCTCCATATCTTGATAGAAGGCCTTGAGTTCATCAGGTGAGGCTGCCTGCCGTGGACCTTGCGTCTGGTTCAGAATAACATATGTTAGAATTAATTCCATTTGCTTGGCACGATAGGATACGAATGTACCATCTCGTAAGGCTCGGCGTCGAGCATAGGATTAATATACGAGGCCATGGTGGCCTGCTAGGGGTGCTTTGGGCGCAACTGGGCGCAAGAGAGAGGATGGGACCTCTGGAATGGCTGAGAAGGATATGTTTCGTTGGAATTTGGCTTGCGGTCACACGTGAGGGTTGCTTTCACCAAGTTTAGCGCTCACTTTCGTTGCCCTCAGCTGCTGCGACGTTTTGGCCGACGACGACAGTAATGATCAAAGTCGCAACATATTTCAAGAACATCGACTACGTGTCCTGACCCTCTGCAGAGTGCAGCACGAGGTTTCAGTGGCGAGCATTGACCGTTTTGTGAACAACAGATGATTGCTATATCGGGTAATCTCATCGCATAGATCACTCTCAAACTCTCTTCCATGTCAATTCGAATCCTCCTCCTAGGCAGCGGGGGCAGAGAACACGCTCTTGCCTGGAAATTAGCCCAGTCACCTTTTGTTGACCACATATTTGTTTGTCCAGGAAATGGAGGCACAGCCAAGGAACCAAAAACGTCCAACCTAGACACTGTATCTGCTAGTGATTTCCCAGCATTGGTAGATTTTGCAGTAAAAAATCAAGTGAGTCCGTTGCGTGATGAGGTTAGCTTCTACTTACAATGATTAGATTGCACTCGTACTGCCAGGACCAGAACAACCCCTAGTGGATGGTGTTGAGACGCACTTTCGGAAAGGTAGCTGCGGCATACTCAATATCTGGACAACTCATGGACACTTGCACAGTGGGTATACCCGTTTTCGGTCCAAGCAGCCTTGCTGCACGAATGGAAGGGTCGAAAGCCTTTGCAAAAGACTTCATGGAGCGTAACTCTATCCCTACGGCCAGATTTCAAGTTTTTGCTTCCCATCAAATCGATGAAGCGATTCATTATGTTCAGACATGTAATCACAAGGTCGTACTAAAAGCCAGTGGACTTGCAGCTGGAAAGGGTGTTCTCATCCCGGGTTCCGTTGAAGAGGCTGTATCTGGACTCAAAGAGATCATGGTTGATAGTCTCTTTGGCTCAGCAGGTTTCTGGCTTTTTCTCCATTTGAGCATCTCATCATTCTGACATGACATCAATTATCCGCATAATAGGCGATCTAGTTGTTATCGAAGAGCTCCTGACCGGACCTGAGCTCTCGGTCCTAGCAATTTCCGATGGGTACACGATAGTACCGCTTCCGGCTGCGCAGGATCACAAACGTATTGGTGAAGGGGACACCGGCCTTAATACTGGCGGAATGGGCGCCTACTCGCCCGCGCCCGTAGCCACACCAGAGATCATGCAAGATATCATGAATCAGGTTTTGAAGCCAACAATAGGCGGTATGCGCAAGGAAGGTCAGATTAATACCAAGACATGGTTTCCCCGAACCGAATCACCCTGAGTAGTCTGCATGTCGCAGGATTCCCCTTTGTTGGCGTGCTGTTCACTGGGTTCATGCTCACTGAGTCCGGACCCAAGGTTCTTGAGTATAATGTCAGGTTTGGCGACCCAGAAACAGAGGCACTTATGCTGCTATTAAACGATGACGTGGATCTGGCTTCCGTCTTAATGGTATGTGAAAGCTCAATTGGGCCGACGGATATGGGCGGAGATACTCATGGATAATTGCTACCCTAGGCATGTGTTGAACATCGGCTCGATTCAGTGACACTGACGTTCAAACCTGGCTTCGCCGTTTCCGTCATCCTTGCTTCTCAAGGCTATCCTGGGAGTTATTCAAAGGGCAAGGTGATCGACATCGGTTCACTCCCGACAAACGGTACCTTTGAATGCATCCTCCTATTCTTTCACGGCTGTGTAACCCCTCTCACCAGATGTTGTTGTTTTCCACGCTGGAACCACCTTGTCTGGGGATAAGCTGCTGACATCTGGCGGGCGCGTTATCGCCGTTACGGCGTACAGCACAACTTTGCAGGGTGCTCTTGATTCTGCTTATGCAGGCGTGGATAAAGTCTCGTTTGAAGGTAAAACGTATAGACGAGACATCGCACACAGGTAAGTCCCTGGTATATGTCGTACCTGAGGTCTGACCTCTGGTTTTCACAGTGCCCTGAGCGCGGTAGCAGGAACCAATCCAACCGCTTTAACTTATGCATCCGCAGGCGTGTCAGTCGACGCTGGCAATGCCTTGGTCGAAAAGATCAAACCCTTCGTACGGTCGACCCGCCGTCCAGGGGCCGACGCTGAGATCGGTGGTTTTGGTGGCATATTCGACCTTAAAGCTACTGGATACAAAGACCCGGTGCTTGTAAGCGGTACAGATGGTGTTGGGACAAAATTACGTGTCGCCATGGATGTTGGTTTCCATGATCTCGTAGGTACGCTCGGACGGACAACCCGAGGTTTTCTAGATTAATTCATTAATCCTCCGAAGGAATCGACCTTGTTGCCATGTCCGTTAATGACCTTCTGGTCCAAGGCGCCGAACCGCTGTACTTCTTGGATTATTATGCTTGTTCTAAGTTACAGGTTGATGTCGCTACCAGAGTAGTGCAAGGTATCGCCAATGGCTGCATTCAGGCTGGCTGTGCACTGATCGGAGGTGAGACCGCGGAAATGCCTGGGATGTATCATGCAGGTCGGTGTGCAAATGCCAACTTTTTTGTGATGTTTTGACATTTGCTATCAGATGATTACGACCTAGCTGGGTTCGCCGTAGGCGCTGTCGAACGAGATCAGATTCTCCCTCGCTCCGATATCACCGTCGGTGATGTTGTCCTGGGTATCTCTTCCTCCGGGGTTCATTCGAACGGATTTTCTCTGGTCCGGAAAATCATATCAATCTCAGGCCTTACGTACTCGTCTCCTTGTCCATGGGATGATGATACGACTTTGGGACGTGCCCTACTTGAACCTACTCGAATCTACATCAAGCAAGTTCTTCCCTCTGTTCGTGCTGGCCTCATCAAGGGCATGTCGCACATCACGGGCGGTGGCTTTGTTGAAAACATCCCAAGAGTGCTGCCCAAAGGTTTAGGTTGTTACATTGATGCATCGACATGGGAGCTTCCACCTGTGTTCAGTTTCTTGATGAAACATGGAGCTGTGGAACCTTTGGAGATGGCCAGGACGTTCAACAACGGTTTGGGGCTGATCGTCATTGTCGGTGCGAATGATGTCGATGCCGCTATCAAGTCTCTACAGGAGAACGGTAATGCTAAGGTATATCGTGTTGGAGAGATAACTTCCACGCCTGGGGTAGAGATGAGGAACGTCAGTGCTTGGTCGACTTGATAGTAATATACACCCGAGTGTGCTTGCTAATGACCTGTAATTAACTCTGCTTGATATTTCGTATATAAAATCTGCACTAGGCATTCAGACTATCTGCACAGGGGAGCATAGCGATATATATATGCGACTTGCGGGGACATGATAGATAGATATGAAACAATAGGGAGTGATAGATGGCGAAAACGTAGCCAATGGTAATCGACAAGACTCCATGGGTGAAAAACTAGAAGACAAATATCAAAAGCGGTTCTACCGAGCGAGGAGACATGAGACCTGAGTAAATAAATGCGGGATGGGAGACATCGAAACGTGGATACATGCTATATGTAGTTGACGGGTTGTGGAAAAAAAAGCTGGACGTGATAATCATAATGACAGAGGCAAAAGGCTATGGACGAAAAAAAAAGTACCGGATGTAGGAGTGCAGAGTCTAATAGGACAAAACCAGCCAACGTACCCAAGAAATTAGACTAAGGGTAGAAACAATGATAGGGAAAAAGCGTCCTCATCAGATGGAGTGGAGATGTGAGTGGGACAACTGTACACATGACGACATTATACTTTTAAGCAGAAACTCTGATCTCTTTGGGGGAGACATCGGGAGCAGCGGTGGCAACTGCCGCAAACGAGATGGGGAGTTTATTGGGGACTGGAGCCGACAATTCGCGATACTGTTCGGCGGTACCATTTACACCTTTGACTTCAGCGCTAGGCTCCTGCATTTGGATATGTTTAGAGGATTGCGGAGCGAGCAGAGTATTTTATTCTACCTGAGGCTTGGTAGCCTTGGCTGAGTCTGGGGACGCGCCGCGTGTGCTGGACTCTCTGGTGCTGTCCCGACGAATAGGGGCCGGTGCCTGGAGCACCTGCGCCGCGGTTGGCCCAGTGATCCCATTGCCATTGAAAACGCCGTTCAGACCCGGACTGCGCGTCGGCGGTGTGATGGAGCCCGCAAGGACGGGGAATTCATCAGGGTTAGGTACGCGCTGCGGTTGTTTCGCAGGCAATTTCTTGCTGTTGACAATGGACTGGTTGGTTTTTAGACCTTGAAAGCGAGGTCTGCCGTTGTTATCGGCAGAGTTGGATCTTTCAATCCCATTGAGGCCGCGAGATTGTCCATTATCCTAAACCAAGCCATCAGGAACAAAATAGGACCGAAAGAACATGGTCGACTTACGTCGCGAATGGACATCGCCCCAAATTTTTGTTCGAGACCAGTTCCACTGACATGACCTCTCGCAGCACGGCCCGCGCCGCGGTTGGGGTTCTGAGACTGTATATGTTGTCCTTGAGGCTCAAGGATATGAGGGAACCGACAATCATCCCTAACACGTCGAAAGCGATGAGTCACGAGAAAGGTAACGTAAAGGCGTAAGAAACATTACCCATTTTTGCACCGGCCGGCAGGGAAGAAAAAGCAGGGTGGCTTGCGACTAGCAAAGGAGCTGCGCCTACCATTGCCCCGCCGTGTGCTTCCAGTGCCGTCACGGAAAGGTGCTTGTGCATAGGATTCCGATGGGACAGGTTTAGGGCCAGCATTTGGATCTGGACCGGACGGCGGAGGCATAGTATTTGGCAGCGGCGGAGGATACTGGCCGCCGGCATCTGAGCGTACAACATACGGCGGAACAGGAGGTGCGGGTCCGTTATACATTATAGGAGGAGATTGAGGCCCCTGGGGTGCGGGCACCTGTGGATGAGCGGGGGGAACTGGAGGAACTGACATGGGAACAGGGACTGGTCCGGGATGATATGCGGCGGGTATCGGAGACATAGGTCCATAAGGAAGCGGAGGAGGCGCAGCCTGTGGACTAAAGTGCGTCTGGGCAGGAGAGACGACTTCCGAACCAGTCCTTGCGTGCATCATAGGGGGCACAGTTGCAGACGGCGGTGACATGGGAGCCATTGGAGGCACGCCATTAGGCGGTTGGGGAGCGTAATAGTTTGGTGGATATGGAGCTGGCACCATTGGGTCATATGGAGCGGGATATTGTGCAGGGGGTGGAAGGGGGCCCTGGAAGTAAGGGCCCTGTGGATGCAAAAACATGCAGGACGATCCGTAGCGACAAGCTGGGAAATATCTGCACGGAATGTATCGTGCAATATCGGGTGGGGGTAAATTGCGCGCATCGCCGGCTGGCACTTCACTACCTTGCGGGGGAGGGGGAGGTGGGTAGTACACGGCTCCCTCTGGCAATGGAGGGGGCGCGGAGTTCAGAGTAGGGAAATACGTGTATACCTCCGTGTGCGGGTAATAGTTTTGGGAATCGGCACCAGCGTCGGTCGGGACTTGACCGTTTTCATGAACACTATTATTATTCATCTGTTTCTTTTCAGTAGCACTGCGCAATAGATCCAGGATAGTGGGGTCAGTAGTGTATTGCTCTGGAGGGCCTTGGCTGGATCGGTTTGTAGGATCAGCGCCTGGAAGCGGATGAGCACGTCAATATGGGTACGGTAAGAGGCTGACAAGTATCGATTACCTTTATCCAGGAGCGCCTTTACTATTTCGACGTGACCATTTTTAATTGCCTCAATAAGAGGCGTGCAACCAGTGTGGTCTTCACAATGGCCCGATATAATCGCAAGTGGACGGAAAGGAAGCCGAAGGCCAGGTCAGTCAGGATGCAACGAACTAGAAATTGCAGAGTACCTTTGATCTCAACATCCACCTCATTCGAGGTCGCGAGCAGTTGTTTTACATCGTCGAGGCTGCCCTCAGAACAAGCTTTCCAGAGAGCAGAAACCATTATGAGAAAAGTAGGGAATGTCGATTGGAGGGCAGGACGCGGGGTAGCGGGGATTGTGGGTAAGGGAGCGGGCGAGGGACGACACGGTGGTTCGAAGACAAGCTTTGGAGGCAGCCTCTTGCTTGCGCTTGGACCGGTGAACGCTTGATTTTCTGGAGACGATTTTTTTCTTGCGAGGGCACGTGAGAGGGATCGATCTGGCCAAGATGCCTCCTGATTAGGCAACCCCGATCGTGTCTTATGGCCGTCGGCAAGGAAAGCCGGTTGCCACAATCTCTTTGGCCCCGAAAATTGTACATCTCCTCATACGCTGCCGTCGACGATGCCGCTACATTGCACGGGAAGTGCTGGCCTGGGAATATTTCCCTCCGTACCGGCGTTCTTGAGAATCTTTGGCAGCACAAACTCATGGCATCGAATTCTTCCAGGTCCGGTATTCACTAATCACCTTCTTTCTGCCTGGCAAATCACCATTACGGCACACATACTGACATCCGTGAGCCTACGCACAAAGTTGTAAAGCTAGACCAAGCACAACACACAACCGTAGTTCCGTCAAGATCCTCACGATGATTCACCCTACTACATCATCAGTCTAACGGTGGGCGCTGATGGTTTATATAGACACAGTCAAAAGTGCAATAAGAGTCCATGACAACGGACCATGTATCATATATGTAAGCTTGCTTACACATATCGATGTGTTAGCAATGCTCATCCAAGCCCAGCTTCTTCATCAACTGCCGTGCAGGAGCACCGGCTTTGGGCGGCAAGTCTAGCTCTTTCGACGGAGGTAACGACATCAGGTCGGCCACTGCCGTCTTAACGTCCTTTCCCCCGTAGAGAACATCATAAATCTGAAGCAGCCCCGATCAGCGAGAATTCAGTCTATGGGCGCTTACAGGACTCACGCTACTGGCTATTGGAGCTTTAACTCCCAGTTCATCAGTGATATCTTTAACAGCCTTCGCCGTCGAGACGCCTTCTGCCACGCTTCCGAGTGTATCAGTTATAGTTTGCAGTGACTCTCCTTGACCAAGTCTAAGGCCCACAGTATAGTTTCGACTGGTCGGAGAGCTGCAAGTCAGAAATAGGTCGCCAACTCCAGCCAACCCCAGGAAAGTCAAGGGCTCTGCACCGAATGCTTTTCCAATACACGTCATTTCAGCTAGGCCCCTCGTGATCATCACTGGATAATATTTTTGCATCAGGTCATCATCACAGAAGCTAGGGTTGCTACGCGCTCACTGGCTCTGGTGTTGTTCTCATACCCAAGACCGTCGGACATGCCCGCAGCAATAGCGTACACGTTTTTCAAGGCACCGGCCAATTCGAGGCCTATTGGATCGCCGCCGGTGTAACTGGGACTCAATTTAGTAACGAAGTCGCGCAGTCTCCCGAAAAAATAAGTACCAACGAAACCAAGGCTGGTGGAAAACTTGCGTAGCCTTTTCTGCTTCCGAATCGGTGAATGATGCAACAGAAACTGAAGTTGGACGTCGTCTGACAACTATAACGTACCGTGAGCCTGGTTCATCAAGCAAACGCAAAAATGAAGTATTGTGACATACTCTCTTTGGCAAACGAAGGTCCCGACTGATTAACCGGTCAAATCAATGATACATTGTTGTGACTGGATGGAATTCGCTTACAATAAAGGTGGCAGCTCTCGCGATATGTCCCCCGCAAGTATCGGCGATGATTTCCAAAGTTAGGGCATTAGTTCCCATCTCTATACCTTTATTGACAAAAATGAGCAAAGGAAGCTTGTTCTCATCAAGTCTCGGTCGAAGTAATTTCAAGTTTTCCCTACACAATACAGAAATAACACATATCAAGTTTTGTTATACGCATACATCACTATGGGGCCCTGGTCGTACGTACCTCAACCCTTGAGTCGGGATGGCAAATATCAAGACGTCCATCTCGCTCAAAAGGTCAGCAGTAGGTAATTCGGGTCCGAGCGCCTTGATATTTTCCGAGAAAGCATGGTCCTTGAGGTACACCGGATTGCGATGATACTGGTTGAAATGTTTGACAATGTTCTCCTCACGAGTCCACATCCATACATCGTGTTCAGAGTCTCCAAGATGGTCTGCGAGGCAACTTCCGAAATTACCAGCACCGAAAATGAGAACTCGGGATTTGTTTGGTGATAGAGACATGATAGGCTGAGCAGAGTGAGAAGAGAATGAGCGGGTAGGTACAAATGACACTAGTAGTTGACGAGGTCTAAGATGAAAGATATGAGGTGTACAGACACGAGTCGCAAATCTTAGGTTAGAGGGCCTCAAATTAGGACCGAACCTTGCCAATGAGGATATCCTCAACATGCGCAAGTGGCGTTTTCAACTGCAATCCGAATCTGGCTCAGCAAGAGCTCTAAATCGGGCGCCAAAAAGTTACTTTGGCGCTCAATGTGATTAGTCAGCAGGCACGTCTGTTCTTGACCAAGTCCGGAAACTACGTTGACTCTACGTGTATTCATCCCAACTCTTACAGTAACTTATTCCATCAACAAACCGTACAGAAATGCCCATACAAGACAGGACAACCGAGTTCAAAGCTTGCGTTGACTCTATACGAAATAGGTCGTCGGTGTCTTCCTTGCACAGCGAGGCAAAACAGCGCCTTTTGCAACAGGCGAATGGGAGGTCAGGCAGAAGCAAAAGCGAGTTTGCTCGTATGGCATCTGCCATCGGGAAGGACATTAGCAGTACGACGATAAAGCTAGGAAAACTCGCACAATGTACGCATCTCATTCGATATGCATCCGCAGTACTGGATTAATGTCTCATTGTATTAAAGTGGCAAAGCGGAAGACACTATTTGATGACCGACCTGTCGAAATAAGTGTGCGTTTGGTGTCCTGACTTAGTCTTCCATGCCGGCTCAATGACCACGAACAGGAACTGACGTTCATAATCAAGCAAGACATTGCCAATATAAATAAGCAAATCGCTGCGCTACAGGCATATGTCAAGCAACGCAACTCCCAAACCTCTAAATCCGTAGAAGGGAAGCAAATAGACGAACACAATCATAACGTCGTAATGCTACTGCAGAGTAAACTGGCTAATACTAGTATGACCTTCAAGGACGTCCTGGAGGTAAGGACTCAGGTGAGTAGCCATATATACTGCTATCACACCGTATTGTAATCTCAGTGCTTTTTATCACTAGAACATGAAGGAGTCCAAAGACCGTACAGAGCAGTTCATGTATTCCGCCGCATCCGCCGCGAGCCAAGCACCGTCAAGTCAGTATCTAGCCGTCATCTTCCTTGGCGTATCCATATCTCATACCTTATAATCATTCAGATTCGGTGCTATTCCAACAGCGCAATGATCCTATGGGTGATGGTAGTTCGTCTCGACTGGATGCAAAGGGAAAAGGTCGTGCCGTACAGAATGGTGACGTCCTTGCCCTTGATCTTGGTTCCGCGGAAGAAGGGACAGGTGGAAGGCAACATGGCGGAGCTTTCATGCAAATGGAACTCGTAGAGCAACAGGTGAGTAACGGTACCCAAGTCGTTTTCGAATTGAAAGCTGATTGAATACCAGGACTCTTACATCCAATCACGAACGACAGCCATAGAATCTATAGAGTCGACTATAGCAGAACTCGGCCAAATTTTTACACAACTGGCTAATATGGTTGCCGAACAACGAGAAACCGTCCAACGCATAGATGCTGACACTATAGACATCGCGTCTAATGTCAGCGGAGCGCAAAGGGAACTGTTGAAGTACTATGCAAGTATCTCAAGCAATCGCTGGTTGATGCTAAAAGTATTCGGCGTGTTAATCGTCTTCGTGAGTGTGCACACTCTTCATCTATAGGTTTCACCAACTCATGCCATATCCTAGTTTTTGGTTTTCATTCTCGTTTCGGGTTGATGGCTGCACGTTCATTCTGGCTCGCCTGGTGCTAGTCATATCTTCTGGACTCTATTAGGACGATGTGCATCGTGTAGGACGTTGCTGAGTAATACGTGCATTCTTAACTATGGTCGACATCCATCTCTAGATACTTTGACTCTCATACATCATAATTTTCGGAATGATACCTCGTTTTTTACGGTTTTCAACACATTCCGCGGCAGTATGATACGCAGCTAGTTCTGAGGGAAGACAGCGAGCGCAACGTAACATCGCAGTGACCCAGTCGAGCATGATTAGATCAGATACAATGCTACGGTAATCCAAAGATGGATATGAGGGCGTGGTATTCCTGGCAAGCTCGTGGTGAAGGATGGTTAAGGATAGATAGCATTGCGTTCCTAACGTGGGCTGCGACGACGTGCCACTAACCAACTGGTATTGCGTTAACACCAGTACCTAAATTCTTCGACTTCGATTTTCGTGTCCGGGAATGCTTTTTGCCACCACGATGAGTCTCCTCATCCACTGTACCACCCACTGTCCAAGTGCGCTTCGTCAGAGGTTTCTGCTCAGTACCAGAGGTCGAGGAATATCTTTGTGGGTTTAGGGCCATTGGCTCAGTGCGCCCGGTTCCTTTGCTCTTCTCCTGACGCTTTTCCTAACGAAACAAAAAATCAGATTCCCATATAATTGTAAACGGTTTGGAACTGGCAAAGACTTACGCGTTGTTGATTTAACTCCTTATTCCGTTCACGCAGCTTCGACAGCCGCTGTTCACTCTTCCCGCCTCCACCTGCTGTCAATTCTACATTTATTCTACGGCCGTCTAATTCGGATTGATGTAGCTTGAGAGCCTGTTGCAATCCGCTTTTTTGGCTGAATTCAAGGAATGCACATCCCTTTGATTTGGTGGTAGATTTACCAGGGGTGGCTTTTGGGGTTAACAATCGTATCGTCGGGGGTGGTTCTATGTCGGAATATAGTTCAGGGAGATGTAATGTTATGATTGAAAGGTCTCACCACAAGCGGAAAAGTGGTTCTGAATGCTTTCTATCGTCGTTGTATACCTGAGATTCCCTGGATGGAGGTTAATATCGACTATTAACATCAAATTGCAGATAGCATACCAACGAAGAGGATAAACCGTTGCTTTAATGGCGGTTGATTGCTCTTGTCCACCTCGGTAGTTTCAGTCCCGCTACCATCATCGCCAGTAGACTTTTTGGCTCGTTTTCGCGGCTTTGACGAAGCTTCCTGTTCTCCCCCACCCGCCAAAGCCTCCGGCTCCTCATGTTTTCTCTTCCTCGACTTCTGGACCTTAGTATGCACCTCCTGTCGTCCCGTCTTCCCCTTCTGGTCGCCCTTTGAACGCTGTGACGAATCCGAGTCCTTCTGACGAACCCCCTCAGCTTCCATCTTAGCCATCTGTATTTCAGCCAGATCCTGGTTCTCCTCGATAGGAATGTCATTATCCAGGCCGCCATCGTCTCCATCTTTTGATTTTCCTTTGTCTTGCTTGCTGCGTTCACGAAAGGCTAAGGCTTTCTTTTGTTTCTTGGTTAATTTGCGGGTGTCACTCATGGAGAAAGCCCTTCAAGTGGAACCGGTAAGCGTGTAGTAAATGAGGTGAGAGAGAGGAGCAGATTTTCGATTTCGCCACGTGCTATGTATGGATCTCGAGGGTAGCCGTTAGAGTGTTACAAGTATGAGAGGGCTACATATACAGCCAAATGCTTGATATATAAATCAGAGCTCATGCATCATCACTGAAGGAAAGCAATGTCTTTTTCTCTTTCTTCTTCTTTTTCTTAGCACCTTGTGTTATGTCGGACTCGTCAGTGTCCAGCTTAGGTTGACCAATAGCCTTCCTCTTTCGGGCAGTCCCAAACGACGTAGCCATTTTCTTCGAGGAGAACGACAAGCTGTGTGTCTCTGAGTTCCGTTTACCAGGTGCAGACGATGAAGCCAGCTCTGGGATTATTTCAGGCTCCGGGAGATCAGATGTATCTTCCAGTGGTGGTAATCCCTTCTCTATCAAGATACTTAGCACCACGTAGCTACTAGCACTAATCATACAAGGCAGTGAATATTCACCCTTCCGTCTAATATTCAAGGCTTCACGTTCAGTAAGGTGCTTTCCTTCTTTCAGCACAACGACTACAGGCTTCTCATCGTCACCATCCTCATCCACACTCCCGGGATCGTCATCTGGCCTCTCCGGTATCGGTGGTCTCTCCCGCGGACGACGAGGTATGGGCGGACGTCCTGAACCATCGTCCGGCTCAAACTCTGGATCAGAGTCGTCGGAATCTTCTGCACGGCCAGAATATTTGTTCTGAAGTTTCTGCAGAAATGCTGGGGTATGCTGTTGGTATGAAAGCCTTGAAGAGAGCTGGTAACGATTTGGTTCCTTCGGGGCCATAGTCGTACTAAGAGGTTCAGAATATGTAATTGGACAGGACTCCAAGCAACGACATGAGATCCTAATAATTGTAAATAACTCTGATACCGTGACCCTGCACAGGATCTCATTGTTTGTGACTAGTCACTCTCCACCATCCTAAAGACACTTTTACACCTCTTGCCAACTAATTCTCATCAAATAACCTCAAAATGGGTGGTGGTGACTTGAACATGAAGAAATCCTGGCATCCCCTGCTCCTGAAAAATCAGGAGCAGGTGTGGCTTAAGGAAAAGCAAGCGGTGAGTTGCATTAAGTACCTCAAACCAGTCACCCAATAACACACAACGTCCACAGCTTGAAGAAAAGAAGAAACTTGACCAACTTCGTAAGGAGAAGGAGGAGGAACGTCAGCTGCAAGAGCTTCAACGATTACAAGAGGAACAGACGGGTAAAAAGCGGACAGAAAGGTTGGATTGGATGTACACCACTCCTGCGACCGGGAGTAGTCAGAATCCGAACGATCTAGAGGATTACTTGCTTGGGAAGAAGAGAGTCGATAAAATCCTCACTGCTGATGAGAATGCCAAGGTACACATTTCTATCTTAATCTCTAGTTGAAGCGTGCTTAGCCTTGCATTTAGATTGGCGCTTCACATAAGAGCTTTATTGCTGTCCAAAATGCAAATACTGCGAGGGATATCGCCGCCAAGATTCGCGAGGACCCACTACTTGCTATCAAGCAGCAAGAACAAGCATCTTACCAGGCTCTCATGTCGAATCCCCTCCGTCTACGCGAAATGCAGGAACGTAATGGTATCAAACCCAAGAAAGCCAAGAAGGAGAAGAAACGCGAGAAGGAGGAGCGGAGACGTGAGAAGGCAGAAAGGGGGAGAATCAAGCATGAGCGACGCAGACACTCTAGATCAGCAAGCCCCGACAGACGTCGACGCTCCCCTTCGCGCGATTCTTATAACCACTCACGTCGCTCTCTATCCCCACATTACCACTCCAGATACGCTAGCCCGAGTCCCGGCCGAGATATCCAAGTCTATCCAAGGTCTGATGAATCCGATGATACTGGCTATGCTCGTCGCCGTCGTGATTCATCTCGCCAAAGAAGTCCTGCACGTCACCGAAGTCCTGAGCGTAGCCTTCCCCGTGGCCATTATTCTAAGCGACCGCGCAGCCCCAGTCCTTATGGGCGGAGCCGTAGTCCCTACGGGAAGCGCTCACGCATGAGTCCTCCCAGAAGTCAACTATCACAATCTGCAAATAGCGCCGAACAGGATCGTGCTGCACGTCTAGCTGCTATGACTGCTAACGCCCAGACGATGAGTATAGATCGCCAGAAACGACTTACGGAACTCCTTGAGAAGGAAAAGGCAGAGCTGGCTGCAGAGAATGAAGCCCGTGCTAAATCTAAAGGAATGAGCAAATTTTTGAGCCATGAACAAAAGAAAGTTTTTGGTGGTTCTGGTGATCTGGCAGACAGAATTAGCAGAGGGCGAGCTGGCCTAGTTGTTGATGCAGATTGATTTTAGCAGTATAGCACTTTAGTTACTCGTATATGTACATGTTATCGAGTGTAAGATAGGAGCGAGGCGAATTATAACAAGATGGTCCGTTGAGCAACGACAGCAGCAGCGACTAAAGTAAGAAACGATGACAAAAGTAGATAGAAGTACATTCGTGTTATTGGCTATTTCAGCCTTCGTTGGCAGCGTCATTGGCTGCGCGTCTGCCCATCAATTTAAGTATTGCTTTGAACGCTAAGCCCTAGATAATAATAGGAAGAGGTGAATATTAACGTGAAGAAAAGCACTTACAATAATTAAGACCGAAAGGCGCCAAATCAATCCACGTCCGTCAATGACAACGTTCATAACTCCATTCTCATCAGCTGCCTGCAAATCCAAGTTCGCGTTCGCGTCATGATTCTCCATTGGAAGAAGAAGCTGGCATGGTAGAAAATTATACAGGAAAGCAACGAAGAAGAAACCGTCATACCAGCGCAGGATGATCTCGCTCTTGAATTTCTCCATAGCGGTATTCCACTGTCCACTTGAAGAAATGTGCTCATGATGAGTATGAGAATCACGGTGTATTGAGGACAGAAACTCACCATCAAGGGGTCATCATCCACAGGGGGCCGGGGGTAAGGGTGGTAACGCCTCTGTGAAGACACACGTCTAATAACGCCTGTAGTCGACATAACTTGACCGAATGAACGGTATGGACGCTTAGAAACGGGAGAAGGTGGCATGTTCATGGATTGATGAGGTGGTCAACCGAGCCAGAGCGGAGAGGGCAATGAAACAAGGAAGAAAAAAGAACCCAAAGTAAGGTTTGCCCTGAACTTTATTGCAACGCGAAATCTGGTTTATGTCGCGTTTTCCAAATCCATCGATTCGACGCTCTTAGACGGTCTTCAAGCTGCGTTCTCATTCAAAAGGCACGCATACTGATCTGCATAACTCTGGAACACAAGGACTTACTTCGCTAACTCAGTATTCGATGCGCCTATCGAAGAGGAACACCTGTGCTCCCCACTGATTGCCAGACGGGGAATAAAATGTCGGAAAAGAATACAAGCAGAGCACAGTACTGGCATATGGTCCCTCTTGCAGCGAGAACGCGGAGAATGCAAGCTACGTCGCGCTGTACCAACTGGAACTGTTAGCAAGTATTTCAGGAATATTGCATATCGAGTCATTCATAAATAGACCATCATCAATTGGCCTGCATCCATGGGACTGGCTCTGAAGAGAACCTTGCCTCAAAAACCATCACAACCACCGCTCGCAGACGAAACATACAATCCTCCGCGCGTCGGAGTCACCGTGACAACGTGACATTGTCACATATGAAGAATGAGGAAGTGAGTCACACCTCCTCCGTGTACCGTTCTCGTGCATTCATTCATGCGAATAGCAGCAACAGACCACCAGCCCCCATATTGTGTGATCAAGACCAGAGTGACATACACGTCAAGAGTCCCTCGCTGGGTACAAGTAAACCCGTGAAGAAGCTGAAGAACTCCAAGAAGCCACCAGAAGTCGCATAACGCAGGGACCGTATGGCAAAAGTGCATGACAAGATGAAAGTCTTACCTCAAAGTCCCTCGTCCAATGATATCACTATCACTACCCCAGTTCTTGTAATGAACGAACCGGGCTTCCATCCATGGTCTGGAGAGTCTGAGTAGCTTTTTCAACGGTGAAAAATCGCAACTCAAGCACCAAAGTGTCCCAAGAAACCTAATAGAGCGAGCAAGTGTATGGCGACTCGCTGATACTTGCTTTGTGCGAAACGCAAGAGTGGTGTATGAATCTGGAGTTTTCAGGTGTTGCTGGCTCAACGAACTGGAAAATACGTACCTCCAGGCCTGGGTAAATAGCTCTGAGCTCTACGCAAGTAATCCTGCCAAGTCGCTTAAGGCTGCGTTCGGGAAATCAGGTAGGCAACACCAGCAGCCAGTCGGTGAGTATGAAGTTTTTGTATTCGTTCATATTGGGCTTTTGGATCATCGCTTGGCTGGATTTGCTATTTAGGTCTGCAGTTTCGACGTCGACTTTGCTTTTGAACGTATGACCCATCCGCCATGATTGGCATACACAAAGTGCAAGAAACCAGGAATTTGAAATCGTAAGCGGCGGCAAGCCCAACAAGAGATTTGGCGATAGAAGAATCGAGTGAAGTGCTCGTTTCACCTAGCCGCATGGGAGTCCTCACTTCCTCGTAAGTGCTGATACTGAGTACTAACACTCCGAAGCGCGCATCGATATTCAAGAGGAGTGGCCGAAGTGACACTGCAAGAAAGGGTCTAGCGTTGTGTACCATTTTACGCCACCTTGCTTCAGTGTGGCTTCACTAAACCCCTAAACTCTGCCAGCCCGTCTCTGATTCCGACCACAACTATACTTAGTATAAACGGTCGACGTATTTTTTTCTGCTCATTGATTAGCGTCTCACAAGCACCAGGTCTTCTGCTGCTTATGGTGCTAATTCTCGTTCTGACTTTTCCAACCTATCTATGATCAGCAAGATGGCATAATTCGCCTCTAGCAGTCATTCGCAAGCTCAAATTTGCCAATATTCAAGCCCCTCCTCATTGGAAATCTCCCCGCATTCTTCTGACATTCTACTACCCCAAAAAATCCCTTTTGACCCTTCAGACGAAGTTATCGTAAAGTAAAAAAAATCGAACCGCTTAGCTTTGTTCATTACTCATGATTGCACCCCGCAGGCCCCCACAATTTCCGATACTTAGCTTCAAACAGCGGCAAATACTACAAGAATAAGCCTACAGACCAAGCAACTACCATTTCGTCTTGTCCGCTCCATAACGTTCTACACGACGCATCTACACGGTTCGTGACGCAAAGGTGGTGGTGCTGATGAATGACTATAGTCAAGGGTACACGATCGCGATGCATGGGATCTCAGATGCTTACAATTGGTATGTTAGACTCATTATGATGTAGCAGAAAGTAGAGATTATGCTAATGGACATATACCCCAGTAACAACTCAACAGTACGGCACATCTACCACTTATGCACATCTGAGGGAGATGTCTGATCAAAACGTCTGGCATTTCTTTGTTTTCCCTCAGTACGTTACAAGGTTCAGTACATTGTGGAACTTGAACGGCATTTACGGATTGTCCAATCCCTTGTAACAAGCTAAGACAATCTGCGAGTACTTGGCACCAACAAAACCAGAGGTCTAGGGTAATTCTTGGCGCAAATGTTCTGGTTTACCGAGAATCGATTGTCGAGGTCGCCATGACCATAGCTGCCTTTGTTCCTGCAAAGACAGTTCAATACATTTCAGTAGCGCCTGATGAGCGCTTCCTGTCAAATGGTTGATGGTGGTTGTCTGTGGTCGTATGCACTCCTGCTCTGAAGTCGAGTTGTGATGTTTCATGCCTTCGGGGAACTCCCTAGCGCCGCGCGTCCAGAAGTCATCTGTGAGTCGGCCCTCAAGACGAACCTTACCATCATTGTGATACGCGATTCTCAATTGAATTTGGCTGTATATGGGCAACTTGCACATAGCTGAGCGGAAGTGTATAAAAGCTGCTCGTCTCCACCTTGTTGGCCCAACAGAGCGACTTTGATTTCTTGTGCAGGCACCTTCTTTCACTTTCACGTCTACTCCCCTTTAGCGCGTGTGCCATGAAGTTCCAGCTTTCCTCCATTTTACTGGCCCCTGTGTTCTCGCTGTTTATCCATCATTCTATTATGGCAGCGCCTATTCCAGCACCGAATGCTCTGGCTATCGCTGAAACCCGCTCAAGTATTTCAGTGGTTCAAGAACGAACGTCACTGGGTGCTGAGCACGCAATGCAAACTTTGGTCACCAGTATCGTCCAGGGCCTTGTAGGAGGGGTCCAACAGGACAATGAGGTCAATATATCACCCCTCATATATTTATCTCGCAGACAACTTACCGGCCATTGCAGAATCGTGAGGATTTCACACAGAAACTTGTGGCCGAAATGCATTCGCAATTCCCAGAGTTTAATTGGATTATCTGCCACCCTAAACACGACTTTAAGTTCGACGGAGTAAGAGGTGTCGATTGGGACCATAGTCACCAAGAATTTGATATCCGCATCGGCGGCACCATTGGGTAAACTCCATCTATTGACTGGCTGAACCCAGCTGACCGATGCCTAAAGATACGAAATATATAACTTCAGATCGGGTGAATTTACTCGATATGGTGATGGTGGTTTCATTAACGTAGGTTCTTTCGTGGCTGCATTACCTATCAATGTTCTAACACTTGCATTCAGTGGGCGTATATTGGAAATGTGGTGACTAAAGATCAGGATGGCGCGCACTTGGTCTTTGCTCAGCCCTAAAGTCTGGAAGATAACACTTTCAAATGATGGACCGCAAGGCTTGACGTCTAACTGGTCTCATTTTGTTATTCTATGTTGTAGATCACACTCCTTACCTTTGTTCCCTCGTTCATGTACAAGTGCTACCGAATATACCTCAATGTCAGCCCACTCAAATCAGCGACTCAAAGGAAGTAGGGTGAGAAACGGGATTGTCGATACTTGCAGGTAGGTTCTGGTAACATCATATCAATTGGACAGAGTCCCCTTTATCGACGCAGCGACTGAGCATCTAGGTATATTTCTAATTAGCTCAGGGCCTCACTAACACAGAAATCAGTAAGGCGATGAAGAGTAACATACGCCTGGGGGTGTAAGGACCTGCCGGCTTGATTGCCATCCTGACACCGGCTTCACTGGATAAAAAGCCTACGCTATGGAAGGACGTTGGCTATTCATAGACATGTATCAAATTTGCATTCTATCTAGTGGGCGTAATGTAAGGATCACGTCTTCCTCCGGCAAACGGGCGTTTTACGATTTCGGAGTAAGAAGGCAGGAAATGTGCTGTCCGTTACTTAAGCGTTGGGTTTATACTACTTAGTCGAGAAACTTACCTATTTAGACGGATACCTCTGACCTAGATGATATTTGTTGAATGAATTTGGCTAGCGCATCAACAGTACCATCTGGGTTGTCTTCAAACACTGCATGTCCGCCAGGTACCGTACTAACGACGAGGTTGCTAAAATGCGGCTTGAGGAGATTGACAACTGCATCCTCTGAGACCATTGCATCAGAACCACCGAATAGCACCTGCAACTGCAGAGTGCCAGCGTCACCCGCTGCCAGTAATTTAGTACGGTCTTGTGGACGCATCGTTACCAGAGTGGAAACTGAGGGAGGCTGCAAAGACGTTTGTCCCAAGTACTCCATCTTTAGGCTGAAAGGGACATCTTGAGGATTCTGGAAGAGTGCGTCCACAAACTGTATGCGAGCCTCTAGACTCTCGGTAACATTATTGTCCTGAAGAATATAGGGGAGGGTGGAAGTGAATGCAGGCTTCGCGATAAGTGGCAAAACGTCTGGTCCTCCAAAAGGCACCCCGTCGAGGGCTACCGCACCCAAAATAGGCAGAGGTGAGATATTGGCAACAATGTCCGCAATTATGCCCGCTAGACCGGGTTGAAATTTCGTCAGCATTGCGTTGACCTTGCAAACAGTTTCATACCGCCAAGGCTCCTAAGATTTTACCGTCAGTAAAATTCACGCTGTGGAACATTGGCTTAGAACGGACCACCCGACAAATAGAGGTTTCTTGAGATCAAAAGCTTCGCTAACCGCAGTAAAGTCTTCAGCATAACGAACAGATGCATACGCATCCGGATAAATAGGTTTGTCGCTTCGTCCATGGCCGCGCATATCATAACGAACCTCCAGAAATATCAGCGGCAAACTTCATCGACATCAACATAAGAGCCCCTCACCAAAAAGAAATTATTGCGGAGTCTTTGGTTGGTGAAAAATCTATCAAAGACAATGCCGCTTAGCCCGAAGCCGTGAACGAATACAATGCTCGACTTGGTCGAGTTGCCTATAGCGTCTGCAAAGATTCTAGTGCCATCCGCAGAGGTGAGTGTCTTAATAATGGGTTGAAACGCAGTCATGAAGGGAAAGAGTAGTAAGAATGAAACGACCAGCAATAACATGATGGGTCAGCAGATTCGTCGGCTGGGGGTGAATCACTTCTTATCATCTTGCACCATCCCAGTGGGCAGATTGGTATAAGCGAGCGAGAGCATGTGTACGCGAATCTCAGCAGCTCCATTGGACCGTGACTACGAAAAATTACGACCTATGGGAGAGGAATGTATATATATGTGCATTAGTGGCGTTGTCGGAGAAACTTGATTGAGCTGGAAAAGCGTACACTAAGAGCCTGCATAGGAAAAAGCGCGTGAGATGGCTGCTCTCCCTGGCTTTCCATTCAGTGCATACTACAGTATATCTTTTGTGTATCTGCGGCTAAAAAAGTAGTTTGAATTTACTACTAGCTATCAATTTGGAGTTTTGTATAAGAAACGGTCACGTGGGTGAAATTTCCCCCTAACGTTCCGAATCCCTGATGCCGGCCATTCTGAATTCGTTCCTCCAACTTAGCAGTTAGCACCAGCTCTACAATCCTGATAACAAGGCGCAAGTATTGACCGTAGAAATGCCTCCACGACGTACAACCTCCCAAGCGTCTGCGGAATTAAGAGCTGCAAGTCCACAAATAGGTGAAGATGAGGTATACCACCATTTCGTGTTCATCAGTTCAATGCTGCAACGGCTGAGGTGCATTCGATAGGTTCATTTTGACACCGTAGACGAGCTGCAGCAACATGTAAACCTGATGTAGCTCAGACATACGCGCATATATTGACGCAACGTAGGGAATAAATGTACAGGACATTCTGAAGCTTAAAGTGAGTATCCCTAATATCTACGGTTGTACCCACCATAAAGTCGTTGGACCACAGTCGGCTTCTATCTATACTGTATCCGGTGTGAACATGTCGACACGTCGTCAGCTGCTCAAAATCAAGGTTACTATGATTCCTCTCAATGTAGTTGAGGTGACACAGCTAACGCGTACGTATAGGGTATGTCAGAAGCCAAGGTCGAGAAAATCAAGGTTGTTATTGGTCATTGGCACCTCGCGCTACAAAGAGAATATTGATGCGGCTCATCGCAGGAGGCAGCGCATAAAATTCTTGTAAACCGTTTCCCTCATCTCCCCCGCGATAAAAAAAGGAAAAGAAAAAGTATTGACCATAATTTCAAGGGTTCCTCCTTTGCCACAGGTATCGAAGTTCAAGAAAAGCGCAAGAGGGTTAATATGATCAGCACCGGGAGTAAAAACGTCGATGCTATCCTCGGGGGTAACTCCTGCATATGGCAATATCTGACCTTCACTAATCAAGGCTTCAGGCGGAATCATGTCGCAATCTGTCTCGGAAGGTACGCTCCCACTTCGTGTGTAGTCAAGCTAATGTGTACGGTGATAGTCTACGGTGAATTCCGCACCGGTAAAACCCAACTCGCGCATACAATGAGTGTGGTCACTCAACTTCCCCCCGATCTTGGAGGGGCATCCGGGAAGGTGTGCGCTACATAGTGTATCATTCACAAAATGTCTCAATTTAGTAACGATGCAGGTCGCATATATCGATACGGAAGGTGTGCCCCTGACCATGACAGCTGTCTTCTTCTCATTCTTCGTAGGAACCTTTCGTCCTGACCGAATAAGATCAATTGCAGAGCGTTTCGGTGTCGACGGTAATCTGGCATTAGAAAATATTCTCTATGGTATTTCTCACCATATTATCCGTGCAACCTTCTCACATCCCTCTTAGCTCGGGCTTTCAATAGCGAACACCAAGTCAACCTATTCTCTTCTCAGCATGTGTAATAACCTAAACGCTGACGTAGATGGAACTCATCAATGAATGTTCAATGCGCTTTGCCGAAGATAAGGATTTTCGATTGTTGGTAGGTGAATCACGGCCCCGCGGCGTTAAAACTTATATCCCGTCGGTAGATCATCGACAGCATCATGGCGTTGTTCCGAGTCGATTATTCTGGACGAGGAGAGCTCAGTGAACGACAACAAAAGGCACTTCTGACTGATTTATTTCGCTTCCCGTTTTATGCTGACTATATATTCTATAGCTCGCTCAAGTTTGTTTTGTTGCCCAATGACTACATTCTGGCTGACCATATGTTAGATGCTGTCACGATTGACCAAGCTCTCCGAAGAATATAATGTTTGCTTTTTTGGTATCTATATTCCAATTCATCGCTCACATAAACTAGATCGCAGTCCTTCTCACAAACCAGGTTCAATGTGCCTCTTCCCTTCACCTCAGTTACATTCCATGATGAATTCACTAAGAGTACCAAACCTATAGCCGATCCAGGAGCAACTATGACCTTTGTGGCAGGAGGCGCACTAAAGCCAATTGGTGGCCATATTCTTTCTCATGCCTCTGCGACAAGACTCTTTTTGCGCAAAGGTTTGAATAGCTTTCTGTTGAACAAGCCCATTAAGTGATCGAACCTGGTACTCGACCAGGTCGCGCTGAAGAACGGGTTGCAAAATTGGTGGACAGTCCCGATCGCCCGGAAAGCGAAGCGTCGTACAAGCTCGACGAAGGAGGCTGGGCTGACGTGTAAACGCGTGCTACTGATCATGCTCTTACTCTCACAGGATTCCACTCTGCTCCTCAGTGTTCGACTGCTGCTTAATGAATTGTTTTCCGTTTTCTGCTGAAGTTGCCACTATATGTTTTCTTTACTCATGTTGCTTTCACACATTGTCACCTGTAAAGCGTAACCTAAAAAGTGCGATATAGATATCTTTAGCTTGTCCGTCTCCGATATACGCCACCTGGAACTCACTCCATGTTGTGAGAGGAATCATTTTCACAGTAACCAACGTTCGTCAGAAATAATGTGGGCTTTGGTCCATGTGGTCAATTCATCCGCATGCATGCGACTGCCACCCAATAGGACCAAAAGATGCGCCCTCCAAGCTATCGTTGGACGTCCGACGCCATGAGCGGTCTGATTGTACCTTTCCGCATGGAAGAGAAGCATATATAAAACCCCATGAAGAGCTTCGTCGGTACCCGACTCAAGGTACCCCTTTTGTGAACTATGGTCCGTTCTTGGCTGAAGACTTTTGTTACCATCGCCCTGTTCACGACAACGGTCCAATGTGGTCGTGTACATGGAACGATTCCAGACACGTTTGCGAGTATTTCTTCCTGTCTGGATGAGCCCTTGATCTTCTCTTGCGAGAATACTACAGCGATAAAAAATACTTGCTGTTCACCGACTCCTGGTGGACTTGTATTACAAACCCAGTTTTGGAGTACTTGGACAGGTCTTGAGCATAAGGGCCAATTGCTGCCGAAGAAGAGCTGGACGATTCATGGGTTATGGCCTGATAACTGTGATGGGTGAGTGTTCTCGTTAAATACTTTGCTCAAGCTATCCAACAAACTGCTGCTACAGGTCATTCGAACAGTACTGTGATCTTAGCCGACAGTTCGACCCTACCCCTGCTCCAGCTATTTTGCCCGATGGAACCGTTGTGCCACCCTGGACAGGTCCTGGCGTAGACACCTTTGTTGCAGAGTTCGGACGAAGCGACCTACTTGATTTCAGTCAGTCCAAGTTCGTATACTGATAGCATTTCTGGATGTAATATGCTTTCAATGCAGTGAACAAATATTGGATCAATCAGGGTGCACCTAATGTTGATTTCTGGGGTCATGAGGTGAGATCAATTTCAACTCGATTCAGAATGTCGGCTCTGAGCAAAAATCCCTAAAGTTCTCCAAGCATGCAACCTGCACATCTACCTTCGATGTTGCCTGTTATGGTCCATCGTATAAGAAACATCAGGATGTAGTGAACTTCTTCGATGCTGTGATCCGTGCTTTCCATAGATACCCAACTTTCGACATGCTTGCTGCGTGAGTGGATTACAGCGCCACTGGTTTTTCTACTGATTTCTCGTCTTTCAAAGCGCTGGTATTACTCCTTCAAATAAAACAACGTATAGCCTCGATCGGATTCAAAAGGTTCTACAGTCACAAACGGGAGCGATCCCATTCCTTGGATGTCAAGCTAACGGGACTGTCCTTAATGAAGTTTGGTATTTCAGCCATGTTCTCGGAACGGTATGCAACTTCATCTGCATGCCCGATTTCAAAGTGTTGAAGATTTTTAGGAACAATACGGGGCATACAAAAATATTGACTCGACGACGAAATCTACGTGTTCGACGACGGAGGGAATTTGGTATTATGAGCGGACCCCTTCCTCCGAACGTGAAGTTAGGCGGTAAAGCTTTTCATGTACTGTATAGCATACGCCAGAATGATCAATGTCTGTTTTGATTGGATGACGTTAATTACCTCTTCTTTCACGTGACTGACGCGTCGCGGTTGAATCTCTCGCATAAACAAACGAAAACACAGTAAAAGGGGGGTTCTGAATTTCTGAAATTCCCAACACTACGCTGTTATCTGCTCGAAGTGTTCTTTCACCCAGACACGATGACAGTGACCCTCGACCTTTCCAGCGCACCTGAAAATGCATCCACCAGACGTACATTGGTCGATTTGTCGCTATCCGTCGCAAAGAGCAAGAAGATTGTAGTGGTCACTGGGGCGGGAATATCGTGTTCGTGTGGAATTCCTGTATGCTTTTCAGTTGCACTGGAGTTCAAGTCACTTACGGAGTGTATGCCGAATATAGGATTTCCGTTCTTCGGGCGGATTGTATGCACTCGTGAAACAACGATACCCGGACGTCGTGTTAAAAGGTCGAGATTTATTTGACGCAGCTCTATTCCGCGATCAACGATCAACAGCTGTGTTCTACACATTTATTTCGCAACTCAAGCGCTCAATAGATTCAGCCTCACCATCTCCCACACATCAGTTTATTAAAACTCTGGACTCGAAGAAGAAACTTTTGCGTTCATATACGCAGAACATCGATGGGTTCGAGGAGAAGGCTGGGCTCTTGAGTAGCTCTAGTCAAGAAGCAAAATCCTCGGGAAAAGGGAAATCAAAAATCAAAACGAGAGATGTTCGGAATGTTCAGTTACACGGTGATATTCACCGCGTTAGATGCATTTCGTGCTCTGCGGAATATGCTTTCACGGAGGAGCACCTTGATCTTTTCTCTGAAGGCATGCCACCGGAGTGCCCAGACTGCACCGTTCGCTGTAAGTTAGACAATTCGTAACATGATCCTATGGATTTCAAGACGAGTTTATTAAATAGGTGAAGCCCGGAAGGCTCGTGCCGCACGAGCCACTAGGGTTGGTTCCCTTCGACCTGCCATCGTGCTTTATGATGAACCTCATCCACTTGGCGACGACATTGGCATGATTCAAGCCGCGGATGTGTCACGTAGACCAGATACTCTGATAATAATGGGTACCTCACTAAAAGTTCACGGTCTGAAGAAACTTGTCAAAGAGTTTGCCAAGGCCGTGCACTCTAATGCGCCTTCGTCGAGTACTGCGACGGCTAAACGGTGGACAGGGAAAGTTATCTTTGTTAACAAAACGCCACCTGGGACTGAATGGGCAGATATAATCGACTATCATGTTGCCGGGGAGACGGATGCTTGGTGCGAGAAAGTCTTGGAAGATTGGAGGAAGATGCGGCCCCAGGACTGGGAGATACAGCAGACATTGGTGGCTATGGACGGTGATGTCCCCATGAATGGTGGTTTCAAGGTAGCCAAAGAGGTTTCTATCACTAAAACATGCAAAGGTAACGTCGCTTTTCCTTCCCGATATAATGGATCAACTAAAGTCGACACTGATGTTTTTAGGCAATAAAAAGAAGCCGCAGGCTAAGGAGAACATCGCTCCGTCAACGGATATGTTACTTAGTACACCAGATGCCATCGCCGCGAAAACAGCTGCTCCTCCTCTGTCTCCAAGCAAACGTCGGGGCGTAACGTCACATTATGTTGAAGGCGAGTCGAGCCCCTCGAAAAAAAGGATATCGGACAAGGTACAACATGCCCTGCCGGCAGAAGAAAGAGGGTTGTTGTTTGGAGATCATACAAATGTCCACGCTGCAGATACTTTCGATCTAAGCATGGAGTTTATTGGAGTGGAGAAGGATGGCTCAATAATAAATTTACCAGGAGAGACTGGGAGGCTGAGGAGGCAAAAATCGGCTAACTCGAGAACGGAGAAAGCTACTATCACAAAGACGGATACTGTAGGGCGACGCAGAGGACGTACATTAGTCTGATCATAGTTCCATATGCACATATGTATTATTACCATTGTATAACAATTAGCGCATCCGAACATTCAAGTTGAGTTAATCCATACGCTCAAGTACAAGAGTTCGTGTGCCATTACTAAGCAAATAAGTTAGGTACAACATGATGGGTGTTATAAAAAAAATCAATCTGTGATCAGCTCAGACACACTCCAGTCCTCAAAACTACCATCTGGGAGATAACGACGGATGATGAGTGGAATTTTGCGTTGTGAAAGCTCTTTTATGGCGATCTCTAGGGCATCGGTTTCGCCGTCAAGTGGGACCAATACTGGTGCATTCATACTTGAGATAATGCAGTTGGGTTATTTCTGGACAATGACAGGGAGGGAGTGTGCACGTACCTGATTTGCAAGGCTCTAGTACCCAATATTCGGGCACGCTCGTACTTCGTCAAGTATGGCGTTGTTACGCGCACTTTATTGGGTTGTCGTTCGCCAGCTATTCCAGTCCCAGGACCTACCCCATTTTCCTGCGTTATCTCTCCATTGACCATGTCCTGGTCATGGTCTCCGTGTACGCCATTCACCTGAGCACCATCAACACCATTTGCACCCTCTTCGCCGTCACCCTGAGCTTGTTCACCATCACCAAGCTCGTTTGCGAGGAGGTCGTAGTTTTCATCCTAGCATCGTCAATTGAGACGAATGGATCGACGTGGGTGACATTATTCGATTGAGGATACATGCAAACTTGTATAGACGTCGAAATACATACAAAAGTATCTTGGTACCTAGACAGACGAGATGTGAAGACGAAGCCATCAGAATATGTTTAGAGGCGTGACATACCCTGGTCCCTCGTAGTCATAATCATCACCGGCACCACCTCCGTAGCCATCGTCAGACATTTTATTTTACAATCCGAACAACCAGCGGCGTTTGATGCTTTGCTGAAAGGAGAACAAGTAAAAGTTGTCTGTGTTGAGGCTGAGTGACTAGAGCGTGCGTACTGTCGGAGTTTGATATTTTTGTATGTGAGCGCTTATTTATTCAGCGAGTCATTCTCGTTTGGCTTCGGATACATCACACACGCTGCAATCAGGATTTGTACGTCGGCCTCTGCCAGCACAGCTACTGAAGAATGCTTAATCTGAAAATCAACTAGCGTAAGGTTCTCTGAGTTTCTGGTGATAAGTAAACTGATCTAGGAAGCACACGACGGGTTTTGCAGAAGCACCTGCCTGGTTTGTACGACGCGTGCGTTACGGATAACGAGATAGTTGGTTCATATCCGTCGACCCTGAGCACACCGCATACTGCTGACAAATATTCAGAAATCTAGGAGGTAAACATCGGCAAGGGAAGCTATCACTATTTCTGGCAGTCTAATGCCCAAGTATGGACGAAACATCGGTATGCTCACAACGCTTCTTGACATGACATGAAGCGAAAAAGTGGCCAAACAGCATCTCCCTGGATCGTCGCGAGCCCATTCCTCGGTCAGCGGTCACACTTCCTCGCCTCCTCGCCCGCGTCGGGCGTCACAAAACGTGGGACGATGGGCTCATATTTCCAAGAAATATCCCGCAGCTTGAATTAATATTTTTAAGACATATATTATTTATCTCCTCATGCCGACGACCTTTCCTCACTTGCCGAAAACCTTTTTTTTTACCGGTCGTTCCACCACCTTCGTTTTCAACCAACCACCACCACCACCACCACCACCACCACCACCACCACAATCCCCTCATCCTATCACCCCCCATCTAACACATCCCTGTTTCTCTTCCAAATGCCCCACAATCCTCCTCGCAATCGTATCTGGGGCACCCGTTTCGACCCTCTTCCATCCTCACCTCCGTCCTCGCCTCCAGTTCAACGTTCCCCCGTGCAGATAACGACAGGCACGAAATCCGACGCGTCTTTTAAAAAGAAAGACGAGAAAATGTCTCATGACGCGAGCATCTTTGTCGGAAGGTATCCTAAATTCCCTTTATCCCGTGCATATATTCACCTGGCTATTGTAGCTTGCCGTCTAATATAGAACCAATCGAACTTTCCCGTTTATTGAGGGAACATCTCTCTGAGTATGCGGAGATCAGACACGTCAAGGTCATTCCTAGTCCCCAGGGCTTTTACGCCTTTGTCCAATGCGAGGTTGGTCTAATAATGACGAGGTTTATGGAGTTGATGATGCTATATGCGCCTTAATTGTGTTTAGAGTGCGGATGCGGCAACCCAACTTCTTAACATTCTTAACACTACTCCTCCAAAGCTGTTTCAAGGCCGTACTCTACGCTTCGAGGCCGCTCATGCCTATAGGACTTTGCGGGTTTCCTACAGGTACATTCGTGTTGCGGTGTTAGTAACCGGTTTTCATTCTTGATGCTTAACTCGGTTTCAGAGATCCTCGTGCACCTGGAGGATATAACGGGAGTCAAGTTGGTGAAAATCAGGCCTCCCTAGATCTTCCTTTCGCCATGAAAGTGTGCAGCCCTAGACACGCAAAGTAGGTGTCAACTTGGCGCATATAATCAACTAATTGATGAATCGTCACTAAGGACTTTTATCCTTTACAACGATGCCGCGGTGAACTCGCCCTCTCATGATGAGCCTGATGTTCGCGTCCTACATCTGCAGCCAGTGTTGTGCAATGCCGAGGTTAGTGCGTTTATATGTTGCCTCGAATATCAGTGACCTTAACTATTAATTAGACTGTTCATCAGCTTGTCACCCACTTCGGACCGCTGGAACACTTCGGTTTATATCAGGTTCCACCCTCTGCAGTTGGTGAGTTCCTTAAACGCTCCAGTGCGAAGTCCGCCCAATTTAAAACGCTTGATTAGATCAAGAGAACGGTGCAGTGCTTGTCCACCTCGACGAGCATAAGTCTTATCCCGAGCCCCACGACGCACCTCGACACCCTAATATGGACCCTAGGTGCTGGGACATCAAGTTCGAGCATCGCGACGACTGTATCAATGCTCTGAATGTACGTGCAGAAGTTTGGCAACTTTAAACTATGTTCATCAAATGAGCACTTTCCAGGCCCTCCGTACAATCCCCTTCGTAACAGCCACTTGGGCGCATAATCCTATGCACGACTATCGACAATATCCTCGTGGAAATCTACGTGTCTACGCTCATCATGTTTACGAACGGCCTCCCTATAAACAGGCTGGGGGAGCAGTGACCCCTTATATACGTCAGGCACCTGAGGAGCGTGATGCTAGCCCTCAAGTCTTGTCAATACCCATCAGTGCAACTGCGAAAGAAAATGGTAGTTTTGAAAATGAACTAGATCCTCTTCCAACTTTTTCGTATGGCGAAGGACAATCTGACACTCGATTCGATTGGAGCATGGATTTACCCGCTTTAGACAATATGCAAGAAGACCTGGCAGGGCTCCAGAACGGTTCAGATCCCAAAAACCCGGATACTGAGGATGAAAGGTGGGTCTTTACGCTGCGCTAGTCACCGTATCGATAGCACAACATTGAACTGCAATGCCCTAGTACCCCTCGGCCTCATGTAGCTGTTCTGGCAACCCCTCTGCAACGAGATTCCAGATCTTTGAATGAAGACACCCCTCCAGGGTTTGACGTTTCCCCAATCTCGCCCCGAACCCCAAACTTTCCGTCTACGCCACCCGACGCCGGATCACTTCGTGGTGCCCCATATAACTGGCGCAACGTCAGTGGTAACGCAGTGGCTTTCTATGGTGAGAAATATGAAAAAGACGTCGACAAAACAACATTATATATTCCGGACTTGGAAACCTATGGGCCAAATGCCTGGAACGAGGATAAACTGAGGGACTACTTTTGCATCTTTGGCAACGTGAAGAACGTCAAGGTCATCCGACCTGGTGAGCAATAATGACTGAACGTGTCCGAGCAACTCATCGAATCCATTGTAGTGAGCGCTCAGTTTGGTTTTGCTCTTGTCTCGTTCGATGCTATTGACTCGGCATCTCGCGCCATAGCAGAACAGGTGAGTCGGCTTGCGCCATGATGATTATGGTGCTGATCACCCATTGGCAGACTTGTTTCAAACGTGTTCAGCATCGCGACATCAATCCCCGCCGCGGTGGCTGGAGGGGCCGTAGCCGAGGTCGCGGTTTTTTGACCAACAATTATCGACGTCCTGAGCTCGCTAGGTTAGAAGAGGGCGTGAATATGAAGGCCATTCCTAACCAGGCGGAACCACGAATAGACGATCCCCTGCTTCCTAAATTCGCCTCGCTCGACCTCAGTAGTGGTGCTCTCGAAAGTGGTGCCAGGGAAGAGATCGAAGGTAACTTTGTTCACACGCCATCCCGCGAACCTCGAGAACGACGTCAATCAGTATCTTCTCCCGGGCGAATTGGGTCAGCGTCATTAGACAGCGCTTCCCAATCTTCACCCGGTAATCGCGATGCGCCGACGGCACATTTAATCGAAGGGACGAGCTTGACTTCGCTTCCCTCGGCTGCCTCTTCAGTATTGACAACTTCCTCAATTGCATCCATCCCCGGAGGACAGCCATACCCGGTGGTGAATACGACGTATTTCCCTCCCGCACCTTGGACTATGCCTCATATGCCTCCCCAGGTGCATTATGGGATGCACTACTATCCGGGCTACACTGGGTACGTGCTTCCTGGGCATCCTACTGTACCCGGCGCTGCACATTCAGATCCCAGTACGCCTACCAACACAACACCCCATTATTGGCCAGGGATGTACGCGGTACGTATGAATAATGGACCTGTGATATACTAAACTAATGCTGGATTCAAGGGTTTTGTACCTTACCATGCCTACACTCAGCGCAGTGGTGACTCAACCCATCCGCCCCATCTATCCACTCGACCACCCGTTCCTGCAATTGGTCATTTCCAAGACGAGCATCGAGGGCTTTTCCCATTCTATCCCCAAGATGTCCTTAACCAGTACATGGCTCAATACGGCAACTCCCCGGAGAACCATGACCAGGGAGCAGACGAAAGTCGCCATCGCCCATGTCCATCCCCTAGTCAAATGGCCACTCCTGGTAATGGCCCTCCGAGCTACCGATATCCCGCATCATGGCCTCACTACTCTCCCATGGCTCCATATACATACCCTGCGACCATGCATCCAGCGGTAGCTGGTGTACCGCCTCGAGTCCCAGGACAACCTCATGCTGGTTGGATGGTCCCAGCAGGTGCAGGGTACCATCAGGTTCATCAGTTTCCCCCTGTGAGTGTGCCGCGTCAGTAGTGTACTTGTATTGAAACATTCACTAGCGCGGTGACGTCAACAATCATAGACGATATTATCCAGGGCGCACCACGGACCATCAAAGAAATAGTCTCAACCTCAATAGACCATCCCCAGCCCACGGAAAGCAGTACAGGGGCAATGGTCTAGCTGCAGAAAACGGTCATCCTAACGAGTCTTCATTTCAGTCCAACAATGCTACTGTCGGGGGTGAATGGAACAATGTCAGCTCAAGCTAAACATGCTACATGATTTCTTCATATTTCAAAAACACAAAACATTATATATCCATTTTTCATACATTTCCGCGCATTTCTCTTTTGTCATTTGCACTCGCTTCCACAATTCTCCAAACCCGTTGATATTCACATTCCATATGGATTCATTCTGCGCCCTATTTTCCACAGACATTCCAACTACCATCATCATTGCATCTCTCAACTAGGCTCACTGTTCAGTGTTTTTCTCTTGATGTGGATTCTCGTAGGTAACTTGTTCGTGTTATGGGTACAGTGAAGCGCACGTCTTGTTGATCACAGGATGCCAAGGTTCTATCCTAGTGTAACCGTTCGACAGACCTTATGCCTCGCATCGATATTCCTTAGCCAGTTACCATAGAATTCCCAAAATGTTCGTTGTTCGTCTGTTGCCATCCACACGGGCACTAGAGAAAGATGATGGGAGCCCTCCATCAGACGGACTTGCCATATGCCAGGAGTGGGACTTGAACTAGGCTCTGTAACTTGGGGATGTATGTGGCGACACTTGGTATACCTGTATCCAATGTTTGAGGCGTGTATCATGAAATTATGGTACCCATTGAACTCGCCTGCATGGGAAGGGATGCCATTGAGAGAAAGTGGGAACAACCCCATCGTTATCTCGAAGGGCAAGCTGTCTGCGGTCACCGACACCTTGGACATGATCGTATACCCTCTGATCGAACAGATCATCAGACGTAAGGGTATCCAGAAAAGTTGGTATGGGACGAAGGGAAGAGAGGTCGAAGGAGCTTATCAAAAAAGAAGATACTCGAAACGGGATATGGAGGAGGTATCGTAATAACGACTTGGAAGGCGGTCCAGATCGCTGAGCCTGCGAAATTACATGCAGCTCAGATCCGAGATTGACGCAATTCACTTACCAAAGAGCCAACGTAGCTTGAATAGTATGTTTGAGGATTCGGATGACCCTCACCATTTAACTCTCGCATATCTGACGCTGAGAAGGTCACATCGAAAGGGGCAGAATCCTTGCTTCCAGCCCAATCGCTTCGCCATAGCTGTTTCAGGAGGGATCTGAAGGAGGCCCGGTCGAAGGACAGCGAACGTGACTCCGAATGCATATCAAGGTAAGCGGGGAGTATAGGTGAAAAATATGAGAGTATGTGGATGCCCTTGGTAAGCATGGAGCCGATAGATAGAGTTCGCACAGCGAGCAGCGTCGACACACTCTCCGAGTGTATATACGAGTGGGGTTCCGCGGAACGGGGCGCAAACTGATGAACGAAGATTTCGCGATTGATCATCAGGTTCTAACGTTGGAGTGCATTGAATTGCTTACTGGAAGTCAAAGATAGGATCATGTCGGGATGGGCTTGTGAGCCAAAATGTCCGGTTTGCATGAGATGCTGCAGTTTAACAATGGTAGGTGCGCCCTGCCAGTGGGTGAAATTGATAGGTGATTAATTCCGTGGGGCCCTTCACCGAATGAATGTGATCATACTATAGAATGTCCTAGGAAATGCAGCGGTTGTCCGATCGACCATTGAGGATACAGACCTTGTGAGTGGGACCGACCAAATCGGCTATGGTTGTGTTGTTCTGCATGCTGAGCCCCATAGTCCACTGCACGGTATTTTCGATCCTTGAGTATTGTTACTTCACCTATGCAGCAAGTAACGTACCTTGCCCACCTACAAGGGCGTAATACAACTCGCATGCCCGATCGTGGAACGAACTCACGGGGCCGAGGCTACAAGGGTTGCGTATGGAAACGTCGCGCGAGGTAGAAGAGGAGTGCGTACCTGACAAAAATGCTTCTTCGACGTCTGATTTTCCCTTCTAGATGCTTCCCATCTGCCTCATCACCACAGCCACGGTTTAGGTGCTCCTCGTACTTCCCCCAGAGCTGCGCTCCTAATGAACCACCTAAGAAGCCTTCAACGATCACAAGAGGAGTGGGTTCCTCGTCCTTGGCATAGACTCTGCGTTTGGTGTTGTAGTAGTTAACGCAAGGCATAATTTGGAGCTGAGCACGTTGGAGTGTTAACACGAATTTTGCTACAGCTGCTATGTATTGTTAGGTGAGCGAGTGAAATGGCTGTCCTATCCGTCAAATCCATCAATTGTTTAAGGTATTTAGTTCCGTCGTAACGGTTGCGAGCATGACGATGAATCCGCTTGGAGAGGGTATCCGCTTCACAAAGGGGTCCCAACTGATGTTTTTTATGTACTAGCTAGCCAAAACCATTAGATGCAAGACAATTTACAAGGGGCACTCACTGATTGGTACATCATTGGTTCACCAAGCAGCACTCCCATGATGACGGATAGGGGTTTTCACGCTTCAGCCACTAAACTTGGCAGTAAACAAACACTAATCCAAGGTGTATTCATTGGAGGCCAAGACCTCATTAACTCCATGGAAAGTTGTCATCAAGCAGAACTCCAAACCGTGTTGTGCTGGACAGACGGGATGTGCTACTTCTCCGTCTAACCTCCCCGCAGGCGAACTTGAGCCACATGCAATCAACTTGTCTAGGCACTACTTTTTGTGACACAGTATTATACAATGTATGTAGCGGACTACTCAATCTGCACGGGAAAAAGGTATGTAACTGTAGTGAGTATAGAGGATCGTCCATCGTTTCCGAAACAGGTAAAGAAGGTTGAATCGCTATTTACAAGAGAATGGGTGGTATGAATCATCAGTGGTATGCGCAAGTGTAGACCAAATTTGTGGATAGTACATGATTGCAGAATGCACAAAAGAATCATTTGTCCATGTTCGTGATCGCAATTAGGCTGGATGAGAGAATGTGTACGGGGATGAACGGTGGTAAGGTGGTAGCGGGGATTGTAAGGTATCGGGGTTGCCTGATGCGGCATTGACGTTGCGATAAATAGAGTCGGCATGGATGGTTCTAATGCAATCATAATTAGCACCTCGCATGGGCATAGTGACAACGGTGATACAACTCACGGCATAAGTGATCGTCGCAGGTCATAAGTTTACACGATAGACAGGCATAGACATCGCGCACGGACGCAAGAGGTTGTGTACATATGTTCAAAATGGAGATTAGGAGAATATAAGGTCCATGGAGCAAGGGGCATCTTTTACTGGTTGGGATTGGTGACAATACATAGAGGGGGGAAATAGAAAGCATACCGAAGGGAGGTCGAAAAGCATCGAGACCGGGAGACTCATCGCTTATTGCCGGTGTACCATGATAGGAACACACTGCCGACACCAGCAATGAACACTCTCGCCCGAAGTCGACAGACCTGAAGAGGAGACATTCAGGGGGTTGACCATGAGCCTGGATGCAACTACAAACCGTTTCTGCCACTTCTGCATCACGAAAATGAACATGAAGCTCGCCATTGGGCATCCTTGTAATCTGATGAACCTCGCCGAAGCTCTATTAATGATCTCGATCAATCAGACGATCACGTGGACGGATCCTAAACATGATCAACTGACCTCACACCAACGCTTGAACGCCTCGAACTTCCGGGTTTCATTAGGCCCAACGCCACTTGCGACAAGCTTTTTCTTCTTCGAGTCTCGGAATGCTATACGTGATACTGGACCTCGATGACTCCCCGAAGTATATACCACATGTGGTCGTGTCATGTCGGATGCAGAAACGTCACCCCTCGCATCATTAGACAAGTTATTGCTTCCATATCGGCCTTTCGATTTTGGCGCAAAGGGTGTTCGACTGGGCCTCGTCTCGGTTTTAGGATTGCAAGATAGGGTGGTGCCGGAAGCTGTTTGGGGTCGGCTTAGAGACATTGACGACGCCGTGCCGGTGACCCCAGACTTGAAGATCGTGCTAGAGGAGTGACCGTATGAACGTATCGAGTCGACGAGGGATAGTTTGTTGAATGACATTTGTATGTCGCTTTCGATGGTCGTGGGGGAAGTCGAGGTGTAAGTATTGCAGGAAGACATACTCGGACGAGAAGGCGTAAATGTAGATTCTGAGAGTGAACTTGGTTTGACAGGCGAAGATGGGGAACCGAAATGCCCCATTACACTGGGGCGCCATTTGGACATACCTGGCGATAAAAATTGAGGCGAAGCGGTTTGACCAGGGATGTTGATCGTCGAGAGACTGGCGGCGCGGGAGTGTTGATTGTGCGGGGGTAAACTGTCGAGGTCGTGTTGTCGGGGGAAAACAGAGATTCGAGAAGGCGTGAGTGGGGTAACGTTTGAGGATCGGGATACGGAGTGAGCGGGTGACGACGATGAACGAAAAGAAAGAAAGCCGCGAAAGGAGGGAGGAGTTGGTAGGAAAGAGGGGGATCTTTGGGTCTTGGGGGTGGTGGGAGCCTTTGTATGAAGCATATTTAGCATATAACATGATCAATGATACAATCAGAAAACCCACTTCAGACACTGTTGGTTCAACCACAACATGTGTAGGAATGTCATCATCTTGAACAAGATCATAACTATTCACAGTGCTGGCATCATCAAACGGATCTGTTGGCGCTTTGTGCCGCACCAAGTCTGGATAGGCCAAATATGCGTTCGGTGGAGTACCAGAGCCAGGTTGTGTTGGATCAAAGCCAGGAAGGTCAGAATTATGCTCTGATAGTGGATGGGGCCTAATTTGCTGCTCCTTGATCCATCGGTCCAACATACTTGAGCGTCTTCGGCGCGGTGGGCGGAAAAGGGTTTCGAAATGATTTGAAAGGTCGTCACAGTCTTCGGAAACTATCATCGCGGTTTGGCTATTCGTGTTGTTTTTGAAATGATATAAGATGGGATGATAAGGTGCGCGAACGAGGACAAAACGCGTCTACAGTTTGGCGGTGAGTATGACTATATGCGTGCAAAACCATGAAGCAATATGAACATACCTGTGGGTATGGGTTCGCGGATTGGAGGGTGGTGTTACAGGAATACAGACGGTTACTTGTTGGTGAACATGGAAGATGGGAGAAGAGGAAGAGGAAGGCAAAGGTGTTGTTGAACGAACTGTGATCATGCGATTGCTAAATTGAGTCTGTTGATTCAACATACGCTGCCTCGAGGCTATATATTACCCCATCCATTCAGGGTCTACTTCCGAGAATCCGGGACCCTTTGCCAATACATGCTGGCATTCTCTCTATACAGATCCATGATAAATGTAGGAATGGGATGGCGGGGAGGGATGTGTGCTACATATAAAAATATGATTGTTACAACCAATTGTATTATGGATACATTTGCTACTGGAACATCTGGACTCGGACGCTCAGAACCGCATAAGTCAGCATGAATGTGAAATCTTCCTACCTTGCGTGTATGGATACAGCTCAGCTCAGGCTTCTACGTCCGCATGTACACCAGGCAGGCTCCTCAGCACACGAGAAACCATTTCCTTAAATAACTTGGCTGAAGACGTCTTCTCGTACTGCGACAGCAATTGAAAAGAATCCGATCCGCTGACTGTTGGCGGCGTAGGCTCATCAGTCTCGGCCGCTGCATCTAGAAGGGTGACCAATTCCGTGTCAACGGGAAGGCTGCCCAAAAAGGTCAACTGCTCCCTCCTAGCCATGTCTTGTCCGCCACCCGTCGAGAAGACATTGCTGATCTCGCCACAACAGGGACATACGTAACCGCTCATGTTCTCGATGAGACCTAGTACAGGCAGATTCACAGCGCGCGTGAAGCTCAGGCACTTCATCGCGTCGAGCAATGCTACGGCCTGAGGTGTAGTGACAATCACTGCTGAAAGCTTGGCATGCACCGGACCTAGATGCTCCAACAGAGACAGATGCTCGTCCGAAGTACCTAAACAGGTGAGCAGGCAATGAGGTGTTTATGACACCACGATGAGGCTAGTGGCGTACCTGGAGGCGTGTCTATTACCAGATAATCTAGCTCGCCCCATCGCACGTCGCTCAGAAATTGCCTGATCATGCCGTTCTTCTTCGGCCCTCTCCAGACCACCGAATCACCCTTGTTCTTCAGTAGAAAACCCACACTCATGCATGCCATCCTTGCAGAAGGGCCATCAGCATAGACAGGGACCCACCCATCGCTGCTTTGGTGTACGCCGTGTCCATCCACGCACAGCATTCGCGGGATAGATGGCCCCGTCAGATCCACATCGAGGATTCCTACTCGGGCGGAGGGCGAGGAAGCATAAAGATTGAGAGCGAGCTGTGTTGTAACGGATGACTTGCCAACACCACCTTTACCTGAAAGAACAATGATGATATTCTTCACTGAACGCAGGCGTCGCGAGACACCAGTTTCCTGGGGATCGTTTGCCATGTTGGTGGACGTTGAGGATGCATTCTTACCATATCACTAATACAGAAGAGCGCACGTGGCGTGCGTTCCGTTAACCCGAATATTTACATTTCATGGATTTGGTAAACAATGAACTGCAAGTTTCCGATCTCCGTAGCGCGAATTTCGTTCCAACACCACGATGTCAGCTTGCAGACTTTCCTGGGGGATCAAGGCGAGGAGCGGCAGGCAAAATAATTTTCTTTCGCGTTTCAACCAAGGGACTTGTGAGTTCATGTCCAATTCTACTGAAGACGTTACTCACAGCTGATTGAGACAAGAGTTTGCGCCGAAATTACGCGTCGTCTGAGCATGCTCATACAACCACTGCTATTCCTGCGCCACGTCTTGACTACCGAGCCATTGCTCAAAATATCCAGACCAAAACGACCAATGCTCGCCAAAGAAACGCGCCCCTTTCCGACGACGCAATTCCAACCATCGCGCGACTTTACGGAGAGCATACTGACCTTTCGGTGGCGCTGAACTCCAAGCGTAACGCGCGATCTACCATTGGTGAGAAGATCCAGAAAGCACAAAATGATAAGGAAGCCAAGCAAGCCCTGCTGGATGAAGCAAAAACTCTCAAGGAAAACATAATACAACTAGAGACGAAACTATCAGACATCGGGGAGCAGCTTATCCATCTGGCTCTCATGGTCCCGAACGATACTCATCCTGACACACCGATTGGCCCAGAATCTGCTGCAACAGTCCTTCAAGCCCATAATACCGAAAATCTGTCCACGAACCAGGCTGCCGACCATGTCTCAACTGCAAAAGTATTAGACCTGGTTGATTTCGAATCTGGCTCAGTCGCGACTGGCTCTTCGTGGTACTACCTACAAAACGAGGCCGCTCTCTTGGAAATTGCCTTAACAAACTTCGCACTGAGTGTAGCTATTGATCATGGGTTTACACCTGTAATGACACCCGACGTTGTTCGTGCAGACATCGCGAGCCGCTGCGGCTTCCAACCTAGGGATCATTCTGATCCACCAGTGTCTCAAGTGTATCATATCGAATCGCCACCTTCGTCCCCTCAGTTGATTCTTTCCGGAACGGCTGAAATTCCATTGGCCGCGATGTTTGCCAATAAAATATTTCCAGCGCATTTCCTTCCCAAGAAGGTCGTTGGCCTTGGGCGCGCGTTTCGTGCCGAGGCTGGAGCCAGGGGCGCGGATACGCGAGGTCTTTACCGGGTTCACCAATTCTCAAAGGTTGAACTCTTTTCTGTGACGACAGCAGAGAGAAGTGCCGCCGTGATGGAAGAGATGAAAAATGTCCAGGTAGATATTTTCTCAAGACTTGGTCTGTCTTTTAGGTGCGCCTTTCAGTTTTGTGTAATGCTCCCTGATACATACTGCCTTTCACTAGGGTCCTTGATATGCCGACTGAGGAACTAGGTGCAAGTGCGTATCGCAAGTACGACATAGAAGCCTGGATGCCTGGTCGAGGCGGGTGGGGGGAAATTTCCTCTTTGTCAAACTGCACAGATTATCAAGCGCGCCGCCTACATATTAGATATCGTCCGGCCTCAACGAATACACCAATTGGCAAGAATGCCTCACAGAGCCGACTTGAGACTACGACCGCTCTTCCCTTTGCCCACACATTGAATGGCACCGCGGCAGCTATTCCAAGGCTAATTGTGGCGCTTCTTGAGAATGGCGTCGAACTCGATGACCAAGGCAAAATTTCAGCGCTGAGGCTGCCACGCGTTTTGGAACCTTACTGGCTTACCCGTTCAGTCATGTCTAACACAGTTATACAGTGGCACTGAACCAACTCCAATCGAAACCCAATATCTTTGGACACAAGCTCTGTTCTTTACATAATGCAAACCATATTTCCGCAGTGTATATCCCGCATACATAATCCTCGAATAATATACATTCCCCTCGAACTGCTGCATAGATCCATAAACCTAACGTCTTGGGCCAATTGCAACTTCATCCGCGAATGGGTCGGCAAACGGATCATCCTGTGTTGCACCACCTTGAGACCGTATGCCTACCGCCGCCTCATCATCCGGGTCGTCGGAGACGTTCACATAATCCCGCCTAGGCCTTCTTGACGGGGATGTTGCTGCGTTGTGGGCTTCTTCGTCCGAGGATACATAATCACTAAAGTCAGATAGCGACCCGCGAGCTTCAAATTCGTCGTCCGAGCCGTCCGCACTCCGCCCAGACGGTTTGATAGGGGGAGGCAAATTGCTTGAAGAGCCACCCAAAGCCGCAAAGTTTAGGTCTTGTAAATCAGGGTGAATGTATCCACTGTCACCCTGCTTTGCACGCTCGATGGCGGCACGCTGCTTCTCCTGCAGCTTCAGGACTTCACTCTCGCCAGTCATATGTGTCTTGGCCATGCCCGTCGTGATGGTACCTGTTCCATCGTCTGCTGGCGGTTGTTCACGCTCTGCTGCACAGAGCTGGTCGTACATTTCCAGTGCGCCTATGATGCGTTCGTTCGTCTCAATCAATGTCCCAATTATTTCTTCATTTTCCACCAACTTGGATCCTAGATTAGCACTAGAACTTGGGCTAGAACCAAATATGACTGATTACCTGGGTGTATCGCACAACGGGCTTCCTTGCCAACTTGGCCTTTTCAAGGCACTCCTGAACCCTTTCGTTGGTGGAGATCTTTTCCTTCTCTGTGTTAACAAGCTGCGTAACACAATTAGCACGGAGAACTAGATACGAGGTATGTCTCACCGTTATCGCATTGATGAGATTACTAGTTGCCTGCGAAGCCTCGACGATACTTGTCAGTACTTTCGGTTTGTCCTAACTATAGGTGAATATTGGAACCAAAGAAAGAAGGTGAGCGTTCTCACTCGTTCAAAATCAAATGGCGGTCTTTTGGGTCTAATCTGCCGTGCCCTTTCTTCCTCCTTTCTTTGTCTCTCTTTCTCCTTCGCTTCTTTCTTTGCGCGTCTCTTTCGCGTTGCCTCGGATTCTACATTGGGTAGACCCATAGTTTCGTTCAGACGCTCCATGTTCTGCTGATGAGTAACGCGGTGCTGCTTGCATTGCCTATACAGCCCAGCTACATGTGCCATTTGAGGATCCGACTTATACTGCTGCTCCCAGAATGCAAGTACTAGAAGCACCTTCTTCTTAACTTTTGGATCTGTGCTAGGATCGGTCGAGACATGTTTGAGTGCATCTGTTAATTGACCATCGGCGAACGTAGCTGTACATTATCTGAACAGGCGACACTCTGACAATACAGCTAAGGATCTTACTTTGGAACTTGTGACCACAGTTCTCGACGAGCGCCTTCAGTAGCTGCGGATTGATGAACTTCCATCAATTCAGGTACTGTGAGAGCTGTGGTACGTACCACCATGGCACGGTACTGCTGATGAGGATTACCATGCTTGAGCTTCTTGCGCAGCGCTCTCGACGCTTCAGCCGGACTGCAGTCGAATGTGTAAGTATCAGAGCTGATATGAATGGAACAGGCTGAGGCACCCTGCTCCTTGGAGATTAATGGAGTCTACAAGCTCGGGAATTCTATATCGCGTATTAGCAGTAGTTGTGGATTGATATTTAATTAGGAGAGTAGCTCACCCATCGTAAGCTTCTTCCTCGTAAGTACTCCCAGTCAAGATTTCGACCCAATCAGTGATGGAGGACTATGGTGCATAATTTCAGCGTATGATCAGCATATGCAGTTGATGTACGAACATGAGGTTTTTCACGACTAAAGGCCTGCCTTGCAAAACTTATCGCAGACATCGTGGATAGAATGAAGAAGCATGCACATTTCTGACGGCTGCATGGAGTTACACTGGAATTGGAGGTACTCTCCAAGCGTGACGATAACGTCACATTTCTCCGAACCGAATACATCTATTGAGTTTAGGAGTCTCAAGATCCAACAAATACATCTTATTTAGAGATACAAATGACCCTTGGCGAAGAAAATGAAAGGAGAGCAAAATGGGAGTTGCAAGAGTGTCCGGGAATGTGAGTAATAGGCTACTAGGAGCTACGGATCAGGGAATCTGCAAGAGTTAGACAAGATAGTTATGAGTGACTTTCTGGAAGAATGCCATTAGTCGCAACAGGCACTTGGGGTTGTTGAGCTGCTTGCTGCTGAGCATTCGGGACAACAGTTGAAGCCGATCCAACAGGACTTTCTAGATACAGCCTGATTAATATTGTTTCCAGTGCTGCAACACTGACAGATGGGTATGCGAAGGTTCGGGCATGTTCGCGGACGGAGTTGAAAAGAGTAGCCATGTTGTCCCAGCGATCCTGACGGGTTGCGTTGGGATCAATTTGGGGAGGAGGGGGATAAGGTTGGGGAGTGGGTTGATAAGGAGTTGGTTGAGGCTGCCCGTAAGACGGCTGGTTGGGTAAGGGAGCAAGAGCCGATACAGCTGCAGGATACGAAGCTGCGGGCTGCGATATACTCGAAGGGCCCGCAACAGCATTTGTACTCGACACGGCTGTAACTGGAGGGGGTGGGGGTGGGGGCGGGAGCGAATTAGCTGCGGCTTCATCAGGAGCGTCATTAGAGCGGAAGTGCTTTCGGGAACGTTCTTTCTCCTCCAAAGCTGCAGCTTTTCGTCCACGTCGAGTAAATGGTAGATTCGCAAGCCCAATTTCATGCGAGTGTTGAGAGACATCTATGGCATACGATCACTCGGTATACTACGACCAGTGTAAACAAAGCTCACAGCAAGCACGAACTATTTCAGAGTCAAAATAGGTCTTGTAGCTATGATAAAGTTGAAATCAATGAATACTTGCAAGGATATGAGTCTTGCCTTATGGAAGCTGGGCATCCTTGACCTTCGAGCTGATTTTGATGAACGCTTTGATCAGGTCGTGTACCCGCAGCTATGGTACGTAGCTACCTACCTTGCGACTTGGAACCTTACGCACGCGATCGGGATGCTTTTTCACATATTTCTTCCTTCCACTTCGTGAATGTCTGGCACAGACAAGTTTGGTATGTTCCTTGAACCTCGGTGGAACTGCCTTGCTTCCATGAGTATCACCCTTTACAAACTCGACCATTTGGGTTTCCTCCTCTTGGGCCCTCCATGCATTGAAGGCGTCGATGTTTGGAAAAACAAGGGTATACCCGTCATCAGCATCCCCTGAGCCATAAGGTTGTTTTGTGGTTGTAGTTGAGGATGGACCAGGTGAAACTGCCGTGGGACCATTTGATGACTGATTGGAGGCAAAAGTCGATGTATGATTTTGTGGCGGGCTGGTAAATTGAGTCGCTGAATCTGGAGGTGCGCCATTTATGTTGTTCGTCGTCCCCTTATGCTGCATGAGATGGGGTGGCAATGGCTGTGTCATGGCGAGCTCGCCCAGCCTGAAATGCTGGAAGCTCATAATTGAATAGCAGGGACTTGGAATGACTGTCCCAGAGGAGAAATTATTCCGGACGATAAAACTTTGGCGAGGAAATAGAGCGACACAATATTTTTTGGCCGGTGATTTCCAAAATGTCACACGCAAATAACGCCATCACGCTACCCAAATCAGGCCAACTATCACCCCAACCATGACCTCTTCCCTACGAAATTCAATACACAGGCGAAACCACAAGGAGAGGTCTCAACTCGCACATCGCACAAAGCTTGGAATCTTAGAAAAACACAAGGACTATGTCAAGCGCGCCAAAGACTATCACTCCAAGCAGGACAGGCTTAATCGACTTCGTCAGAAGGCTGCAGAGAGAAATAAAGATGAATTCTACTTCGCGATGAATAGGGAGAAGACGCGGGTGAGCTTGCTGACTATCCCTCACGCTTTCTTTACCGACTAGGTAAAGGGGGGCGTCCATGTTAAAGACCGAGGAAACGTTGCCCTTCCTACAGACATTGTCAAAGTCCTGAAAACTCAAGACGAGAATTATGTTCGCACTGCCCGTGCCGCCGGAAGGAAGGTCTGTATGCTAAAACTTGCTTTGAATATGCCGTCTCACGCTTCTACGAATAGAAAATTGACAAGATAAAAAGCCAGCTAATGTCATTGGCCGATCTAGTCAAGTCAAGTTCTGTTAATGATAGCGAAGGTTCTGATGACGATGAACATCTGGAGCAAGAAGACTGGGACACTCTTCGAGAGGCAGGAGTAATCCCTTCCAATGCTAAAGGAAAGAAGCGTAGCAAACACATAGTATTTGTTGATAACGATGATGAAGGTGAGCATTTCCTATTTTGTCGCTCTTCCTGGAGGTTTACTGAGACTTTTAGCCCGTAAATATGCCGAACGAAAGTCTCCTCCACCAAGTCCAATTCAAGTACCGCGCAGTAACGGCAAATCAAGGGCGGACGACAGCATTGACTTGGGTTGGAAACAGCTGACTGCTAAGTCAAAGAAGAGGAGACACCCCCATTCCGTTGAGGAGGCTGACGAAGATGATACTGAGGAGCAAAAAGCAACAGAGCAGCTCGCGCATACGAATCGCAAGAAGCTGTTGAAGGAACTCAGTGCTCGTCTCAAACGAGACAAAATGCTTCGATATACGGAACGAGAGTTTGAGATGCAAAGGTTGTTGATGGGTAAAGGCGGAAGACGGAAGATCCACGGTGTGGAGAAGATGGAGGGCAGCGATAGTGAGGATGAGAATGATAGACCTATGAAGAAAGGGCAGAAGACGGTTGACGAGCAGGCGTACAAACCCAGAGTGTACAAGTGGCGCAGAGAACGGAAACGATAACACAAAGCGCCATTAGGCTGGTTAGGACTTGTCCCAAAAATTCATAAGCCCTTGCCGCGTGGAGACTACGTATTGTTATTACGCTAAAGCAGCATGATAGTTGCTACCTGTGACATACGTTAAGAAAGCAGGTTTGCATTGCACTGTATATCCAAATTCATGGGCAAGTCCTTGGTAAATTGGTCCATTAATAAACTAAGATTTCCTCGGATAAATTCTGAGAGATCCATTTTAAAATATGCTAACGGCGCCCAACGTCACTGAAGCTAGCACTGTTGCCAGTCCTATGCATGCAAATCGACCAGATTTTAGCGATAGGAGGGAAGCGGCGCCGTTTCCAGAGGACCCAGATGATCCAGATGCGCTTGTTCCCGATGCTGGTTGAGCAATAGGTGTCGTTGGATTATATTGAACGCCGTTGATGTCCGCGGCGACCTGGAAGACTGAACCACCCCCAAATTCGTAGAACTATCGGAAAGTTGGTATTTTGAGTAAGAAGTCAGTATGTCGTTGGGACAGAATACGAGTCTTACATCAACAAGCATGAAGTTGGGCGGCCGACCTTGAACAGAGTTACACGTTTGTACGTGTTCTCCCAATGAGCCAAATCCGGAGGCTGCGTTGGTGACATTTGCCTTGTCTACATCGGGTGCAGGGTTACCAAGGACGAGTTTGTCGAGAAAGTGGTTGATTAGGAACATCTGAGTAGATGTATCCCCTTTCGTCCGGTTAACACTGCAATCAAAGAGATTTGCGTCGACAACATTGAACGCCGATTCCCATATATTTGTAAACTCTGGTGGCGCGAACATTCAGTAGAAAGTAGACACAGGTGAGTGCTCAACGCACCATCAATGAGATACGGGATGGAAGCATCGGCGCCGTTATCCAAGAAGCTGACCAAGCGTTTACCAGAGTCGATCATGTTGCCAAGAGTGGGCCAGTCTGATGCACGTAATGGTGATGACTGTGGAGCAAAGGAAATCGAATCAACGCCAGCTGCCTTGTAAACGGCATCGTATGATGAAGCCGGCTGGTTATCGATGTTGACCATAAGAATAGAGACAACTATAGATTTGTTTTTGAGACTCGGGCGTGCCGGATTGGAGTGAATGGCGCTTACCATCGTTAGGATTCTGGTCCATCCATGATTTAACTAATATGATAACATGAGCCGCTACGAACAATGATAGTGATCATCATGCTGACCTTTGCCAAGATAGTCTTGTAGGCTACCTCCATTATACAAAAGCTGAAACAAGGCATATTAATAATGGTTACTTTCATTGATTCTGGAAGGATTACACAAGTGGAATGACAAAGAGTGAGTGCACCGTTGTTATTGTGGACCTGCAGTTGAAGCATTCGGATCCCATCATTTAGCTGCTGTGTGACTGTTGATCCCCCCTTGTGTTTCAGCAGCAAATTATCATCAAGGAAGGAGACTAACCGTCATGATCTTGGTTGACGGCGACTGAGGATGCCCAGCTTAACTACACGAGCGAGGTATCGGGGTACACGGGACTTACCATTGTTAACCCCAACGGCATAAGAATCGTGAGCGCCAACGAAGGAAACATTTCCAAAGCTTCGATCACAGAGCTGCTGTAGCGTCAGCTTCCTTCGGCGTTGGTAGGATGAGTCCAGCGCACCTCAGCATGTCCATTGCAAGTCGTGGCACGACCACTCAACGACAAAGCATTCGCAGCAATTGAGAATAACGAAATTGCGACCTGCGCAAGCGAGAGAGGTGCACAACGAAGCATTCGGAATTTTGAAGCAAGCGGTGGAAAACGAGTCGGAGATACGAGCAGCTTCGCAGATAGCAAGTAATAACTGAATGAGGGGATAGGAAAAAGTCGTAAGTAAATGGATGAAGGAACGGAGAAAGGACAACCTGGCCCTGAAGACACCTGTGCATCAAGACTCGGCAGGCTTATTATATGTTTTCCAAATGGAGTAGCCCATTCAGCGGCAAAGGTACATGCCCCTATGTCTTGAAGACTGCTCCCTTCGTCTGTCACCACCATGGTCAAGGTTGTACTTGTAACTGGATGCTCGGCAGGAGGCATTGGATACTCCATGTAAGCCAACTTGAGTTCGCCTTGTTTTCTGTCCTCATAATACTATACTTCAGGTGTGAGCAATTTGCCGCTCGCGGGTGTAAGGTGTATGCAACTTCCCGGGATGTTGGGAAGATAGACCCGTTTAAGGACACGAACATAGAACGATTGGCTCTTGATGTCAATAATGATGATAATGTTCGAAGTGTAGTGCAGCACATACTTCAGAACGAGGGGAAAATCGATGTTGTAGTCAATAATGCCGGAGGTCTCTGTATAGGTATGGTGATTAAATAATTTGCTCCTTTTATGACGACCGCCCTCAGGAGCCCTGCTCGACGTCCCCCTTGACGCAGTCAAACAGGCTTTTGACACGAACACGTTTGCTGCACTCCGAGTCGCGAAAACCGTGATGCCATCAATGGCGGCAAGGAAGAGTGGTACAATAGTCAACATCGGGTCGATCGTTGGGGAAATGTACGTGCTCTCAACCTGCTTGGCCTGGGTCATAATCGTCCTTATTTACTTTTAGCCCTACACCTTGGAACGGCATCTACTCTGCCTCAAAGGCTGCCCTGCATGCCCTGACGGAGGTACTTTTCATGGAAGCCAAACCGTTCAACGTAAACGTCATGCTCGTCTCGCCTGGCTCCATCAAGTCCAACATTTCCAAAAATTCAGAGGCGACTTTCCAACTCCCGGAAGACTCCCTCTACAAGGCCTTCATCAAGAACATCATATATCGCATGAACGTCAGTCAAGGTCCCAACAGTATGCCTACAGACGCATGCGCAGAGAAAATTGTTTCAAATGCTCTGCGGGCAAAACCACCTGGGTATATTACATTAGGTGGTAATTCTCGAACTTTTGCGTTCTTCAAATGGCTTCCTAGGGCTTGGGTATTGTGGCTTATGTGGAGGGTCTACTCGAAACGACTATAGATATCGACGTACTGTATTTTGTCGTGGTAGATATATATATATGGCCGGGCGTCTATATCTCAACAACTTGCACCATTCACCCCCTTTTGCCAATATTGAGTTATCCTCCCAAATGTCGCGTTACCCAGACTACCTATCACCAAATCCTACACCTACTAAACTCACCAAATCTCAGAAGTCGCGTGCTCGACGTGAGCCCTCTGGCGTATTCTCGCTCTTCCAAGCACCCCAAATACAGCAATTCAAAGAAGCTTTTCAACTCATCGACCACGACAAGGATGGTTGGGTCAACGAAAGCGACCTGAAAGAGATATTCGCTAGTCTTGGTATTTCGTCTTCTTAAGAAAATCAAACCTTTTCTTCAATATTACCTGCAGGCATCTCGCCTTCGAAACAAATGATGGACGAACTCCTAAGCGCACGGCCAGGAGCACATTCTCGGACATCCTCGTATAATGAGGATGTTGCAGCCGATCGAGGCATTAATTTCACCATGTTCTTGACGATGATGAGTGAGCGGCTTTTTGAGTTCGATACAGAGGCCGAGCTTTTAGAGGCATTTGAATCCTTTGATGAGAATGACAGTGGCATGGTTAAGGTGGAGGAAATGAGGAAATGGCTTAGTGAGATTGGAGAAAGGATGGATCAGCGAGAGGTGAGTTGTTCTTCCATGTCAGTTCATGAGTTGGGAATCGATTTCAATACGCAGATCGACCGTTTCCTCAAGGGACCGTTTACGGATAGGCAAGGAAACTTTAACTACCGCGAATGGGTGAAGGTGCTGAGAGTCAATGCGGACGATGAGGAGAATGACGCGCAACCGCAGAACATATAAGATTTATTATACTGTATGTACATGATACCCTCTAATGGACATCTGTAATTTGTTTGGTACGGAACACCTACTACCTTCGATGTATCATAACTGGTAGTCTATTTCCTAGTATCAGTATCACTCTCGCTGGATCTAAATCCATTTTCCTTGGAGAGCTTCTTGAGGGAATTCGTCCTTATTCAAGGCGAGCTCTCTGAAGACCTGATCAATGGATTCGGACCCTTCACTTTCTTCTACCTCTTCCAGTGCTAAGGACTAGTAAGTATGTGTCCGTGCAAAAGGACATCGACATACCTTCTCCCCTCCCTTCACCCAGACTTGCCTCAAGCCCCTCCTTCCCGCTTCGAGCCGCAATGAGGAGTAACTCGGCGCCCTCATAGTCCAGCAGATCGATCGTCTCGCAACTTGCGAACCGCAATCCATAAGATTCTCTACCCTTCGTTCCTTTTCCAAACACCGAGTCTAAGATGCCATCAGGGTATTTGGCCCGCTTCGACGGCGAAAGCGTCCTCTGAGTTCCTGTGGTTGGCGCGAGAGGATTTTTCACCTGTAGAACGAATGAGTTCGCCTTGTGAATTCCGAGAGACTCCTGCACGTCGCCCATTTCCTCTGGGTGTGAAATATAGAACCCCAGATGGGTTTCCCTCTTTGACGGAACGGACGGTTCGTTATTAACAATCGCGTATACTCCTCGGGCAGCCATGCGTGCTGGTTCTTGATGTCTTGTGCCTTGGCCCGTATTTTCATCTATTAATGAGTAATCTGCAACTAGAAGCCAACGTACCTCGTGTCTTCGTTTCGTATGTTTTTTCTCCCAATCCTTTTTCTAGTGAATGCAAATCGTTCCCGACAGCGGTCACTGCAGCCCAAAAGACCCGGCCACGCCTGCTCTTAACTTCCGGGTCTGGTAATTCTTTCTTCCCAATGGTAATAAGACGGTAGCGCTTTTCAGGTATATCCAAAGTGGCCTTAGCTGGTATAGCATCGGCGCCCTCACGAAGTACAGTCATGTCAACGTCTTCATCATCTTTGTCCATTTTTGACTTGGGTTTATCTTCATCCACTAGGGGAGTCGCCCTATTTCCCATTTAGGGATATTGTGAAGATAACGTAAACAATATACTAATTAACAACAGCCTACTTCTTGTAGTTATAATGTGTCTTTATTAAAAATATAATACATATTAACCTTTGACTATCCCCGGTAGTATTAATATGATGAGAATTCAATTTTACTGAAATTTTGGATGAGGTTTATAATGTGAACTTAATAAAATTATAATCATAAATTTCTACCTTGCAAAAATCTAATCTATATTGAGATTATTTTTGATGAGCAAAATAAGATTACCTTCATATTATCCCAACATGTGATAATAATGTCATAGTTGGATTTTTGTTTTCATTATTGTAAGCGACATCAATCAAAACATAATCTGATTACCCTTATCTTATCAGAGCACTGATCCTGACGGCGCTTCATTTATTACAGTCCCCCATTAAGTTGTTTTGATCTCCAGTATCAGCCTGTAAACATATATATACCTTGACCATTTCTACATCTACCCTTATGTTGTATTACAGTGGAATCCATCATATTTGCTATCGAGTGTAAAGCTGATGCACAAAGTAAATGAAGCGCCGTCAGGATCAGTGCTCTGATAAGATAAGGGTAATCAGATTATGTTTTGATTGATGTCGCTTACAATAATGAAAACAAAAATCCAACTATGACATTATTATCACATGTTGGGATAATATGAAGGTAATCTTATTTTGCTCATCAAAAATAATCTCAATATAGATTAGATTTTTGCAAGGTAGAAATTTATGATTATAATTTTATTAAGTTCACATTATAAACCTCATCCAAAATTTCAGTAAAATTGAATTCTCATCATATTAATACTACCGGGGATAGTCAAAGGTTAATATGTATTATATTTTTAATAAAGACACTTTATAACTACAAGAAGTAGGCTGTTGTTAATTAGTATATTGTTTACGTTATCTTCACAATATCCCTAAATGGGAAATAGGGCGACTCCCCTAGTGATCGTGTGCGCTGAACTTTGGTGGACGTGGTACCAATAACATATGAAGTTTCTGTACATCATCGATAGAGTGTGCTTCCTCATGCTGAACGCGAGGACGGTAGAAGAAGTATATATGGCCGCGCTCAATGGTCCCTGGAGTTGGTAAATATGGAACCACAACAGATGTTGGGATCACATTTACCTGTCTGGCGAGCATGCCTCGAGATCGATTCCTCTTTTTCGACATCCTCCGCTTTATTCTTTTTCGCTGGAGGTTCTGCATCGACTTTTTCTTTCACATCTTCCACGTCGTCGACATGGCGTTTATCTCCAACGGTTGTATCTTTCTTGTCCTCATCGTCCCCCTCGACTTTATGCACCTCGTGCTCGAGTACTGCCTGTCGCCGTGTAGTGGGCATAGTGGTATATGGTTAGCCCCTGTATGATGTCATCACTTCTATTGACGCGTTATTTACCTTTGCTTACGCGGGTCATGCTAATGGGCGCCTATTTCATGGTTCTGTTATTCCGAGTCAGGTCGCGTTTCCCAGTTCACTCTGCTTCCACTTCTCGAGCATCACTCAGATTGACACACTTCGTAATGGATTCTAGCTTTTACACCGAGATTGTGGAGGACTCTGAGCCAGAAAGAGAACTTGAACGGCAAGCCCGAATGCTTCACGCTGGTGAAACAACAGATGTCGAACCTGTGCGCATAACCGACCCAATTGTCATAGAAATATCAAGTAAGCGTTCTCGAATAAACTGCGTGTCTGTACTAAATTATTACACACATTAGGCTCCGATGAAAGCCAACCTGGAAGATTCAAACGCACCGTCACAAACAAGCTACCATCGAGTCACTCTAATTTTCCATCGCGGCCAGAAGCTTTGCTCTCAACCCCAGAATATCTACGCAGATCACCAGCAGTTGAAGTTAGAGTCTCTGACAACGAATCACAGAATGGTGCTCCTTCTAATGAGCCTCAGAGTGGCTTTGATGAAGAAGTACCCGACCCGACTCTCCTGGGTTCTAGTTTGGCTCGATTTGCGTACGGATCCAATCACAATTCTAGACGCAATATTACTTCTCGGACAAACTCGTTATTGGATGTCGCGCCGTCTTTCCAAACCAGAACAAAGTCACGATCCATATCTACCAACCACCTTGGCTCCCAGTTCTCTGATGCTCAACTTGCAACTGTCCTTGCATGCGTCTGCTGTGAATTGAAATGGACAACACGGAAGAGCGCAGTACAGAAGTTAGCACATATACGCTCGTGCGCCAAGAAGAGATCTTTCACGGATGAGACCGTCCATACTCTAATTTCCCAGGTGTTGGCCAAAGCACCGCCCAAGGAGCCAGAAAAAGTCGACGCCCGAGTAGAGAAGGCTCAGCCGTCGAAGACATATCTCGAAGAGGTCATTAACAATGGAGCCGCTAAGAAGAAAAGCAAGCGTGCTGAGCCTATCGAAACTGTGCAGAGTGTTACCACAACTCGAAGCGATATCCTTTGCCGAGCGCGAACCTTGCTTGACCTAGAAGGTACTCATGATGGCAATCTTATTGGTACCTCGACTATAGTACGGCGGATCGCACGAAATGATACCGCGAAGCTCGCCGAGACGAACGCCCGGCAAATAGCTACGTTGTCGGATGACGAACTATCCGAGGATGTCGAAGATGAGAAAGCTACGCACGCTTTCCCAGCGACACAGAGCTTCGCTCCTTCGAAATTCGGCGTAGCTGGCCCTACAATGACTCTCTTCCAGCTCGCAGACCAAAGTGATGCCGATATCAATGACGGTAGTGATGACGACCTTTCCCGTCCATCCACACCCGACTTTGCTCCTTCAAAGCTTGATGCTCTACGTGGAAGTTCTACCCGTTCATGCAGCGGATCCCCACCGTTGAAAGCCCCGAAAAGACCTAAACCAGTATCTGTATGTCTTACTGCGTATATGTTGTTGATAGAACCTTACGATGTGGTAGAAACCTTCGTCACAACTCGAAATCCTCAGCCGACTAGATCATGCGATCTCCAAAGCAAACGATTATGCCTTGCCACGAGTAGAGATGCAATATTATAATATGACCTCAGCTGCGCCGGCAGCTTCGCCTACCCCTAGGAAGGAATCTATCCGTGATGGAAGCTTGATGTCTACCGAGGATACTATACCCCGAGACTTAATGAATGATTATTCCCCATATAAAGACGACGCGTACCTTCATTACGATCCAGTGGTGCCCGCAGCCCTTACCACTGTTGACTCGCATGTTCGAAACATGCAGCTCGGGTCGAGCGTATTGTCTCCGCATAAATTACCCTTGAGTCCTAAAGCGTCATCACCCGGTAAACGCTCCCGGAAGGTAGCTAATTTAACACCACGGCGAAAAGACCAAGCGCAAAAGGATGACGGCGTCTATGATGATGAATGGATGCGGCAGCTAAAGACCAGTATCATTAACAACCCAACCCTCCATCTACGTATCTTGCGCTACGAAGTATGTGATTCTTCGATGGAAATTTATACCTCCTCAACGTTTCACGTAGCCCATCCATTTCGACGAGTTTGTGAATCTCATGACTCACAAGTCGACAACATCATCGCGTGCTGCACTTCGAGCTTTTCTAGACCAGCAAGTGCGTGGAACGTATTATCTTTCAATGACAAATTTCTTACCTTTCCTTAGGCAATCAACTTCTACGGAGCGGATACCAGGAAACGGCGATGAACTTCCTGATATTGGGGGTAAACTGTACGGTCTAACTTTATTGAATTATTTATCAAACCTGTATCGGTGATATACTATACGAGCGGTAGAGGGGCGAAGCGATCTATATACTAATAACGATATTACGGGAGCCAACGCTTGTCATGTCCACAAAGCAACCTCAGATAACCCGGCAACTTCAATGACACCGCCCACAAGGTGTAGACTACCGGTAACCAATACCTGAACTTGCTTTCCCTTAGACTGCGACTCGACATTCCGGACAGTGTTGATAGCATGCTCAATCGATGGCAGTACGTGGATGTTTGACTTGGGGAATTGTGGGACGAGCGAGACCCATGCAGCCTCTAGCATCTTTTGAGTCTTCAGTTGCGCCAAGTCGTCATCCGATATGGCATGGGATGTCAAATCTGCGAAATTGTTGTAGCTAACAGGGTATGGTACACCATAGAAGGGGCTTGGCTTACCACCCTTGAAGGCTCCGTCAGCATATGTGACGTTGGTGCAGAAAATAACGTGGTCAAAGAAGCGGTCAGCGTCCGTCTCTTCTTGGTTGTGTACTTTCAGCTGCGCAGCAACTTTAGCAAGGATGCAGCCCAGGAAAGCATCGCCCGATCGCCCGCTAGTACAGTTGAATATGAGTACTCGAGTGCATGGTGTCCTTGTCATCAAGTATCATGAGCCGCAGCGGAGGATGAAGCTGTTCACTATTAATGGACTTACGAAGACCCGATGCCTACCCCCGGATTAACAAACCATTGTACACAACACTCCAGGCTCTCGGTGGTATGAGCACCATCGATGAACCAAGTTGTATCTTCGTATTTAGGATCCTGGACTGTTTGACATCGTCCAGGCCACTTGGCCCTTTCAAGGCCTTCAACAAAGTCGGAAGATAGAGACCCGTCCTTGGGGAAGGTGATTCCCCGCGATTCAAGGAATTCCCTTACGAGATGTACCGCTATGTTGGCATTTTGAACTTGATGGACACCAGCTAGACCTGTTCGTCAGGAATCTTAACAGAAGCACATAACGCTGTGATTAGACAAACTTCCCTAGTTTGATATTGGCTAATTCTGGGCTTGGTGGGACCACCACGAATTTCGAGGCCTTGTTGATTTTCAGGAGGATCATTCTCGTTACACAGGTATTACTGACCTTCAGTTCTTCAGCTCGCTGCCGTAGCATGACAAGACCTTCCTCAGGTTGATTTACCGTGAACGCAGGGACACCTTCCTACTTTACTGTAAATCTCGTTCGCGACTGCTATAAAAATGAAGAACCTTGAAGATGCCACCTTTCTGCCATGCGATTTCCGTAAGCGTTTTGCCGAGAACAAAAACATGGTCGATTCCAAGCGCCGTCACTCCAGTTACGATTGGTTTGGGCACAATATTCGTGCAATCGTATTTTCCGCCGACGCCCACTTCAAGCACAGTGGCATCTACCTATTGCACTGTTGGCCGAGACACAGAGAGAGCCAAGAAAGCATACCTTAAGATCCAGGAACGCGTGGAAGGCGACCAAGGTGAGAAATCGGAAATACATGGGTTTTGGAGGAGTGTCTGGATTTTGACGCTGTTTCCGGTCGTTCAAGTAGGTTTACTCCCGCATGAGCAGTTTAAACTCACGACATCATTGGCTTCTAATCTATCCCATACTTCGAAAAAGTACTTTGCGAAATCCTCCTCCGATATTGGTTGACCGTTAATCCGTATCCGTTCCCTGACAACAACTAAGTGAGGTGACGTAAACAGACCTATTCCAAAATCAGCACAACAGTAAGTTCCGCACTACGTTTCAACTTGAGTACACAGACCTATCGACCATCTGGGCATTGATCTACGGAGAATAGAATCGCAGAAAGCACTGGTAGAGCCTTTCCCTTTCGTGCCAGTTATATGAATTACATTCAACTTATTCAGGTCCTCAGGCTAAGTGGATGGTTAACTTGAGATGGATTCAAGTGAGAACAGAGTTACACACGGTATATCCTATCCTTCCAAGATATTCTAGCATCTCTGGAATGGCATGCTCAGGCTTCTTTGATCCAGAGGCGCGTATCGCGTCTATTGTAGTGGCATTTGACTGAAGTGAGTTCAGATGCTCAATGGCAGACTGATATGTTCGTCCCGTCGACATCCTTCGCAGAGAGCTGATTGGCAAAGCGAATTTATGAAGCAAATACGAGAGATCAGATGAAGCAAGTCTCATCCGCCGAATCTGCGTCAGGCATATTTTTGAAGGAGATAAGGTGCGACACAAGGTATTGGTTGCCATTTGTGGTACTGTCAGGGGTTGTGGTTCGACTCTGGTCCACAACACCGCGTTTGACTCAAACCACAACTCTCCCATTGACGCGCTCGCGCTTGCGCACCGTTCCTTTCTTTCGTGTACATATTGTTATTTTATATGCGGTCGTATGGATAAATACCTTGTCGTCAAGAAACCTTCAGCATTACGCGTTTCATCCGAGAAACAGAGTAGCGCGAAGAAGAGGTATCAACCATACTCCCGGGAACAAGCATCTTCAAGCTCAACTTACTCTCGCTTGCATCAACCTACCGAATTCAATCCTGCCACCCTAAACCCTGACGAAAAACTATCTACAGACGGCCTCAACAAACTCATCTTAAGTACACTTTCCGACAAATCCAATCCCATCACTCACTCAGACATATATGAGCGAACCGGTTAATCTTCTTGTCCCTCGTTCATTTTCAACTTGATCTGATTTCAATGCAGAACACATCGTATCAGCTGCCACCGGTCATCAACGGGGAGATGGGCGGCGCGCGAATGGGCATCATACTGCATACTTTGAGGGCCGTTCGAACAAATTATCTGAGCAGAAGGCAGCATCAGCTGCAGACGCAAATGAGCCTCAAATATTACGCAACGTACGAGTGTACATCAATGGCTACTTGAGCAACACGACCGACATAGAAATGAAGAGAATTATCGTCCGAGCTGGAGGGGACGTCCTGTGAGTCTATCATCTATTTTACTTACTAATTGGGGCCGTTTTCATGTTTATTAGGTTGACTCCCTCCGGCGCCACTCACATTCTCACCTCTCAACAGCTCAGTGGCTCAAAGACGCACAAGTTTCTAACGACAAAATCACGACGACAAGTGCACGTCATCAGGCCAGAATGGGTGTTTGATAGCATCAAGGCCGGCAAGAAGCTTAAGGAATTTGACTATGCAGTTGTGAAACTCACCAACACAAAGACCTTGACGGACATATTTTCAGCCAAATAACGCATCCCGGAATTAAACGCTACAACCCATTTCTATCAAATCTATTTTTTACTGCTGCAATGAACTGTATTCTCACAGAAATCTACGCAATTTTTTATTTTACGTGCCCCGGTTATGCCTAGAACACACTGAATGTACAATAACACCATTCAAAGGAACACCATTGACTGACTTTTGCTGGCCTGCAAACTGGCGATATCCATACTTGGGACGCATATTGCGCTCAGACCTTTGAGGAGCACTCAAATACCTTCGTGAATTCCTTCAGCCCTTGGTGAAGACGTAAGAAAGGTATTGGCAGCCTGGGATTCTCAGGTGTACCACTGCGCCCAAGCAATATCTTTAAGGCGTGCGAGTTAACCTGTAGACGGATTGCCCACATGGTGGCCACATATTGCCAATCAGTGCGACACAATAAGACATCATTTTGTGAACAGTTATCGTAACAGGCCGAAGGAGAAATCTGGAACAGTGAAATTCGTCTTACCTCTTCTGAGCTCCGAAGAAAAGCCTCTTGTATCACCCTCGTGTTATCTTGTGCTCTACCTGGTATTAATCATTCCATCATGGGGACAACACATATGCTTGGACAGCTTTTGCGCTTCAAGCTACTTGCCGTTACTTCCTGAATCCTTGTGCTTCTTTGTGAAGTCGGCAATGGCCGTCAACGATGCTCAGCGTTCTGAGAACTCAGATCAGAGTGAGCAGCCTGACGGAAAACCTCAGTAATGCATCCTTATGCACCGTGACCTCAGGTTGTTTGCCCTGGAGCTGAAGCGCCAGAGCTTTGAAGCTTTGAAGGCCTTGGTAGCTGAGGACGCTGACCCAGTGTTGTGCGAGTCAATGTTTATGCAAATAAAACAGTGAATAAACAATTTTTTGAATAAACATGCCTGTTACCGGCATTGACGATGGGCGGTTATGGGGTCCCGAGCCTCAAAAGGCAATCGGCAATCATGTGCTATGCCAGGGGTTGCGTCAAACACCATTAGGGGCTCACAAAACAGTAAAATACATAATATACATCGAAGTATCAAGCGGCCAATGCATCTTCACCATCTACTATTTCCCCGTCCACATCAAGATATAATAATCCACACAATTCTAGCTCCAGGTCTAAGCCCCGACTCCCCTTCTCCTGATACATCTTTACCCAACATTGATACCCAAAATCGAACAGCTGCTCAAGCATAATCGGAGTACTAGTGAAATGATATCAGAACTTCAACATCTTCATCGTTACGGAGGCTGGCGAGCTCATCAGTGATACCTGCGATTGAAGACACCAATGTTGATGCTATAGATGCAGAATCAGCATAACCATTATTTGAATCTATCATTTCAGTCGGTATTTGCGCTACGAAAGTATGAGATAACAACTGAGCGTGCCTGAATTCAATTGCGGCGTCACTGTCTGCAATTGTGGACGGAGAGCTGGATCAATACTTCGAAGTTCAGGAAGTGATGATGCAGAGGAACTCGGAGCAACAGGGCCAGAAGTGGTAGTAGATGAACCAGGGGTGAAAGTAATAGATGGCGTCGAGTGGTATCCAGGACAAAAGTGACAGCGCAAACGTTCTTGGACTTCCTGATTCAGAGACGTTGATTGTAAGATATATGTGTGTGTGTGCCGTCGCAGAGGATCTTATCGATCTTATCGCTTGCGATCAAAGGAGCTTCCAGTTATGGTAACCTGGTACACCACGTGCGCTTTTTGGTACCGCTTACTGGCAACGTCATGTCAATCGGCAGCGAATAATCAATGAATAATCAATTGTTGTTGACGAGTTGCCGGCTAGCATTCGTCAATGCCGGTACAACACTGCGCTGACCAGGTTTTGCGGGATTACCATACAGTTCGCACGATTTGTATGTACACAATCCCCTTTATGTTGAATAATTGGATTCTAGCCCTTAGCGTATTCGTTATAGTCGTAGCACACACGCCTTTAACGCACCCTTTCTCCATTAGACAAAATCTGCGTTTGTCCTACCCTCACCTATAACAGCTGACGAAAAGCACAAGTCGCGGCAGCTCCATGCCGCGAGAACCCTTCAAAATGCCAAGCCGACCCACCTATATCGCCAAGCAATTGCCAAGCAAGTAGTCCACCTGCCAAGGATTATCGAATAATTCATCCGATCGGATCTTTGGCTTGGGGGTCGTCCAAATGATTCCTCGGCAGCTGAAGTCTTGGTATGATGCAGCAAGCCAAGACAAGTTGATAGCGTCGCGATAATCGTAATCTAATCATAGAGATGGGAGGAAAGTCAATTGGATAGACATCCTTGAGTTTCTTTGGTATATACTTAAACGTGTCGGGATTGGACAGAGTTGTTTCGGTGCCGGTTTTGGTGAACGTTAGGGAATGTTGACGTCTACTTCGAGCATTATATTATTAGGCTTCCACTGTGTTATCGAGTTGATAAACTCGTATAATCTAGCTTGTTGCATCTGCGCGTTGTGCTTTTGCGCTCGCATCAATCGCACCGGAACAGCGCTATTGGCTGGCGATAAATGAGTTCGCACGGATACACCGTATTCGCCGACTTTAACTTTATTCACTGATGAGACCATCATCAGAAATAAATCAGAAGCAGAGAGGCAGGGTGTCGCGCGCTTTAACGCCAATTACCAAAGACTCTGACCACTTATGCGTGGCTACGCAGTAACTAATCGCGTTGTATAATTGCATGGGTCGAGATCGTTGTGTAGAAATGATAATAAAGTCTACTCACAAGGGAATGTGTACATAAGTCGACAAAACCTATAGGAATCCTTTCCATAATCATAGAATACAGCTAGAAACGGACAAACTGGACGTACCTGCGTGTTCTGCACATGAAACATTGATTATAGTGCTTATGCCAGTATGATAAGGGCACACGAGCCATGCAAGTTTCCGAAGGACGACCTGTCGTATGTCAGCACCCATTGGCTGACAGTACAAAAATCAAGCGAGATACTTGCATATGGGGTTGGGCGTAAAACACAAGTACACCTGACCATCAGTGAAATGACAAGAGGACTAAGGCGCCCAAACACCGAGGTCAAACCTCCAGGACCTAGAACGCGATTTTAGCGCAAGTTGCACTGCAGTATGTGAAAAAAATGGGACAAGAACGGGAGTAAGGAGAGATGAGATATAGATCGCCGTGGTGCGAATGAGAAGCAAGCAAGGTGCTCAGCGGAACTTGGAAATAAGGTGACATAGCCTGACATGGTAAAGGCGCGAATTTCAGAAGCTGGCTCCCAGCAACTTTACCGTTGAACTCGGGCATCACAATCATAACACGCCCAAGTAGGTAACCTCACCACTGCGCTGGGCAGATACCAACAAAGCACACGGTTTTCCAGAATTCCATGTGTGCCAGTCAGTGGGGCTCAGCACCAGTCCTCGCAGATATAATGTATGGCCAAGTCCGTGGTGGAACCTAGAGGGAGCACGGTCGCTAGCTGCTATGACCATTTAGAACCGAGTTACACGGCTGGATGAAGCCCGATTGGCTGAAGCCCCATTGAAACACGGATTGGTAACGTCCATGGAATAAAAAGTCAATTGGGTGACATCCTAATGTGATGTCGAATTTGCCGAAGGCGCTTGAAAGCGTTAAATAGTAAGCTAGGAGGTGGTATTAGCGGAACAAGGAAGCGGGTAGAGTCACAAAAGCTTGCTTCAACAGATCTTTCACCATCCATTTGCTGCCCATTTTGCTCCCCTTTTTAATCTGGCATTGAGGGCTCGATATCTGTTAATGGAGACCACCGAGTTCAACTGCAAACGAAAAGTCGGTGTGCTGAAATTAATAGAATGGCTGAAAACAGAATGGATGCATCCAAGTATTCTAGACAAGTCCTAATCAGGTAATAGAGTAGATCCTGTATGAACTTGGCTTAGCAGCCTGATGCGCTGATAGGTCGTCTGAAAATAAACCAGATCCAAGTATATCGCAGTGGATGTAAGTACTGCACAAATACATTGGGTTGTGATGAAACAGGCCCATACAGGCCGGAGAATAAGCCAGTTTGGACTCGACATGAAGTGGTTACGAGAAAGTCTTGGCACCAGAAGAACGCCAAGACAGGGGAGTTCGGGTTCAAAATAACGATGAACAAAGCACGACAAGATCAGACTAGCAAGGCTAGTGATTGTGAGGAATCGAAGATGATGGTCGTAAGTTGGTTGGATTGTATGTGTCGAGGAGTTGGTAGTAATGATGAGAGCGGAGAGAGAGACTGAGATTGATTACATAAGAGAGTGCCAAGAGGGCTTGAGATGATCAGATTCTTGGATTGTCTTGGCAGCGCCGCCTTTAAATCAGCAATGTCCAGCTACCGCTCGCAAGTCCCTGCCCTCGTACCTTTGACTGTGCTACAGAACACTCTACCGTTCTACAACGCAAACAGCTACTACTACCAGATGACTGCCTCTCTCCCTCCGCCTTCTCCCTCAAATAACGATTCCACGCCTTCCGATAATCCTAGCCCTCAGTCCCCTAATTCTGAGCAAGCACCCAGGACCGACTCGTCCAATAATACTACGCCAGCTGCAGAACAAGCCCCATCTCATAAATGTCTCTGGGTTGATTGCACACAGTCTTTCACCGATCCAGAGGCGCTCTACAACCACCTCTGTAACGACCATATCGGCCGTAAGAGCACAAATAATCTCTGCCTCACCTGCAAGTGGAAGGATTGCGGAACAACGTGTGCTAAGCGAGATCACATCACCAGCCACCTCCGAGGTAATTATCTTCCGTCCACTCCCATCATCCATGTTAACGGCTTACCCATTCCGCCCTCCTTGCACGCAGTACATACTCCGCTAAAGCCGCATGTTTGCGAGGTGATTAGTCTGATCGATCCATGTGTCATTGACTTATCGATGATGTATAGATCTGCAAAAAGTCGTTCAAGCGACCGCAAGACCTTAAAAAGCACGAGAAAATACATACCGAAGAACATCATGCGCAGCACAAACACTCGAAAGCCATAACCGTCGTCGACCCTGCATACGTGCAGAGAGTGCGAGGTGAGCCAGCAAGGGTTGATAACAAATCCAAGTTGTCTTCTGTGCCACGAGCGCCTGTTGCTCGTGCTAAATCCCAATCCTCTGATGGTCAGTATTTTTTACCGTCATTGCTACTCTCAAAGTTCATAATTGTACTAATTAGGGTCTCATTTCGGTTTCTTGCCGTCACCATCTCCAGAGCTTGCACATCACCATTCCCCTACACATGAAGCCTTCCTTCACCATCAGGTCCCTGCTTGGGAGGTCCTTCGACCGGAAGGAAGTACTGTACCCACTGGATCCAAGCGCTCCCATGATTACGCCGTTGACGATTTCTTTACCGACATGAAGAAGCGTCGGGTTATGCCATCGTACGACCCCCGTCCGTACTTCACTATCTGGACTAGTCTCCTCTTAGCTGACTTATTTCCTAATTACTTACAGAGATGGCTGATCGCTTAAATACCCTTGCTTATGCTCAACACGTAGCTGGTATTCAGCGTTCTCACTTTAATCCTCGTTCAGTTTCTCTCGATATTCGTACTCCAGAAGAACTTGCAGCAGTCAATGAATTCCTCCTCACCCTTGGTCGTGATGTCGCCTCGGGAGCCCGTTATCACGCTTCTTCACCCTCTGCCACCACAGGCTTCTCAGATTCTTACTTTGATGCCGCTAGTCTTGGGCAACTTGGTCTTGCCGGTATGCCTGGTATGCCCGGTTCGGAAACGACTTTCCCCGATGGATACACGGGACCAGCTACCCAGGGCTTCTCAGCCAATGCCTACCACCCCCCTGCTTCGCGTTCCTCCCATCCTCCAGTTCAGCCTAGCCAGTATGGTGCCGTGTATCCCTCGATCAATGATCCCTCCTCTATGTCATATTCTGCCACGAACGACTACCCCTCACAGCCAAATGCGCGACGCATATCGGCCAAATTTGCACCTTCTTCGTCGTCAGCAGCTTCCTCGTTCTCCGGACAGAATTACCATCACCCAACTCCTCCTTTGGAAACGAGTTCTCCGCACTCAGCAGTCTCGACCCCTGTCAACTCCACTCCTCCGCAGATTCCTATGACTGTGCCAGAAAATGCGGCGGCCTTTGACTACATGCGCGTTTCCAGAGGCGCAGCACCCGTCGCTCATTTGGCCCCTGTGGACTACATCGGCAAGTCTATGCGCACTATCGTTCCGCTCAAGGCCGTTCCGCCTACGCGTCGACCCGAGCCCGTTGAGCCCAAGCTGCCAACGCCCCTCCAACCTGGTCCCCCGGCTAGACTTACCCCCGCTTCCGCTTCTGCGTCCACCTCCCCAGCGAAATCTGGATCACTATATCCCCTTCTCACTTCAGGCGATGTCGATCTTAAACTCCCACCATTGAACTACCGTTCGCCTTCACCCGAGTCTCGTGTCTCTACTCCATCCTCTACGCACTTATCTTCCCCACAACCTCGGCCCATGACACTTCCTGGCATACATTCTATCGCTTCTCCGACGATTCCAGCAAGAAGATCCCCGGAGCAGTCGGAGGAGCTCGCCAGAGAAATTGGTCGAATTGAGCTTGAAAACAGGACCCGGGAGATACCTGCCGAGGAACGTAAGAAGCACGCCGAGCTCATTCGTAATTTACTCATCGCAATCAATATGGACTTTAAGGAGCGATACGGAACGCCCGAACCTCAATCGAGGTCTTCCCTTGCGCATCCGAATCACTATAAGGATGTTGAGATGGCTACTGCATAGGAACCTCTGTTGTCTTTGATTTTGTCTTGAGTTCATGCTGCTCTCTGCGTTCACTGCTCAATACTTCGACTTTTTCGACTACTTTTATTATTTTACAAAGTTCACTGTTATTATAATAGTTACCATGTAAATACCAGTGTATAACTATCATCAATGCTGATCCTATCTCATACAATGACCTTACTACGTTCGCTTAAGCGTGAGTTTGATCTTCGGTGGCCCTGAAGCAGAAGGTGTGGATGGTGCGCCGTCGATGTCTTCTTTGGCGGACATAGGTGGACTTGTTGCAAGAGGGGAAGGAACCGCTGCGGGGAAGCCAAATGGGGTACTGCCGGGTCCCCTGTTGAAACCAAGGCTGGGCAATGTCGCTGAACCTGGTGGTGGTGGACTCCCTGCTGAGGCAGGGGTCACGGGTACTGGCGGTGTTCCGCTATTGAATTCAGCCCATCGAGGACATTTCCTATTGGTTTCTAAAGGAATTATGAAGTTGTGTGACAAGACCAAGAGAAACCTCAAACTTACTCATATGACCCATCTGACCGCAGTGCCCGCATCGCCTCTGTTTGGTTTTTATCAGCTTCCAAAAAGGTAATGTGCAGCTAACAAGGATTATTCACAGTTGTGTCCGGCTTCAGTGGCCTGTTGAGTTGCAAGGGCGTACCACCTTCCTTGATAATCTTGGCATTCTTACGGTGTAGCCTACGCTCCTGATTCTTTTTCATCCGAGCTATCTCTTCTTCGAGTCTGACAGGAAGAACACAAAGTTAGCCAAGGATCTTGATAGAAGGTGTCTAGACTACGGTGCTTCGTCTTACCTCTTCTTGGCTCGCTTGTCTTTGTCTGCATCGCCAGTAGGTGCCAAGCTATCTGCCATGGTTTGCTCTTCTTCGAGAAGCTGTCGACCACGAACGTAAGCTCGAATCACCGCAGGGTCGCGTATGATCTCGGTTTGCCATTCTCCATCAATCTGTAACGGCATACGGAAATAAGCGAACAACACCAGTAAGTGTAGTACATACCAAACGCTTGATTCGCAGTATCTTCCGACTTCCATCTGGTCCCATACTCATTTCCCTGTCGCGGTCAAGAGACGAAGCTCGGCTGTAAGGGGGAGATGAAGGGCCACCAAGCATGGGAGACATTCCTGGCGAGAAAGCCCTATTCCCATCTCTGTCTTTTTTCATATTGTGCTGAGCTTGCATCTTCTTTGTAGCATCTCGGTCCCTCTTGATATCCTCCTCTGTGAGCTGTGGCTCGTCCTTGCGGCTCAGTGAATCAAACTGAGCCTTCCATATACGCTCGATCTCAGATTTATATATTTGTTGTTGCTCGGCGACATTATAGCGGTGAGCGGATTTGGGACGATTTTCTGCTTCGGCTATAGGGGATGATATGTACTCAGCACGGATTAGACCAGCAGCAAATAAGTACCTAGTTTCTGTTCATAGTCTTCGCCGGCTTTCACGAAGATGTCTTTCATCGATATGCGAATGAAGCTGAACGCCTCGCCGCGACCAGTGGGATCACCCTCTCCATGAAGCCGTAGCATAGCTTTGGCCTGTGTCGCGAATAAGAAATTTTTAGTAGTAATCCACGGAGCCAGTTGTTGTTCGACGGATAGCTTTGTCTCATCATCATCCGAAGTATCTGCAACTCCGCTGTACCCTGAATCTTGCAGGTGCCGTTGGCCGACTTGCATGCTTTCGGTGAGCACGACCTGTTCTGGCCCAACCATCTTAAGCATCTCTGCATCATTCGGTAACGTCCAATTCGGTTTCAATCGCCAGAAACCCTGGTGAGGACCACGCCGATGATATTCCATGAATTCCTTGACCGGGGTCAGTTGGAAGCAAAAGGCGAAGTCAAGACGTGAAATTACCTTGAGCCGTTGCCTCATTTGGAGCTCATTCTGATCCGGAAAATACTTCATGAGTCTAGAAATCTTCAGACGTTCGCCTGGACTCTTCTTGAGTAACTTGAAGGCGATGATTTGCAGTCGGTATTTGAGGGTGTTAGTGATCTTTCGAGAATGCGGTCCAGGCACTTCGGTTACAGGATAGGTTTGCCCAATAACGAAAAGATTCTTTATCTCTCTCAAGTAATACTTTGTCTCGCCTTTGACGGTATTTCTAAAGCAGTATTCAGTTCTGGCACTCACTGTTAGACATTCAGGCAGATGGACACACCTTACAACCAGGAAGTCGGTAGAATAAGGCTTCTGCCGAAACAAGGGAGCTCGCACTAAATTATTATACATGGCAGGGATAGTTTGACCAGGGTAGACATAGCCGAACTTCATGAATGGAGACTCGTCTTGCGGTTCCAGAACGAAGGGAATACCTAGATCGAACTAGGGGGACATATGTGAGAGCTGACCGCCATGAAACTTGGGGGCTATCACCTTAGGTATATGTTCGTCCTTCTCGTCTTTCTTACGGTAGTAATTGACCAGTGCACTGCCCATACCGAAATTCGATATGATTGGGGGGTGTTCCTCCTACTGAAATCAATTTACCGAGATACACCAGTATAGCAGACTTACTGAGTATTCCCATAACACAAAATTGCTGGTGTCTCGAAGGCTCAAATCACTAGTCTTATGTAGCACCTCTCCGATATTTGCACCTTTGCCCAGCTTACGTCCGGAATTGTCTTTCTTCTTCTTCGCAGTCCTAACTTTGCTGAAGTGGAGTTCGACGTTGGCGGGGAATTGAAGAGCTGGACGGTGGAAGGATCGAGCTTCCTGCTTCGAAAGACGGGTCTTGTACTAGAATATATCACCATGAATATAGAGCATGGATACCACGAGAATGCTCTACGTACGAATGGTAATTGAAGCTTCTGTGCGGGGTACGCATGTTCCACAACCAATTGACTGAACGTTTGGCGAACCCGATGCTTTCCTCCGTCCTTGGCCACTTCATAGAAGTGGTCATTCGAAAGGTTGAATTTATCTCGCTGTCCGGCATCTAGCCTTACGCGTTTTCTGGGTCGTGAAAGATCTAATTGAAAATAAAGTCGAATAGCAGAAACTAGTGATCCTACGAACATACTAACCTGTACGCTCTTCTGGAATCACATCGTCTTCGTGGTTAAACTCAAGCTGCGTGAAGTCTCTGAACGGTGCCCTTGGACTCCAAATGATACTCTGCGTCCATGAACCAGATTCTAAGACTTTATTTGTAGGAGTTGTCAGACTGCGTTCAGTAGTTTGGGGGTGGTGAATAGTGGGCTCGGGTTCATATATGATCTGATCTTCCCAGTTCGACAACAAGACTAGGTCAAACGTACGGTCATGCAGCGGAAGGGAGACTGGAAGGTCGGATTTATCGCGTTCCTACTTTAAGTCAAGATAGAGGAAGGGCAATATATAGAGTGGTACATACTTCCAGTGCCTTCCAAAGGTCTGTTTCAACACTCCCTGACGAAACCTCCTCTGCACGCTTTGTTTCTTCTTGTCGCTTCGAAGTCCCTACAACTGATTCTAGGAAGCCTTTAGTTGCCTCCTTCCTTCTTGGATAGATGGTTTCAACTGTTCATTATCAGATGGTGTACTATGTCGCAGGAATGATGACCCACCTAGAAATGGCCGTCTAGAGATCCGCGACTTTCGAACAGTGTAGCCTTTGAATAGTTCACTAAAGTCCAGTGTTTTATCTCTTTCAAAGGATGGAAATCGTTCGTATACAGTCTTAGGTCGCTCAACAAGACGCTTTACAACCCGGATCCGCTTTTGCTTCGGTCGAAAGCCAATCGGAGAGTGGGCCTCTGTTTTCACTGGATGCATGCTTTCCTCCTCCTTCAGCTCCCTATCCACCTCATCTTCCCAATCATCTCCCTCTTCCGCCCCTACGGCGCCCTCATCGTCCTCCCATTTATTGCTGTATATCTGCTCAGAGCTGAGGTTAGGGATTCCAGAAATGCCAAGTTGATTTTGTAGGCTAGAGCCACTAGGCAAGGAAAGTTCTCCCAGTAGGTGATTCAACGAAAAGCCAGAAAGGGCAGAAATAGCCTCATTCTCCTCGTTATTGGACATTTCGATACGAGTGTTGTAGCGTCTTCAACAAGCGCTCAAGCGCTCAAGCTTGGAGGCTCCGAGCGCCTAGCCGTCGCGCTGACGCGATCATAGTAGTTGGCATAACTCTGAAGTTGTTCGTTCAGACGCGTAACATCTCTAGAACAAAATGCTTACTGACAAAGAAGCGTCTAGAAAGCTGGAGGTTGGCTTCTTGGACCTTGTCTTATATGCCTGAATCCTTATAAAGGCTGCAACCAGGAGTTCCGAGTTTCTATATCAGCCAAAGGCGAGGAAATTGCATTCAAGGTCTTCCCAAACAAGGTTCATACATCCATTGTACTGATCACGTCTTTCCTGGCTAAATACGCTTTAGATTTTGTGAGCATTTCTGCCATAAATGTTGAGACTACCCCTCACCATGTTAGTGTAGTGAATTGCACCAGACAATTCTGACATATTCGAATGATGATTCTCCGTTCAACATGTGTCATGCACAGAAGACCGACACTTCAGTATATCCATCTCCTTCGTCATACGCTGAAGCAGAAGAACTTCACTCAAAGAAACGGAAACGTAGCGCAGATGGAGTCACTGAGAACGGTGACTCACAACACTTCATCCATCATCCTAAGTATCTAGAACTCGTCCATGCCAATCGCCATATTACTTCCTTGCATGAAACCGTTAAGAAAGAATGTGAACAGCTAGCAGAGCTCTCGGTTAGTACATCGTTGGGTCTTTAGCAATGTGTAATGCTGATTTCATCTCAGGATCAATTGAAATTATGGGTCAATCTTACTATGCCAAAGTAAGAATAATCCCGTGAATATTCTGCTCGTCTAATAGAATCAACAGGATTGAAGAGTACGTCTATTTGAATGTCGAGGCCAGTAACTTAATCTTATATGGGTTCTAGTGGCGACAATTTCGGTACGTTTGGAGCTGGGACTTGGTGTCCATATCATATTGATTAGTATCGCAGGGGTCCAGGTACAAGAAGGTGCGTATAACCGACGATCTGGTTTTTATATGAGCCGCACAATTGAAGCACAGAGGTACTTGCCGAACTGATGCGAGCTCAAGAGAGTGCATATAATTTGCGGGATTCTGCACGCCAAGACCATTTACAACGCGCAAAAATCTGCTCTAAGCTGATCAAATATCCACACGTAGAAGACTACGCGGTCCGTCCGTCTACTTGTCGTGACCTACTCTGGGATCATTCATTGCCTTTGCCCATAAGATCGCGCTCCGAGAACATGATGAAAAGCAACTGTATTTTGCGCGTCAACACCTTGTCGACATCAGAAACATTTATGCAGTGCTGACTGACCTCATCCACAAGAATATATCAAAGGTGGCTTTACACACATTCGCTCTCACTGATTTCAATGAAACCAGTAATCCTAGATTCGAGCACCAAAAGGCAACAACGACGTTGGTCTATATTGATGTACAGTCAAGGCTACATCGCCCCATACATGCTATAGTACTTTTAGATTGATAGCGCAGTACCATAAGTCGCATATCTCAATCAAACAGAGATGGTCTTGAAGATGTTGAAACCATCCGAAGCTGTGCTTATTACTACGCCAGGGATTTGCGGATGCCAGTGCACCTCCTTAATGTCTTGTTGGCCTTGATGAACGAACAAGAGTTGAGGCGGCACTTGTCGGGTATCGTCAACAGTCTGTTCGGCGTTGTACGTCTCATCATCATCCATTTCCACAGCTAGGTCCCACAATGTCACTTGATCGTCTGATCCAGATGCAGCAAAAATCGAATCCTCCGTAGGATGCCATTCGATGGAAGTGATTGGAGCCGAATGCCAGGTGAAAGAAGCGACTGCGCTGGGATCAGGGCTAAAATCGCGGGTTCAGGTTATATTTCCAATTGCTGATGATGGTTACATACCCAGTTGCCTTAACATTGCGCAAGTCCCAAACTTTGATACCTCCTTCGTCTCCACCGCTCAAGAGAAGATAACTAGTTGCTTTATTCCAACTTATGACATTAACATCACTGGGATGTGCTGTTAATATTGCTGCAACGCTTTTACGCCCTTTGCTCCGTACATCCCAAATGTGCACGCTCTGATCTGCCGAACATGAAGCAAATACAGTGGGTTCCGTCGGACTCCATTGTAGGTCCTCGACGCTGGACGTGTGGGAGGAGAATGGTTGGGTTAAGGTATTGAATCCAGACGGAGAAGAAGTGGTTAGATATATTTTTGAATGAACATCACCAGTCAACAGGCGTAGCGAAGAAGCGTGCGCGCCGCCAGACGAAGCCCAGTCCATAGCAAAGCCTTCTGCTCGGCCATGAGCAGCGACTGTATAGACAGGCGAGTTGGTTCGCGATTTTGGAAGTGAGTAACCTGGGACGTCCAAGGATTCTATCAGGGGGCGAATGTCCCAGATGTGTACTTTGCCTGTTTCGGCCCATGTCGCTGTGTAATAAGGTTGAGAGACAGGAGGAAGGGGGGTTGAAGCAGGTAGAGGCTGAGCACGAATACGGTTAACACCGCCTATATGGGGGATCGAGCGATACTCGAGTATAGGATCCTCGTCTAAGTCTTCATCGTCATCTTCATCCTGATCATCGTCAGATTCGTCTAAAATGTACGAAATAGGTCATTTTTAAGTGATTAGTTTGACTCCCGCTCACCATCGTCCTTCTGCGTCTTATGTAGGGATGTGAGCTTGTACACCAGTATTTCATTATTTTTGGCGACATCAGCTTGGGTTCCTGAGACGAGGTAGGTAGTGGCTGGGTACTTTTGCCGCTCGTCGCCAAGGCTATCGCGCAAGACATCGAAAGAAAGACAAGGCCAGTTCACGTTCAATGAGTGTCGCATAATATATACAGAATCGTCTGGCTCTAGGATCTCATCCTTGCCCAAGGTATGAGTACCAGGGATGAATACAGACGGAGGAGCAGGTTGATCATCGTTTTCCTCAATGGCAGGCAATGGCTCATCTACGTCCATACCTATCGTATACTCAGGTTTAAGGTCGGCATCTAAGTAGCGGATAGAACACACCGTCCTCCGCTTCGGCTGCCTCTGCATCAACTACCTCTCCGTCGCTCTCAATCTCGTCCTCCCAAGCGTCCTCAAACTCGCCTATGTCATCTTTGTCCACATCATGCCTTGAGCCAGCCGCTGACGGGCGTTTTGAGGCCTGTTCATCGCTCGAGAGGACTACCTGAGTTGCCGATCGTTTGGACATTGGAAAAAGTAATATACGATCACGTGTGAATATAGATCGATTAGTTCAACGTTGAACACAGTGTGCACGTTAGCTGCGTTGAAACACGCGGCGCTTTGATTACCTCAATCAATCATCTTCTTGGTATTTGATCCATCTGCCGACATGCGTACGATCCTGTCAAGGTCAGGGTGAGTTACTACTTGAAGCCCTAGAGGTCTTTTCGTAAGCTCCCGGATGGGCCTTCAGCTATGAAATTATTCCAACCCCCCTTGAGCCTCCCTTCCCGCAGTTGTTCACATGCTTAGAAAACAGTCCCAGCTGTAATCAGTCCCTGAATTGGTAAGCTGAATAATGGGAGAAACACTGATAATGCCGGTGACATTACGCAGAATATGCTGGCCGTTTGGCCGTTGGGAACCTCCTAGAATATCCGGCAGTGTCCGTCGGACCAAAAAGATGACGCGTCTGTCGCTCCTTAATATTCAAATAAGTAGTCCCCGAATCAACGAGTTCATTGCGCCATCGTCTCCCACTTAAAATGCCTGCGATCACTTTGCCCGAAAAGTAAGTCTTTGAACTGTCTTGCTAGATTTGATCTAACATACTTCATTCCATTCAGCTTCGAATACGTCGCAGGTGGCTTGCTTTCGACACTATGGGTCCTTGCCTACCAGAACACAGTCGTTTCTAGACATCGCAAAGCCGCCGGCATTAAATACCCTCAAGGTGATCACCGAGTTCTGCAGCAATATATGAGCAAAATAGCTGATGGCCTTGAGCAGCATATGCAGAGAAGGCTGAGGCAGAGTCCTCCCTCGTGGCCAAGAAGTTCAACTGTGCCCAACGTAGGTAGCGCATATTTTCCAGAAGCGTCTAATTCACTGAATATCCTGTTTATGAAGGCGCTCACCAAAATACCCTTGAGAACATCCCTCCCCTCTACGTAGCGTATGTACTCGGCATGCACAGTCCTTTACTCAATTGATTGAGATTCACCATTTCAGCGCACTAATCACTTCTCTCAAATATCCTATTTTTGCGGCCTCTGCTCTTGGTGTCTGGTCGGTTTCTCGCATTCTCTATACTATAGGATACGTTAGCGGAGATCCTGCCAAGGTAAGCTAGTTTCATAAGTTTGTTAGTAGACCCGAATAACATTGTGCTCCCTTCCAGAGAAATAGCAGAGGTTCTTGGATCGGCTCCCTCACTGTTCTGGGTAAGCTACTGTTTGTAGGGTTCTGAAAAATCATTCTTACCATCATGTCATAGGTCTCTTCTGTAGCTCCAACTACATTATTGGCAAGGCTATCCTTGATAAACTCCTGTAAACTACACGCTTTCTAATACACAAGTTCTATCCTACGAACTTCAAATTGGGAGGACAGCCTATACCCGAGTGATCAAGCTAGTCTGAAACAATCATATCAGGTTGTCCTTAGTTCAACGTTCGTTGGGATTGATCGTCTTTGCAAGTGTTGCGAACTTGCTAATGCGATTCCGTATCTATCTGTGCGTTATAAGGAAGTGCGTTTAAGCCCGATTTATGAAAGAGTCTACAGAAAGAGTCTACAGATGAGATCAATGTCTCGGTAGCATCTGAAATCCCCATTGTGTCTCAGCAGTTTATGTACATGACTGCTGCCGTCGTAGTCTGCCTCGGGTATATGAAGGTGCACCGGAGTACCCTCAGGCTGCACCGAAGATGATGACTGTCACTTGACCCCAATAAATAGACATTTTTATGTCAGTAGTGAGTTACCCAAAACAGGAAAGCCCACTAATCACGAACCCCTGAGTTAAGAGGAAGCGAAGACTACGTTCTGTTCACTGACCCCCAACTCATATATGGCCTGCTATTCTGACAATGCCAAAAGCCTCTCGACCTTCGCTGCCAACGTCCTCCACCGATTTTGCACTCCCCGCATCATCCTCGAACCCTCTCACCCCCCCCTTGCCTTTAGATGACATCCCTCCCTTGCTGCAACGCCTTCGCCGCCCCAGTCTGCTGTCCACAAAGGGTGGATACTTTTCTGATGCTCGTCTACATAGCCCGCTAGCAACATCATTCACATTGCATCCCCCTTCACGGAGACGCTTCAACCAAAATGCCATGCAAGTCGAAGAATGCGAGAGCGATAAAGAACGCATGCATACTGACAGCTCACCATCCAGTAGCTCTGAGACTAATACTCCACCTCTCGGAGGTCCTGAAACTAGTGAAGGAGAGCAGATGCCTGCTACACGCAGGAAATTGAAACAACCGGCTACCCCGCCAAGGAAATCGTCGACGGCTATGGACACTCAGGATTTTCCAGTCCGTAATCACCACCGCCGATTATCATTTCCAGTAAGCTGTACTATTGTCTTTCCGGTTATCTTTAATCATTCGATGTTAATATACAGCTTAAGCAACCACGTATTTTGAAAATACGGGCAGAATCTCGGCCAATAGAAACCGAGGTTCAGTCAGAGGCCGCATTCCAACGCCTCGTGGCGTCATGCTCAGAGCTTCCGACGCAGCCCCGCACACCCCGAAACGTTCTTGATCGTGGAAGATACCCTGAAGAAGCAGTGCACGAGGACAACCAGCTTGATGAACCCGAAAGCGACGACGAAGATGGAAGTGAGGAACCTACCTTCACCTTCATCCCTCCAGGTGGCTCGGAACCGATCAATATCAACAAGACGTTCACACCAGCAGGGAGTGTGGCAGGGAGTGTGAACGGGGATGATATTTCATTGTCAGAGAGCCCTGGCACCTTAGCGATGGATGTCGATATTGTGTGTTTCCCTGCTCTTCTTAACTGGATAGAGGACTTAAATCTACTATTAGCCGATTGCTTCCCCATCTCTCACGAACACAAGCCAATGGCGCTACACACCACCTCCGACAAGCAGCGCTGTGCGGTCTAATAAACGTAAATGTACGCATATACCCTTTGTTGGCCTTGTTATGCTGCTGAAACCTTGTATCATAGTTTCAGTCGATGATCGTTTCGACCCATACCCAACGGCCGCCAAGCGGCGAGCTGTTTCCCCGTCACTATCTCACCTCAGGGAGCATGGTACCATTGGTTCCCCTCTCAGTTCTCGCCCCAGTACAAGACTTCCTATAGCCATCCCAATCTCGATACCGGGTTCCACTGTCAGTTCTGCAGCATCGTCTCCAACGATTGCTGGTTCCTTTGGTTCTACATTCCCTCGACCTATGAGCATCACCTCTAGCCCGACACTAAGGGCAACAATGGGTTTGGCAAGTCCCATCCACCGCCCAGTTCCGCGCACTAAGCGGCTTGAGGGCGAAGATCGGGAAATCGAGGGTGCAGGAGAAGCGGTCGGGGGCCTAACCCTTTCATAACGACAATCCGCCGATTCAACTTTTGGTGCTAGAATTATGGAAAGCGCATATAATCGGTGTGTTCTGTCTCGTTCCCTATGTATATTCGGCCTATTTATATAATCCTAGTTCACATACAATCACACTATTTGCTATTCCCCTTTATCGTCCATCCATGGGTTGTCTTGTCATTACATCATGCCGCGTTGTACCATCATGTCCGTTATATCCAAACCCTCTGTAATTTGTATCACATCTTAGCAGTCGCTTGCGCACGGAATGCCTTAACGGCATTATCAACAATTTCGCCCATGGCGATGACCGCCTCCTCCTCTTGGGTACGGCCTACCACCTGGATCGATACTGGAGCATTCGCAAATACCAACGGATCATCTGCAGGACGTATGATCAATATGATAGCCTCACAAAAATGGAGATAGACATACATAGATCATAATTATCTCGGTCCCTATCACTCAGGAACTCGTGGGTCGGTTTCTTGGTATCAATAGATGGATCTACTCTGGTGATTGGTATGACCATGGCTGCATAGTCCAACAAGTTCCATATCATCGTATAATCCGCACTCCTACAAATGAATTCCATGTTAGACTGTCCACTCGGTATATATCGTCATGACACAGATCCTCACTTATTTTTACCATGCGGAGGTGCAGCGTAGGGCGCTACGGGAGATATAATTGCGTCAACAGGCCTACCGGTACCAGTTGAACTGGCAGTCTGTTGCCAGTATGCAAGATAATCTTCACGCAGCTCTCTCTTGCGCTTATGCATCTGCCAGAGTTTATATGCTGATATACCCTGCTCTCCAGGACGGAAAGCGGACTTCGTAGCAGCAGCTTCGGTATCTGGGCTCATGCTAGTAATGACGGGCTCGCCAGTGGGGGAGGTAGTAACGGCATAATCTTCGGCGGCGCCTGCTCCCCAGATAGCCATCTTTCATGATCTCGGATCTCGGACGTTAGAAAGAAGAGAAGCGTTGAAAACACGTACTGTAGTCTCATAGATCTCGCCATGCTTCAGAGGCTTCCAGTCCATAACTAGTGCGAACACAATTAGATGCCAGGTGTGTGAAAAAATGGCAGAGAATGTACCAGTATGGCCGGCAGCGATCAGTGCTTGCTTCGTGATCTCTAATGCTCTAATGATAGGGGGGTGAGGAGTCACAATCCCGTCGCTCCAGAGGATGCCAAAACACAACGATCGTCCATAGCCATGATCAACAAGTTCATTCTCTTCTACACTCCAGCGTTTGCGGATGACAAGGGGGTCCTTTAGCCAAGGCTGTTGGTCGATCACCGATTTCATAAATGCTTTGATACCAGTGATACTGTTGGAAATGGGGCCAAGGACTGAGGGAATGGAGTCCTGCCCCTCCATTGAATTAACACAGCCTGCATATGGAATACGACTGTAGGAACCTCTGAAACCATAGACGCCGCAAAATGCAGAGGGGATGCGAATGGAACTGGGTTGTAATCATGATGGATGAGTATGGCGGACTCGAGAGGAGACAAATTTGCTGAACCATACCCTCCGATGTCAGAACCGACACCTAATGTGGCGCCAGAAGGTTAGTGAGTAGGCCAAACGATAATAGAACGCGTATACCAATTGGACTTCCCCTCATCGCTAAAAATATGTCAGGAGATAGTAACGTATATACAGGTGGTACACAGACCAACTAGAGCTCCTTCGCCTCCAGACGATCCGCCGCAACTCAAGAAGCGGTTGTAAGGGTTCGTGGTTCTGCCAAAGATGTGGTTGAACGTCTCTGGCCACTGACAAGTATGTAGATGAATGTCAAAGAGCCCCTACACCCGGTGTAACATACCATGAGTGTCTGAGGCACATTGGTCTTCACAAACGGTACGGCACCAAGATCTAGAAGTATATCGACCAGAACAGCATTCTTGGTAGCAAATTTTCCAAGCCAGGAGACATAGCCTATGGAAGATATGGATATGATATCAACGGTAGGGTCTATTCTTGTAATATTACTCACCCATGGATGATTCTAGTCCTTCAATATTAATTTGGTCTTTCAAGGAAATAGGTAGACCATGAAGCGGGCCAATGATTTTCCCATTCCTCTGCAGATACTCATCGAGTTCGGCTGCTCTGGCGAGCGCCTTTTCGACGAAGATCTCGGTCAGGCAGTTGGTCTTGTCAGATCTCGTGGTAAGAATAGCGTCTCAGATGTTGTAGATTGCATCCGGAAACCCACCAGCTGATGGGCAATAATGGCCCGTTTGTAGAATGCAGTCGTTACCTCAACAGACGACCATGCTCCAGAAGATAACCGGGGGAGAAGTACTTCGACATTGGAGTTGGTGATTTCTATTTCTTTGGCTGTGAGTAATCCACAAGTCTCTGGAAACTTGGAGACATCCAGGACTGCAGGATCGGGGAGTTCAACTAGCCATTCTTTGGGTATGGAGGCTTTCTGCCTCTCCTTTTTCTCTACAACTATCTCTTGCCAGGTAGGGGTGTTCATCGAGAGAAGAGAAATACCAGTACAGGAAGTTCTGAGGAGTCTCTGTATTTAGTTCCCATGCTGAAAGGATCACGCGGGGGGGCCTTATCGCGAGGTCGCGAAGCGGTGGTTCTGATCATGGGGAAAGAAGCGGGGCCGCCTGACAAAGCGCCCATGTTATTTGTTGCTGTATAACAATGGCCTCCAGCCAGCTGACGTTTCTCACATATAGTACACACCTACCATAATCCAGAACAAACTAGTGACGCGGACATTAGCAATGGCACCGCTTTCACGATCTTTAGACGATCCAGAGGTCGGCGAGAATGACCCCTTGAATCGGGATGCCATTTTCGAGCAGCGACAAACACAACCAGCGTAGGTATCAGCGTTTACTTGCTTTCTTGTGACGCCGTTGAACTCATTTCACGTACTCTGGACTATGACGTTCTGTTTAGACCAACGCGCTCGATATACGCACTCACACGGAGCGAGATAACGAAAGGCGTCGCAAACCGTTTCGTTCATTCACGGACGTATATATTTCTATATCTTGGAATGGCCGCCTTGTCAGTGACAACGGTAGTGTTGAGCTTGGCGGACGGATGCCCAGGGCTGCCGTTCTATATACTGGAAGTTATCATCAATACTGCTATGATACTTGAAGTTGGGATTAGGTTTGTGGCGTTTGGACGAGTAAGTCAATATGTTCATCAACCTTATAGTTGTATTGACGCCTTGATTCTGCTCTTTCTAGCAATTCTGGAAGTCGCCATTCAACGTCGTCGACCTCATCCTTACATTATTCTGCGCCTTGACTCTGATGGTACTTGCATTTGCAAAGTGCGGGGCAGGAAGCAAAGAGGAAGAGATATTCGATACATTGCTACTTATCGCCCGTAACGTGCTTCAGTTTGGTCGGTTAGCTGCAGTTATGAGACAGTGCGTTATACTCAAGAAACGTCCTGTGAGTGATGCTAACAAGTTAACTCGGCTGTACAGGTCTGGGCAATCGATATTTTCGCGCCCAAAGCCCATAGACATCAATGCAGCGAGACGAGCGGGTTATAGCCTTGATCTAGATATTGATAGCGACCACGAAGAGGAGGATGCTGAACTCGCTCGCCCGCTAGTAGGCAATCCTGTGCTGTTCGACGCTGGATCAGAACAGCGGCCAAATGGCAGTAGCTCTAATCCAGGAACGTTTGCAGCGATGCCCAAAGCTGTTCAGGCAGCGCATGATCGAGACGCTGAGGATGTATGGGCATCATTGGGATGATGCACGTTTCATCTTCGGGTCGGTATTTATTAGTTTCGTCTTTTCATATCATGCATCTACTTCATTTATCAGCATGCCTAATGGAACATCTGACACTTGGGATAGAGTTGGTATGCCACCTTTGATAAGGCTATTCATGATCGTAAAGTTATTGTGACGCGGACATGGCGAACATCAGTGATCTTATATAATAATCTTGGCTGGTACTATCTGTGTTCTTGCACGGTCTGTCGCCCCTGCTTGCGTTACTTCCAGCAGGAAAAGGCAACAGGGCGCTCCAATGATCCCCGTCCCTTTTATAAGGCTATAACCCCATACTTATTGGCTACTTGCGTATGCCGACATAAGCATGATTCTTTCGCATTGACTTATGGAGAGATGTCACAATGGCAGATTGAGTCACCCATTTACGAGTATGTAATTGGTGTCGATCCAGCTGACATTCCGTTGCTATCCTTAATTTTCAGTAATCTACACATAGCTCGTAATCGCAATATCACCCCGAGTGATCGGGTTTAGGGCTACCAATTCGCAGGGTAGATGTCACGAACATGGATACATAGGCATAATCATATGATGTTCGGAAGGATATATGTGACTGTCTGCTCCATGGAATGGGGATATCCTATGGATTCCGGAGTGGGTCGAGTCAGGTATTTGCTTGAAGTGATTCTGGGTGTGGGATTTTCAAAAGTGAATCACACGATGGCAGGGAAAAGCGACGGGGAAGTCAGCAGGAGGAGCATGAGAGATGGGTCGGTAACGACAGAGATCATTAAAAGTTGGGCATCAAATTGATGACGGATGATAATAATTTCTGACCGTGTGACATCGGCAGGGTCTGTACGCGCTCTCACAATTTGATGTTTCCAGGTCCGTTTTCTGTCTCTGCTTTTTCTGTTCCACTTTCCAGCTACACTATGCAAGCTGCCTGATCAAAAATCCTTAATTCTCTGTATCACTCTCCTTTTGCTTCCTCTGTTTTTATTTTGAATGGCAGTTCCTTTGCGTCGAGATAACTCGGCAAGTTCTAAATGGTGGTCCCTGTCTTCGAAAAGCTCTCCAGCTTCCAGCTCAAAGCAGGCAACGACGTCCAAAGATGCCGGCAATAGTGGCAAATTGGCGTCCGGATCCAAGTTCAATACCTTGGCCTCAGTAATGGGGTTCAAATCCAGAAAGCACCCGTCTTTAACCATACAAGAGCCCCCGTACCAGACCAGGTCTGCTGGCTCTGCAGTTCCATCGCCGGTCACCGAATTTCAGCCTCCACCAACCTACGTGACCAGGCCCCCATCCAAGTCGATCTCTTCAACAAGGTCCCCCGTCGAATCCATCGAACCCGTCACTCCCGTAGATACTCACCAACCTCCGAGCAATCGCCAGTCACTTTTCACCCTTTCAGACTCGGACCCGTTTGCGTCGCATGGTATCCATATAGTTCCAACCAGCCCCGACCCAAACCGTCTCTCCGTATACTCTGGTTCCTCCGGTTCCGACTACCTCTCGAAGAAGTATCATTCTACGATGCCCAATAGAACGTCCTACGCTTCTTCCTCATTCTCCACGGCTGGTGAGCAGTTGTCGACAACTAAGGCGGCAGAGCCATTACAACCACGCAAGCTCAGCACTCGGTCAGCTCAAGTTTGTCATTGCTATCCTCCTTCCTAACAAATTCTGTCTAGCCGATCGCAAGGGAGTTTGCATCGCAAAGTTTCCTTGATGTCTGCGGACAGTACACTAGGCTCCGCCTGGGAGAGTCTCACCAGTTGTGCTAAGCTTCCGTCCTCCTCATCGTCCAACGCACCAGATCCTCATCGACGTAGCCAGCCTCCTCCCAACCCTCTCCCACGTCCACCTATGCGTGCACGGGGAATGACTGATGTAGGAATGAGGCAACCATCATCCAAGTTCCTACTGAACGACCCTTCGTCGTCATCATCTGCATCATCATTTGCTGCCCCGTCTCCGTCCCAACGTATCTCCCCAACACTCTCAACGACGGCGGGTATTCGGCGGAAGCAGTCGTCGACTCGAGTAGGAGGTCCTCCGCCGAGTGCGCCTCCGACGCATGACCTCCCTTTACCCCCAGCACTCACAATCGCTGCAAGCGCTGATGACGATTCTGATATTCTACCTGACATTTCTACGAGTTCGACATCTTCTTCTAGTCTTTCCTTCGCATCATCTGTATCATCAAGCAGAGATGCTTTCTTCGATGATTCTCGTAATCCGCCGATAGAACAAAAATCGGTTCCTCCCTTATCTTTTCGGGATCAGGAAAATGAATCGAAGGATAAAGACATCACCCGTCCTATTGTCCCGCCTGCACTTCAGTCTCCTCATTCGTCACCCAAAACCCTCAAACGCGCTCTTTCTCACCAGTCCCTAGGTAAGCGACGGACGAGTTCTAGTTCGATAGCCTCGAATCCGCCACCCGAAACTACGCATGATAAGGTCCCACGCAAACAGCGCTCATATCCTCGAATACCAGTTCCGCCTTTGCCTCAATCACTTCGGCACGCTACGTCGTTCGGCCCATCAAGTCCTGCGTCTACCGCTCCGACACCAACGCAGAGAACATCAAGTGCGCATGGTCTCCCTCCGAGCCGAAATCGGTTATTCTCAGGTCCCACTCTGAAAAGACCGTCAACCTCGCAGTGTACACCTGTTGACGATGATGTTCGGTCTGTGTTCAGTTTGCCGTTGGAGCACGAGCGGACGCAGGGCTTGAATTTTGCGAGTAATGTGGCATCTACGGCTTCTGCCCTCCATACATCCAGTCTGCCACGATCTTCTTGGACAAGTAATTCAATTGACGAACCAAGTAGTCCAGCAACATCATCAGCCACAGACTATACTCCACGAAGGATAAAATCACCTGCTGAATTGCTAAAGATCGAAGCCAGTGTCCATGAATCCGGCCTTTCCTATGTCCGACCTCGAGGACTATCATTCACGTCCATCTCGACGACGATGTCCGAAGTAGACGAGCTCCCCACTTCTGCCCCTCATTCTCCCCCCACCTCCCTTCACCTCCTTCCGACACTTCCGCCTCATACTGGATCGCCTTTGCGGAGTGCGTCCTCGGTGAACAGGGTTCCACCTGTACCCCGTCTTCAAGTCCGACCGTCGACTTCTCAGACAACGATATCTCCTCCTGCCTCTCCGACCTCACCGTCATCTGGTCCTGGTCAAGTCTTCTTCCCTGTGAGTTCCTCTCAAACTATCACAACGAGCCTTCCACCACCTCCAAGACCTCGCCCTTCACGGCCGTCCACAGCACCACTCTCCCCTGCTCTGGAAACACCTACGCCCACCTCTACTACATATAGCATCATCCCCCTCGCGCCACCTACTCGTAAACGGAGTGTGCTGCCGAAGATATCTGCTGAAAAGATTCTGCAGCGCCGTTCGCTCATGCGGAAGCCATCGTTTCTTGAAATAGAGGACGACGTTGACAAAGATGATGATGGTAATGTCAATGAGAGCTTCTTGGACTTGGCTCGTGAATCCTTTGACACAGTCCGGACTATAGATGAATGATGTATTCTTTTCGCTGAACCCATTGGCCGTTCGCCTCTTCACGTTCATTTTGCCATTATCACCTCGCTTTTTATTGATATATATTTTTATTCAGTAGTTGAGAAGTCATCCTCATTCCTTTCTTGTTTCCTTGCAATTATATACGTACGCATCTTCACGTTCTCCAGTGTTTTTTTTAGTATTTTCTTGCCCTCGTTGCAGCAGCCATCCTTCCGATATTCTTGCATATCTTATTCTTGTTTCTTGCAGTCGCCGCGCTCCTATTATAATCCCGCATTGGGTAGTATAAACTATACATGCACAATGGAAGACTCTCCACTAAGAGTAAAAATACCAGCAATCAATACTCCACCGTCCTTTAGTCAGTCTCGTCGGTGTGATATCCAGCTCGTCTCATAGCACCTAGTCTGTGACGGGCGGCACCGAGTTCCTTCTCCAACTTGAGAATCTCCACTTGTTGCTCCATCTCCCGCTTCTTGAATTCCAGGACCGCCATGTTCTTGTAATCGACATATTCTTCTTCCGTTTGCCGTGCAGAGACCGCCTTCACCTGCCGTACAAGCGCCTTGCATGCTTCCGTGACACCTTTGGCAGCTAGTTCTAGCCGTTCTTGCGTCTTTGACATTAGACTTGCCTTGACTCGGGAGGCTGCAACGAGCTGAGCGGTGGCCGCAGCTACCTCGTTTGACGCGACGATCAGCTGCTCTAACGAATGTGTACCAGACAGGACACCATCTGCACTCTCTATCAGCAGATTTGTGGCAAAGGCGACGGCCTTAGCGGCTGAGATCAAGCCTTCCGTCCATCTATTATTACGCTTGTAGAACTGTTGAGTCGTGCTGGATCCTTTGCCTTGTGCAACGATTTCCTTCTGCGAATCCGTGGCGGCCTGTATCAATTTTGCAATCGCACTGGTGATAGCCAGAGCAGCGGCAAGAATAGAGTCGTGGACTTGTAGGTCGACAGCGCTAAAACGGGATGAATCTCGAGGGCGCGCCATGAGCTCTTGGATACGCTGCGTAGCCGCCTCAATAGCTTGAGCGGCACTAAGCATTTCCTGCTCAACGATATCTCCAATGTCACCATTAGCCCGAGCGAGCGCGCCCGCTTTGGTGCCTTTAGGAATAATGGCCTCGACTACTTCCGATAGCTTGGTAAGAGCTCCCTTGACTTCACCATTGTTGCGCATCGCAACATCTGAGCGTTGCTTTGGTTGGAGGAGATCCATTTTGTAAGATTGCAAGTTCAGGAAGAATCGCAATCCAACATCACCCGCAGCCTTCGCTACACCGACCATGCGATCAACAGCATCGTCATCACTGGCCAGGCGTGTGATACCTTTGGTATTGATCAAGACATCCGACAAGGATTGAGCGAGCTCATTAGCACCCTTAATCACGTCAACATGCTCGCCTCCACGCTCGCCAGTAAGATAGAGGAGGTAGACGGTGGCAAATTCATTGGCGTTGTAAATGGCTTTCTCGATCATGGACAAAGTATATTCTGGCGTGGAGTTGAGATTCCCGGCCTGTGTGGGCGATTCAAGCTCGTAGATAGCGTCGTCCACCTTGTGAACACATGCTTGGAGAATAGAATCTGCAAAGCGCAAGTCAACGAGAAGTAGCAAAGGAAATTGTGGAAGTACCTATGATCTGATTCAATTTTTTCCTGTGATCCAAGATGAGGGTATCAATCTGCGCATTGGTGGTCTCATCCACCAATCCTTGATTCTGCAATGGTGTCAACCTTGGCATCGCGTACGAGGTTTGGAAATTACCTGTTGAGCCTCAGAGAGCTGCTGGAGGGCGGTGTCCGTCTCTTCTTGAAGGATAAGTATCTCTTGATCTTTCTCCTCCCTTAGTCGTTCAAGATCGCCTCCAACACTGTCGAGCTTGGTAAGCAGATCATCGATTTGCATTTGCTTGGCCTATAACGCACGACTCAGACATAGTAAATATAGACAACGGAACAAATCAGACGTACGCGCAAGGAATCTTCTAGCTCTGTTATCTGCCTATTGTACTTACTCAAAATAGTGGAAACTTCTGAGCTCTTTGACCGGGACGCATCCTCCGCGCGTTCGTTCGCAAAGTTCAATTCACGGCGAAGGCGATCAATCTCCTCCTTATGGGATGACTTCTGCCTGTCTATATCAAATCTTGCTCTGTCGCGCTCACGAAGCATGTCTGCGAGCTCAAGGTTTTTCGCTTTAAGGTCCCGCTCCATTCGCTCCATGCGATCCACGGCTTCTTGAGCAGAATTGGCTTTCAACTGCGTTTGCTTGAACTTGGACAACATGTCAAGGTGTTCTGAGCGGAGTTGGCTATAAATTTTGGCGAGAGATTCATATTTACTCCGCCACAAGGCTACTTGTTCCTGAAGTTGCTTGATTAATTCGTCCTTAGTGGCAAGCTGGGAGTTGACATTGAGCGATACGCTCTGGAGTTCACCCTCCAAGGCTTTTACTCGCTATTTTGCTATGTGAGTTGATGTAGGAAGAAGATTTAATAGACTCACTCGATCGTATTGCTCCAGCAGAATCTGATCCCGTTCGTATTGACCTCTCATAGCAAGAATTTCCCTCTCAAGTTCACCTGCTTGCTGCTGAACGGCTTGATTTTGATACATCATCTGCTGCTGCATCAATTGCTCTTGGGCTAGGCGCTCCCGTTCGGCTTGTTCTCGTTGTCGTTGTTCAAATTCCATTTGTTGTTGCTGTTCCAATTCCAGCCGGCGCTGTTCCTCTGCCTGGCGAGCAGCTTGTAAAGCGGCTTGCTTATCTTCGTATTCCTTCAGCATACGCGCTTGCTCATCGATTTCAGCAGCGCTCGGAGCCGGGGCTACAGGAGGCGGAGATGGAGACTTCACAGCTGTCTTCGGTCTAGCTGGCAGATCAGGGGCATCGCCACCGTCCATGAGGTTAGGCGGTTCCTAAACGCAGTTTCAACTCATACTCCATGGCTTACTGAAGGTGCGAACGTACATGACCAAGTTTTGGTACATTGATCAACCCAGTTAGGTATTTGAGGTTGGAGCATTCGTAGTAGAACTTGCGCAGATTATAGTGTTGCGCAGCGTAGCGTTCACGGAGGGGTTCCAGAGCGTCAACATCATTCGTTCCTGTTGACACCTTATTACGGGCAATCAATCCATTTGGCTGGGAACTCACGCCTATGCATTGCCCTCAGCATGCTAGTGATGAAACGATATATTCCCCAGCTTTCCTTGACTAAAGGTACCAAGGCTGAAATTCGACATTCGTTATTAGCTGAATGACGGAAGTGGGAGAATATCATCTTCTGAAAAGACTCAATCTGGTCCTGAAGATTCATTAAGTCCGATATAGTTTCGTAGCTAGAAGTCATGATTACTCCACCATACTGAGAGTGTGATCACACCACGCACCCTTCATTGGGATCGTCGATGCCTTTCAAAGTTACATATTCCTCATATTCAAAAAGTCCGTTGAATTCCGGTCGTAGTCGGTGAAATCTGAGCTTGGCAAGGATGAACTGGACATATGACCGTATCAGAGGCCCGTAACCTAACAAGTACAAGTGTAAGTTGGAGGAACTGGCGCAGGCAAGAACACCGACCCCTTTGACCATCGGTACCAACGGTCCGTGCGCATGTTTCTAGCCACGCCGTTTGGCCATGAGCTTCTTTGATTGTCTATTGCCAATGTATAACCATCTCTGTATCCAGGCTATTGAGCCGAGTGAGAAACCTACGACTGGATGGCCCTCTTGTAGCACTTTATGAACAGTGATTAGGGCTTTGAACGTCTGGACTTCGTCCGCTAGTATGGGTTGTACGCGGAGGCCACTCCAAAATGATATTGACGAGTGATAATCCCAAGTAAATACGATGCACTCTTGGGGTGTTTTGGTCAATGTCGTTGACAACGTAATTGCAATAGCACCTACTGCGGACATGTTTCTGCTTCGGGGCAGTCTCTTCTGGACTTGTAGCCTTCTTAATATTGATGACAAGCTCGTGTTCAGCCTTTTCCTTGTCCACGGGTCTTGTGGGGTAATGCATCTCATCGCCATCTATATCATATGTGGCATTTTGACGCGTTCGACTTCCGTTCAGCCTGACATAAAGGAAATAGATGAGAGAGGTGCCATAATTCTAAAGCTCGGCATACATTTTGATAATAAGATGTCAGTGTAATTCCCCGAGCGACGAGTGCAGTAGATACGAGGAAAGAGATGCTGTTAAACACGAAATGCAAGTACTCAAAAGTACAATAGACACCGTGAGAATATGTAGATCATGCTTCCTTGGGCCCGTTTCTTTGCAAAACCCAGCAATATTTGCTGCAGACCATGGCGGTCGTTCCACACAACTTCCTCGTTCAACTTTCTCAACAGAAAGCGCATAGATGTACCCGCCATATATAAACCCCGGCAGGAGTCGTGGGTCAAACCTACAATGCTGCTTTTAGGGATCATGCCATTCTTCACATTCGCTCTGGGAACTTGGCAACTGAAGCGACTCAAATGGAAAATCAATCTTATTGACGAGCTAGAAGAGAAGCTGCAGTTGGAACCGTTGACTCTGCCAAGACGTGTAAAGTGTGTACCAACTTCGCGTCATTGTTCATCTTTTCGACGACTATACTAGTCTCTCAGTACTTCCCGAATTCATCTGGCGAAAGGTGAAGATCACAGGCACTTGGGACCATGCACATACAATGCTGGTGTCACCCCGTGTTCGAGAGGGAATACATGGTGTCCATGTTGTAACACCTTTAATCCGAACCGACGGTTCTACGGTATTGGTTGACCGGGGCTTTGTCTCCAACGAGCACATTCAGGATTTCTCGACGCAGCAAGAAGTAGGAGAGGTTGAAGTCCTCGGCATGTTACGCACATCACAGCCGCGTAACTTCTTCACTCCGGATAATCATCCAGAAGAGGGTAAGTGGTACTGGACTGATGTCGACGCCATGGCCGAATATGCGGGAGGAGAACAGGCGGGAGTGCAGCCTGTATTTGTTGAACAAGTCTTCGGTACGTAAATCTCAGGTTCCTTGATACGTCCGCAATGACCGTTTTTGGTTCGCCCAGACGGCCATGCAGGAGAGGCCGCTTCGAGGCTTGCACACGGCATTCCCATAGGTCGTCCACCAACGGTTACCTTGCGCAATGCCCATCTTTCCTACGTGATTACCTGGCAAGTTTGCCTTATTCTGGTCACCTCTTGATTTCGACATTCCTCTAACAAAATTTTAGGTATATGCTGTCCGCGTTGACAACATTCATGTTTGTTCGCGTTGTGATTAACAAGAAGCGTTTCTCTGGTCGACGATTACCTCGATTTTAAATGATGGACTGCCTACCCTCGATAGAGTCACCCCACCCACCCTCTAACCAATCACAGTCGGTATCTTCCGAACATTGTTCGCCATATGCACCTTGACGTTCGGAATCTGGCTGAAACTATCCGCGCATCCTTGCTTTGTTTCCTTCGGATACAAACCCCTTGGTTGATACTCTGAACAGCATCTATGGCTAGAATAGAGCCTTATCGGTGTAGTCCGCTATATAATGAGCGTAGTTTTCTCAATACACCTCCCCTCTCCCCGCGCTTCAGCTCTGATCAGCATGCCTATTCAACCACTCTATATTCATCCTCGTATTCAAAAGGCATACGCTCCTCGTCTACGGTGCATCCATCCTCATGTTCACTCGCCGTCTTACTCCGCTGAAGCACGGCGGCATGTAATTCAGGCTGCGAAGGAACTTGAAGCCGTGCTACTGGCAGGTATCGAACTGTATAGTTGTTGTCATTCGCTCCCTCGAGACGAGTCAGCTAAGCAAGGTTGGTAAGCCGGTGTATGGGCTCGTGAATCAATGATGATGATTTTGAACCTGGTAGAATGCAGACGGTGATGGAGCCAGGCATTTGTACATCGCGAAATGGGCTTAACCTCCCGTTTCCGGAGGAGGCAGACAGGCATTACCTTCCCGCCCAGTTCTTCCGCGGCTCAATCGAGCGCCGAAAGTAGTGGGTTGAGGCAGACAGACAGATGGCCCCAACTATCAGATACTTATACTATCGTCCATCCCCACCATTTCGTGTCGAATTAACTCCACCATGGCGTTTCAATACGTCTTCACAATCGTATTTCAAACCACTAATCTGCATAGAATATAGATTCCACCCTACGATGTGGGGCAGGGAGATAATTCTAGCAGCTTATATAGTTCTTATGATGTTATTCCTGCATCGCCAGCTTGTTTGGATTAGCATGCAATGTGATAAGCAAACGCACGCACACCCTAGGGAAGTAGGGGTTCCTTAGCGGTGCATGTAGGTGAGATCGCTCTGATGAAGAATTTTGCATCAAACGGTCATTCCAAATTGGCTACCTTCGTTGAATATGTATCAATAACACCTGCACTACCGTAGCAGTTGAAGTCTCCAGTAGTTTGGATTCCTGAGTACACACGCCGCCGATAACCTGAGCATTGTCCACTGTTATTTCATAGGTACGTCGATCGCTTTCATGTACATTGCCTCGAACTTAGGGACTAGAGTTTAGCGGACAACAGTATCCTAGTTTTCTCCATGGCAGATTGTGCATAAGAGCCCTAGAAGAACCAATTGATTCAGGAATGCCTTGAACGACAGCAGACGCTGACGCTTACTCCAAAGAGTAGGGTATGGTTCAAGTAATGAAATAATTCGTAGAGCTCGTTCCTCAGGTCGTATTGTTCTACAGGCCCGGTCTTCGGCAAGTGCTTATGGTATTCATCGTAGAAACTCCTCGGAATACCGCCAAACATACGCCCGATGGCTAAACTGTGAACAATGTAAGCATCTTATTCAGGACTCGTGAAATATCATTGCACTCACTCCGCTTCATTATGACCATAATAGGATGCTGGATCGAAGATTACGGGTTCACCCGTCTTTTTATCTGTACCTGTATTTCCGCTCTGTGTTGACCACAACGTGAGTAGCATAAAGAAAACGCGTCGAACTTGAAGAGCCTCACCCACAGATCGCCGTGAAGGAGGACAGGCGATATACTGAGCGGGGCTGTATGTCTCATGTGTCTCAATTGTTGCCTCGTTAATAGACTTACATACCTAGTAACTTGGGTAATATTCTTTGAACCAATTGTAAACAAAGTCGGGGAAAGGTAACTGCAAGACCCACCTGTCTCTCACCGCTTCGCATGCCTTGCACAAATCTCCATAGTTACCTTTCTTCCGCAATTGAGCAAGCAGGTCGCCTAACATAGCGCTATAACAGGCTTCCCAAGTGTCGTGCCATCCATTTTCCAGCCGTGTAGCACCGCAATACGTAGGCACCCTAAATCCAAACCCAGAAGAACTCTGAAAGCGATGCATCTCCGATGCTAGCCTCTTTCCTAGTTTTCGAGCCGACTCATCGGTTAAACGCGTCAGATTCTTGTACTGCGATATGAAGTAGGATTGGCCCGTATTTTGATCCTTTCCGGATGCAAGTATATGAGGACCCAAACCAGGAGCTGCTGCCTCCATCGCATCCAAAGATTCTACTTCGCCTTGAAACTGTTCTGCTTCTCTTGGAGAACCAATCTTGACGAAGTACTCAGCCCCAGAAGATGACTGTATCCGTGGCATACTTCCGGTAAATTCTGAGTCGGGTTCTATGCGCTTGAGTTCATCGTAAACGAGCTGTGGTAAGTCACCGTGCCAGGACATTGTGCCTGTTGTAAGAATATTGATGCGACACGCTACCACCAACTCAATCTCAATGATAGGGGCGTGGGAACTCTCCAGTTGTATAAGCACTGAATATCCAATGCTGACTAAGTACGTTTGTTACTGGCAGGATTGCCACCTTTTCTCTAGGCCTTATACTGAAGATCCAAGGACGTTTCGGTGTGCCAATCTACCAGCTCGTCTCGTCAAGAGAGCTCCTCTGCTACTTCCCTTTCCAATAACTTATAGATTATGAGCCAAGGTACTGTTGTGCTCCCTTGTACATGTTTGACACCAATATTAAAATCTGTTTGAGACTTCACGACACGAAATGAACAAGATCCCTACGCGTACGACGACCCTAACTTTGGTATGGACGAGGACGAAGAATTCGAGGAGATAACACAAGAGGATTGCTGGACAGTCATCTCAAGCTTCTTTGCGGAGAGAGGTCTCGTCCGACAACAACTTGACTCATTCGATGAATTCGTTCAAAATACAATGCAAGAACTTGTCGACGAAAACTCAGACCTCATTCTTGATCAAGCTGACCAACACACTGGACATGATGCTGATATGACTCGTCGTTACGAAATTAAGTTCGGTCAGATTTATCTTTCGCGTCCAACGGTAACGGAAGCGGATGGATCTGTGGTACCCGTCTTCCCTCAAGAGGCACGTCTCAGGAATCTTACTTATTCCGCTCCACTCTACATCGAAATGAAGAAGAAGGTGATGATAGGACGCGAGGACCCAGATATGCCTGGCGACGTTAGTTGGGTTCCAGAGTATGGTGAGAGGGCTGAGGACAGTACTAAAGTCTGGATTGGAAAGGTATGTATAATCTTTGATGATCTTGCTTTTTACATATGGCCCAACAGGTTCCCATCATGCTTCGGTCCACATTCTGTATATTACGCGACCTACAAGACCAAGACTTGTATGACCTCAACGAATGCCCTTACGACTCCGGAGGGTACTTCATCATCAATGGCTCTGAGAAGGTCCTTATCGCGCAGGAACGAATGGCTACGAATCACGTATATGTATTCGCTAAAGCCCAACCATCACCCATCAATTTCCTTGCTGAGATTCGTAGTGCGGTCGAAAAGGGGGGAAAGACGATTAGCCAGTTTCAAGTGAAGATGTTCCACCGTAATCAGGAACGTACCGTAAGTGATTATGTCTGTCGTCCTCTCTTGATAGGGTGACGCCGTGACAAATAGTTGGGCAACGTCATGAAAGCCACCATCCCCTACATCAAAGTCGATATACCGATTTGGGTCGTCTTCCGTGGCCTTGGAGTCATTTCCGACAGAGACATACTCGAACATATTTGCTACGATATGCAGGATATTCAAATGCTTGAGATGCTTAAACCGTGTATTGAGGAAGGCTTTGTGATCCAAAATCGTGAAGTAGCTCTCGATTTTATTGGTAATCGAGGGACTACGACCGGTCTTTCGCGCGATCGCCGTATACGCTATGCCCAGGAGATATTGCAAAAGGAAATGTTACCTCATGTGTCCATGGCGGAGGGGTCTGAATCGAAGAAAGCGTATTTCTTCGGATATATGATTCACCGACTACTACTAGCTGCCTTGGAACGTCGTGAACTAGACGACCGTGACCACTTTGGGAAGAAACGTCTGGATCTTGCAGGTCCACTTTTGTCTAACTTGTTCCGCATGCTCTTCCGCAAACTCACCAAAGATGTGTATCGGTACTTACAGAAGGTGCTTTCTCCCTTCAATTCAATGCTTTGCTTTGCTAACATACCTGAAGTGCGTGGAGACGCATAAAGAATTCAACCTTGCACTAGCCGTTAAACACCAAACTATCACCAATGGTCTCAAATATTCGCTGGCTACGGGTAACTGGGGAGACCAGAAGAAGTCGATGTCGTCGAAAGCTGGTGTGTCTCAAGTGCTTAATCGCTACACATACGCATCGACGTTATCACATTTGCGTCGTTGTAACACTCCACTTGGACGTGAGGGCAAGATTGCTAAGCCCCGCCAGCTGCATAATACCCACTGGGGTATGGTATGCCCAGCCGAAACACCAGAAGGTCAAGCTTGCGGTCTTGTTAAGAATCTTGCCCTTATGTCCTGCATCTCTGTCGGCTCTTACTCGGCCCCCGTCATTGAATTCTTGGAAGAGTGGGGTCTAGAATCCTTGGAAGAGAATGCACATTCGTCCATACCCTGTACTAAGGTATTCGTTAATGGTGTATGGATGGGCGTGCATCGAGACCCAGCCAACTTGGTGAAGACGATCAAGAAACTTCGTAGAAAGGACGACATCAGCCCCGAAGTCTCCGTTGTACGCGATATTCGAGAAAAGGAGCTAAGGATATACACAGACGCTGGACGAGTCTGCAGGCCTCTTTTCATCGTGGAGAATCACCAGCTTTTGCTGCAAAAAAAACACATTCGTTGGCTCAACCAAGGCGTAGACGAAGAGGGGCGCGAGTTCAAGTGGGATGGGCTGATTAGAAGTGGTGTTATCGAGATGTTAGACGCAGAAGAGGAGGAAACGGTCATGATCTCAATGACTCCTGAGGACTTGGAGAATTCTCGGTTGCAACATAGCGGCATTGATCCTCATGCGAACGATGGCGACTTCGATCCTGCTGCACGATTGAAAGCAGGTACCCACGCCCATACGTGGACCCATTGCGAAATTCACCCAAGCATGATACTTGGTATCTGTGCGAGTATCATTCCCTTCCCAGATCATAACCAGGTATGTATCGCACTGAACGTTTCAGCAAATTCCTCACAAATGATAAACAGTCTCCTCGTAATACATACCAATCTGCTATGGGCAAGCAAGCTATGGGTATATTCTTAACCAACTTCTTGATTCGCATGGACACCATGGCCAATATATTGTATTATCCTCAAAAACCGCTAGCCACCACGCGTTCTATGGAATACCTTAAATTCCGTGAGCTTCCCGCGGGTCAAAACGCTATCGTAGCGATTCTCTGCTATAGTGGCTACAACCAGGAAGATTCCGTCATCATGAATCAAAGCTCGATTGACAGAGGTTTGTTCAGGAGTATTTATTACCGCAGTTACATGGATCTCGAGAAGAAGAGCGGTATCCAGCAGCTTGAAGAGTTTGAAAAGCCGTCACGAGAAAATACGCTTCGCATGAAGCACGGGACATATGACAAGCTCGAGGATGACGGTCTCATTGCGCCGGGAACTGGTGTCGTTGGTGAGGATATCATTATCGGCAAAACTGCGCCTATACCACCGGATAGCGAGGAACTCGGTCAACGAACTCGCACCCATACTCGCAGAGATGTCTCCACTCCCCTGAAGAGTACCGAGAACGGTATCGTTGATCAAGTCCTTATCACCACCAACTCAGAAGGGCAAAAATTCGTCAAGATCCGAGTTCGTTCTACCCGTATTCCCCAAATCGGCGATAAATTTGCTTCTCGTCATGGACAGAAGGGAACTATCGGTATAACCTATAGACAGGAAGACATGCCTTTTACTGCTGAAGGTATCGTTCCCGATCTCATCATCAATCCTCACGCCATTCCATCGCGTATGACCATCGGCCATCTTGTCGAGTGTCTCCTTTCAAAGGTGGCAACCCTCATCGGAAATGAAGGCGATGCTACACCCTTCACAGAACTTACAGTTGAATCCGTCTCCACTTTCTTGAGACAGAAAGGCTACCATTCCCGTGGATTAGAGGTGATGTATCACGGCCATACAGGACGAAAACTTCAAGCTCAGGTTTATCTTGGGCCGACGTACTATCAGCGTCTCAAACATATGGTCGATGACAAGATACACTCTCGCGCTCGTGGTCCAGTCCAGATCCTGACCAGACAGCCAGTCGAAGGTCGAAGTCGTGACGGTGGTCTTCGGTTCGGAGAGATGGAACGCGATTGTATGATTTCACATGGGATTGCTGGATTCTTGAAAGAGCGTCTCTTCGAAGCCAGCGATGCTTATCGCCTGCATGTTTGCGACATGTATGTCCATTCGTACCTGATTCCTTCTCAGCTGCTCATTGTTTATTGTAGATGCGGTCTTACTGCTATAGCAAATCTAGTGAGTACATACTTGTCTCTACTATTCTTCCTAAGCAGACATGGCATTTGGCAGAAAAAACAAACTTTCGAGTGCCGTGCTTGCAAGAACAAGACAGCTTGTTCCCAGCTTTACATTCCTTACGCCGCCAAATTACTTTTCCAGGTGAAGTCCATGTTATGATGACGTCTATTCCTGTCTCTTACACACGTCGTCTCTTACACACGTCCATAGGAACTGCAAAGCATGAACATAGCTGCACGGCTGTACACTGTGTCGTCAGGACGTATTCGAGATTGAAGGACATGTTGCTATCTTACGCTGTATTGTATCTGCTTTGCAATATAATGGTGTCTATTGTAGATGGCTGCGTAAACGAATGTACTAAGCTTGTATACTACTAATCGTGACTGCGATCTCTAATCTGTCCATTCCCTATGAGTCCTTGGCGTTCATGATCTTCGCCAGGAAGGTGTTCACTGGACTGCAATTTTATTCGTCCCTTTTTACCTTCGTCTTCATCATCGCTACCTGCGTCCTCATCCCCAATCTCAAACACAACATGGTCATCGCGTAAAGGCGCAGGCCCACCCCGACGATCGCCGACCAAAGTTGCGTTGTCGTCGTCATCCTCTTCTCTAGCGCGTGTGCGACTTTCCAATGCTTCAAGATCGTAGTCTTCCGCATCTTCCTCGTCTTGCGCTATCTCATCTGACATCGCCAATGTAAAGAAAAGGTGAGCTGATTGCTGAACAGGAAAAAAAATAATAGCGCCTATCTTCTGTTGTTCTCTGATGGTCTCCACAAGTATGCAATAGCCGCAAAACCGGCTAGGTACAGCAGCGCTAGCCAGCCATCAAGAAGCCACCATCTTGACTTCCATGATTTCGCGGCATAATCTGAGCGCAAATGAGCCCATCCTTAACTTGATAAAATACCCGAATTACCTTCCGCCAAACGACCAGAAAACGACAGAGACGACACAACGAAGAAGATGGCAATGACAACAACTATCAAGATGAGGATCTTGTTCAGTCGCTCAAACATCTTCAGCTTGTATCTCTGTTTGCGGGCACGAAGCTGGGAGATTGTGGCTAAATTGGGGGTTGAGACTGGTCCTTGTACTGAATTGATACTCTTACCGTTCAAAGCGTACATGATCCAGAGAAGGAACCCGCTAAGAGTGAAGGCTAGAGGGATGACAAAGAGCAAGAGGACTAGAGCAGAAGTTGATTCGAGTTCGAGCTCTACAATGCCAACGGCATACAAAACTAAGGGAATCTTCAGTTAGTTTCCATGAACATGACAGCAGGTGGGACGACACGTACTTCCAAAAATGAAGTGCGCTCCAGCTAATAGCTGACACTTCAACATGGTGCGTCCAAGATTCTCACGAACAACACTGAGACCCAGTGATACAACCAAGAGCATAAAGAATGACAAGGAGTTGCGTCCAGCATCCAAGATGGCAACTGGTGGGTGAATGAGGGAATGTAAATATCAGCGCGGCGGACGAAACGTACCAACTATGAGGAAGACTGTTGAAGCGGTACCTTTTCCGTGTGCATTGAGGTATCGGTAATATGCTGATGAACGTAAGAATACGAAGATAAAGGTCCCTACTTGAAGGATGCTTCTCACCCAAGTTTGCAACCATTTCAATGACAAGAAGTCCTACAAGACTAGAAAGGTAATACTGCGGATAGCGTCAATAGCATCAACAAAGGACGTTGGCTTTATACTAACCTGAATTGGAAGCAATTCGTTCACATGTTGGTAACACAACCAACCCCACCCAGCGGCAAACGTTATATACAAGAGAAACATGATGAAATAGAACTGTAATCAATGAGCACGATGTAGTGAGCTAGAAGCACGTTCTGAAGAGACTCACATTGACTTTGGGGTAGTCAGTTGCAGGCAGTTTGCCCTCGAAAGTATTATGGAAGAGGATCGACCCTGTGTAGGTAGCATGGAATGGAACTTCCGTATTTTGTGGACGATCGTCATTCTGGAGAGTAACAGGAACGATGGCTGACAGGGTAATTAATGAGACCAGGCATGCTTGCACAGATCCGTAATACAACTTACCTACGCAAAAGTACCCCGTCTTTCTAACATTATACTTTATGGGTTCCTTGTAATGGTAGATACCTTCGGGACTTTGATTGTCTTGACGGGTGGTCGCGTCCAGTTGTCTCTTCCAAGGAGAAGTATTATTACTGGACGGTGGTGTAGGATTTCCTTCAGGATTATTCCAAAAACCGTTCGCAGAGACGGAATCATTCACAGTAGCCGCATCCCTGCCTGAGAGATCGACACGAGCGGACCAGAAACTAGTATCATTTACTGTCTTTCCTTTCGGAAGGTCAAGTATAAAGCGCCCTAGTTGGGAGCGGTCGCAGAAGCCTCCTTGGACTGCGCTACTTGTGCAGACATACGTCTTCTGCTACACGTATTGAGATCACTATGGCCGTATTTCATTCTGCGTATGAGCGGTGACTCACGGGCAAAGTATCATCATCTATGCTTGTGACCTTCCCAAGGTAATCGGAGTCCGCCCATTCATAGATGACCATTGCGAGTTGCCCTTGCGACGTACTGTCAAAGCTGACTTGTATCGACGTCAAGCGAAGTCAAAGTCACTGTACGAGAGTCAATACCATTAATGTACGCGGTGTCGCCGCCCCACATGCCGCTGCATGTCTGCCGCGAATAATCTAGAGAACTATAAGAAATCACAGGAGTTAATACCGAATTGCCTGTAGTCTCACCCTTGTCCGTGACTGGAACTTCATATGCTGAAGCAACTAGAGCACTACAAATTATCCACGGAACGACCGAGCCAAAAATGCGCCTCAGGCGACTTGGAACCATGGTGAATCGTGTCAAGTATTGCAGACGTCGTCGTGTCTGCTTGTGTCTGTCGGTGATGTTTGGGCCAGCTGTGCACGTCCCTGACTGTGAGACAAGCGCCTAACACAGAAGCGCGCACCTGACCTCATCCCCCTTTCACTGTTCACTGCACCTCAGCATTCAGCACCATGCTTGGCGACGATGAAGACGTCTTTGACAGTGTAACTTGGGAATCTCCAGCGGCGCCAATTATTTCGGATGGCCCAGCACCTTCTGGTCCCGGTTTTAGGCAGAGCAACGCAGACAGTGGAAGCCCACACGATCCCAAGTGGGAGGGGTTTCTCATAACTTCAGTTAAGGACCCAGTCAAAGAGCTTGCAGAAACGAAGGACGCCTACGTATCATATTTAGTCTCAGCCAAGGTATGTCGTCTAGACACTCATCCGAGTTGATTGGATTTATTCAATAGGGTCACAGACCAACTTGCCGATGTATTCTACGCTTACTCCTTCTGCCCGGCGCCGTTTCCAAGATTTTGTTTTTCTTCGGGAAAACTTAGTCAAAGACTTCCCTGCATGTGTTGTGCCTCCTCTTCCAGATAAGCACCGGTTAGGTTTGTTCAACCTACTATACATGCATTGCCGAAGAATGACGTATCCTTCACAGAATATATCACCGGAGATAGGTTCAGTCCAGAGTTCATGGAAAGGAGGCGATCAGAGTAAGGCCTTATATCGCTATACACCCTGCTTTACTGAGCTCCCCATCAAGTTTACATCGGTTTCTTCAGCGTGTTTCCCGCCATCCTACTTTACAACGGAGTGCGCTTGTTCGTGCATTCCTTGAATCTACAGAATGGGTAGGCTATACGTGCATCTTGACGCTTGCTAGCCTAACGAGTACATAGCATGTTCATATGCATCATCATGTAGCACACCCACCAGGACCCGAACCTTCCCCAGGTATCATGGATAACCTTTCCGATACCCTTCTAAACGCCTTCTCCAAAATGCGTAAACCCGACGAGCGTTTCTTAGATATGCGGGAAAATGTCGATAAATTCGAGGAGGGGGTTACGGCGTCCGAACGCTTGTGGAACAGAATACGAAGTCGAACAAGCGGTGAGTCTACTGTTTCAAACTTTAGGTGCTAATCTGAGGCTGAATGAGATGGGAACCCGGAATCCGGTGAAGACCTTACTGCGGACTATCATGACCTCGCAGTTGCCGTGCAAGGTCTTGGATTTCTGGAGTCAGGTATCACCGACCCGCTGAACCATTTCTCAAATACTTTGCTTGAATTTTCTGCCCTCCTTCGTCACACAGTAAGCGGTTGTTCGCGACTTAAGATGAATCACTAAAAGGGGTACGTCAATATAGACTCAAACGACCACCGATCCTTTTCTCCTACATCTACGCTCTCTGTTAGCCTACTCTCATGCGAATCGCGCTGTGCTCAGACTCCGTGACCAGAAACAGTTAGACTTTGAAGACTTGTCTAACTACCTCTCTGGTATTACGACTGAGCGAGACAGATTATCAGCAGTTATACGTGGTCATGCTGGTAGTACTGGATTAGGTATCGGTGCGTATTTGAAAGATAAGGTAGATGCCCTTCGCGGTATGGATGATGATCGAAGTCGAGTTGAAAAGATGCGCAAGCTTGATATCAAAATTAAGGAGGTTAGTTTTTGTCTCTCCTGGAACCTTAACTCGCCTCATCAGCCTCTAGCTTCAAGACGCCGTCACGACTGCTCACGAGACACTGGATGCTTTCAGCGACGAAACACTTCGAGAACAGGCCATATTTCAGCATGCAAAGGAAACTGAAATGAAAGAGATGCTGGGGAATTTGGCTGATGGTCAAATCGAATTCTATAAGGCAGTAAGCTAACCTACTCGGTTCTTGTTCAGCTATCAATTCACAACTCTCCGTCCGACGCAGGCAATGGAAGAATGGGAAAGAATCATACCCATAATACAGCGAATACGTGTCGACGTTTAATAATGGCGACGATTCATGTCTCAGTATACATATAACTATATATATATATATACCGATTGGCTTCCTGGCAGCTGTACGAGTAGCACAGCTACCGGGCGCCTCACTTAAATCTCTCGATAACAGCTTAACGCACACAATAAAGAACTTCAAAAAGTTGTCTGATGGTACCTGATCTCTACAGCCTCTCATTACATAAATATGCCTTGCATATGGTTCCATCTCCAAGCTCAGCGCTCAGCGCTCAACTCCCATGTCGCAGGGGAAATACAGCTTGACTAGCCGTATCGCTATAAAGCAGTCATGCGACCTAGCTTAAGCACCAGCGCGTTTGAAACTGGTCAATTTCAACACTATTCACCGTTATGGGTACCACCATCTCGAAGGCTACGGAGAATGCTCTAGAATCGTTGAGGAAATACGATACTGTACTGGTCGTCGATGACTCTCTTTCGATGAAGTTTGAAAATCGGTGGAGCGAGGTAAGCTATGCCCAGGGTATTTTCAAAAGACAAAGCATCCAGATGATTCTATCCCTTAGGCGAGAAGTGCTTTAGCAGAACTCGCGACTGTGGCAGCCAAATACGATTCAGATGGAATTACGGTTCATTTCCTGAATTCCCCCGCTGTGGGTCATGGCTTAAAAGTAATTCTAGCCAGTCCTTTACTATTGTAGTAGTCTCTGACCAATATATTGCACAGACTAGCAAAGCCGTGAAGCGCCTTTTTGATGAGCAAGTCTTGGTCCCAGGTACTCCGATTGGTAAAACACTGGAGAAGATTGTGCTGGCGTATCTAAAGAAGGTTGATGAGGCAAAGGCGCTTTCGCAGGCGGGCGACGAGGCGAACGCTCCACCTGTCAAACCCTTGAACTTGATAGTGATTACAGATGGAGCACCCAGTTCGTTTCCCTTAGTCTCCGTGATGCCACTTGCAAACCTTCAATCCCAGGTGACGATCTCGAGGCGGTAATCGTTCAGACTGCGAAGGAACTAGACTCGAGGAACCTCCCTGTCGCATCGTTGGGGATGCAATTTGTACAAATAGGAAACGATGAGCTAGCTACGGAGTACTTGAACGGTCTGGATGACAATCTTCGGACTCAATATAAAATACGGGTACCAAAAATCCACGCATGTATTTAATTTGATGCTAACGCATGCAATTTGCAGGATATCGTAGACACTACCCCTGCTCAACCAGGTCAGAAGTTGGACCTGGTCAAAATCCTGATTGGAGGGATCAATCGGAGAGTGGATAACAAGGGAACAGCAGCGGTGACGGCATGACACCAAGCATTCATTTGGTGCTCGTCAAATATGTCTGGGCGTGAAAGACCATCCCTGTAGCCAGCATAGTAGTATGAGAAGGCGAGGTCAGACGAACTAAAAAAAAGTGACTGAGTTGGGGTGATTTGTCGCAATATTCGACGGTGACTTAGTCTTCAACTAATTGCTTGGTCCAAACCTTCTTTATATGTCGAAATCCATGCATGACGATTTCTGTGAAGATTTACCAGCAGTGGACGCCACCGATGTCTTACCCTTGAAACGTTGTCTATGACAAAGGTATTTAAATCTAGATCACTCTACGTTAAAGGTAGCAACCTCCGGAATGCAAGAGAACAATGGGGCTTTCACGTATTGTGTTGTCGCGGAGTTCACTCGCGGTAGGGGAGGGTGGGCGTCAGCAAAGTTCAGGTCAGGGTCCAGTTTCTCAGAGGTCAAAGCGTTACTTACCATCCGTTTTCGGTAATAGTTCTTTGGTACGTCGGATAACCATGATAGTTTTCGCTAATAACCTGTCTGAGAGTACAAGAGTAAACAAGGGGCCCATTGAAGCCGAACGTCGACCTCATTCGTGATACGGTAACGGTATCCGCTGAGAATTGTTCATAATATTGTGAAGTGGGCTTTGGACGAGCTATAGTGTCGCGTTCCCAAAAGTCGCGTTCTTTGTGCAATTCCATTGGTACGTTCTTTATTTGCAACGTGTCTTTGTCGTTAAATAGCACACATAGGAGAACTTGAGCTACTTCACCAAATCTTTCACCCGGTCCCCTCTCACCGCCTTTGTATCCCCCTTTTCTGGGATTATCATTTCAGAAAGCTCACACGCTGACCATGTCAAGCCCAGAGTCAACCTCCTATTCTCCCCTACCTTCGACACCATCCTCAGGGTATAATTCTCCTTTACCTTCATCAATGTCCTCGGCTCTTCCCATCCCTGGCTATAATGCCCAGCCAAGCGGCCCTCCCAAAAAATCCCATGCACGCAAGCAACCCCCAGGACACATCCCTCGTCCGTGTAATGCGTTTATTCTCTTCCGCTGTGATTTCGTGCGTCAGAAGAAAATCCCAGAATCTGTAGAGCATGATCACCGAAATATTTCGCGCATAGCAGGGAAGGTATGGCGAGAAATGAGTGACGCGGAGAAGGCGCCGTGGATAGCTATGGCTGAGAGGGAGAGAGAGAAGCACTCGCAGGCCCACCCGGGCTATCGATATGCGCCCGTCGCACAAAACGCAGCGCAAGCCAAACGTAAGAAGGGGAAGGATACAGTCGAAGGAAGAAGCCGGCCCTACTCGCTAGTCAATGCATTCACCCCACACCGTCGCTCGTCGTCTTGTCCACCACCAGGTGCAGTACCCGTACCACCTAAATTGGAATCGCTTCCTCCAAGTATTATGTATATACCGTGCACGAGAGATGATCTTGCTCGTCGGCCCAGTACAACAATTATGTACCAAGTTACGACTGAAGACACTGCACCTCAAGACACGCTCGCTCGGTTCTACGAAGAATTATCGTATTTGGAGGATGTCACATTTCCGACGAAATTCTCAAAGGCGCTGACCTATGAGTATGGGCGAATAGAACCACCTAAAGGCCAACCCGGATGGGATGCCTCGCCTCCTAAACCGTATCCATGGAATGCTATAATTCCCGCCCCTCCACACGGATACGGGGACAGAGAATCTCTGGAAAACTGCTACAACGGAGTAAGTTCTTCACCGTGGCACATTACTAACTATCGCTGATGTTTTAAAACACAGGGCGCACCCTTTGGGTACAATAACAGCTGGCAGTCCGCCTTATCTGGCGTGACCTCTCCCGTGTTCACAAATCCATTTGCACATTCTATGTGCAACGTTGACACCTCTGGTTCGACAGCATTCCTAGATTTAAAAGAGGACCCAAACGGCTCGTCCATGCCTTGGCTTTCTCAGGCCCTACCCGGTGACGGCTTTGAGGCGCTATCTTCGAGTATCTCGCGAAACTACTTGACCTGTATACCGACGCCGGAAACCCCCTTCTGTGACCCCGTGTCTGACATAGGCTCTCTACTTCCAAGGCTCTCCATCGCCGACACTCTACCACCAATCAATATGGCGCGAGACAGGCCTAAAGAATGAGAGGCTCCATCACCTCTTGTGGTAGTACCAACGCCATACCTTCACCCGCTCGCTGTGAGTTCGTACCAATTTATAAGTTTATATTAGTACACCAACCCTGTATTCTTTCGGCTTGGTCTTTACCCACATTGATTGTCTGAGAATCCGATCAGTATCCAGACTTTTCCACCGATCCAATCGAATAGGGTATATCTGGTCCAGTGCCTGCAGAGTCCCATAAAATAAATTACTCATATTATCTAACCAATGTCGGCGGTAATGAAGTGACTTAGATCCTAATTATACCATTACTTCTCGCTCAAAGCGCTAAAGTTAGTATTTATGCTACTTGCGAGGGTATGTCGCAACTTCATCACTGGCTATCATAGACCGAATTTCAATCCACGTATTCAACCTTATACGGGCGCAAACTATAGACGAAGTAATATGGGGAAGAAAAAATCCGTGATACCTGAAGAACATCTACTACTACCATCTCACCCTACCTCCAACGTTTCACCCATCGTCGACACTCACACTCATGTCGCATCTACCTTTGAAGCATACCGTCACAAATACAAGGAAGGAAAGTTTCCAACCGTATTTGACTTCATCAAAGGCGTCACGGAGAATCGTGGAGTTGAGTCCGTCGTGGATGTCTGGTGTGAAGCGCCAGTTCAGAAGATATGGAAGGAATTTGCTGACTCGGCACTAACGGAGGAACGTCGAGCCAAGAACTGGGGAAGTTTGGGGTATTGGTTCGTTATGGGTGATTCGCTGTTCCCCTTCATTGGTTGATCAAAGTCTTATCACCAACTCGTCCCAGGCGTGCATCCGTCAGTGTCTCCGTTTAATATTCAAGCTTTCCCCCATCCTGATCCACCCCCAGACACGAAGCGAAGAATTACACGGATGGGGTAGAACAAGAGCTGTACGTAGATCTCCGTCAGCCTGTTTTGCAGACTTTCATCACCCTCCAGTTTAGAGGCCATGCAACACCCCCGTTGCGTTGGATGGGGAGAAATGGGCCTTGATTACCATTACGACCTCTCACCGAGGGAAGTACAACGCGCCGTATTCAGTCGACAGCTCAAGCATGCCGTTCGGCTAGGTAAACCACTTACGATACACACGCGGGAAGCAAACGAAGATACTGAACGAATTTTGAAAGAGGAGGTACCCAAGGATCATAAAGTAGCGTTATCAATATTTAAGCAATATGTCGTCGAACCTTATCCTTCTCTCTCAGATACACATACACTGCTTTACAGATGAGCCTGAATTTGCCCTCCGCCTCCTTGATCACTTCCCTAATCTCTATATCGGGATTACTGGTGAGGAATTCGATTTTATTCCAAGTGCAAGCTACGATATTCCTTGCAGGTGTCATAACGTACACAAGTAACGAGAATACCTCAGGAGCCCTTCGTCGAATGATAGATTCTTCATCGGACAAACTTCGAATCTTATTAGAGACAGACGCGCCGTATATGGTCCCAGCCAATATTTACGATACACTAATATCCGTCAGAGGGAAATTGCCTATATGCCACACATCCATGATTCCTTGGACTGCCGATTTCGTTGCTGGGGTGCTAGGGGGTGTATGGACGGCTGACAAAGTTATGCAAATTGCTAGGGATAATGCACACTTCATATATGGAGTATAAAGATAGGGAAGTCCTAGGTATTATAAACCAGAGAATACTACACTATTACGGCCAACCTTATCCTACGGGCGTGGCCTCAACTTTCTGGATGTTTCTCCTTGGGATCTACTTCTCGCGTTGAATTTAGCTTCTCCTCAGACTCTTGCACAGCCAGCGACAGCTGGGCCGGGCTGTCAGTGCGATGCCTGGGAAGAGACAAAGCCGACCTTACATTTATGATTCCCGTATTTACAGCTCTGATAAGATGTAGTTCAGCATTGTCAGAGGCTCCGGAAGTCGTGTGCTGAGCTTCAGCGGGTATCCATGGTGGGGGTTCCTACAGATCTAATGGTTGGTTTCGCCATAGGGAGAAGATCATCAGCAGTCTTACCGATCCGTGTGAGGCAGATGGTGCTTTGTCGTCCTTAAGTTCCAGGACGATGGCAAAGGATACATCGTCTGCAAGGCTTAGCAAGTACCAGAGCATCAGGATCCAGTACACTGACCACCAGCATCCAGATGTCCGAGTTGAGACTCTATCATACTTAGTTTGATGAGAAAAGATCGAAAGTACTGTCCCAAAGATTGTGGTGTAATTGCATTTTCAACGCTAATCGAAAATATTATCATAGCACCTCGATGGAGAGAACATTAGGAAATGTGGGCTGACCGTGACTCCTTGTCATAAGCCTCTACTTCTATCATATGCTGTATAGAGAATATAAATCGTTCCAACGCGACTTGATCCTTGTTCTTGATGACAACGACGACTTTATCGACATTGCCCAGCAAGAGTTCCTCTTCTATAGCCTTGACGGCGCCAGTGATGTATTCGTTCAAAGCTGGATGACGAGACTGAAATACAGGTGTGTCGTATTTCTTTCGACGTATAAAGAGATCTGGTGGATATATTTGCCTTGCATACAGGATGGTATGAATAGCAACCTCGACTTCAACGGATAGTCTGAGTCATGAGTTCCTAGATTAACGGAAAAGACCGCACTGAATTCAGTGATCCCAGTGACTGTCTCTGTTTGCGGGTGCAAAGGTGAGAAATTTTGACAACAAATGATATTCTGACTGACGAGAATAGGTCAACGGAGCATCTGTTGCCATCCTAGGCTCCTTATATTCCTGCTACGTTAGTAGAAGGTCTGGTTCTCCCCATCGATGTGCTACCTTCGGCGCTTACAGGCCACGTGGGATTATGTCGTCTTGTTTACTTTCACCGTTTGATAGCACGTATTCTTGTCAACTTTTAAAATCGTCGTCATCCACTCCATTAATATATATCTATGTGGACTTGCCCTCGTCTCGAAATGTAGGAGATGAGGCGAAAACGGATGGCTTAGAGAACAATTCTTGGCGACTGGATTTCGATGTGGATAATGGGGAGGCGAAAATGGATCATGATTTGTGAGTAACACAATTGACTCTCACAGCGCACACAGAAAGATACATTTAGGGAAAGCACCATAAAGGTATTGAAAAAGTATGAAGAATACTTTTTCGGTACTTTGTTGCAAAGTATACACAAAGTATATAAATGATATAGTACTATATTGCCTTATTAGGCAATTTTGTTTCAATACTTTTCCGGATAATGTGTAGTAAAGTAGTGAAAAAATATTCTGTGTACTTTTCTGATACTTTTACAGCGCTCCGTCTGAAATTATCTTTCTGCATGTGTTGTGATCTAGAATCTGTTCTGATAAAGTGTAGGCGTTATAATTGGGTGGCAGTGTGAAACTGGTGATGACACTGTGAAAGTGGGCTATTTTGCATAGTTGTATTTGTGTGTCTGATGTACTTGTTATTGTGTCGTATCCAAGACTGTTGGCGTTCATATGTGTGATTGAACTTGGCTAAATTCTGAGTTCTCGAAACCGTGGTAGCAGGCGTTGCCGCTCTACGGCGGCGTTACTGGATTATTTTCATGGTTCTTCGGAAAGACAGAAACAGCATAGGCGCCAATCACTCATGGGCGCCAATCATCCTTATTTACATCTAGCTATGTACGTATTCATCATTGGCATGTATAAGGCTCATACTCCAGAAGCCGGTGCGTAAGCTTTTTCGTAATTCTGTCGGGTCTCATGAAAGGTAGCTTGGTAGAACATCATGCACGGATTTCAAGGGTTTGCTGGTGTAGTTTTCGACGAGGTATTTGAACGATGCATGTTTGCTTAGGTCAGGGGAAGGATCAATGATGTTATCACACTTGAGTTGCTCAATCTGTAGAAAAATGTATAGTTATGAGAGCACAGCCCTACTATTATAAGCATACTTCCTCACCTGTGAAGTAGTCACTGTGAATAAGTTCAACGGCAGGCGTTCCATGATAACACCCTGGAGCTTCCCCACGGCAAATGGAAGTGATACGACTGGGCGACGTCGACCGTTGTATTTGAGAACCAAGTTCATTAGTTCTCGGTAAGTAAAGACTAGCAGGATTGTACAGCAAAGATTGTCAAGATCCTTAGTATGCTTATCACTCAGTTGAACTCACTTACCATCAGGACCTCCTGCTTCTATAATTTTGCCGTCGACTAGGTCGCGTACCTCACGATCGTCCCTTGCAATGATCTCAACAGCTCGCGCTATATCTCTAACATAGACAGGCTGGTATCGTGCCGTGCCACCGCCAAAGACAGGCAAGAAAGGCAAGAAACGGGATAGAGTCGAGAATCGCTGAATCATAACGAAGGCGTCAGAATCTGGCATACATATACTCAAAGATATCACTACGAACATTGAAGAAGTCATCCTCAGGCCCGAACACGAGGCTAGGCCTAATGATAGTGGCGTCTGGACATTGTGCGAACACGGATTGCTCAGCCAGTGCCTTCGTCCTATTATACGGAATGTGGCTGTTGGCATCCGCGCCAATAGCGCTCACATGGATCAACTTGGCCCCTACATCTTTGGTAGCTTTTGCGACGTTTTCGGCACCTTTCCATTGTATATTTTCGAAATCCTGTGGCGTCCCGTGCATAATTCCGACTAGAGACACGACTATGTTCGCGTGCTTGAAAGCCTTTGACAGTGTTTCAGGCTGCGTCACGTCGAGAGAGATAGGTGGAAGGAGAATAGAGGAAGGAATGTCAGCCTCGAGCGATTTATGCAGCTTTTCTGGCCTTCTGGACGACAGCTGTATTTTGTTCCTTGGGGATGCCGCCAAGGCTCGCGCAATGTTGGAACCTTGGACGTATTCCCAGTTACTATAAGACTAGTGTAAAGAGAAGCAAATACCTAGAAAACCTGCACCGCAAATCACTATCTTTTGGGACATACTTGGATGTATGGTACTAGTACTAGTAATGGTTGATGATGTCATTGCTATCTGGGTCACGGGCTTTCAACCTTAAAAGTTTCCCCTATTGGAATCGGTACTACATATGCCAAATCTTCAGTACTTCAGTATCAGTCGTCGGTCTGCTCAAACGTGTCCACATTCCCAATTATCTGAACATCATCCGTCAAAGCCATACTCCTGCTCCTGCTCCGTTTCTTAGGTTTTGTTTGTTGTTTCGGTGGTGCTGCTTCTTCATTTTCATTCGAAATTGTGGGCGCCGGTAAAGTTTGCTTTGGAGGGGGCATTCGGATTTCCGGACAAGGTCCAGAAAAATCTTTGCCTGTCATACGGGACAATGTCGAAATGTCTGGTCACCGATGTGAATAGTCGGTTCTTTTCTGGGATAGAGTAACACTTACCAACTGGTATACGGTTATTTAAGCAATAAGTTATCCTATCCGGATTCCTCTTGTCTTCTGCTTTGAATTTGTTCTTGCAGGCTGTCCGATCGCGACCAGGTAGTACGAACGCAAGAAGTTCGTAATTCTCTCCATACTGGGATAAAGCCTGCGTGCGACACAGATGAGCCACTATCGATGCTTCACATAAGTTTGCCTACATGGTAAAAAAGCTCCGTCTCTTCTTTACTCCATCTTGAACCCCGGTTTTTCTTCTGGTACGTTCCCGAATTGACGAACTTGGTGGTGTCCGACTCAACAATATGGGTGTAGTCCGATGTATCGACTTCCGGTTCACGGTCAACAACGAGTGAGTCCTCATCAATGATAGTTTCGCCATTTGGCCCGATCCGAACTTGCACGTTATAGCGGTTAGTGGGTAGGTCGTGAGTATAGTCAAAGCCGTTATCTGTGCCTTCACCGGCGCCCAGCGTCGATGTGGAAGCAATGGGTTCTGCAGATGTCGAGGGTCCGTCTGAAGCAGCGCGATTGCTACTTGAACCTCCTTCACCCTCTTCCGTCGCCCTTCCGTACTTTTTCAATTCAGCAAGTTCCTTCATTCGTGCCCTCTGTTGCTTGCTTTGTGTTTTCCATGCTGCATAATTGCTTTGAATCTCCACAGCTTTTGAACTGATACGGCCCTGGCCTGTGTCACTACAAAGGGCAGCCATGGTGACCACGGTGGGGTCAAGTTCTTCGCCTGGATTTTCATCGGGGTCAAACCTGGGCAAGGACGGACTGCGTGCCCTTCGACGTCGGGTGAGGGAGGTATCATTGTCGCTTGACGAGGACTTCCGTCTGCGTCGACGAGGCGTAGTCGATTCCCCTTCTGCGCTTTCCATAGGCGTTACCGATTTTCTGGATGTTTTACGTTTCTTTTTCGCAGATTCCATCACATTGCCCTTGAAATTTGCATCGCTAGCAGTAGAGGGGTTGCCCCGGCTAGGCTTCCTCTTCGTTTCATTACCCTCAGGGCGCTCTGTATTCTGATCTGCATTGGTAGTAATCGCTGAAGGTATTCCGTTAGCATCAACCTGATGCGTAGTAGAAACGGCTTCAACTGGGGAAGCAACAGTGGCGGAGACATGGCTGGAGTGTATGTGCAGCGCATTGGTAGCAAACTCTTCAAGTGCGTTACGAACTGAGGAAGTAGTTTGAGAGGTAGCAGGAGCAGAGGGTGCTACTTTGGGAGTAGCGATAGGAGTACCCACGGAAACAATTGGAGGGATGGGAGTAGACGGTACATTTACGGCATTTCCGGGAGTCGAAGAAGTAACTAGCGGAGGTACATTAGTGACTCTGGATGGGTGTTGGTTCACAGCGAGAGATGGGATTACATTGGATGGACGTGGTGGCGGAGGAACAGGTACTGGTATCGGACGAGGTGGTGCAGGGGTTGTACATGAGCTAGCCATCGGGCCTGCGGGTGGTACTGAAAAGTGATTCATACTCGACGAGCCCTGAGGCGTAACGTGCTGGGTAGACGAGGATATCGATTCACTCAACGCTATTGAGGGGGGGGCCATACTCCGAGAGGGTACCAGGGACTGCGATGCGCTTTCATTGGAGGCAGAGGCATCGTGAATGGGAGCAATATCTGATATTATTGAAGCCTGGCGCGAGACATTGCTCAGGACTGAAGGACCTCGCGATTTTGCTTTCGCGACGGGTCTGAAGACGGTACCGCCCTTATCTACGCCATAAGATCATATATTATTACAGGTTCATAGGCAGGACAACTCACTGACACGGGTGGTCATTGTTACGAAGAGTCAAACCTTGAATCGTAAAAGGAGATCATAGCAACAACAACAACAAACATCGCGTCCTTATTTACGCCCATGCGCCCTGCGCTGCCAGTTGCGCGCAAGCCTAATTGGGAGCTTGACGACGATGAGTCTTCCCTCAAAACCATTTCAGAAAGGTATGCTGTTTTATACTTGATTTCTGGGCAATTCCGATTATCTTGCATAGTCGTATAACCTTACAATCCCTGCGTCAATGTGAGTATTGCATACCTCTCCTAAGATTATATGGTGACTACAAATTCGCTTTACAGCACGGGAGTATTGGCTGTCTGCATTCCCAAAGTTCTCCAGCAGATCTCGCGGGAGTAAAGCTCAGGACATCGTTCCTCCGCCTCACACCATCCAGAGTCGGGGGAAGTGTGATCTTGAAATTGGGCCGATACTATTTCCAGATACAGTGTTTTATGAAGTACACTATCTACCACCCAAACCACCGCAACCCGCTATACTCTCATTATCGGCTCCATATCAACCTGCAGCTGGGGGCTCCAACTCACAGATATCATCTCCTTTCTATACACCGTATGGAAGTACTGCCTCTACATCGTCAACCCCAGCTCAGACATCCTCTCCATTACTCTCATCGCTGACTTCGCTAACCACAATCACTCCTGCCTTGATCAATCAAGTCAATACTGCAGCATCTACCAACCCGACCCTTGCCAACCTTTTGCAACTTGCCGCCAGTGGAAAGGCTACATCCGACCAATTGAAAACACTTGGACTCCTTATCCAATCTCTTGCCGCTGTCAACGCACCCCAACGCCCTCCCGCCCCGACGGGCTCAGTCGATACTCCGCAGACTAGCCCCATTGTCACGCAACTACCCGTCAGGGAGTTCGATATTGTCATTGAATTCCATGAGGCACCATATGACCGTTTCCTCTTTCCTCGGACTCAAGTTGTTTGCGAACGCATGACGGACAATACCGATTCTCCCTACCAAGACATATTGATTGCCGCTCCCATTCCCTTTAGTGACACGAAGAATGGGAATGATACACCAAATTCCACTTCAACAGCGGCACAGGCTTCGCCTACTCTCCAAGTAGCAACTATGCGCATTAAACAAGCCCCTTCCTTGCTTTGGGACACAATGTCGCGCTGGGTCGGCGGAGAGGAGAAACTGGTTTGCAACCGTGAATTCTTGTCGCAGATAGTAAGATATTTTAATAAATATAGTCTCCTTCGATACGCATAGCATTTTTGATAGCGACTGGAGAGAGTCTACCTCGCTCAGCGTCTACCTGAAGGTCCTCTACTAACAACCCTACAGACAGTGAGCCCTCGAACCCATATTTCAGTGCCAGACATCGCTGAACGTTCCTCCAGTTAGCTGCCCCCGGCTTCACAATGAAGTCTATTAACCCTGCAGCACCTGGAGGTATGAAGCCAAAACGAAAATACACGCAGCGCAAGCAGCCAAAAGATGCGACACCCAAAATTGCCCCACCACCGTTTCTCATCCTGTCTCCAAATCCGCCGCCATCCTTCGCACCCTCGGGCCAATCGCAAGTGGCTTCAACTTCTGCTGTATCTACCCCTGCAGCATCTACCCCTGCATCAAATCATTCTCCTGCGGCTGCTTCACCAGCGCCGACGTCTGCACCTCCTCCCAAACGAAAGCGCACGACTGTTCCCAAACCCGCCGTCCATCGAATTGCTTGCTTTTCGTGCGACATGACTGACGTTCCACTGATCATGGGCGGTCGTAAGTGCTCTTCCTACCATGAGGAAGAAACTGGTGACGGATCGTCTTTATTAATAGGCTTTTGTCGTCCCTGCGTTGAATCCGGCAAAGCAAATGTCGAGATCCCTCAGCCAGTCAGGTTCAGTTCATCACCCGGACTAGTACCTCGAGTACACTCGCATAATATACCATCTGTCCCTTCTGCGAATACTGCCCCACCCGCCGCAACTCAGCGTCCGAGTGTCACGCCTTCGAATACGGCTTTCACGCCTACAGATAGTTCATCATAGTGACCTTTGTAGACTAGTATAACTTATCACAAATGAGTATTAAACAATAAAAATAGTGCAGAACGAGTGCAGGATGATAGCGGGGAGAGCAATGCAGATCGTATGTGCATAAATGGGGAAAATGAGAGTACTTGTCAGTCGACGACCCTGACGATCCATCCTATCCACCACGTAGCTATGGCTAGCTGCATGAGGACCATACATAGTTCGACGAGGAATGCTGACCACTGTATTATAATACTGATCCAGAAAAAGGGGACGAGAAACCACCGAATGCCACTGTGCGCGATGATCTGCAGTCGATAGTGTCTTGACGAGGTGATCGCAGCGCGACACTGCAAGATGCATATCGCGCAAGAAATGACAAAGAACAGGAAGAATCCTGTCCAGTGCCGAAACGAGCGTCGAGGGATACGCTTTATAGGATAGCGTTTGGGTTCTCCAGTGAATTCATTACGATACAAAGGAATGATGAGGAAGTCCTGGATGTCTTCGCCAATCGTTTTCCCGTATGTCCGCCAAAATGGAGCGACGTGATCCAAGAGAAAGGTCAGAGCATCCATGCCAAACTCCCAAATTTGTTGGTATTGGTCTTTATAACTCTCTTCCAGCGCGACAATATACGAAAGCTTTCAAAGACTTGATTACTTCGGGCGTTGAGAAAACTATGAATCAACTCACCTCAGGATACACGACCGATGTGTGCGCCAGTGTATCGTTATATTCGGACTTGACGTCTGCGTGCAGCGCTTTCACGCTCTTTAACACCTTCGCGACTTCATAAGCCTTAACAATGATTTCTTCATGTTGAGCTGAGATAGTTTCTAGAGCCCGTGTGAGGGAGGTTATGGGCTCCTCGAGGACGCTGCCCAAAGGCCCAGGGGTCTTCTCCTCGGCACCGTATATGAAACGTCTAAGAACGTCGCGTTGGCGCAAAACGCGAGAATGGATATCCTCTACGGCGCGCCAGCTACGTAACCTACGGGTTGAGCCTATTACAGCTGCAGGATCATGGCCAAAAGCGTCAAGTGCGTCTTGAGGTATACCGACGTGAGGGGCTTCTAACATGTGCATGAAGCTCGCTTGAAGCGTATCATGCTCTCGTACCGTTGTAGCTATACGATTGAGAGTCTGACGTATCCGAGTATTCTGAGAGTTGAGTTCGTCCAAGAGCCTTTATCAAAGTTAATATCGCACTGAGGGTGGATTGGCCCAACACACCTAAGCTTCTGATCGTACTCTTCTTGTAGTTTTTCCTCGTCCTTCTCCATTTCCCGCTCGGCTTTGACCCGCTGCGAGGAAGCTGCAGACACTCGTGGCTTCCGGTGGGGCAAGGCAGTAAGCATAGGAGCAGCGGCCATTCTTGTTGCTACAAGGCCAGGAGGTTCTGCGCCTGTGTACGGTATTACACCTGCCACGACGCGGTTTGCAACAGCAGCGGAGCTGGGAGTAGGGCCATCACCAGCTTCCGAAGGCTCCTTTGATGAAACGTATTTGAGGCTGGAATTCCCTTGTGCTATGCGATCGGCTATGAGATTGATGTCCATAGGACGGCGACGTTTGGCGCCAGGCATAATGACATCCTTTCCAGCATCGTCAGAACGCTCGGAGATTGAGTGACGGATAGAATATCCATCCTCACTACCAGGTATACGGGCTCGTAGGCGACTTGACATCCCACGGAGATGAGACAAGCTAGCGGTGGGAGATATCGGAGGAGGGGGGATGGTGGGGTTTGCTGAACCACTGATCGCGCTGTAGATAGATTCACCACTGCGCCGTGAATCGACATCAAGAGAGTTGCGAGCTGAGCCCTCCAATGGACCGTCCAAGGGCAGAGGAGTTGGCGAATCATTAGTGATTATTGGGGGAATTATCTGGGGAATGAATCCTTGAGGGGAACTAGAGGCATCCTCTGGTATGGTCTCCATAAGATGTTGGTATCGCTGAGAATGATAATATTCTTCCATCACCAACGCGGACAAATGCCACGGAAACCTGAGACCGTCTTTGTACGTTCTTCGTTTCTCGAGATGCTTAAGCCAAGTGAAGGGCTCTGCGTGTTCGAGATTACCTTTGGTAAGAGGATCCTGATTATCTAACCAACGGGATATCTGCAATGGATTTAGGCGGGTGGAGATTGAGTCCAGTCGGTCATAGATGAGCTTATATCTACGTTCGAGTTGACTTCCGGTGATACGAGCCTTCTTCAGCGTATTTGACGTGACTGAGTTCCTTATCGACTCGATTTTCGACTTGTACTCATCCTCCCCTTTCTTCAAATACGCACTGGACATATTCTCGGCCTTTTCTTTACCTTTCCGTTTGGGAATAGAGAGAGACCACCGTTTGTCGGGCCTCTCGTCGTCAGAAACTTCACCGCCCCAGTCAAGGGTGGTACCATGATCTACCGATGACGGTACAGGATGGAGAGGAATACTGTTGGCAGCTGTTGATGGACCGAAGTCGACCTCCGAATTCGTTATTGGCGGTTGCGGCTGAGTTGTTGCTATAGAGGGAATCTGATATACTGTAGGCCTAGGTGGAGAAGAAACGCCTGACGATGAAGGGGAGCTGGATATTGTCTTCGGGAGATGAGCTGGGCGGCCTGACTTAATCCTAGCTTCCCGACGCGCTTTGAGCTTCAGAGCCCTTTGTACGTCTTGAAGTATTTGTGGATCTGGATAGCTACATTAGATAGATCGAATGGCTGGCTAATTTGGCATACTTGCCTTCGTGCGCTGTCAGGAATCGGGTCAGAAAGAACAAGTACAAAGGCGACTCTCACACTCACAAAGATCATACTCGTCAGAGAACGCGCCAAGACTAGACGTTCCACTAGTAAACGAAGTAAAACCAGAACTTCCTGAGGGCATCCTTGGCCGCTTTGGACCTTCTGGTAGGTTGAAAGGATGGGTGGGACGTCGTGGCTCACTGCTTGCAGCTGCCACTCTGACGCTGCGCTTTCCAGGACTATTTCTCCCCAGTAACCTGTCTGGAGAGTCTGCATTTATCATGATTTTCCGAACGCCTTGCGAAGGAGAAACAGGCTGGAGATTGGAAGCATGGTGAGGACGAGACGGCGATGGCGAACCCGGTGTATCTGGATTGAGAGAGCCGGACTCAAGCTCTGCCATAGACCTGTAAAGGTAGTATTGTGTGAATCAGCACCACCTTGAAACAGCGCAATCAAGTCGAGGTGGGAGTTGAGGAAGGCTGCAGCACCAGATGAGTGGTGTTGATGGCATGCAGGAAGGCGGGGAAGTCCGGAAAAGGAAACTGTCGATCAGTCCGTTTATTGGCCCCATCGGTTCTGACTGCAACATTCCATCAGGCGCGCTCTGCAAAGGCTCGCAACCTTACATAATTTTGAATGGCTCGCTGTCACTGGCAGTGCCGGCCAACTTTAGATATCTACACTCATGGTACCATTGGCACGTTATCTAGGCAGCTGACAAACCCAATCAATCACCCATCGCGTCCTATGGCCACGGCTTTGTTATCTGTCTCAAAGGCGTCCTAGGTATCAGAAGAGTACCATGCCGCACATCAATACACCCGTCCCAGGAGCGCACGAGTTCTATCCCTTGAATGAACCTGAGATTGGCACGCCTTTATCCAAGACAGTGCGTCACTACTCAAAATGTTACACAGAGCATTAAAGTTGACTATTACTCCAGGGCGAAGCAGTGAAAAATGTGCCACTTCTCTTCCAACCGATAAATCTCAGAGCCATGGAATTCAAGAATAGAATAATTGTTGTATGCACGGTATCTATCATCTCGACCATATAGGTGCTTATGTGTCACTGTGCAGTCACCGATGTGCCAATACAGCTCTGATAACGGCCATGCGACAGACTGGCATTTAGTGCATATTGGCGTGAGTTGCTACCTCACATCTGACAAGATTCAGCATTTATTCAACCTTCATATAGGGTTTTGCAACCAGAGGTGTTGGTGCAGTCTGTCTGGAAGCCACAGCAGTGGTGCCCGAGGGTCGCATATCTCCCGACGATGCTGTACGTCAACAGTGTTTCAGTACATATATTCACCTCGGTTGATACAGACGTGCAGGGGCTTTGGACAGATACCCAAATGGCGCCATTGAAGCGTATTGTGGAATTTTGCCATTCTCAAGGAACCAAGGTCGGAGTCCAACTAGCTCATGCAGGTCGTAAAGCCTCCACTCTCGCTCCTTGGGTCCAGAATAGAGCAGGTCATTCTGCATCACATGTGGCCGGCGTAGATGAGAAAGGCTGGCCTGATAACGGTACTCTTTAAATTCAGAGTGTTATCTCGGTAACATGTCTAACCATTACTTCTGTATAGTTTATGGCCCTAGCACTCTGCCCTTCTCCGCCAATTACCCGGTACCAAAGGAGATGTCAGAAGAGCACTTACGCTATGTCGAAGATGCATTCGCTGATGCAGTTATTCGATGCGAAAAAATTGGGTGTGGGTGTTGTATCTGGATCCTATAGCATTTCCTAGCTAATGAGGGTTTGATACGTAGTCGATTTCATTGAAATTCACGCAGCTCACGGTTATTTATTGCATTCCTTCGTCTCACCGCTTTCAAACGTTCGCACCGACACATTTGGTGGACAACCTCTTGAGAACCGTCTGCGTTTCCCTCTTCAAGTGGTCAAACGGTGCCGATCGGTTTGGAACAAGCCTTTGTTCGTCAGAATTAGTGCTACAGACTGGGCAGAAGGTCCTGAGAAGGGAGAGGACGGATCCTGGAAGCAAGTCAGTACTTTCACTTCAATGGGTAAGGCCTGCACTTATCCCTGTTATTTCAGTGGGGCATAGAACAGAGCAAAATCTTTGTCGATGAACTAGGCAAACTGGGCGTAGACCTCATTGATTGTAGTTCAGGGGGTAACTGTGTTAAGCAGAAGATCCCCGTAGAACATGGCTACCAGGTGAGCGACTATACATCATCACACATAGCGTATGACCCACATGCTGTCTTATAGGTGCCGTTTGCGGAGGCGCTTAAGCGGGCCCACCCGTCAATGCCCATTGGTACCGTTGGGATGATCACCGACCCGGTGAAGGCCGAAAGCTACTTGCAAGACGGGAAAGCTGACGTCGTCTTCCTTGCTCGTGAGTTAATGAGGAACCCGCACTGGCCACTTGTCGCGGCCAAGGAGCTAGGCGTAGCCGTGAAAGCAGCTAACCAATATGAAAGAGCTTGGTGATGAGAGTGTAGTGTTCAAACCTTTATGTAGAAAGATGATTCACTAGAGTCCTTTGAGACTAAACACTGTATTAGAAATTGCCTGTACTAACTGTTCATCGTTTGAAGAAGTAAATGCCCAAAAATGTTATGCTACAGGTTATATATACGTACAATATTAACATAGAAAAAACGGTAGTTTATCCATGAGACGCAGCTCGCACGAAAGAAAAGGGCAAGTTGAATGCAAGGAGAGTGCTATAAGCCTAGAGTTTGAATGCCTTTGGAATCTCTTCAGCAAGCATCTTCAACCGATACCGAACCAATATACGGTGACATTCGGCGCATTGTGGGCATAGTTTGGCAGCAATCCCACCTATGGTTTCGTCAGCTATCATCTCCGACAACTCCTTCACTATCCAGCAGCCCCGCGGGGAAGCAGGGTCCGGGGTCAGCTTTTCTCTCCAGTATTCGGTGAGGGTCGGTGAGCAGCTACCGCAGATACCAAAGTTAGAGTTTATACGCTCAAGAGGATCTAGAATAATTTGAACAAGAAACTCATGTAGGGCTTCTCGACCACAGATGAGACGGCGAAGGTCAACAGGCAGTAGAACAGAATGGGAACGACCACCGTCGGCGTTGAACCCCCATCGTTGGATGGACAATGCGTAGAACGCAGCGGGTAGGATTGAAGGGACGTCGCATTCACGTGCGAGTAAGATGGCCTCTGGGAGTCAGATATATCTCCAACCCAAAAGAAATGCGGGAACGTGCCAGACTTACCTGCTGCATTAGAAAATGCATTGGATGTCATTGATGCCAACCTGGCTGGCCAACGAATTTCCAGCTCCAGAATGGCATATGCTCTCAGCGCAGGCATCTCGTACTTGGTCGCTATCCGGAGGGCTCCTGCAAGAATATCAAATACAGCGGCTTGCGAGAAAAAGCTCCTGACAAAAATATTTAACACGCTGATGAGAAGCGTGTAGAATGCACGGCCACACTTACTCAGGCTCGTATATCCACCGCAAGACAGCCATCCAGTCCTTTGAAGTGTCTCCAGCCATTGCCACTAGCGGGCAACCATTGATATTTTCTGCCTCAGCCGGCTGGGGCAGCTCAAACATATCCCAAAGGATTATAGAGCAATCCAGCTTGCACCGATGTATTTTGAAAAGAGATTCTTCGACCTGGAAAATGATATCTCCATCGTCGAACCAAAAAGGCCGCCTTTCTCGTAGCTCGTATGTATGCACGTCACCACTGAAACCATTGCATTTGGTATATCCTATGCGGCGTCGCTTCGCGAGCGGCTCTTCGCACTGTGAAAGCATTATGGTGGTCGACATCAATACTGGTTGTGCAGATATTGCCAATATGCGTCGTAGCAGCGAAGAACATGTATTGCGACTGAGCCACTTGGTTGTGGACGCGCTTCGGAAGTGGCACGCGTCTGTCACAATAATTACATCGTCGATTTAGTGATGCCCCTGACTACGACAATAATTATCATGAAATTTTCCTAGTTTTGGCTCTAAATATTGAATCTCCTAATAGCTGCAGATCCGGAGGCCCTAGGCGTTTACCACAAGATTGGCTTTCACTTACTGTCCGTTAGCCTATGAAACCGTTCCACAGTACATAGTCTGTAGACTCGAAACCATTTTGAATATTTCCCGGTGAGACAAGACACAATCGAGATCCTGGATTACGAGGGAGAGTGGTCTGATCCAAGATCCTTTCTTACCGCGTAAGCCCCTATTGAGGATGAAGCATAGGTAAACATGCTGGATTGTGGACCGTGCAATAATCGACACATAAGAAAATCGGTCGGTTTGCGCAATATCTGCTTCGTGAGGACAAATAATACATCAGCATAGGTTAATGTTTTTGCGCATTGATTAACAGCATCAGACCCCGCGAGATTGAGCGAAGACCAAGTATGCTGAACCTTGGTCACCACGCGACCGATATGCATCGACACTGGCCGCCGATGTCGGATAGAGGGATCTGAATGCTGAGACGTTGATGGGTTGTAGCAGCCGCGAAAGCACTACTACACCACGCAGGTGGAACTGTCAATGTCATGTCAGGTGATTTCACTTGGTCCGCCAAAGTTGCAAGTTTCGCATTTGTATTTGAATTCTATGTGGGGGCGTCACTGCCGCCAATGCATGTTTCCAATATTGTGCGTCGAAGAGAAGAGGCCACATGGTATGGCACAGTGAAGAGGGCATATTTGGTGACACTGATAACGAGCTATCGCTAGAGCAGGATCATCATGGGGGTTGAATGCCAGCTCGCATATAGGGAAGAAATTAGACGTCGGCTAGATGATATAGCTTAAGAGTGGCTCCGGCTCATAAGAACAGATCAGTCCCTATGCGAAAAATCATATCAGCAGAAAACTGAGAAGGGAAGTAGGAGAAACTTACAACAATAAAAAATTGAAGAGACTGCCAGTTGATAGGCTCTATTGTACATTGGCAGGACGCTTGAAAATATGAGAGAACGAAAGGCTGTATAGTTTAGGGGTAAGGTCACGGAATAACGTGAAGGCGTTGCCCTCCTTCTCTTACTCATGCTGCACACACTGTATCGCCTGGGCCGATTACCTTCGGTTAATTCATAGGTTTTGCTGAATGTAATTATGGATTTTCAACACATACGATGGTTTCGTTTTCGACTGGGCGCGTGGCTTTTCTGGACGGGGCCTGAGGCCTGAAGGCCTGAAGGCCTGACTTGTTGAGCCACGAGTTCACGCGGTTTCTTTTTCCTTGAACCTTGTGCATGGCTACCCAGAAGCGCGCTCTGCCACTACATAAAGCAGCAAGTACGCAGGCCTCATATCCAAGTCACACATCCAGCTGAACATTGAAGGTGACCTGGGAGTCCTCCTCAACATGATGGTGGCATTGATCTCGTTGATAGGGCTGAGGAATTCTGTCTTTTGGTTGGGCTTTCTGGTAACAACCTGGGCGCAGTCGTTTTCAGGTCTGCGGGTGCGTTTTTCTAACTCTATCGAGCTAGCAGTACCTAGAATAACGATTTCTGAACAGTTTGACATTTCCCCAAAATAGGTTGGCAGTAGGCTGTTATACAGTGATTCCCTTTACCAGGCAGGCTCCTTGGAAGACTTTTTTGCTCGAGACACATTTCTTCACCGTCCAAACGGCAATTCAAGCACCCCGGAGGGCAGAGGTGAGCGTGGCTCGCCCCTTGTTGTTGTGGGCTTGCCCATGCACAGAAATAAAGGTGTCCATATTGTTACGGAGGGCTTCGAAGTAAGTTTGCCGTATCTTGCTTTGCTTGCTATACATTGCTCGCATCTTGACTCTGTTCAGTGTGTCTCATTTTTTCTTGATTTCTCCATGGCCCGATCTTCCAGCCAGCGAGGAACAGTTGAATCTTGTTGTGCACGTTATTCCAGTCTTGATCACACACTATGTGGTTGGTGAGTACTTGTCTGTTTCACGTTGTCATTCGTATAGTGCATTCAGAACAGAGAATGTGTGACTCACCTCCGTCTATCCTGTGACATGACTGTGACGGTCACATACCGAAGTAGCATGCGTAGAGGGTGGCAGCCTCCCTGCTGAAGTGTGCTGCAGTAGGCTGCTGGTGAAGAACATACTTTTGCTTGGACAGCCATTTGTCTTGCCCCTAGACCGTCAAATTGAATGCAATTGCCTTTGGATATCCTATAACAGTGTTGCTAATGGTGTTTTCCTCCAGCGCAGCTTGAGCTCCTGGTGCAGGCCGAGCCGAATGCTAGCATCTTCCGCTAGCACTGTAATCTTGACCAATTTCTCAACAGGTATTACGACCATGTACTCGTCTCTAATAGGCAAGTAGGGTGTGCTGGTGTATCAAATGAGTCTATGCCTTTGAACGGTAGCTTTCTTGCGCTGTTCAAAGAGAATCCGTTACACGTTCGAGGTAACCCTCATATCTGGTTTCGGGTGAGTGGACGAGAGTACGGATCTGAAAATATACTCTAAAATGGGTCTGGAAGACGCGTAAATGAACTTGCAATATGAAGTTTAGGGCAAACCTTTCGTTCCTTTGGTTTTCTTCTTCCCCTCTACTGTGCCGCCCTTCCCAGATTATTGTACCTATTTCATCAGTCCATGAACATGCCAGTGTTTCGAGTCTCTAAACGCCCATATCGTTCGTTTGGCCAAGCTGTATCGACTGCAGGCTTCAGTTGGCATCAACCTTCACAAACGCGTTACCACCCTTATGCACGACCCCTTCAAGATGACGACCCCTTGATGGTAAGATGTTCTCTTTTCATACACCGTGATTCAATACTTATTAGCGTACATCTCTTCAAGAGGACATTGGATTATTGTTTTGTGAAAGAAGAGGGTGAAGGCTTGAATAATATGGCTGAGGTATATCAGTTTCTCTTCATCCTCATGTCTTCACAAGTAATCACCTATCAAGGTTCAGCCATGTTTTGCTGTGGAAAACTTCAATATCAATGCCGCGAATCTGCAGGCCGCTGAAGCTGTCGAGAATGGAGATATCAATGTTGGTCGACGTGGAATGTTTTGGCGCTTTTCATTCCTGATCCTTGTGAGCGAGATTTCATGCCATACATGCCTCTTAATGAATTTTCAGCTCCTGTGTTTCACTTTCCAGGACTTGACATTCAGAACATTGCATAACTTGATGGGCAGACCTGCTGCCAATGTTCCTGAAAACAAAGGTTGATATTCCGAGTCATAAGATGCTTTCGTATTTCTTGCTCTCATCGCTACAAATACACAATCTTGAATTTGTCTTGCTCATAGTATACCTCGTATAAATGTACACAACAGATAATCACATGTCATACTGGTAGAATCGTTTCAGTAATCAATCAAAAAACTTCTCTGCGAGTCTCGAGTAATCACAGAATGTATGAATGGCATGAGAACTACACCATGTCAGTAGAAATTGCTGCTCCAGCTGGGCCAACCCAGTATGCAAAATGTATTCTGCTCTCGGTTATTCCCATAGCCAGGTGCTCTTATACTACAAAAACATGGTCAAACGACCCTCGAATGCATAGCCGGAAGAAAAAATGATATAATGATGAAATGATGTACGAGAGCTTCCCATAGTCGGATGGGATTAAGTATAAGTCGGCTTCAATAGCACTCCTTGACAAAGGGAAGTCACCGAAAGTCAGCGATAACGAAAGACGTGGAAGAACCAGCCCAGGGTCGTTGACCGAAAGTCATACAAAGTCATTCAAAAGTCGTCGAAAGTCGTCCCAGTTGGCCAGGGTTAAGCAAATTCCTTTTAGGTCGTCTAAAGTCATTCAAAAGTCGCCCAAAGTCTTCTAGAGTTGCTCCAAGGTCTGGAAAGGTCACGTCAGCGTATGGTCTGGGAATGTCGTCTCAATGATATAAGGAGCGCGATGGTAAACTTGAGAGCCACTGTAAATCATGGCGCAGGTGTGACCAGTCAAATTGGACAGGTATGATAGCGCGCTTCTATATTGGAAATGGAAGGAAATAGACTGTAGGTCGTAGATCCGGGCAAATAATAGTCATCTTCTGCTAAAGTCAGTCCTGGTCATAAAAAGTCCTTTCTGCAAAATCCAGTCATAGAAAGTCAGATGCAACCCTGAAATATATTCCATACTCTGACGAAGTACATACAGGAAACGGTCGGTCCAGGGTCGTTAACCAAAAGTCGTCTCAGGGTTGGGTAAAGTCGTTCAAAAGTCGTCCAAAGTCGTCCCAGGGTCGAGTAAAGTCCTGTAAGGTCGCTCAAAAGTCGCCTAAAGTCGCCCAAAAGTCGTCCCAAGGTCTGGAAAGGTCGTCAGGGATGAGAGAAAGTCGCCCAAAAGTCGCCTAGTCGGTTCATCGGGTGCATAAGGAAAGAGTCGGCCCAGGGTTGGATAAAGTCGTTCAAAAGTCGTCCCAAAGTCGTCTCAGGGTCGAGTAAAGTCGTTCAAAAGTCGCCTAAAGTCGCCTAGAGTCGCCCAAAAGTCGTCTCAAGGTCGTCAGGGGGTAAGAAAAAAGTCGGCGTATAATCTGATAAAGTCGGCTCATGCACGCACGAGGTGAGAGTGGCACAGGTGCGAACTGGGTAGGCATAATATGTCGGAAGCGATCATAAGTGGCGATAATTTGTGATAATCTACTTATCATAATCTATGTTCTAACAAGGTCCATGAAAGCCTGGTGAGGAAAGTCTATATACTAGGAGCCAGCCTGCAAGAGATCATAAATCAACGAATTTGTTATCACAGACATAGTGCACGCAACTCACCAATCGTATTTTATCATCTCATCCGCATTCGCAATCGACGCCGAAATAAACTCTCTCGCCTCCAACCAAACCCACACCTTCAAAAACGCTCCCAAATCCCTAACCTCATCCTCATCCCTCCTCCTCCCCATCCTCTCCCTCGTAGCCATCTGCCCTCCCAACCTCCTCAAAATCGGCAACGCACTCTTGAATAAATCCAACTCGGGATCCAACTGTCTCCCAATCCCTTCCAACAACAATATCGAAATCACCGTGTTCACAAAATCTCCTTCCATTTTTACATGATGCGCTCGTACGGCATTGAGAACTTCGCGGAGGATGTCGGAGATTTTGATTTTCCCGAGGGAGAAGGTTTTACGTTTGACGGAGAGGACGAGGTTTTGCATTTTTAGGGCGAAAGTTTCAGTGTCGATGGCGAGGTCGGGAGTGCGGCAGCGTTCGACCATGAGTTGGCCGGCACGGTAGCCGTCGAATTCGGCGATGGCGCGGAAGAGGTCGAGAAAGTTGGTACGATTCTTGGCGTCGAGGGTGGTGACGAGGCCTGCATCGATAAATACGATCTCGGGGATGTATCCGTTATCGTGCAGGGACTGGAGCTCTGCGCGCCAGGCAGAAGGGGAAGCGATGAGTGAGCGAAGTTTGGAGACGATCTGATCGGATTCGGAGAGATCGACAGAGTTGACTGACGGGATCTCACTACCTGTGGATGGGTCTATGGTGGGTTTAGTGAAGAGGGAGGTGTAGAGGTTCTTGAGGAGGACTTTGGTGGATGGCGGTTTGGCAAATTTGATCATTATGTTGCCGGGATGCAGATCTGAGTGGACAAAGTTGTCGAGGAGTAGCATGTTCTGTTAAGATGGTCAGAATCAGGGAGCAGTTTAGAGCATATAACGCACTAGGAAAGCGTCCAGACCAACAGTAGCAATTTGCTCATCAAAGGGTCCACCGCCATTTTGTAGAAAGGTCTCGAGGGGAATGGCATGCTCATATTCCTCCACTAAGAGTTCCTTGGTTGACCAGACTCGTAGTGGGCGGGGAAATGTTATCGAGACTCTCCTCGGAGCAAAATGATTTTCGAAAGCAATCAGATTGTCTGCTTCATGGCGCAGATCCAACTGTTGGGACATCATGGAACCAAAGACTTGGACTTCTTCTGGTAACGACAACCACTGCATGCCGGGGAAGAGTGTGATGAAATGAGCAAAGAAGGACATGATTCTGAGGTCCCTGGAGATGGTTTTGGTGACATGGGGATGTAGAACTTTGATGGCGACAGCAGCTGTGGGGACGGATGGTGGAAGCTCGTTGAGAATGGCTGGAGCGATAGCGGCTGCAGCAGGTATTTTCCCGCGTCGATGGCGGCGTGGGCCAAGGTAAGATGGAGGGATGAGATCTTGTTTGAGAGTAGCTCGGTATACCTACGACATGAGAGATCTGTGCGTTTTATTACGGTCGCAAACTTACCTGGGCAATGGCTCCAGTTCCGATAGGCTTTTCATCAAATTCTTCAAACACGTCTTGAAACGGTCTCTGGAAGACCTTCTCTATAACTTTCTTTGTATATTGTAGATCATGTGGTTTGCCCTGAGAATGCAAGGTACCGAGGCGAAGGCAGAGTAACGACGGGAACAAGTCTGTTCGTGATCCAGCCCATTGTGCTAGCTAAGAAAAGGATGTAGCGAAGCGTGAAAAGTAGGCTTGGAATAGCTCACTTTGATAAAAGTCGGACCCGCAGCCTGCATCCTGCTGACGAGAAGATCATACCACCATACTGCACCCCACCGATCACCTTGCAAGCGCTTCTCTGATTTTCCTACAAGTAACATTGGACTGCATACGATTACAGGTACGAACAAGATGAATAGACTGATGAAACGTTTTGCAGTGAGGACGGGCTCCCATATTCTGTCGCGGAGAAAGTCGAGTATTCGACCAAGGATGGGTTTATCTGGTTCAGCGGGAGAGAGGATGATGGAGGGGGTACGACAGGGAATCAAGGTGGGTGATGCGAATACGTTTTGTGGCTTTTTGTGTTGAGAGGAGAGGTATAGAGCTAGACCGCCAGCTGCTGGTACAAGGCATATTATTGCTCGTCTAGTGGTGGGCTTGTATGCCCAGCGAGATACATGGCGAATGTTCCGTTTGAGCATGAGTTTGTAAAGGATGACGTCAGGGAAGTTGACTACATAGTAGATGAGAAATGATTACGAGTATTCCCACGCGAAGCAACGATATAACCCTTATTATTTCCAACGTTCTTGCTGGTCTTTCCCTCTGTCGACGATACGCTGGGTTCAAAGCGAATGGCACCGTCCTATGCCTTCGTCACCCTCGTAACTTCCGACTCTTACCTCCCAGGCGCTCTTGCTCTCGCTGCTGCTCTCAAGGACGTACACCCTCCCCATCCAGAGGTCCCTTTCCATTCCGTCTGCCTTGTCACTCCAGAAACCGTACATGTCTCCTCCATAAAGCTTTTGCGAAGAGCTTTCAACGTTGTCATCGGTGTCGAGGTCATCAGACAACAGGACGACTCTGGTTTAACACTTTTAGGTGAGCTATATATCCTCTCTTTTCTCACATCCACCCATTTCGACGCGTAATCACCCCAACCAGCTCATTCTCCTCGAGTGATTCTGTACATGTCCCTACGCGTTACACATGATACTTGATCTATTTCTAACCCCCCTTTCTAGGTCGTCCAGACCTCAACACTGTCCTTACAAAGTTGCATGTTTTTCGTCTCACCCAATATTCAAAAATCATTTTCCTCGACGCCGACGTTCTTCCCATTCGTCCCCTTTCCCATCTTTTCACACTCCCTCACGAGTTTTCTGCGGTTCCCGATGTCGGGTGGCCCGATATCTTCAATTCTGGCGTTCTCGTCTTATCTCCGGGAGAAGACAAGTTTACTCAACTTAATGACTTATTAAACACAAAAGGAAGCTGGGACGGCGGCGATCAAGGCATTCTTAACGAATGGCGCGGAGACAATTGGCATAGGCTCAGCTTTACCTATAATACTACTCCAACCGCTGCTTATACGTGCGTCATCCATCTATCATACCGGCTCAAAGCTGATTTCCTGCCAGTTATGCACCGGCTTACGAACGATACGGCTCAAAAATTTCAGCTATTCATTTCATTGGCCCGAACAAACCTTGGAATGCCATTGCGTATCGGGCCCCCTTCTCTGCTTCACAACCGTCGGATTCAGAATCTGATATCCACAGAGCTTATGACTACAACTCTCTAGTGGACAGGTGGTTTGCGGTATATGATAAACACTATCGAGCACCAACCGTTGTCCCAGACATGGAATTTGAAGTGAGGCGCTATGTTTCTGCCTGGGATGATACCGCTACGGGTTCGGAATTGGTTGCTTCAAGTACCATCCCGACTGGAGGTGCCCTTGGATTGGAGGATCTGCGTCGTATGGCCATCGAAGGCATGAACACAACTCCAGTTTCCGCTGTGCCCGATGATAGGTCCGGTGAAGGCGAATACAGGAGCTTGCCTCTTGAAGGTCGCGTCGACTTGATTCGGCCTAGGCCAGTTGCAGAGTCTTCTCCCTCGACGCCGGTGCCCCGTTCAATTTCACTGGAACGACAAGGATCTCCGCCACGGATGGAGACCCTTCCTACTCCGGGACCGAGCGAGATTCCTCCGTCTCCGCGGTTGCCTCCACATTCTCTGCCTCCGTCTACGCCTGGGTCGATTAGATACTCTTCTACTGACGAAGGCTCGCAGACTTTTTACTTTCATCAGGCACAATATCATGGTGATAAGGGACAACAGCATTATGATGAACCGACACAAGGAGGTTCTCAGGAGCATTCGCAGCAGTATGATGGTCAGGCACGCCAGCCCCAAGAAGATCATCGTCAACCAGAGTCGCGGACTGAAGAGCATGGACGTTGGGAGCCAGCTCATCAAACGCTTCATTCTTCCGAGCAACAACATCACGCAGAGACTCGGACCGAAGAGCGTGACCAGCCAGGACCGGCTCCGCCTCAGATTCATCATGAACATGGTCAGCCAGGTCCAGCCCATCACCCCGAGCAACGCCATCCTCATTTCCAGAGGCACGAACATCATCAATTTCGTCATCATCACCATGATCATGGGCACCGTCCTCATCACCATCAGCCTCCTCATCATGAACAGCCCCCACGACCTCCATCTCCTCCCATGCTCCTCTGGAATCCATCTATTGATCCTCCGCCAAAAGACCCACCAAAGGCAGATGCATTCCCTTCTGATACCTACTTTCCAAATATCTGGGATCAAGCTCCAGGTAGGCGAAACGATCAAGCCCATCACACCGCTACCGCAATACCAGATACTGGGGGCTTTTTCCAACCTCCACCTGCCCCCGAGATTCCGCAAACACTATGGAGACAAGGTCATTATCGTCAAGTGACGGGTGAAGAAGAAGATTCTGGAGCTGCACCGCATCCAGATGTGAGCAAGGTAAAGCCTATATTTCCTTGGGAGGAAAAACCGCGTCATTTGCCGGGACGTGTCTTCCCGACGGCAGATGCTCCCGTACCTGGCGAGTTCGTTGCGCCCACCGTTCCGCCTCCCGAAGCGCCCTCCGGGAAAGAGGTTAGCCCACTTGAACCGCAACCTCAAGTACCTCATCCACCAGTGCGTTCACCGGTATATGGACTACCTACCAATCTGGCCTTTGCAAATGCTTGGGATACTGTCCCTAGCATACAGAGGTACGCATCTAAACTGATCCGGCCACCGCCCCCGCCCCAGCCTTCACCTACATTCGACACCACTCGAAGGCGGCGAGACTCGTTCAGGAGCTGGGAGGAGCGAGCGGCTGAGCAAGGCAGTCAAGACGGTGATGACGAAGATGAAGGCGATGATGAAGATAGCAAGGAGCCCGTCGCTGGCAAGTGGGATGATGACAGTGACCGGGAACACGGCTCGAGGTCTTCGACGTCGCGTATGCGCTCGCGTAGTGGGTCTATCTCGGCGAGTTACATCATCAAAGGGAAACGGAAAGAATATCGAGTACGTGGTGTACAGACTATTCCTAAGGAGACGAGAAGTCAAGCCGTTCAGGTGTCCGTGTCGACGGATCCTCCAAAGGTATTGGTCCCGTCACCCACCGATAGAAAGCCATCACGCCAGGGTACAGGCTTTGGCAAGCGGCAGTGGAACCCTGCGACGGGTTCAACGGTGCTCCCTCCACTCATGGTTCATGACGTGAGTACCGGAACGGATCTACCAATAAATCAGTTGGTATCGTCGCCCACGGTCATGCAGTCTAGCTCTCCTCAGGGAGAGGCACCTGGAACTATACCGGCTGGTTTGCGATCTCCTCGCGAATTCAGGTTCCCTACGTCGCCACCACCAGGACCTGTCACCCCTCGAGGCGCGCAGACTCCACCCTCGAAACCCATATCTCAGGGCAAGGCCAAGGCTTCTACGCACAGTCCACCTACGAGATCTGCCGCGCAATCGCCGACTCCGACGATTAGGCCTGCGACGGCGAGTCCGCAAGCTAGGTCAGCTGCACAAAGTCCGCAAATAAAAACGGCTGTATTACAAAGCCCTCAGCCTAAACTTGCATCAGAGGGAGCTCCGTCATTAAGACGATCGTCAAGTTCCTCTACTACATCTACTCCGTCTTCCATTGGCCCTGTGTCTCCGCCGGAAGCCCAGCAGGTGGCTTTGCCTCCGCCCTCGGTTGCCTCTCCAACGACGTCGACTGCTTCACCAGTTACAAGGAAAGCTGGTCGTGTCTGGGATCCTGCGCGCGGTGTCGAGCTGTTCAAACGCAGCTCGGAGGAAGTGCTTGCTAGGTTCCTGCGTATGGGATCATGGGAAGACGAAGCTGCTGCCCGGCAATCTCCTGAGGTTTGAGGGTGGCACGTTCCTTTATAGAGGTTGAGAAGGTATATTATCTACCGCTTTTCGTTATTTCTTGTCCATATTATTGATTCCTGACGGACCATATGATGATGCATGCTCACTACTCCAGTCTTCGTATTCATCCCCACGTCTCTCTTCTCCAAAAGCTTCATGCACATAGCCAGTTTTCGTTGATACATGATTTTCAGAATATGTTTATTATATACCCTCAATCTCTTTCTCTCTCTCTCTCTCCTCATCATGTTGTCACTCACTCACTCTCGTCGCAATCTCTTTCTCTTTCTATTTGTTTATCCCACATTGAATTATCGATTTATCTGTCCATGCACACCGAGTTGCTGCTTTTTTCTTTTTCTCTCATGTATCTCTGAACCGATGACAATATAGACGCACTTTCCTTGTTTGCCGAGTCATTCTCCTTTTTGGGAAATGTGTGTGTGTGACGTCACTTGATAGACATGATGTCACCAGTGAATGTCTCCAGAGGAGCCATGGATCCATATAAAAGGTTCAGTTGTGGTTGTGCGTGAGATACTGAACTATCACTCATACGATCATCATCGATAACATGTCTGGAACTGATAAGATTTTGAATTCCAACCAGCCTCACGGTATTGAGTGAGTGTAGTCCTTATTTCGACTATTGTTATTGCTAAACAACTCATGCTCAGGCGCGTTGAATATGAAACCGCCGCTCAAGCTCAAGCTGAGGCGCGTAAACACGGCGTTTCGCATCAGGTAGAACACAACGCGCAATTGGCACAGGAGGCAGCTCATCAGGCTGCTTCCTCAGCAAAGGTTGGTTCAACATTGATTCCCGGTGCGATTGAATGTTAATGCAGTGGCTCATAGATGCACGGAAGTTCACTTACAGGCGAACCGAACACTGCCGCAGAGCAGTTCCACCGTGATCTATCATCAAAGACCAACCAAGCAGTTGCAGAAGGTCATCATGACGTCGAGGCTGCAAAGGCCACTGGGGTGGGGTATGTGGAACAAGCCAAGTCGCTGGCTGGCAATGTGCTTTCTACGGCTCAGGTATGCTTTTGATTGCTTAGATATATTTATGGGAGATATTTATTTCTTGTCTAGTCTTACTTGCCGACGAGCATCGGTGGGGCTACGCAAACCAATGGCACACATGCAGCGAATCAATCATCCATAACGAGCAACGCATCGTCAACAGCATCAAGCCTTGCAGCATCTGTTCAAGCAGGTGCTGCCTCGGCGTTGGAGTCGGCCAAAGAATTTCTAGCTTCGGCGCACGAGACTGGTATGGAGGCTGCCAAACCGCATCTCGAGAAAGCAAAAGAAGCTGCAGGTTATGGGGCTCCTGGTCCGGGAATTCAACCACCCGCGTCATCAACGGGTATACCTGCTACGAGCGCCCCACTGGAGAGTGGTCCACATACGATCGGAACACCGTATCCGTCGACAACTACAACAACTGGTCCTGGTATTAAGGTAGCGGAGAACAAGGCAAAGGAAGCTTAGGCTGTATAAGTAGGAGCGACTTACGATACCCGAAAGTTGTACATGTACAAGCTTATCGTCATTAATGTGGACAGCAACCTGTGCTACGGACAGCGAGCTTTCAGTTTGAGCGGAACGCAACCACAAGACTAAACTTCATTCAGTTAAACCCCATATTAATCTTGTTTCAAACCCTTGAATTAGTCGGCCGGTTAGACAAACCATGTCCGACGACTATATCTCTGCCACATTATACATACTACCCCCACCCCAATACTACACACAATCAGTGAATACGCACCAGCACATTTCGTCGCCCTCCTACTGAACCCATCCTCCCCTCCCCCCATCCCGGGCGCCGGTGCAGACGCATTCGGGTCCAACACTAGAATCGCTGCGCTAACTAACATAGTGCCAACAAAAACATGTATCCCAGAGCACAGTGACATGATTCGCACAGTCCAGCGTACAGGAAGATACCGGTCAAGCAGCCCTCCGTCTGAGTCAAGAAGAGTGGCTGTGGCTGCTGAGATTACTGCGCTATTGATGAAACAGCTTGCAGCCCATGAGATGAGTACGATATCGCCACGTGTGCCAGAGAACACTGTCGCCCATGCCATGCCAGCGCCGAAGAATGACATAGAGCTAAGGGCTTGGAGGTTCAATCTGTGGTATGCATATGAGTTATTTGGAAACATGTAATCGCGGATGGACTTGGTGGACGTACCGATGGGAAGCTGCCGAACTTAAAGCTTGTGTAGGGGCTGGCGCTGGCGCGAGAAGAGGGCGTCGGGAGCCTCCACCGACGTGGGACGGCTCACCTGACATTTGCGGAGTAGGTACAGCCCTATCCAAGGCCTGCTGAGGCGGAATCTTTTCCGAGAAGGTGACCATAGGGCCGTCCGGCACAGTTTGAGAATTGTTCGCTGAGAGCTCGACGGACGAAACGCCTTGTTCCAGACTACTTCTGTCCTCGTACGATTGAGCTCCCTCAAGGTCTTCGGATCCAGTCTAACACGGCTTCAGTGGAATCAGAATTATGGTATGAATTGAACACTCACGGCCCGCGATGTGATGATTTGTTGAACTTTGATCTTATGAATTCGATCCGAGCATTGAAGTGCAAATTGATACACTTGGTCGATAGCTTGTAACTAATGAAAATTGTCATTTCTTTATCAATCAGGGAGAGATTGTGCTTACGTCTTGCAGTATTTCAGTTTCGTTATATTCCTGTTCATAGGATGAGACGCGTCAATTTCACCTTGATGATGGCAAAGTTAGTTATCGCACTTCAGTTTTCTGGGCTGTCAATGCTTGCTTCAAGAGCATAACTGTCAGGCTCATCGAATGAACACCGTCTCCAGCCGGAAACTCACCAGCTTGTAGATTGTTGATAATATTTCTTCGATCAACGCGAGAACAAATTGAATCCCAGACACAACCTCTGCAGATGTCTTATGATGCCAGTGAGCCCAGTCAGCTAACTTCTAACCAGAATGAGATCATCACCTTGGGTGAATCTATCTCGTAGAAACGTTCCTTCAATCGGGCGAATTCGCCTTCCTATAGCAGAAGAGTTATTCCGTCTATTCCAAGGGACAAAGACCTGACAACGTACCATTCGACGGACATACTCAGCCAACTCTCGCGTTTGCATCTGACGTTGCTCAGGATCCCCTTGATACGTTTCTTTGAAATAATTCCACTTGATTCGCCATCGCGTTTCACAAATGTGAAGAGCTTCCGGTGTGTGGTTTTGGGCTCGTGTCGAGGAGCGTCCTCGCATCCACTGCGGGAGCAAGCTTGATTCTGGAGCCAGAGATATCTAGAGGCTTCGGTTCAGCCAGATCCCTAGTTCCAAAAGTAAGGAGGAATCGCTTTCCTCAGGAGGTATTGAAGGCAGCTGTATTGCCTTGCTATGCTAGGTCATAGGCTTAGTCCGTGGAACTCGGGAGCTCATATACATATGTGAATTCAAGACTTACTGGGTGAGGGATGTATACTGTCTCCATGCAGGCTTGGAACTCTTGTTAGTAGCTATTGGGACTGGGTACACCGAGTTGTACCGCAACGCTTTGCGTCGAACATTTGCACAACAATTATTCGTGCTTATTGATGCTGCTGTAGCAACACAATGATTGAATCGGCATCTAGGGTGGAATGTCGCTGAGAATCCATCAAAGCGAGGAATCTGACGTAATTATATGTGCGTAGGAAACTACTACATTGGGAGCTGTCGGATAAACCTAATAACTTCGTTAACTGTCCTCGAATACTGCATGACCACCACGTATCATGCTCACAGTAAGGTTATTAGAATGGGCCTCAAGAAGGCTGACGACACCATCCACCAAAATCATTTCGTCAGAGCTACCGGAAAGTACCTGCCTCCAATAATTTGGAACGATCCTGTGAACGCGACGTCACCAAGCTAGCCCCAACGTTTGTCCCAGATACTCAATTTTGAGAGTGAAAGGCACAATCCGAGGGGTTTCAAAGAGTGCGTCCACAAAATAAATGCGAGCTTCAAGACTTTTGGTGACATTGTCATTTTGATCGAAGCGGGGAAGAAGGGACTGTATCTCTAGTGCGACAGTGAGGGAAAGGACGTCTAGACCTAGGAAAGAGCTCCCATCAAGGACTACGGCGCCCTTGATAGGAAGGGGCTCGATGTTCGCGGCGATATCTGTAATTATGGGCGCTTCAAAGGATGAAAGGCATATGAGGAGTCAAGATATGCCTGCAATAAGTTACGCATTACGTACCGCCAAAACTCCTGCGGATCTACATTCAACGTCAGAAGCTCGCTCGAAAATACTTGCTTGAACCAACGATCTAATAAACACTGGTTTTCGAGTTTACAGGCCTCGGTCACCGCTGAAAAATCTTCAGCGAAGCGGACAGACGCATAGTCGTCAGCAGTCTCGGGTTTGCCACTGCGTCCATGACCACGCATATCATAACGGATCTACAGTGTACACTCATAGACGTTCACAATGGCTCCATCAGGTTTGACGATCTTTGACAAGGTAGAAATCATCGAGGAGCCCTCTATGCGCAAATAGCCTGTCGAAGACGATACTGCTGAACGCAAAGCCGTGGACGAATACAATACTCTGCCTAGTCAGATCCCCTATTGTGTCTGCATAGTTTCTGGCGACGTTAGTAGAAGCGACTGTTCTGCGATGGGCCGAAAGGCAAGAGCGAGGGGCAAGAGTAACAAGAATGAAGCGAAGGGATAGAGCAGAGTTGTGATTCAGACCAACGTTGGATGAGGCCTTCAATGCCTATGAGCACCGCCCAGCAAGGATAAACAGAATAGGTAGCTGTGAGGCATGTGTACTCAAACCTCATAAACACCACCAGAATTACTCCTGGATAATGGCATGGGAGAACTCCGAGTCTGTATGAAAATGTTAATCAGTAAGGCAGCCTCATCTATTTCAGTTGGATTAACGTACCTTGTGGCGTTCCACGCGAAACACATGTACACGGTAATGCCTCAGGCCTCTGGAGCCTAGTATATGTAACTTAACTTTCTGACTAGACAACTATTTTGGTGACTGAAGACGCGGTGACACTCAACACAATCCTGAACCAGGACATTCAATTGAAGTTGACAATCGCGATGATCAGATCACGTGATGGATGAGATATAGTCTCTTTCCACCCCTTTAAGTTTCTCTTCAGCGACGTTACTCGGTTTGCAATCATGGTGCGCCCATCGCATCCTGAAGAGTTGGGAATTCGCGCTAATTGATATACGTGCAGGACAATTTCATTAGCCTCGCAAAGCAAGGCCTCAATGCCTACAGCAAATCGCAGTGTAAGCATTTCATGCAGCTTAGTCTTTGGCAGGTATCATCAGACTCATCTATTTCTCAACGATCGTAGCGGATATCACCAAGACTGGAGGCGCAGAGTACAACTCTCCTCATAATTCTCATCCAGATAGTTACCAAGGTGGACCTTCATGTAAATCCCCCTCTCCCTCTCCCTCTCCTAACCGGTACAATGATCACTGATCACCTCTCCTCCGCAGTCGATCAAGACGAAGTAGTCCGTACTGCTAATCAACACGGATCTGGGGACAGTTCCCTGTTCTCTTCCGCACTTAGTTTCCTCAACAATAACAAGGTACGTATGTACTCGACTTCGATGACATCAGATTATGATGTACCTCGATTAGGGAGAGCATACTAGTCCCCTTGATGAAGACGATGTGCAGAGGGCCCATCAGAAAGCGTATCAGGAAGATTCGCCTGGTAGCTTGAGCGCAAGCTCGCTGGGCAGTGCTGCTGCGCTGCAGGTATGTTTGCGCTCAGTCGCCACGGTGGAGCGATGGTCATCCCATCAATCATCGTGGGCGTATTTACATTACTCACTTTCCTTCCCTCTTTAGGTCCTCAAGAACTTTACTTCCGGCGGAAGCTCCTCCGGTGGACACTCATCCTCCAGCGGAGGCGGTGGCACATCACAGCTCATCAGCTTGGCTATGGCCGAAGCGACCAAGCTATTTGATAAGTCTGGCGGCGCGGCATCTGGGAACAAGCAAGATGCTGTTAATGGTGCTGCGATGACTGTTATGAAGCTATTAGTTCAGTCGAAGTTCAGTGGAAGTGGAACGACTGGAGGGAAGGATTCCGGCGGGTTGGGCCAGTTGTTGAGCTTGGTAGGTTACCCTTTCTGTGTCCGCTGATTCAGTACTCATCAAGCTGGTGTTTAGGCATCGAAATTTGCATGAAGGGAGGTAGGGCCTAGTAGAGGACATGAAATGAAGTAAACCGTGTAAATCAGTGTACTTTCCCTCGTATCTGAACAATGATTTCGACCTAAAAACGGGATGCCAACATAAATCGCCTGTTATGAATATGTTCTGATCAAGTCTACTGATACAATTGATAAAGATAGGTATAAATTACATTTAGTGTTTGACAACAAGATATGCAGCATAGCGAAACGTGGGTATGATGTAGGGAAACAATATGGAGAACGAAACCTTGAGAGCCTAACATATAAAACAGCGACAGTAGATTATCATCGAGGAGTGAGAATATGTGACCGGCAAAGGCTCATACGTAGCCGAAGCGGCTATGAGTGTTATGAATGGGCATGTACAACCGACGGAGCATGCGCCATGCCAAAGTTGAAGTCAAACATGTCCCTTGACATTCCAGGACCTCCGAAAGAGTTTCCGGTAGGCAAAGCGAGGTGCGGGCCATCGATAGGCGAAAGAAGGTTTGAACCCGCATCACCAAAGAGCTCGTTGAAGCTCTGATTGCTTAGCGATATCGCTGACGAAGGAGACTTGGAAGCATGCATTGGTGATAGCGAAACAGGTAAAGAAATGGAGGGTTGATTGGGCGTTGCGAGGGTGCTGGATGATGTGCTGCTTGATGACGACGAACGTGCACCCGTTGACGAAGCAATAGAAGTAGAGGAGGAATTTCGAGAAGGGGAAGAGTAGGGATGTGCATATGGTGAATTTCGGGACACGGGAGAACGGGTTTTGGATTGTGCAACGGGCGGACTGCCTGGCATACGTCTGGGAAGAGGTGGTGATTTTCTACGACGCCTTGGCGTGGTAGAAGGCGAGGCTATATGCGAAAGTGGTGCACTTGAGGTTGACACAGATGAAGTCAATGCCTGTGGCTGTTCCGAGATTGGGTACGATGGAAGAGGATGTGATGGAGGAGGACTAGCCCTAGACGAAGATCCTGAGGGTGTCGAGAGTACCGTTGGAACAGGTGAACGTTGTGCGCGAGGACGAGAAGGGAAGGAAGGAATGAAGGCGGGATGACGACCGGCACAAAGAATTGTCGTGATAGCACATGTTGCAGCTGAGCCGTCAGTAGACGCGGGTACGGGTGATTTTCTAGACGGTTGGGGAAGTGGAGCTATACGTCTGCGGTTCTGCTTTCTCAGACCTTCTCTAACTGTCATCCTAGCAAATAGATCGACAAAGTCGTCGAATGAAATTGGGAGCGTAGAAGTTCGTGTGGAATGCGTGACAGGCTTTCTTGGCCAAGTCGGTGAAGGGAATGTACCTTGTCGAGATTTAGCGTTGAGGAATGTATAAGAGGGGGAAACGTAGGGTGAAGGAAACACATGAGGAGGCGCAGGGGGGTCCAACACTTCTGGACCATTTAGATTGGAGGGTTGAGGGGTAGTTCGTGCGGACTGGTGGACAATAAGCGAGAAACAAGGACCCAAAACGAAAGGAATACATACAGGCTCCTTTTCATCCAGTTCAACATCATCAAAGTCAGACTCATCCGAATCAATAATAGACTGTCTCTCGCTTTCCGGTCGGATAAGATCACCCATCTTCTCATCAAGAGAGGCGAAAGATAGACCGTGAGGAAGAGGATCGCTTGTGCGTAGCCGGTTGAGAGTCTTCCCATCTTTGCGTGCGCGATTGCGGTGGTTCTGAAACTATGGGACAATGAATACAAACTGTTGATACGAAAGGGGATAGGGAATGCTTACCCATACTTCAATTTGTCTCTCGGACATCATAGATTTCCTGGCCATCAAGGCGCGGTCGGCGGCAGATGGGTAGGCATTGTATTCGAAGTATTTCTCAAGAACCGGAACATAATCCTTCAATAGTGTCAATGTACAATGGTAGATGGTTAATAGGTGTGGCGTCTTACATGGTTAAATGAAGTCTTGGTTTGCTTCTCCAGAGAGCATTTCGCCGACGTAGATCGTATCTTGTTGCATTTGAGTCTCACACAACGAAGAGTTTCCGATTGCAAAAAGGCCACTTTCTGGGCGTATAATTTCCAGAGGCATGTTCGAAGTGCATCGTGAAGTCGGCCTGATCCTCCTTCACGGAGTACCCTTAACATTTCCTCGCGATAGAAAATCCGTTCAATCTCGCAACGAAGTTGAGCACATTTGGAAATAAAAGTGTTGGATATCATTGACACATCGCGTTGTGAAAGCCCAAACGCCAACAGCTCAGGTGAAAGATCCGGTATGGGGGGGAATGCAAATGGGGTTCGGAGAGATGGATAGGGACTGCCTGGAGAGTCTTCAACAGTGTTCGAAGAGGCTCGAAAGGATCGACAAGTCTCTATAATCTCCTGGAGAAGTGTAGCTTGCCTAGTCGACATGACCATGCTGTCGTTTTTAATGACAAGAGGGGTGCTGGAGGCTGGCTATGATATAGAGGTGCGCGTGGGAAGACTGAACAATGAGTGAGAAAAGCGTCACGGCATTTTCCATTTCATTGTTCTGCCTCACCAAGTTGTATTCTGACTTTGAGTGTACAGCAAACAAATACCACCACCATCCATGGCAATCGACATACGAGGCCGTCTACTCAACGCAGAGAAAAATCTTCTTGACACGTTTCATGAAGGCACTTTTTCCGCTTTCAAAGCGTTCGAACGCTCTTGGTCAGCTCTACATGATACCTTAACAGCCCAGTCCCCAGACGATGACACCGCTGAGTTGGCCCACACTACTGCGTGTCGTGTCGCAGCTCTAGCGTCTGGACTCATGAAACTTCATACCGAAACGAATGCAGTTAGGGAAAATTTCCTGACTGACTTGGATCGCGTTTTTGGGGAACTAAGCCTCAGTGATGTCGCTTCGCCATCATGTCCAAAATCCCCTACCCCACCACGACAAACTAGCTGTCCCCAATATATCGCGCCCGCATACAAATGGCTGCTCAAAAATATCCACAACCCTTATCCGTCAAAAGAGACAAAAGAGCTGATTTCAAGAGGCACGGGAACATCCATACAAAACATTGACGCATGGTTCCTCAACACTCGCAGGCGAATCGGATGGACGTCCCTCTCAAAGAAATACTACTCTGGATCAAAGACAGAGACCATCGAAGCCGCCTACCGTGCTCTCGTCAAAGACGACCCTAAGCGCCCGCTCGAAGCCAACATTCGTATGGCTTTCATAGAGATGGAGGCAGCCGCAAAGGAGTTGTATTCGGAGAAGTTCCATAAGAGCGCCTTGGCGGGCAAGTTGGATGGTATGGTCAAGGATATGACGGACGAGGACAAGGCTAGACGTGCTGCAGAGAAAGCTAGAACAGTAGAAGAAGCGAAATTGAAAGGAGAAAGGGAAAAGTTGGAAAGGAAGCAGCAGGCTGCTGCTAGACGATGGGCAGAGGCGGAAGCGGCGTTTTCATCCCCAACACACTCACCACGCCGTTTCTCTACGCCAATCTCTGTCACTGAGGAGGAGGACGAAGACCTCACACCGCCGCCACCAATTGCTGGTCGCAAGCGGCAATCATCCGAATCTGAGGAAAACGCTAACGAAACTCCTTCGCGTCGACCTATCAAGCGATCAAAGTGAGTCTCTATTCCAGCAATTCTACGAAAGCCTTATGTTGACCATCGCACTATTAGATTATCGCAATCGAGCTCGTTAGATAGTATCCTTTCATCAGATTCTTCCACTGCGTCAGAGGACGATCTTCCATCTACACCACCTCCATTCACAAACGTAGATCAAACACCGATCAAACCTGCCCAATCACGGAAACGCCGTCTATCAGACGCTGGTGCTGATATTACACCAAAACGACCGTGTCATGCTCCCTGCCGTGCTGTCTCAGACCCGCTTCCCCGCTCAGTTGCCACCGAAGAATCTCCCGCATCTATCTTTGATTGGTGCTCTCAATTTTTCGATACGCCAACTACGGCTGTCATCGACGAACTCGACCCGTCTCTTCCGTTGGATCTTGACGTCTACGATTATTCGTCGTCGAGCGAAGGGACGCTGTTTGAGTTTAATGAACAGGAGTTGCTTGGCAAAGGTACGATAGCCCAATACTCCACGACTTTCGTGCACATACTCACCTCCATCTTTTTTCAGAACTCGGCTCATCGTCTGCTAGTCCTGCAGTTAACCCCTCACTCGGAGAAATTGACTCCATACTGCCAGATTTCTCTTCTTATCTCAACGCATTGAACTGGCCGTACATCGCTAATAACGACGAATTCAACCCTCCAATTGATCCTCAGCTCCGTAAGTGAAAATTCCCTCTACATACAGGCCATATCTAACCAATATTCTCTAGTTTCCTTCTCCGTGCCTACCGCAACCCCCGCGGCCTTATCAAATACTACCCCTCCCATATCTGTCCCCCTCAACGACTCATTCGAACCACAATCTACTGACAATCAACTCAATAAACTAGATGACTTTTCGTCACTGATATCCCTTCCATCGAACTCTCAATTCCAGGACACCGAGCCGACACCGACGTCAGCAGTATTTGACGCAGTTGCTGCGATCGACTGGGCGCAGATTATTCCTCAACCCGTCGCTACCTTTGACTCGACGGCAACTCTCACTACGCCGACTGCTACTGCTTTTGATGTCGCTGTTGATTCCAGAGCCGAGAAGTTGAGGAAGTATCAGGAGCACATTGCTCAGGCGAGGCAGTTGGAGGCTGAACTTGCTTTGGCATAAACTGGTTCATCCCTTTGAGAACTTTTCTGTTCCAACACCCATATCTATCCTCATCGATGCTCATCACACACTCTTATTCTCATTGTTTCCCTTTTTACGTATCATTATTGCTGTCTCATCGCTTTCTGGGTTTTCTTCTAGCTATCTTCGTATGCAGCTATCTACTTCGCACGCATTCTTCACATCTCGGGATCATACGTTGAAGTATATGTCATAAACTGTATCATTATGTACTGACTGCTCCTCGCAAGTAGATACCAATAATCTAGCAAACAATTGACGATAATTGCTTGTCGTTGAGCTATGCAAGTCAACAAGCTGCTATACCGACTTCGTCTTCAACGTGCCCAATCACCTCGTACCACCCCGCATAGTTCCTGAGCTTGCGGCCGCTCCAAGTATTTAATCCATGACCCCGCCTTTGCAGGCTTCAAAAACGGGGTCTATGCGAACAGACGTTTGGAGCTACAGGTCCACTAGGTAAATTGCCAGCGATACAGTAAAAGGCTACTACTATATCCTCGCTAGAGCTAATGTCGTCCAGGAAGGCCAACTTCGTCTTCTATCCGCCACTGCCCAACCTCGCGCATCGCCTCAGCGTCTCCCGTCTCTAGCTGTGGCGAGTCCAGCAGAACACTGACCATCTTCCATGGGTCCTTACCACCTCCATACCGCAACACCTCCCGTTTATACTTTTCTCCAAGCTCACGATTAAGTGGGTCTTCAGAGAAGACGTTCCGCCATACCCTTGAAGCGATGGCTCTATCGAATAAATACGAATAATACGTGGCACCATAACCAAAGAGGTGCCCAAACTGCGTTTGGAAAGATGTACCCGGTACGTAAGGAATTAGCCCTTTCGTATTATGCAGCTCAGCTAACGCAGCAGTGGAATCGAAATTAGTTTCTAAAACAGCGGGGGAGTGATACACTTGATCCATAGCTGCGAGGAGGATTTGCGAATGGGTGTCTATAGCGTGGCAAGGATCTTGGTGGTGGTTGCCTATTTGCCATGTGGAGGATTTGCCGTCCATGTCGAATAGGGAGAGGACGGTTGGGGAGTTTAGGAAGTGTTCCATTAGAATGGAGGGGAGTTCGACAAAGTCGGTAGCGCAGCGAGTGCCAGATACGTTTTGGTACTCTGTACGACCAATCATAGCTACATATATACCCCGTTAGTACTAAAATATAGAAAGTAATCCAGGAAAGATCTTACAGTGCATGGCATGTCCCATTTCATGAAAGAGTGTAAGGACCTCATGCCATTCAAGTATGGTTGGACCCCTCGACGCCGAGGGTCGTGCGAATTCGCACAACAGTACAACAAGCGGTAGTTGGAAGACACCATCCTGCCCACGTATCCGATGACGCTTTGCAGCTTCAAACTCTCTCGACACATGGACTTGGTGTTCAGTGCCTTCATACGTACCGTCCCCCACTTCATCATCGTCATCTGTTCGACGAGAACAACGGACGGTATAATGCGCTGCCCCGCTCGCCTTGCCTCTCCTTGCGAACAGGTCAGCATATATCCATCCTATGACGCCAGCTTCTTCGTCGACTACCTCAAGCTTACGCACATCAGAGTGCCACGTCTCACCAAATGCAGAGTCGGCAGGGCGTAGCGATATACCATATAAATGGCGGAATAGTCGCGAGAGGCCAGCAAATACTGTGCCTAAAGTGAGTGGGGGTAGAGGTATTGGTGGTGCGGGAGGTTCGGGAGGACAGTAGAAATCTCTGTCCCAGGCTTGGATGGTGGGGAAAGGTGGGGTGTGGAGATGGGCTTGCTTTCGCATGCTTAAAGTTCGTAAAGCGCTTCGGGCGTACGGTCGTGTGTATTCCATTAGGGCATTAAGGAAGTAACTAACGTTCTCTGTAATATGAATCAGCTTAGAAGAAGGCTAATGTTGCATAGACAAAAAGCTCTAACCGGGGGATTTCGCCATCTTGTCGGCGAGCGTCATGTGCGCGAAGCTCTCCTTACCAACAAGGCGAGCAAGTTCGGCACGAGCGCGCAATAGGCGGTCTAGAATTTGAACCTGTTCCGGTGTACTGGAATTTGCTGCGATGTACAGCTTCCGTCGAGGTTCTTCAGCAGGGGCAGAGCGCATGATCATCTGTGCTTGTAAGGAACCTGGATACACCAGAAGGTCACGTTGAGTAAACTGAGCTTGAAGCTGCAGCCTGACCCCCATTCCCTTGTCTTTAAGACCATCAAGCTCGGAGGGTTTGATAGAAGCTGGCGGACGTGCAGTGTTGGCTTGATTCAGGAATTCTCGACCTAGGGCGAGAATCTCTGAAGAAAGGGAAACGAAACGATTTCGTTGCTCAGATGGGAGGTTAATGGCAGACTTTTCGAAGTCATGCCAGAATATCTGAGCGGTATGATATGCTTCGGGGCCGAGGGATTTGACAATGGATGGGTCAGATAATACAGCCTTGAGGACCTGAGAGCAAGAGCGTATATGTAAGGGAGAGTTCAAGGAATTGCATGTTTAAAGTGACTACACACGTCGTAGAGGCCAACATGAGTATTCAATACATTCATGAACTCGCATAAGGTCTCATAGGCTTCGTTCGCTGCATCTGCCCAAGCACGATCGGGGTGTGCATTCCGCACCAGTTCTGCTAGATCTATTACCCCACAAAGCATGTCGCTGAGCCTGTCTAGGTTCTTCACAACTTTCCTCATTTCATCAGGAGACTGTCTGGCCCGGAGGATGCGATTAGTAAGAATTTGTGCGCGTACAAGAGTGGCTTCTGCGAGAGATATGAAACCGCGAGGATGGGTCAATGCATTATGACCAAATAAGCCATTTGAGGAGGTGAATAATCTGGACTTTGGGTTCGAAGGGAAAGGATGATCAAAGAGAGATACGAGTGCCTTGTCATCGGGCGAGGGGGGTAAAGCAAGTGTTGTAGGTAGAGCTAGCGTCCGTGATGAAGCTGAGATAGATCGTTCTGAGGCCCGTTTAGCCAGAAGGCATCCTCTGAATTGAAAGAAATGTCTTGTGGACTTGATGAGAGCATCCCGTGCTGGGCTTGTGAGCATGAATGATGGATGGTATGAGAAGGAAGGGCGCTCGGTTGAGCAGCCCACTTTTCTGGTCGGGACAGATGGCGTCAATTCCAAATTTGGGTCCAGATGAATTCGATCAGGGTCTAGATAAATAAACTGCAATTCGTGATTGGCCTGTGCTCAATACGACTATAATGCCTATGTTTCGCGTAAATATTGCAAAAAAACTATGAAAAGATATGTAACTGTTACAAGCTATGGCTTTAAGTAGTCTAAACTATGCATGACAGGAAATAGGAATACCAAGATGTCGGTCAACGGCGGCTATGATATAGGTGTAGTAGAGGAGCTACCTTCCATCTTCGCTATTTGATTTCCGTCACTATCTGAGGCAGGTGGTGAATGATTGCGGCTGTCCCCATTAATCCCATATCCGTTTGGTTTTATCGTATCCGTATCAGCGACGCCGTTTGATGAGCCGCCCCCAGGATCTATCATTGCTGCCGCAGCCGTTGGTACGGGCTCAACAGCATAATACCAGAATTTGCTTTTCTTTCGCCCTGCCAACTGTTCCATTGCAACTTCAGTCGGCTTGATTGCCGCTGCGCCCGTGGTTTTCACCTTGAAGGCATCGCTAAATGATGCCATGGATGTTGAAGATGCGGCTCCTGCTGAATTAACGCTGACTACACTGTCTTCAGTCCTAGCACGTTTATACGGAGGCTCTGGGTCAGAAGGGGTACTTGTATATGCTTGCCGTCTGTTGGAACGCCGTTCCCCGCGCCATTCCCAAGCATCGGGTGCAGTTTCACGCTTGCCATTGGCATTTTTTACGGCGGTCCGCGTTGAGCGCCGTCTCGCAGTGGAACCACAAGATCGACGACCGCCTAAACCGTTCGGTGTGTCGGACCGAAAGTTCAGAAAATCATCCTCGTCAAATTCTTCGTCGTAATTTTCGTCTCCCTGGTCCACATATTCGTCGGCATCATCCTGAGTTCCAAAAATAACAAGTCAGCTGCTTGTGAAATATTGAAAATTCTCAGACTCACGTCGCTGTCAATTTCGTTGGTATACACATAATCTGGTTTTCGCGTCTGCCGCCTTGTCCGCGTTTCGCGCAGTTCAGCCAGCATAGTAAATGTCTTGCGGTTCTCAATTCGCTTCTTTACTCTTTGGACTCTCTGTAAATATCGTGGAATAGATGGAAAGTCAGATAGTGATATCCAACGGTCAGAAAAATCGATAAGCAGGGTCTTTGACCACAGAAACTGAAAATAGAACGAGGAAAGGTATTTACCGCTATCTCTGCTTCGACCGCAGGTATACGAGCCTCGAGGGCGGCAATAAGGGCAGTATGGTTTTGCTCAAGCTTCGTTCTTCGTTCGCCTTTCTTGGGTTCGGATGGGGCAGATGATTTCAGGCTCTCGATAATCGCCAGATACTCTTCCTTGGTTGAAGATACAGACTGGAAGGTTGCCGTAATCTTCCACGGGTTTGTCGAAACATAGACTCGCGGAGAATCTGAGATAGAACACAAGTTGCTGTGAGTGACGCGGACTTAAACAGAAGCTTAGACCGGACGGCGCAGGCCGGACATGCGTGGATGCAGAAAGAGATATAACGATTGGTATCCCCGGGCAAATACACGCAAATACCGGCGCATGGAGCAACAGCGGCAAAGGAATGTGCACAGACCATCAGCGATCCAGAAGCGCTTGCGATGCACGTCCTGTCCAATAGGAACTAGCTGCAGCCTTTCCTGAGTATTTGTATCCGAGTCGGCCTGGGCGGCGGATGGGTCCTTTTTCTTGTGCTTATTATGAACCACGCCCCAAGCGTGATCAATGGTAGCTTTAATATCCGGGCTGTGACATAGCTGCAGTTCTACGAGTTGGCGCAGAATTTTTAGCTAAAAGTGCAACGAAATGTAGAATTCCGTTAGATATGCCGAGG